>JAZDUA010000079.1:2955000-3622500 GCA_038098605.1 Gryllus longicercus
ACAAATAGCTGCCCAAGATCAGGCGTTATGAACGCGATATTACGATTAAGCGGTTCTCAAAACTTCCCAAGAAGATAAATGTCAGGAACTAGTTGAAACCATTGATCATGTCGTCTCAGCTTGTCAAAGTCTCGCAAAGACCGAACGCTTGAAAAGACACGACTGGGTGTGTAGTTATCTGCACTGGCAGATCTGTATAGCTCTTGAAGTTCCAAACACATGCTCAAGTCGTACAAACACACAACACCGGTGACGTCTATAGAACTATGTACCATACTGTACGATCAAATTAAAACTGATCGCACGATTGTGGCAAACAAACCGGATATCGTTGTGTGAGATTTGAGTTGTTACTGTCTACGTGTAGATGTGGCTTTGCAGTGCGCTCAAATCGTCTTAACCAAGGCGGCAGAGAAACGTCTTAAATACACGAGTTTGGAAATCGAGATCAGCAGAATGTGGGGCGTAAATTCCAGGTCGTCCCGATAGTTATCGGAGCTCTGGGATTTGTACCGCAAAAGAGTAAGAACTTGGCTAAACTCCCAGGTCATTCAAAAGACTGAGAAGTGCAGGACAGTACTGTATTGGAAACATCCCACATTTTGTGCAAGGTATTGTAGAGTCATCGACAGTCCCTAGATCTGCTCCTTAGGAAGCTGTTTGCAATCCGGAGTAGACTTTATAATCAATCTAATCGTAACATATTTAGTCGTGAATTAGATGAATAATAATAAGCCGCAAGAGTCGAAACTTAAACGGGAGTTACCACAAATTGTATTTAGGAACCTTGAACCTCTTATTTTCAAATGTTTTAGCATGAAAATTTTTACCCAATAATTTTTGGGAGACGCTGAAGACTAATCGAATGTCAAAATAGTTATTTTTATATTTAGTGCGTGAATTTTTTTTCACAATTGTGATCGAGCAAAAACGATAACTTCACTCAGGAAATATAAACATTTTTCTACGATCATTCAAAAATGTTAATATTACGAATCATTATTTCTACACTGCATGATTTATATGAAAGGAATCCCCACGTTCGTTAATGTTTGGTTCACGAACAGTGAGGCATTATTTTTTCTTTCGAGTTCCCATTTTATGACTGGTACATCGTAGTTATAATAATAATAATAATAATAATAATAATAATAATAATAATAATAAAGCCAGCGATCTCAGTATTGGGCAAGGCCTCCCACAGTAGTGGGGTGGCTCAATGTTAAATACGCTAACCCTGGAGAGCGTTTTGATAAGCTTACTGTCCACTGTCCATGTTATTAACTACTGTTCACTTTTACCCTTTGTCTACGTTGTTGATGCCCACTGTCCATATTGTTGTCACTGACCACATTATTGTTCCACTTGTTATCCACTGACTGTCCACTGACTGCACCACCATCACTGTAATAAGTCGATAAGGCCAGGAATTCGGTCAACAGTGAACAAAATGGACAGAGGACAATCATGGTTATAACTACAGTTAAATGCCTATTAATTTAAAATGTTTGAAAGCAATGCTGGCATTCTACAGGAATTGCTCGAATCTCCGAACGCTGCAGCATTGAACGACATAGGGTCGATATCACAAATAACAGACTTCGTTGGTCATAAACCTCGACTGTAGTCTCGGTTTTCAAACTCGCGGTCTTCAAGCTGCGTCCGTTATTTGGTCTATATCGGCTTCATGACGTCCGTAACTATAAGGGCCACCCTACTTGAGCCTCTTCCTCGTTTGTTTCCAGGAGCCGAGTGCGAGGCCGCTGCGGGCGGCGCGAGGCGGGGCGGCCGGCCGGGCGGGACTCCTTCGCCCGCGGGCGATCGCCACCAAGCAGGCCGCCGACTCAAACGGCGGCACGACCCCCCGGCGCCCCACTTTCCCCAACGCGTGAAACGTTGCTGAAGGTTCGTTCGGAGAGAAAGCTGCGAACAACCGCCATTCACCGTCGAATACCACAACCAAAGGCTCAAGCCCCGTCTTGGGCCACAGCCTGCTTCATTCTTTGGGTTCAAGGATGTGGATTGGTTCTCGTCGGTTGTAAATCATTGGGTTCAGTTAGAGGGGTTAAAAAGCAGAGCAGTTCACAATTGATTGCAATGGCAAACTTACTGTTTTATTTACAATTTCAGTAATGATTTGATTTTTCAAACAGTTTGTGACGGGAGGAGCTATTTTTTTATCCGCTTACAATGTTTGTGGAAACTAACTGTAGGTGCCATCATATTGATTTTTTGATGCTCCTCTTGTAAATAAAGCTGCTGCGTGGTCAGTATTTTTATACGATATTTAGCAATAGATTCTTTGTGTTTTGGGAACGAAAATATTTGTAAATCTTTGCATCATTATAGTCGAGATTAGCCTTTGTTACTTGGGGACTAAAATCGGATCCATTGGAAAGGTGAACGGTTGTACTTGGGTTTTTATTTATTGGCGCGAGAGGGCCTGTCTTCAGGATGGAATATCTCATGGCATTTCGCATATTTCTCGGTCGCATCGCTGTATGTCGAATGATCGCTAGCATTGCTCTATACGGTCGCGATCATGCGACATCTAGCCACACGGCCGAAAGAGACACGGGCTGCCATGAGATATTCCATCGTGAAGACAGGCCCTCACGCGCAAAGAAATAAAAACCCAAGTTTAGACCGGAGGCAAGAAGCAACGTGGAGGTAGAAACAACCGACGGACGCTGACCCTGGGACATGGGGAGAGGCAGAGCAGAGCTGGATGGTGCGAGGTGGGGAACGGCGCTGTTGCCAAATAGACGAGCTGGTAGTCTGTTTCGCAACACAGGCGATTGCTCGTGATTACTCTGCCTTTGCAACGATAGAACTTCTATATATTTACATCATATGTACGCAGTAGATGCGGTGAAAAAATATTTTTTCGACGGCGTCCGCTGAGAATTGAGTTAAACAATTTTGGTGGTAGCTCATGTAAATTTTTCATCCGTTGTTCCTTACATTGTACTTCTTTGTTGTAGAAACTGACATTTTTTGGACCATCCAAGTGAAGAGATTATTGGTGTATTTTCAGAAGACAGTTCAGAATAGACATCTTCGAATTCGTTCAATTGTCTGGTAAATCATAATATGAAATCTTTACAAATTTTAGTTGGATACACTTTTTTTACTTATAGAGCTAGGTAGAGAGAGTGTTAAACTGTCCATATAGGAACAAGAGACAATCTCTCATGTGAATATGAAGTGAGCATTTCCCTCTAAATTTCGAAAAAAAAACGATAAAAGCAATCTCAGATAGTTATTAATATGCAAGATACTCTCATTAGATATTGCCAGTAAAATTGATGTTTGTGTCACGTGTTTGTAAAGAAGAGATTGATGCATTTCCATTTTTTAAATCTTAGGAACAGTGAACACCTCAAACAGGTCCCTAAAAGTCAGAGGTAATAGGATTTAATTTTGCGGCATGTAGTTAGGCTGTGTCTGGATATTACGCTTATAAATTCCTCATGTTTAGATTTTTGGTTTTAGGTTTTCTTCTTTGTTGCTGGAAGATAGTGAAGCTATCTTGGCGAGAAAATGTTAAAATGGAGGTAAGAGGGTTTTACTTTCTTAATTTCCAATGTTATTGATATATTTTTACTTGATTTTGATATGCAGTGGAGTTGGTAAGTATTCCATTGCACTTGGCTACAAAGGAAATAGATGCAGTGGAACTACTGAAGATCCAAGAATGAAGCTGCGTCGTTGGAAGAAAGAAGTGCATCTTTGAGTTGATGTGTCGCTACCAGTGATGGAATTGATCCTGTTAACAAGTGATCAAAAAAGTTCCAATTTATAGATGATGACTGTCAATAACAATGGCAATAATTATTATTATTTAATTATATTTATATTAATAAATATAATTGTGATGTTGAACATAAAGCCTTTTTGAGATGTTAAATGCATCTCAAGAGGAGTAGATATCGAACAAGATAAAAACTTTTATAGCATAGGTATGATTATAGTATGTTTTAACGTAGAGTGTATGCATGATACCATTATTACAGTAAACAAATATATATAGTATTATATATATATATATAATATATATATATATATAATTTGATATATAATGGTTTTGTAAATTCAAACTTTCTTATTGTGTAAACAGTGGTTACAAGAATGACATTGTGTAATATTTTGGTAAGTTAATGTTCTGCTGTAAGTGCACGCGATTATACCTACTTACGTTTACTAGGTATTATATGTAATGCGCATTTGTTAACATATCTCTGTATTATCAATTATGGTGCACTAATAATGGAAATTGTATTATGAGGTGTAATTGACATACCTCACGCAATTTCGCGCAATTGTGTAATAAATATTGTGATCCACATGTTCTGAAGTTTTAAATCACCTTGGTATCGCGTGCGCCAGGTCTTTGTTTTGCGTGCGCGCGTGTGCGTTTTCTGCGAAAGGTAGCACGCGACGATGCGTGAAGTGGACAAGGCGCTGGGAAACCCCATCCTCTCCAGCCATTGTGCTCACCGCCCGGAACGAAGACTTTTCCTCGGTTGCCGACCTACAGCTCCCAGCGACCTTCTGCAAAACAGCCCAGCCTTTACTTCTCAATATCAACTTGAGTGTCCTCCGGGAGGGAATTGACAACTGATTTGCTGGCAAGAAATTACTTCCGTGAAAAAATAAAGAAACTTGTGAAGTCAAAGCGACAAACATGTGAAGTCAAAGCAACAGAACCAGAATAAAAAAAAATGACTAGTGAGAACTAAAGAAGATAAAATCGAAGCAAATATGACGTGTGTTATTGATAAAGAAAATGTATTTTTATAAACAGATTTTCTGAAATGTATATCACATTTTTATCGGTTTGATATATTTTTGTTCCAAAAAGAGGAGCGAGTAGTAGAGGACGAGTAAGCGACGTTTCTCGAAATGAGCAAAGGAAATTCGGCCGAAGAAATGCAATGATGCATAGTAATGGTTAAGAGTATGCAACACGAAGGCACCATTTGCCAGCGTGGAGAATGCTGAGGTTTTAATGTCATTAACGGTTGACGAGAAGCATTTGGAAGCAACTGGCATCGTTTCTTCTATTGAGGTCCTGGAAGAGAGAAGAGCTGTCGCCCAATTGCTAATTGCAATTAAGTGTTGCGTTTGCTTCTTACGAAATGTGAACATTTCTTTCTGGAACCATCTACTTCGTTCCCATGAAGCTTTGTAAGATTATACACAGTATAATGGTCTTACGCTAGTGTAGATGTAAATCAAATATTGAATAGGTTGCTTGCGTAATGGGACATGTGAAAACTCTTGTATGCTTGGAGTTAAATGTATTATTAGACTATACTAGCAGAACTCGGCAGACGTTCAGCTCTCTTCCTCTCTTTTCCCCTCTTACTTTTCCCTCTCAGGTTTACCCTTCTCTCTTTCCTCTCTTTTTTCCGTACTCTTCGCTTCTCTCTTTTCCTCCCTTCCCCTCTTTCTCTCCTCTCGTATCCTGCGTCCCTTTCTTTGCCCCCTCCCTTCACCCTCTTTCCCCTTCCCTTTTCCTCTTCTCTTTCCTCATTCTCTATCTTTTTTCGCCTCTTCCCCTCTCTTCCCTCTTTTTTCCTCTCTCAGTTTACCTCTCTTTCCCCCGACTCTGTCTTTTCCTTTCTCTTTTCCCTCTCCCTTTTCTCTTTTATCTTTTCACTACTTTCTTTTCGCTTTTATCTTTCCCTTTCTTCCGTCTGTTTTTCCTTTCTCTTTCCATCACCTTTTCACTCTATTTTCTCCTCACTCTTTCCCTCTTTTTCCGTCTCTTTGTCCTTCTCTTTCTCTTCGCTCTCTTTTTCCTCTTCCTCCTTTCATTCCCTCTTTGTCAATCTCTCTTTCCATCACTTTTCCATATCTTTTCCCTCTCACCCCTCTCTTTTTTCGTCTCTATTTTTCCCTCTCCTCTTGCCCCCTCTCTCTCCATTCCGCGCCGTCATCTCATCTTGACGTCCTCGGTTACGCCCCGCGTCACACGGCAATGCCCAACAAGCTACGTTCCCTGGCTGGAATTTGTATTTAACTGAAGCGTCATCTCGTGCTACAGCGCCATCTAGTGAAGTTACAACAAAATGAACAGCATAAAAACCTCCGTAAATACACACGTAGATGTGGCAAATCTTATGGAGATCGATCGCACGGTGTCGGAGTTCATCGCTCTGGTACATACCAACATCAATTTTTATATAGGGAGATTTGGGAGTGAATGTTCTAGTTTTGCTTCGAAATTCCTTTTCTGAGTAAAATATTTAAATTCTTAAAAGTTATTCTTTCACTGCTGACCTTACGATGCATCCAAATAGGTTATCATACTCTTTGTTGTAAATTAGTTATCTTACAACATTTTGTAATGGCATTGCCGATATATGAATTGTGCTGGCGTGACACTGAATATTTGATTAATCTCCTTTTAGTTTTAAATTAATTAAGTTTTCGTCACACAACGCTCTGCATTATTCGGATGACTAACAAAATCTTTTTAACTTCATAGAACGTTCAAAGAGCCTATTCAAAAACTATTCAATGACATACAATATGATGTTAACACATATGACTGAACAATGGCGTTTAAATGTATTCTCGAATTAGGAAGTCGAAGTTATCGTAAACATCGACCCCACTGTTGCAATTTCCTGCTGACACTCGCTGTTCTCATTGGAGCTCAATTGTGTGCAAAGTCAACAAATTTCTTGCCTCAGCTGATCGTCTGACCAATGACGATTAAGCTCATGGTGTTCAATGTCGTTGTGATAAAACGAGCATCAAGGAAAACAGGATAACCTGAAAGAAATCGTTCGCAATCGGTTTCGGTAAACAATTTGGCCAGTGTAAATAAAAAAATGGAACTAGCGAAAATTTTTTTGCAATCATAGGTTTGCGAAAGTCGAAAAATATACCCATATTGACAATAATGCTAATTTGTTCTATTTCGTCTCAAACCTGTTTGGGAAAAATATACTCTCCCAAGAAACATTCTATCCACTGTTCTTGAACGCCCTTCTGTATTACCATGGGAGTGTGGAATGCGTTCTATCGGATTTGTGACGGAACTGCTGATTCGCAGACTCAGAATTTTCAAAATAAATTATTTACGAATGATACAAGTTCGATTCTTCCAATATGTTAGTATCGACTCATGATTTAAAGTGCGAAAATGTTAACTACGTGAACTGAAGGCTGTCCCAGACGAATCCAACTGCTGCATTCCATTTGTTCATAATTTAATACAGTAGATAAATAATCCACCTCGTTTCTTGTAGATCATATTTTATAGATTTTGCTAATACTAAAAAATGCTCTTCAAAATTTAGGACACTGAACTGTACTGCAGCGCTTGATCGTAATCTTCGCTCAATGGAATTCAGATGTTACTGACCCTGCAACGCTTTTGTTAGTAAGCCTTGGGAACCGACAAAATAATTTGCAAACGTTTCACGCCTTCGTTAAAATGTTAAAATAAACGTATTTCCTGACCGCTCATCTAACAAACAAATGAGTAACATGGCCAATGTTTATATTTATTACGTACACCTCAATAAAGGTAGAAGGGAGGCCATAAACAAAATCAGAATAATTGTGAATAAGCATCCCCAATTTCACGGTTGTGTTCTAGTCGAGTTGAATATTGTAGGAACAATCTTTTTCCGCGTTTGGTGCAATAGAGTTAAATTGTTCGCCCTCGCAATCAACGCCATGTCCACTCATGAAATTCGGTGCTGTTGAAACCCAGCCGAAGGGGTCAAGGTCTATCGATTTCCGGAAAAGTACAGCATATCTCTGGCAACTTCGTAGAAAGAGCGAAGCAATTTCAAATTGTTCAGATAGACATAAGCATAGAATAGCACTTGATAAATCTTTCAATGGTCAATAGTTGAACGGATAAATGAGAGGGTGCAACGTTTATAATTAATCAAATATTGAATTTCAAGATATAAAACTTGGAAGGAATATATTTTCCATAACACTTTCCTAAGTTATCGGTAACATTTGGGCTTCTCTGTAATTTGGTGGAAACCAAGATTATCTTCCGAGAATTCTCAAAATACATATTCCGCAAGGCGATTGGCGGAAATGTGAACTGCTATATGTCATGCTTCAGAACCCGCAATCTTCTACACTTCAAAGCATTTTATTTGATTTTGTGTTTAGCGACAGAGCCTCTGATCTCGCCGCTTGAATCATTAGCCTTTTCGATTCCAGAAAGCGCACTTTGTGACAAGAATTTCCTCGTTTTGTGACCTCCTTACGTGGGAATGAATTGTACATGACATTAGGTCGTGAGTTTCTTCACTATTCAGACACCTAATTTTTATTTCACATTTTGAACATGTCATCGAACAACCGTCCCCAAATAAGACATTTTTGCTATTATCCACATTTTAATTATATTTTCTGCCAAATGGTGTGTTGGCAAATATTTTATTTTGCGCCTTAGGGTCGAACCTGATGATTGGGAGGTCTTACGTTTGATCCAGGCTGGGTTTCGGAAAGTTGCTTTATGTGTTTATGACCAATAAGTGTGGTGCCTGTCGGAATCGAATTCGTAAACCGACTGCTCTTCTGATCAATGGTTTCCATAATCTCTTCCATATGTATGCAGGAGCGGCACCCTTTAAAACGGGCCACTAGCTACGCCCGATCTTACATTCCCATTCCATTTACCATCGCCGAAAGCCACTAAGCACAGCAGTTAAAGCTCCATACAATGAAAATCAAATCAAATCTTGAGCTTTTACAGAAAAAAATTGCATTTTAAGCTCGCTGAACTTTTTAGTCACTATTAATGTGATTCCGTTGTATGCTAAAGCTTTGAAGTGTATTCATAATTAATTTTGTCTGGTAGTCTGCTCTACAAAAGTAAAATAGGTGTCAAGTGTCTATCCATGACATCTTCAAATCAGAAATAAATTTGCGATTTTGCATATCCTAATTTCAGATCTTCCCAATGACACGACAAGACGCATTTTCTTCTACTATTTCATGACGTTTCTGCGTGGAATTTGTCGGAGGTAGAATCGCGTCCTCGTTGGCATAGGCATTCGCCAACTTGGGTTGTGAAAGCGGCCGTCCGGCCGACGCGGCGCGGCCGAGTCCCGCGTTCGAGCGTCGCTGTTGGGCTAGCGAGCGGCCGTGGGTGGGGCGGGGCGGGGGAGAGGACGGGGAGGTCGGCGGCCGCGGGCAGAGTGCGTGCGAGGCGCCAGCGCTGCGATGGCCGCCATCGGGGTCAGCACGTGTCGCAACTCTCGCAGCCGCGCACCGCAGCCTGAATGGATACAACCGGCAGCGGCCGGTTGCTCCCGCCACAGACGCTCTGTCACCAAATCGTATAGGAAACGGTAACAAAGAGAAAGGAACGTGTGTATAAGGGGCCGTTCCAAAAGTTCGTTCACTTTTGGAATGGCGTCAATAGCATCAAATTATTGGAGGGGGTATTAGATTTGGTAGACATCACCGCGAAGTTTTTTCTAATATAACCCATAATAATATAACCTTTATGATATGACATTTTTTGTAAATTAATTTTACTGATTCTAAACAGGAGTTTACGGGTTCAAACCCGGACGGGGACTGTGGATTTTTGAAGACTGGTACATCGTCAATGTTTCATGCGTCGCTTGTGGCTTGAAAAGAAATTCTGGCTAAAAAACCTCCCGAAGTTCCTGACCAATTCATAGCCAATCAGCCAATGTTTCTGAATTCAAAAATACCGAATGTTGGGGATGGGCAATCATTATATATACAAATCTCGGGCATTAGAAACATTTATAGAACTGAAAGGATGGGAGAGAGAGATCGAGATGGAAGTTTATCTGAAGGGGGGGTTGGTAAATGTTACGTATTAAAAAATGGACGGAGATTATAAAATGTTACATTATGTGAACATATTTTTAAGTCAGATGGTACTTAACATTTCTCCTAACTGCATTACCGAATGCCTATTGTATTAAGGGAACCTTATGGGATGTTATTGTTTTCATTTAAATGCATTTACATTTAATTTTGAACAACCAGTTATTGAGAATTATTTCCTTTGTAAACTTTTACGACTTTCTACTGATAAAATATTTACATGCGACCTTCACCCCGCTTCCGCCAACAGTCATTATTCAAAATTTCACCTCACCCCGACTTTCACTACTCCCAATCTCAATTTTACATTCCAGGATATAGCTATGAATGACAATTTGAATACGAACATCGATATGGAAAATCGTTTCTACGCCCAGAGAAGTTTGCCAAATGTTTCTGTGCCGTGTCCCTAATCGGGAATTCCTAGGGCTTCAGCCTCGTCGGCTGCAGGGTTTTCGACACCAGCTACATAGGTCGAAAGCAGCCGCTGTCTGGAGAAGAATTCTAGCAGCCGGCTGCTCTGATCAAAAGTCTTCCGTGGTTTCTGTGATCAATTAAGATGAATAACAAGACCCTAACAAACTCCGCGCGATCTTTTCTTCCTCTTCCCTGTTCAGTCCTTAACTCTTACACACACACACACACACACACACTTACGTGCACTACACTACCACACATGTCAAGGAAGCAGTCGGAAGCTTAGATCTTGTCTCAGTTTGGAGCCCACTGGTAGAAGATACCTCTGGTAAAATTATTTTAAAAGTCCACAAACATATTGAAACCTACTTCTAGTTACAAACTATGTAAGATCAATACCCCTGTTTAACGTGGACAAATACAACTAATAAATTACTAAAATCGCTCATGCACATTCTCCAAAGAATAATAGAGGGTATCAAAATGGAGGTATGTGTGTTTCTGCCACAACATTACGTCCAGGTTCATATTTCAGCGTTGCATTAAGCACACCATACATTTGCAACATTCCGTATATAGTATGTTGCTATCTTTCATAAGCAGTATACATGTTTTATTCATTAATCTGAATTCCGCTCTGTTCCGTCACAATTGAACAAAAAAGCAACTTGATTCGTTCAACAATGGATTTCCAAAAAATAATCGACTTCCAAAAACAATCGATTACCTCACAATATTAACACATGGCGCATCAATCATCATCATTCAAAATTGCTAAAAAATTGGAACTCTGTTACTGCAAAACAGTCGTGTAATTGATTTTTTCCATTTCCTTAACATTTAAGTTCTATTTTTATTGAAACACATCATTTTCTGTCGGAAGTATTTGAAGAAAAAAAATCTCGCAAACAAACAGCGGATACACTATGTGAAACAATAAAAAAGGAACCATATTGCAGGATGTTTATTTTAATTGAAAAGATACAACAATTGTGACGTTTCGATTATTTTCGTTATGGATAGTCTACTTGCATGTTGTTTGTGCTTTTATCAGAGTCGACACATGCTGGTTTTCTTCCACTCACCCGAGTAGCAGGTTATCAGCGATAGACCCGCAATATGGCGCCCGTATGTTCCATGACTCAGGCAATAAGGATGCCAGGATTGTGGCCATCAGCAAGCAACGACTTTCTGTAATTTCAGTATACCTACACTTTTTACCGTGAATTGCTGATGCGAGATTCGGGAGTGGCGAGAACAGGTGTTGACGAAAGCACATGCAATTTAGGGTAGAATACCAAATTTCATTCATTACCACCGCGCCCCTCCGGTCACTGTGCCTGCCGTGCTTCCCCCACATCTCTACACCCTGTCATCCCGCCCCGCACCGACCCCCTTGGCACAATTCTGCAAAGGCTTATTGAGAGTGGCAGGACTTCTAGTAGAATTTTGTGGTGTAAACAATCTGCACTAATATTTTAAGTTTGCAAAACTCCCTTATTTTTTCTCGGCTTTTCAAAACGTGTACATGCAAAATTTGAGATCTTTCATAACACCAGTTTAAAAGTTAGTGTGGAGCAAATTATACCTACAGATAAATGAATACATCCCTTATAAATCCATGTTGTACTAAGTTTACGAACTACATGTACTATCAGGAGTCATTTTATGAATAGTTTAGTTTGTTTGCTTGCTCGGTTGTTTTGATGGGCTGTGTCCCCCTCTTGCGTCTGCTGACATGTTCGATCAGGGCGGAACTAATCGACTTATATAGAAAGCCCTCCCCCACGCGCTCACATCGGTCAGAAGGGTTAATGGCACCGGCTGCGGCGTAGGCGAAGCGTTAGCGTTCGCCTCGCTTCTCTTCCGCGGTGCCGCAGGCCTGCCAACCTCCGGGCGCTCGTAGCCAACAACTTTCCGCGAACCGCAGGAGGAAGGATACACGGACTGATATTCAGATTAGCGTTGTCCGTGGTCGTTGCGAATCATTGTCCACGACTTCAGTTAAACCCCGTGAGTGTACCTTCACTTCTGCAGAATCGCAAGCAAATCAACAGGAATTGTGAGTTGCAAACGCGTCAGTAGTGGTACAATGACCGGTAGAGAGGGCGCGAGCATCATGGGCGAATGCTGAGGGAGGAGCGAGAGGTTACCACAGGAAACAGTGAAAGGAGCTTCTTGAGAAAAAAAAAAAAAAAACAACAACACAGACTGAAAATCTGAAATCTTTTCAAATTACGATCATTCTTGAAACGAGGTTTTCTCGTCGTATTGCGTCGAGTGTGTTTGCATCAAAATATACGCTGGGCCTTCGCAGGATTTTCGACAGCAGCTTGTCAGCTTGTTCGTTAGTCTAGTATCCTACCTCTTCCTTGTCCTATTCTCACCCTTTACACGCTCTTGCACTAACGCGCACTACACTACCGCACATGGCGAGATATCGGTCAATCAATCAACCAATCAACGTCTAATACCACATGGATCGACCGGTGTATGAACTCCGGTGCCCAGAGGCGGAGGGAGAACGCGTCCACCATTTTTAATTTTTTAAATTTTGAGGTCGCATCAACATATCATTAGCGACTACTATAGATTAACATTATGATGTGATATGGTGATGGTGAGGGGTTAAAGATCGAACACAAAAACAACCATGCCCGAACCCGCGACCCTTCAGATCCTCCGAGATCGCTCCGGCATTTCTGTCTGAACGATCTCGGCCATCCGGACGACACGTCCGCCTTTGTCGGAGGGCGGCTTTCCCCCCGAGCGTCGCCCCGCCGGTGCGCAACGCAGGTGGAATTGCGCGGCGTGCGCCGCGCGCGTGCGTGCGCGTGCGCTCGATGAGCCCGCGCGCGCCGCTTCGCGGGGCAGCGCGAGCGAGGTGACGCAACGCGCGAGCGCCGAACAATGCTGCAGGTGGCACAACCGCCGGCAGCTCAGAGAGTCCTTCTATTGAAACGAGTACGCATACGGAACGCGCCCGACGTGTGTTCATCATGTCCCAAATAAAACGTTGGCCTTTTACCGGGAGGTAAACACTAACCTACAAATATCCGCTTGTTTTTCGGCGATGTTCCAGAGCGTCAGGGCAATGTCTGGAGCTATGTTACACCTAGCAGACTATTTAGACCTGAGCTGTGCCGGTTTGGACATGTTCTTTGATGTTTCGTCTATTTTCGTGCGCTCCTGTTGCAAACAACTAGCAGTAGAAAAACAAACTTTTTGCGTCCGCTGAGAAACGACGAGAAGGAAAATCTGTCGGAGAATTCGGAATGCCCTAATATTACTCTATTAGCTGCTGTATTCGTGTGAGTGGTATTAATAGAGGTGCTCCGCAGCGCAGTTCAAAGACCCCATTGTGCGGAGGGGGAAGACGACGCTGCTTGGCGTGGCGGGGAGGGAAGGGGCGTGGCGGGGAACGCCTCAGCGCGAAAAGGTTGCCGACCGCGCCGCCTCCGCCCGAGAATAAACACCCCGCCTGCCGCGCGGGGCGGAGCGGGGAGCGGCGGGGAGGCCACGTGGCGGGGCTCCACGTGGAGCGAGGGCGTTGACCCGGGCGGTCGCCGACCCACTTGCCGCCGCCATTTGCTGCTCCGAGCCGAGCCGCGCCGCGCCTCCGCCTCCCTGCGCCACGTGCGGGCTCGCTGCGGTGCGGTGACCCAGTCCGCCTCCCCCCACTTCTTCCCCTTCTCCATCGCCCGGCCCCCGCCCCCTCCTCCGCTCCGCTGCTGCTGCGGCTGCTGTCCCTGCGCCGAATTCTGCTGCCGCCGCTCCGGCAGGGGTTGCTAACCTGTTTGTTGAGCGGCATTCGAGGGTTGGCCAGGTGATTGTTTTTTTCAAATGGTTCAACCGGGCTATTCACTGTCCGGGGAAGCTGATATAAAAGAATCCTAACAGGAAGCGGAGCGAAGTGTCTGGACCTATTACCTAATTGTATTGACTACCTCAAGAGTATTATTAAGTGACATAGTCATCGGAAACAGCATACTTTACATGTGGTCTGCCTTAATGTTTCCACAGCATTGTAACTGCCAAATGTGGGTTAACTAAAACTTTGGTTTGTATGCGGAAACGACCAGTCCCAGCATCCTCTCAGCGAAATTCTGCTGCCGCCAGGGCAAGGAATGCTAACCAATTTGATGTATGGTATGCGAAGGTTGGACAGAGGATTATCTTGAGTTGGGGAGCTTGCCGATTCATGTGAAAACATAACCGGAAGTAAGACGCTAACAAAAGTTTGCAGCAGATTATCGAATTGGATCATTTAGGTTGATTTTCCTTAACAATAACATGAACACAATCGTCAGACGCTAACACAAAAGCTACCAAGCTCCGATATTTCCTATTTTCGCATTGGAGTCATTCGAAGGAGAAAAAAGACAATTACACGTTGCACTCGAAAAATCAAAATGAAATAGACTCGTTTGATGAAAAGTTTATTTTGTTTCAGAATTGTTCCCCTTTACTATCAAAATCTTAGTTTTTCTGACATGCATATTAATTGTTTTATTTTGTCTGTTCCTTCTGCGTTTTTATTGAGAAATAATCTTGAATTGCGAATCTTGAATTCTTGTCGTATGCTTACATCCTCACGTTATTGTTCATTGTTATGTGGAAGGTGCTTTAGCTGCTTTTAGTTTAAAATAACCAAATGTCAAAGAAAGGAAACGGAATAGAGGGCATGGAAGTATGCCCTAATTACACTGATTACCTCAAAAGCATTGATAAGTCGTGTAAGCACCGGATGCGGCATAATCTAAATCTCGCTTGGGTCAGAATAACTAACAATGCAGCAATATCAGATGTACGTTAACTAAAACTTTTTTCAATCAACTTGTTTTAATCCAGCACATGCCCATTTAATATTTGAATTAAGTGATTCATGATCATATTGAAAGAAAGAAAATAATGATGACACTAATGACATTTTGTCAGTCGTAAAGGGTCAATGTGAACTGGAAACGCCAGTTGCCTTATTAATGGATTATTTGCGTAATAGAGATATGTTGTGGAACTAATGAAACCAAGTTACTTGAGCGACGTGAGACCGTGAGCCGAAGGGTGTCGAAAGGGATGGGGGCTGGACATGTGGCGTCGCAAGGATTGAAGTGCGAAGGGGAACAACGTCCGGGTGACGTCATCAAAGAGCTGGCTTCAGTCGATAAACTCCTCTCAGAGGACCGCTTCTAGAAGTCAGAGAATGCAGATGAATTTTACTTTAAAAATTCAGATTCAACCCGGTAATCTCCGAAGAAGACATTACATTAAGGCCTAATGGTAGTTTTATGAGACGACAGTATTTTTTATGACAAAAGACGCAAAATGTATTTTCTTAAAATCGTTATATTTAACTATGCATGTATCGATATCAAACATTTCAAATTTCATGCACTTTAAGATAGCTAATGGCATGCAATTTTCTTAGCTGTATCCCGTCAGTTTTGTTTCGCGTCACTTCCTAAAACACTAAAGTAAACGACAGGTCGGAATGAAGCGGAAAAAACCCCAATCGGGAAGTGGAAAGCAGGTCAGATAGGCTGGCGGAAAGCTTAGTTGCCTCGCGTGCCGCTAGGGGCGGCTCCGGCGGCGCCTGCGCACAACCTCGCTCACGCGAACGCCAGTGGCCGCCATGATGGCGTGGCGTGGCGTGGCGTGGCGAGGCGAGGCGAGGCGCGGAGCGGAATGTGCGAGGTCGCTGCCGCCCCTTGCATCACCGCACGGCGACCGCCGGCGCACTCGCTGCCATTGCGCCACGCGCGCGCGCTCCCGCCCGGCAGCCAACGCGCTTCCCCGTGCTCCCGCCCGCCCACCGCCACTTCCGCCCATTCCCAGCTCTGCCAAAACAAATTTATGAAGGATCTATTAATTTACTAGGGAAAATACCATCAATTATTAAGGAAATGTTTCTTTCCCTGTAATGGTTGTTGTAGAAATATTTGAATGGATATTTGATCTCAATTATTTTAGGCAATCAATAATATTTTGAAATAATAAAGAAATTGGTTCGATATATAAATTTCAATTGTAATATACAAATGTTCCATTCGCAATATGCCTCTTTAAATAATTATATAATTTGAAAACTCGAACAAATAAAATTAAGTAATTTATAGGTGAAGTGATAGGACTGATTGTTCAAAGGTCCTACAGTCTCCCTGCCACCATCTGCAAAGTGATAACTCGAACTTCCAATTCTGTCTCCATTCCGAAAGGTGAAGCTTCAAGAATTTAAAGCGCAGTTAATGTTGTGAAATTGAGTGTCTTAGATGCCGTACACATCTTGGAGGAAAACTATTTTGGACATTAGACCACGAATGAGATTTCTTTATTCGTGACTTAATGCTCGAAAAGGTCGCTCTCATTCATCATCTAATATCCGCAAACATCCATTCAAAACATTCCACAGGTCAAAAAAACAAAAATGTACGCACATACCTTTTTCAAATACTGGTTAACAGAAACAGTATATACTATCAGGGAAAACCTACAACACTCAAAACAAATATTTTGCGGATTAGTACTCCCTTCCTTAATTTTCATTCAGACTTTTCATGTTCAATATTAGAATAATATTTCTTCAAAAAGCAGGACTCTTGTTTTTAGTTTGTTTACTGTGAGTAAAAAACATCGTATAGACGAAATGGGTCTTTGTGGGGTTTGAGTGCCAGATGGCCTGACCGCTCCATTCCTGAGAGAAATAGCACACGCCACGTGTGGTAGCCTCAGAAGTAATCCTTTTTGCCCTGTCGGCTATTCGAAAAGTCAAATTGCCACTTGGCAAGTCAATGACAATTCTGATTGACTGCATGCGTCTTAATGGAGGATGGAGGATTGAGGAAAACTCAAAGTATATATAAAAAGCCTAACAAAAACTTTAGATTAAAACATTTCTCCAAAAGGAATGATAAAAATATACTCACCCGTATGTAGTATCTGAGAGATATGTAGCGTATACTCGCGTGAACGCTTTGGTGCAGCATGAGTGATAGGCATTTCGTCTATTCGTATAGCTTGTTATGACGCATTTAAGTGGGTTACGTGGACATGATTTGAAATTATGTGAAGTGACAGTTGCTTTTCTGATTTGGGTTACGAGGACTTGGAACAAAGGCTTCAGAAATTGACATTAGCATTCGGTGAACTCCAACCAAGAGAATAGAACAAGAGAAAACTCATGAGAGCTTGGGAAGAGCAAATATTTTCAAAAGCTTTTTCGGAAAGGAAAAAATTACCCTTTAGAGAAATTTTGAATTTAATGTATTACTTTTTAAAATTACAAGAATTAAGCAGCATAAATCCTGTTGAATGAAATAAAACAGTTATTAAAAAGTAGCACGCACACTACTCAAGAACAACAAATAAAATACTCTTGAATAACACTGCAATAAATTAAATATTTCATAAAACAGTCATCAGGAATACTGCAATAACATGTATATACAGTAAAACACTTCTTTAGATACGAAGACTATAAAAATAATTGCTGTTGCATTAAGCAACATGTGCATAGCAAATTTTAATTGCGGACGATCTCTTTTTCGGAGTCTTCCTATCGCAAGGCTTCAGCTGTGACGAGCACTGACGTATTGTGTTTGAGATTTCAGTCGGTACGGGCAGTATGAGACATTGTGGATTAACGTAATAAAGTATTTACACTTTTCAGTCAAAATCGAAACTCATTGTTTTTGGGTTATTTCCGAGTTCCTGGGTACTTGATAAAGTCGTATATACCGGAGCCAGAATAGTTTTTCCTTTAATATTCCGAATTATATTCGAAATGAATAATATATACGTTTTTGTATTTTCCCCGAGTTCCTGTCTGTCTTACGATATTTTAGACATCTCACGTGGTAGAGGGCTGCAAAGTTTCTTTCAGTTTCTGCACGCAATGGAAATTAGTAAAATAATTTCAGTTTAACAAGGCTTTCAAATATGTTCTCTCTGATGAGTATTCATTTCAATTGAGTACCGATGTGTAGTAGAAACAAAAATAAAATACAAAAGTCTACTACATTCTTAAAACATGACAGATTATCCTTACGACACAGTACCGTCACAGGCCTTACTATTGCTTCTGGAAATGCTCCCGAATTAGGATCAGTTTTAAACGGCCCCTCACTCGGACACACTTCTTAAATAATTAAACCAAGCCACTTCATCCCATGCAAGGACCATTCGGCATAGTAAACGGGGGAGGGCGCTTTTTTATAGTCAGTGCATTGGACGTCTTTGTATTGCGCCATCGCCATGATCGCTGAGTACATGCAAGGGTGATCGGGATATATCATTTCATGCCGTTTTCGAAACGCAGATGATCTGCATTTTTCTTGTGTGATTTTGTGAGCATGTTGGTAGGTTAACGAAATCATAAAAGCCGGAGGATGTTTAGAAACTTACCAACGACAATCTTGGTGAGCGTGAATTCTGGTAAGCTGATAAGAAGTGTTGTGAGCGAGGGTAAACGAGCATATCCACAGCGGAACCGGGCAATGCGCTCGGGGTTTTCCCGTCGGGTGTGTACGTCATAGAAGAAGACGATGCGTCTTTATAATCGTTAATTGTGGTGAAAATTGAGAGAAAATATACGATTGACGTCACCCCGGCCCCTTTGGCTTTGATAAATTGAAGAGGTGAAAACGATCAAGTGGATCGAAGCCTAAGACATTCAGCTTTCAGGTGGAATTATTTATTTTACTAAAGTTTCGTGAAAATAAACCTCTCACGGCATGCTTTAGGAGGTTAATTTGGCATGAACGATTTTTTGGACATAGGTATCAGAATAAAACTTAAAAACAACATGCGATAGTAGTCAGTAAGTTTTTCCTTGAGTTCAGCGGTTCCAATCTCGGTTCCTGTGTGGAATTAGGTGTCCCGAAGCACGTTGGAGATATATTCTTGATGTCTCTTTGGTTTGCACCAGCAGACCTTCCTTCTGGACTTCAGTAGCTTGCCTATTATGGCTACCATTGTGGCTCACTAGCGCATACTCTCTCTGCTCTTGTTCGGCAGAATGACCACTCCATTTATTCGGGCAAAGTGGCTTGCATCCTCGCATAAGGAGATTTCTCCGAAGGTCTAATTGAAGGGCTTATCTCCAAAGTGACTTATCTCCATGAAACAATTTTTCAGGAAGGAAAAGTATTCAGTTTTAGACTAATGACACAAGATAGAATTGAACAGTTTTCAGACCCATTAAACATGTGAGAAATACAATTTTTCAACACATATATTTGGCTGCACGTTCGGGACGCGCCTTGAGAATATTTTGATGACTAAAACGAAAACAAACGGAAATGGAGGGAAGTCACCTTTGAAATAATGTCTGCAATTATAATTGTAGATGAAGGAATGGCATAGACAAATTCTCGAATCCCGAGTACTCTTGAAATAGATCCAACAGTAAATCTCGAGTTCTGATGAGTTTTTTTTATTCCACTCTTTCTCGTCTGCTCATTTTTTAAATTTGTTTATAGCTAGTTCATTTCGTCACATACTTCGTGCATTACCAGAGAATGACAAGAGTTTTTTGTTTTTGTTTTTCACTCATTCTTCACTCATTTTCACATTTTAGAATGTAGGGGATGCCTTATCTGACGTAATGAAGCAAAACCTGTAAAACCTGTGTACGTAACTGGAAGTTTCCTTTGATTCCTTCTTAACAAGGTGATTTTTGTAGGACGTTCGCTGCGCGTTCAATGTAATATGGCCATGTATGAAATGTATAATTAGTGCCGAATATAGTATGACAAATCCGGAGTAACAGAACTTTTGATGTCACTTTGCTCGAATGATACTCTATGCTCGAATATGATGCAGACAGACTGAGCGAAAACAAGTGCCTTTATCAGCCTCATCATAAGTAAGCAATAGAGAAGAGTCATGATTTGAAGCGATAGAAGAAAAAAAATTAATACTACAAGAAATTCTTTGATGTGACAGAGTGTAAGCAATGTAAGCAGTATGCCATATGGTCATGTAGAATGTAATGAAACATTGGTGTCTTAATGTCACAAGGTAAATCTGGCGAACATGCACCCTAAATGCCTCCTTACGTGATCGAATTTAGGAGGTGGCATAGACACCACATATACTTCTACTCCTCAAAATAACTCGCACAAGAGGAAATTAAGGATTCCAAATAATGTCGTTTTTCTTGAACGAAGGAGGGGATTGGAACTGAAAATGCCCCCTCCATTACTTTCAGAATCCTATCATATAACAATGATTTTTTTGCTTTGTTCTTCCAGCCCAATATACAACCGTACGCAACATAGGAGTAGACCGACAATCGTCCACAATTAGTGCTTGAGAACGATACCCTTGCCCACAAGGGCTGCGAAGGGGCTGTGTGCGTAAGTGGCATTCGCTTGGACGCGTCACGTAGGCCTGGTGCGCTGTCCTTGAGCGTCCGATTGCGCAGCGAGCGACCCGCCCACCCGCCTTGTGCTGCGCAGCTTTTCCCCCTCCCCTCCCCCTCCCGGTGCGGGTGACCGCGCGCGACCTCGCGGAGGTGAAACGAAGGGCGCCGCTGGCCTAGGTCCTGCCACGTGGTGCGCGCGCGGCGCGGCGCGCCGGCCGTTGACCCCGGCGAGAACGGCGGCACGTGGCGCTGCCCCCGCCCCGCCCCGCCACGCCTCGCACAGCTCAGCACAGCGTTGCGCACCGCGCTTCCGCCTCCACGCCTACGCACGAATGGGGGCATTTGTTTCATTCGCGTATCAGAGGCGGTCAGGCGACAAATATCCCATCTGTCAGTGGACGAAATCGAGATTATTGGCCTTTGTTACGGAGGGGGAGTAGCTCTGGCTTTGTTCATAGCGCTTTCAAGAAGAGGCAACATATACCAGTGACTATTCCACTCATGTCTGCCCGTGTCGTAAGCAACCAATGATGAGAAAGAATGTGTTCAAATTAAACCTATCCCAGATGTCTATCGCGGTCAAAACTATGTGGAACCAAAATGTCAAAACTATGTGGAAGAAAATGCTGTCAAAACTCTGAGAAACCTTACAACCAAAATTATTCAGAACTATACTATTTGCATGAGTGCAAGCGGACTATGTTCAGTACATTCGAAACTGACATATCCCGCTGCTAATTCAGCTTGTACATCTTCCATTTCAAATACGTCCGAGGAATTCCAAGACATGAAAAACTCAACTTCGTACAACTTTAATAATTGTGTTTTAAATAAATGTTTTTGTAAGTAGCTTTGTCACAAATGTTTGTTTTTTTAATTCGTAATTTCTGTGATTTTAATTCCTGTAATGTCGTGTCTTGTAATTCGTGTAATTCGTGAGACACACTAAATATCACTTCTATTACTAATATTACAAATGATAATTCACCTATATGATATGACCTGTGCCTCTCGATAAGTATAAAACAGCGTTTTCATATTGTATATTCCTGCAAAAATTGAAATGCTAATTACTCGTTACATTTAATATTACACGCGGACGCCTGATTATGGCTTTAGCTTGTCTCAATAGACAGGACGACCCGCGGGGTAGGGGTCAGGCCTCTCACCTTCCAGCACAGGTCCGGGTTCAAACCCCAATCGCTGCGTGTGGACTTCGGCGGTGAACACGCCCGGTGTTCACTGCTCGCCGCAGGTGTTTAGGGAGTTCCCTCTTCTCTTGGCCATCATTCCACCATTCAAATTATAACATCGCCTGTTTAGCAAACCTTTCATCCCATGCACGGATGAAAAGACCGAGTGTTGAGGATCATATCACAGTTACACAACTTGTGTGAAGGGCATTGCCGGGATAGCTGCGTTGGGGTGGAGGCGAAGAGACGAGGGTTGCAGTGGGCGTGGAAGTGGGCGTGGAACCCTTGCCTTTTGTGTGTTGTGGCGCGAAGGAGCTCGCTTTCTGCTAACTCTGATCTGAGGAGCCCACACGACGGTGGACCATGTTCCATGCGTATTATTAGCTTGGGACGTTCTAATTATATATATATATATAT
The DNA here is from genome assembly GCA_038098605.1 of Gryllus longicercus. Lineage (NCBI taxonomy): Eukaryota > Metazoa > Arthropoda > Insecta > Orthoptera > Gryllidae > Gryllus > Gryllus longicercus. The sequence continues at coordinate 2,977,246 of JAZDUA010000079.1, forward strand.
ATATATATATATATATATATATATATATATATAATTACAACGTTATGCTGGTGACAATGAATCATGGTAAAGCACCACTAGCACGACAGGAAGGATCTTCGAAAAAAAGGAAACGTGATATGGAGTTATATTTCCTACGTTTTTCCTGCGAGTCCAGGATGTTAGATGTTAGACATATGCGAAATATTACGGGTGAGACAACGCGGCAAATCAACAACTTACGGATGTACGGCGCACACTTAAACGTGAAAGCGCTACTTCACTGAACTGATTTTAGTTCAGAGGGAAACTTGAAAGAAATCGATGTATCCAAAGCCGAATTAGCCAGAATTCCTAGAATTTTTAACTTATTGATTTGAATCCACCTCATCTAAATGCATCTGAGGAGACAACCTTGTAGAATGGAATCTTTGAGTTTTAGACGCTTAACGTTCCGCCTCTGGGCGTTTTTTTGGCCGCCGGTGTCCAAATGTTGATGAAGCGGTGCACTTGAGTATTTTTCTGTGAATAAATGAGGGAAATGGGTCACAGTAACAGGTAATGGTTGGGAGAAAATTGTAAATTGTTTAGAGCAAGGTGATAGATGTTTTCCAAACAAACAAACGAAATAGGTCGCCCGTTCGTGGTTTTTTTCTTTCTGGGAGGGAAGTTTTTGTGCTCTGTTTGTTCCAGAGGAAAATTCGAGTAGACGATGAAATGTCAAACGACTTTGCTGGAATTTTGAATGTCAGTTGACGATCCAGCTGTCGATATTCTATACAAATTACAGATGCAAATTAATAGTTTTCTTCAACTATGTAAATAATTAAGGCAGCTGGAAGTGTTACCATTTCAAATATTAGAACCATGAATTAAAATTAAATATTATTTAATAATAAATTGTCTAAAGAGCTATCTCTGTTATTTCAATGCACACATATCTCAACATATATTTCATTTCTTCGTTTGAAACACTATTCATCACGAAGAATGATCACCGATATGAGAGTAATAAGTCACAAATGATAAATTGTTTAGATAATTGACGTTTTCGCGTTATTTATATTCTTATTTATATTACAATTACATTCACAAATCATTGAAATTCTCAGTGTTGACGAATTTAACCTGACGAATCGTGACGAATAATGGGCAAAGGAAATGCAAATGTGTGAAAAAAAACAAGACAAAATTATTCATACACAAAAATGGAAAATGGGAATTCCGCGATTTAGAAGTACTGCATATAGGGGCATATGGAAAATGTGTTTTTCGCAGTACGGCAGCAGCAATGAAACGTATTTAAAATTGGCCGAATTACGGCATTTTTGGTATCGAAGCGCTCAAAAAGGAAAATTTCAAGATCTTTGGATAAAGAATAACGTCCGCAGTGCGACTCAAAGGACTCAGCCGCTTAGCCGACACTTGCTCTAACCACAGCGCCTGGTCGCACCAGCGGCGAAACCTCGACACGTCTGTTTGTGCGTGTAGAGGTCACATGAGATGATAATCTTTCCTCGTCATTTTTCAAGAACGTGGAGCAAAACAATGCAAAGGAGATAAACAAATGCTATAAGTTTGCTGAGTGACAAGAGTAGATACACTCATTTACTACAATCCTGGCTAAAAAAAAATTAACGGAAGAAATACATTCCGCACACGAGTAAAAAGGAAGGTACAAACTAGTAGCGGGTGCGGAGGATACGCTCAAAAGAGTTAAAACCTCTTCCAAAATTTTTTTGCGGAGGATAAAGGAACCACTTATTAGACAATCCCAACTAATATTTAATTCGCGAAATAAATAGACTTCTTGTATTAGTATTTGCTTTGGTGTGGAAATTACTTTTATATAAGGAAAATTATTATATTGGCACATGCCATGACCCAACCGTGCCCTCCAAATTGAATGTCCCGATCTGCCCTGATGCGGAGTGGCTAAGACGTGCTGAATGTTCCGCCAAGTGAACAGAAGGCCATTTGGGAAAGCGCGACCGCAGCGCAGACGTGACCAACGGAGGTCGTGCGCGAACCGCCAAGCGCCAAGCGCTGCGTTAATGGCGGTCGCCGTGGCCCAGGCGGCGCGGCGCGGCGCGGGGCCGCCTCGCGGAAGCACCTCGCCCGCCGCTAGACGCCATTTTGTCGTCCGTGCGCGGCGCGGGCCTCGGCCGCAATTCGCACCCGCCCCTCCCGTGCCCCCACCGCTCCTCCGCGGTGCCGGGCCAACGCCCTCTGTCGCCCCCGTCCCCGCTGGCCCCGTTGCGCCCCGCCACGCCGCGCCACGCCCCCGGGCGGTAAATTTAGTCGCGAGGGCGGCTCCGCCCGATGCCCCACCCCACATACAAGACTGCAGGAAAACAGTTTTTTTGGTGCTTATTTACGTCAAAAACAATAACGGTGTGGGTGTCACACTTGCGAGGGAAGAGCAACATTTGGTGGCGGCATGCAAAACAAGCTTTTGAGTATTTGCTCGAGGGTCGCTAGGAAAACAGGACGCAAACACCGATCGAGAGAGAGGTCGTTGACCCAGGATCTTGGGTCACGCGTGCTTAAGCATTTTACTCATTTCTGGTCTCTCTCCTCCGGAAATTTACTGTCAAATGCGAGTATGATGTACTACTTACTTAGTACATATTGTCGGAAAGTATAATGACCTCTGATCTTGAAATAATGCGCAAATTAATGGCATTTCCATTAGATGGGTCGGTGGCGCATAGGTATTCCGTGACCAGACACCCTGCGACTCTCCTCAGTCTGTCTGAATGCAATCGAAAGCAGCAAGAAAAGGAATAAACAAGGAAGAAGACAATGTTCTCACCAGGCACACATTTGTCATGCAAATGTCTCACAATGTGATGTAAATCTGTAAGTAGAGAAATTCATTTCCATGGAGGAAGTATTTCATCATCCTACCTATTATCAAATTATGACTCAAGGTACAAATGAGTGATCCCCCAAACTTTCCCTGGTGAAGTGTTATCGGTCAAACATATGTCCACAACACACGAAGGAAGTGGGCTTGAAAGGTTTATCAAAGGTAATACCACGAGTGCTTTGGAAATTTCCAATAAATCCCCGTTTCGCGAAGCGAGGAGGGGATCTATCAGAGATTTTTCTAAATGTCCACGAAGTGGTATTTAATAGGATATTTCCACGAATTCAATTCGTCAGTTACAAAATTTACCAAATATTAAAAATAACTGAAATCATGTTAAAATCAGAGAGGTTATGTTAAAGTACATTCGCGGTTTATTGCATATCAACACAGTGATCGATACATACTGCTTCCTAAGATAGATGAGTCACAACGTATTATGGCCAGTAGGGAGAGCGGTAAGAAAAATCGAATAGAAAAGGCGATGAATATTATATATACAGAGCCGATTTTTCTGTCAATATTTCGTAAGGACATACACCTTTGTGGATTCGTTTTTTGATTGACCTTCCTCATCGCCACTCCGCCAACCACCCAAACGCAAATTTCGTAGTGAGTGTCGAGTCTGAGCGAGCGATTGCGTGATGCGGTTTCGTCTCGAGCTTCTCGGATGTTGCCTCGCAGGGCGCAGGGGAGAGGGGCAGGGGTCGGGAGGGGGATTGGAAGCGGTCGGGGGCTGTCCTTGGAGTAGGACGGGCGCAGTCCGAGGACGATGCGTGCGCAGCTATCACAAACTCGGAAATCCACGACCCTAACTCTTGTTGGTAGGGTCCTTCTGATTATCACAACGAGGTAGAATATACTACATAGAGTAGCTGAAGCGCCTCTCTCTTTGAAGCAAATTGAAGCCAATTTTTTTTTGCAGTCAAAGTCGCACCCTCTAGAAAACAAAGTATTCTATACTGCGATTTATGCAATTCTGTCTCTGGCAAGTCTCAGATGTTCGCGGTTTCATCCAATCGGAAGCTTGAACGTTACAATAGTGACGTCACTATAGTGACGTTTAAGCTTCCGATTGGAGGAAACTCTCAACAGATGATACCTGCCAGGGGCAGAGTTGCGAAAATTGTAGTGTAGCATTACGTTTGGCGCTGGTTACGGACGGTTACATCGCCACTCGTATGTTAAGACTTCAAAAAAAACATTACGGTCACTAGTTCGGCGAGCCTCCACCAAGAGCGCTGAAACTATAGGGACAGTCACTCTTTTTAGTAAATTCTAGCTCGTTGGGTTATCGCCATTTTCTGCACCTCGGATGCCACCTGTCCGGACATCGGACTGCCAGTTGCCTCTCGTCCATTTTCTTACCAATATCTTGTTTTCAAAAATGATTTAGCATGTCTTTTTAACATCAGTTTATCTTCTGTTATGAACACTCCTTTCGTCACTTGTATGTGACTAATCTATACCGATCGTTTTTGGCATGCTGGAACGCTTCATTGACTTGCAGGCCAAAGTTTAATTCTCAAAATTTTTGTACTGAGTCTGATCTACTTTGAATTTGTAATTTCTCGTACAAAAAGTATATATATTGACATGACAAACATACAAATCAACCTACAAACCATGTCATAGTAAAAAGTAAACTGACTTATGAGACAAACTACTCCAGTGTGAGTGGGTTGCCCTCAATACACTGGAATATCTTCATACACACGTCAGTGAAATCCTGATTACTCAAGTGTGTATAAACCGATATTCCTTGATATCTGGAATACCTTTCTAAACAAACAGTGATATGCATTAAAATGGGCAAGATGAATTTCTTTTCTCCTCCTTTCATCACTATAGATGACCCCAGTTCCTGATATCCAGAAATGTATTCTTCCCCCCCCACACACATTTTGTATTTGGAATTCGGAAACTCAAACATTGCTAAGTTGTTGCTAGATACCAAACTTTTGGGGTTGGAGCGTAATGAGTAGCGAACTCTTCTTATACCGCTGGGGCACGGGTTCTGTTCCCGGTCAAAGCTCTCGACAGGTTTCTTCTGCCTCTCATTCTACCATCATTCCCCACGTAATCATCGAGGCTATCAGCTACTCATTAGATTACCATTAATGGGAGCCTGATTGACACGAGCGGTAGTACGGCCTTTAAACTGCAATAAATGTATAAATAATTCGTACGTACCTTGGGCGCTGCGTGCGTGTGGGCGTAAGGTGCGTGGGCGCTGGCGGCCCTGGCTCCGCCTCGCGAGGTCGTTGCTCCCCGACCTCGGCGCCACGTGTACCGCGGGCGCGGCGCGGCGCAGCTCGGGCCCTGGCCTGGCCCACACGTGGCAAGCGGGCGGGCGTGTCCTTGGGCAAGGCGGCGGCGGGCGACGAGGCCGTCGACCCCGCGCGCGTCGCCCAATGGGCGCGCGCGCCGCACGTGGAGCGCCGCCGCCACGTGCCGCCCCGCCGCGCCCCGCCCGGTCCCCGCCCGCCGCCCCGCCCGGCACTGACCCGCCGGCGAGTGCGTTGCCCCCGCGACCAAGTGCCACGTGGCCCGCGCCGCGCCCCGGCCCCGGCCCTGGCAGGGCGAAACGCCAGGGTGCGCACGCTCATGAGCAGGGCCGCACTGCCAGAGCGCATGACTAAGGTAACACTCTCGGATGCAGGCGGGCATGATCGCGGTGACACCTCCAGGCTGATACGCCAAGTTGACCCAGTCAGAGTGCGTGCGTGCATGACTGATGTAAACAACGCCAGGGTGCATGCGACCATGATCAGCACAACACTGCCAGGGCGCATGTCCAAGATAACACTCTCAGTTTCAGGAGTGTACGATCACAGTAACACCTCCAGGGTGAATGTCCAAATTGACCCACCCAGGGTCCATACATAATGGTCAATGTAAAACCCCAGGGTGCATGCAGCATAATCATTGTAAATATACGCACATGATCAGGCGGTACAAATTCTCAGGACGCGTGACCAAGGATACACTCCCAGAGTACACGCATGTATGATCTCGGTGACACCTCCAGGGGAATGGCCAAGTTCAACCAACAGGGTGGATGCATGTATTATAAATGTAACACGCTAGGGAGCGCAAATCAAAATATACCAGAACTCATGACCGGGAATATAAGCCCAAGACACAGGCGTGCTTAATCACTGTGACATTTCTAAGATGAATGTGCAAGTTTACCCGACCAGAGTGCACTTATACATGATCAATGTAAAATGGGCATGTGGTGTGCTTGCGCGCATGACTATCGGGGCGTAAGACGAAGGTAACACTTCCAGTATAAGGTTGCGCCGATGCCACGGTAACACATCCAAAGAAAATGGCCACGTTGACACAGCTACGATGCATGCATGTATGTATGCTCAATGTAAGAATGCCCAGTGCATGAGCAATGTACGAACGCCAGGATGTATACGCACGTGATCAGGACTATGTTTTTTTTCAACTTTCCCCCCGCCAGTAGCCCTGGCGAGGCGGGAGTTTATTTAGTTATTGGGGTACAATATACGCCGCAGCTCTATGGCTTATGCGGCAAAGAAGGGGGCAGAACTTACTTACTAACTTATTTCTAACTTAACCTATGGATGAAGCCGGCACTTTGGCCGGCAATCTAAGATTAACACAAGTCTTTGTTCTTCTTCATGCTTTATAGTATTTGTTTTCTTGGGTATTTTTTTCTCATTCACACGCACATTCACACTAGATCACTTGACACACCCAGGACTATGTCTACAGAGCGCATGACCAAGGCAACAGTCCCAGGATGAATGTGTGCTTTATCAGGGCTTCATAAATTGTTTCTCATGCGAAAGTCAGCTAGTCTCACTTCTACAGGGCCTAGCTGACTTAGTCGATGATGGGGGAAAAGGGTCGACGTGATAGTAATAGATTTTTACAAAGCTTTTGATGTTGTTCCACACGATCGTCTTATAAGGAAATTAATAGATTCGGGTATAGACACTACGCTACACATCGAGTGGTAGCGTGGATAAACGAACTACTCCGGAACAGGAAACAGAAGGTCCGTAACGGAAGTTGCTTATCAACCTCGAGAAACGTCACGTCAGGAATTCCACAAGGAAGTGTCAACAGACCACTCATGTTTCTGGCCTTCGTGAATGAATTGCCGACAAATTCAGCTTCAAATGTACGACAGTTTGCAGATGACCGCGCAATTTATAGGATTATCAACTCGGAGAAGGACGAGGATATTTTGCAGCGAGACTTAGACAAATTACCCATCTGGGCGGAAACAAACGGTATGGAAATAAACAGTTCAAAGAGCAAGTCCATCACGTTTGGATGGGGTAGAGTTACAATGAATCTGCGTACAAACTGAAAAATAATATTATACCTCGAGTCACGTCTTGCGAATATTTGGGAATACAGCTTGACAGTAAATTGAGCTGGGAAAATCAAATCAATTTCGTTGTAGGGAAAGCCTGGAAATCTTTACATTTTGTTATGCGGATTCTGAAAAAGAGTACAGTGAGAGCCAAACAACTGGCATATATTTCATTAGTGCGACCATATTAGTATATGGCCCGATATGTTGAGACCCATACAGAATTTTGCAGCAAAGGAATCTAGAAAAAGGGCAGCGTAGAGCATCAAAATTTACTTTCAGGGGTACCAAGAATAAAGGGGGAGATTAAAGTCACGTCTCTATGCAATGTATAAAGTGTGCACAGGCCTTCGAGCATGGAAAGAAATTCGAAGTCGATTAGGGAAATCTACATATTTCGGCAGAGCGGATCACATGCACAAAATTCAGGCAAGAACTCAGAAAACGGAGGTTGGGAAATATTCATTGGCGAATCGAACTACTAGAGACTGGAACGGTTTGCCTGTGACAATCTTCGATCCCTTTCCTCAAATCCTGAGCAAATTTAAAAAATAAATTAGGTCCCTGAATGTTGATATGTGTGTTATAAATATATTGAATATTATTCAGTGTAACGATGTCTTCTGTATAATTAAGTTTTTATTATTATTATTATTATTATTATTATTATTATTATTATTATTATTATTATTATTATTATTATTATTATTGTTGTTGTTGTTATTGTTAATTATGTGCAGTGCAATGACGTTGTGAAACTGAAGGAAACGAGTGTGTAAGAAAGACATTACAGCTCAGTGATTCGTAGTGCGGTGAAGTGAAGTGTGGTGAAGTGGAGTGCTTTGAAAGATTGCACGGTGAAATGTTCACGTTAATTTGTAAAGGTAGTAAATTTTGCAAATTTGTTAAGTTCTGTAATGTTAAGTTAGTGTATTCTGCCACAACGTTTTCAAACTTAATTGCAGAATTATTAATAAATGTAATCTAATTTAACCAGGGTGACTTACCCAGGGTGTTTGCGTGCATGACGGGGGCCAACGGAGTAGGGCCGTAATTCGACGTGGCGGCATGACTGCAGCATGCTAGCTGCTCTACATTACCAAACAGTCTAGATCCCAATGTTTTTCCTCCTCTTGAGCATCAAGTCTTCACCAGAGAAGCTCAATGTCTAATGTGTTGATGTTTGGGCGACGAGAAAATGAATGGAAATGAATGTTGGTGGAATGTGTTATGTCATCACTGCATTCTATAAAGAAATAATAATCTCGTTTCAATACAACAAAATATTCATTATATTACCAACTATCTCAGATCAAAGATCACAACGGACGCCTCTTTGACATTCTCAAGATCTCGCTTATCGGGTAGTATTCTTCGACCTAGGCCTACAGTGGCAAGTAATGCATTTTACATTTGGAATAAATGAGATACTAAATAAATAAAAAAATGTCTCTTGACTTCCTTCGTGTTCATCAACTCTCTCTCTCTCTCTATCTCTCTCTCTCTCGCAACTCCTCTCTCTCTCTCTCTCTCACACACACACTCTCTCACACACACACACACACACCACACACCACACACACAGTCTCCCTCCCTCCCTTGAGGCTTCTAGCCGCCTCTATACCAAATTGGATATCACACGTATTTTGATATGAGAAATGGCGGGACACGCTCCGAACTTTGACTCGCACAAATTTCGCTTGGATCGCGCAGGATTTGAACCCAAAGAAGGCAGACCCTACTGGCCTCGAAACCGGGTTATTAAAAACTTGGGTACATAATTCCCGCTTACGAAGTATCGCGATGTTTAAAGGATCAGACTGGGAAAGGTGGCTCAGGGCATCAACTGATGTAACTGCCGTGCCTCTGATCGGGAGGTCCTAGGGTTTCAGTGGCAGGATTTTCGACATAAGCTAGATAGGTAGGTCGAACTCAGCGCTGTCTGGAGAAGCCTTCTAGCGGCCGGCTGATCGGATCGGCAAGTTTCCGTGATTTCTCCGATCAACATCAGATGGATTCTGGAGCAGCACCCTAACAAACGGGCCACGGACCGCGTGCAATATTTCCTCCCTCTTCTTTGTTATATCCTCACCTCTTACTTAGACCTACATTCACATGCACTACACTACCACACATGTTGGAATCTTAGAGCTTATCCTGACACGGGTGCCACGCTCGTGGGAGATACCGGTTGGAGAAAACACCACAAGCCGACAAAGGTCGGTGAGGCATCTCGCCAGCCGGGGGGGGGGAGATCACGGCCATCTCTCGCAATAAAAACATGCAGGACTAATGACCTTAGCAGTCGACGCGCCCGGAATCACTAATCAATCAATCAACCAAGTACCAGCGCAACCCGTGTGTCGTGTCTTATGTGCACCTGACGCCTTTATATCCAAATTACTGATTCTTTGGGTTTCGACTCGATTCTGATGCATCTCACTTACGGGGTTTTGTGTGAATGGCGTCTTATAAATTGTACAAAATTCTCGTAACTTCTGGGGGTATTATTTAGAGAGAAATTTTATTTCTCTATATGTGCCTTTTATATTTTAATACTAATAATTAACACACGTTATATTTGTGACCGTTTGTGAAATGTTATGGACTATAAAATCTGTTAATTATAGTCAATTTAAAATAAAATAAGAAATTTTCTGCCGAATATTCGCCGTTTTCCTGCGCAAGGTTACATATCTTTCTCTTCTTACGAAGAACTTCGTAAATCGAGAAAATAAAAATAAATAGTATATGGCACAAAGTCTCTCAGTCGGATTTGTCTTTGTGACGTCCCCTCCTATGCAAACGGCCATATAGCGATGAAACGTTTGTAGAAAATTTATAATTTTTAATAATGATGGAAATTATTTATATTATTTATGTTCGTTCCATGTTGATAAAGTATTTTTAATAACACATCATTTTATACCGTGATGGCGAAATGCTTAATAATAAATTATAATATTTTAGTAGGCTCATCACATCTGCTTCTTCAGGTGAAACCCTAACTAATAACAATAAACAATAATAACATTAAAACTATATCAATTTTGAATAAAGTTAATTGGAGAAGATATAATAAATAGAAATTCAGACTCACCTTATCTTAATATTATTGTGATTATTATTATTATTATTATTATTATTATTATTATTTTTATTATTATTATTGAATAATAAGCTTCAGTAAATACATTGCATTCAACATTCGAATTTATTGTTTTATTTAATTTTATAAATAATGTTTCAGAAATAATCCTCGCTCTTTTTCTATTTTCTAAACCCTAAAATTCCTGACAAGGAAAATAGAAAAGGAGCAAGGATTATTTCTCAAGGATTTAAGTGTTGTAATTCCCAAGTGGAGGGTCATGAGGCGAATATATTTGCGGTTTCGGATGCGACAAGTTCGAAATAATAAAGATCACCATGATTTCTTTCTGTATCTGACAACATTTTTTTCTTCTCTAGTATAATTATCATATTTAACACATCACCCCACTCCACCTCACCTTATATTTATAGACGGTACGCTCCTCTGTGATGGACCAATAAAATTGGCGGAGAAATTGAAGGTTACTTTTGTAATTTTTGTATTTGGCACTTCTGTATTGACACTGTTCAGCTGAATATCCTCTTAGAATGAGCTTTAGAAGAACTGATGAAGCTCTAGAAGAACTACTGGTGTAGAATGGTTTAAATTTTCTGACACACAATGCGATTGTATGTTTAAAAAAGAACCTCCAACACACTTTGATTTCATTCACATATTGATTCACATATTGATTCACATATTGATTTCATCTTGTGGATACTTGATTATATCCACAAGAGTCCACATAGATTTTATTGAATGGAAATATATAAAAATCAAGTGATGGGTGAAGATATTTCGTGAATATTTTAGAAATATATTTTATATATATTGTAAATATATATTGTGTAATACTAATGCCATCCAAAACATCAGGCCTATTGGCATGCGGCCAGCTTGCTTCTGGCGTCACTACTTGTAGTCGTAACATTACAGTGTGGCAAATGGGGGGCCTGCATGTGAACTGTGAAAGTTTTGTATAGACATTTTTGAGAACAGTATTTTGATCAATTTTATAGTGTAACAATATCTGTCATTTAAATTACTGCGAACAGAATATATTTGTAGCAGAGCAACTATGATACAGAGAAGGTAAGACTTAGGAAGTACTTGTAAAAACGTTTAGAAGTTCGGGTTACGTGAAGTTGCCGTGCACTTCTACTGTGAAATTGCTTTCGACAAAAATCACAATCCCCAATGTGGAAAAAAATCCAGAGCAAGCGTTACATAAGAAAGAAATTGAGTTTATTGAATGAAAAGGACAAGACTGTGGTACTCTTAATAGATTAAATATTCTTGGAGACAAATGTTGATTATAAAGGAGGAAATATGTATAGTCGGAACTGCCATTAATGAAGAGGAACATTTATCAGCAGGTTGTGTGTTCATGGTAACTAGTACGATTTCATCATATACAGATGTAGTTCATATATTTTCAGTCAGTAAATTGACAGGTGAGTTGGTAAACTATTATATTAAAATCATTATTGTAGGACTGGAAAAAATGGATTTTGGAGTGATTGCAGTGATTTCTGACTACAATCCTGTGAATGCTAAAAACCGGTCTTTGTTTTCCGATCCGCCAAAACTAGAAATAGCTTATGAATGTAATGTAAATCCCATAGAAAATTCCTTTTTAATTTCGACGGTATGTATATCTTGAGGTGATTAAGAAACAACTGATTAAATCAAGATAACCAATAAATTAATTTTCCTCATAGGTATTGAAGATGTATGCAGCATAATTTACTTGCTTCAAAGGTATATGCCACTCTGAGAAGCACAATATATTAAAATATGGCAATAATTTAAATTTAAAATCGTTGAATCGTTCATCTCATTTTTGTTACAATTAACTGTTAAGTGTTAAATGCAATAAAATGTCGCGAAAATTTATTTCCGTAAAATATCAATATTAAGGAGGCGAAGAAGGTAATTAAACGTTGATTGACTGTGAGCAGCCGGCGAATGATTCGTTTGCCGCGATGACTACCCATGGGACGTCACAGAGTCAGTCGACTGGCCTTATACTAGCGTGACATTGGCAATAGTCTTAAAATGTTTTTAGCGTATTTTATCTAGAAGGGGTTGCACGCGTTGTGCAGCATTTTTCACGCAACGCCGCACCGGAGGCGACGTACCGGATGCCCGAGCGAGGTTTGACCTAGCGCGACACGCGACGCAGTAGTCTCGCTCCACATTGGTGACGAAACGCGTCCCCTGTGTCGGGAAGTGAGTAGTAGGACACTGCTCTCTTAATTGCAATTCTTCTCAACAGGCTTCGCCCTCACTCCACCACACAGTCTGGCGGTTGGCTCTAAACGGAGTAGAGATGGGGGAAGTTGATAGTCTTCTCCTCGGCGCCACGCCCAGAACTTGGCGTTTGTCGCGGTTGGAATTTGGAAACGTTTTCGGAGGAGTGTATGTAGAGGCAAAGTGGTCAGTGAAACATGATAGACTGAGATATCCCCGGTTTGCATCTCAATAGTGATTTTTGACACCACTTAAGAAACTGGATGGGTTACCATGTCCTTCGATCAATCGTTTTAGTACTTTTCCACTATCTATTACAGGTTCATGTAGGAACAAACAGGTCACAGAACATCACGGAACTTTGTTTCCAGCAGTCCCATTCTTGATCATTTCCCTTCTGCTTGAACCGATCCTTATCGTTGAATTTTCCATCCCATCATTCAGCGGTTCTATAAGTATGCAGATACGAGTCAGCTGAATGATGGCATTGGATTGAAGCATCTTTGTTTAGAGGGTGAAAGGAACAGAGAATGAGGAGAGGGAAAGAGAAAGTTTCGAGTTTTGGTCAATAGACTACTTCCTAGTTGTCATTATTAAATTTGATGGAGACCTCTAATAATTACTAAATTAGATAGACTTTTCTAATGGATAGTGCTAATTGCTCTCTTACTCTTTAATTTGACGTAAAGTTAATTTCGGGGTATTTTTGTTTTTTCAACTATTACACAAATGTATTTTTTTAAAGATATCTCACGACGTTAATATGCCCATTTCTAGCAATTTGTAAACACTATTGTATTTGCAAATTAATGTGCTTCAAATGACTTCGAATGAACTTTTTCGAAAACTCAAAAATGTTCTGTGAAAAATAACTTTAAATTTCAAATTTACATTAGCGCTTAAACATTTTATTAAAAACGACTCCAAATTTTTAAATGAAAATTGCCGTTTATGACGATGTTTTTGTGTTTTTAAATATTAATGAAATAATATCTGCGTTCTATTTTTAGGAAACAGAAAAATTAAGAAAATTTCGAAAAACTGTACTTTGGGCGGCGACAGATGGCAGCTGGCAAGAGTATGTGGCAAGTCCGTGTATCTAGTCGATACCAAAGGAAATGACAAGGTTGTGACTCCTTGAATTATGAATGGTGAATTATGATAGGATGATGATGAGGTGGGAAAGGATAATCACAAATACAACAATGCGTAATCAGGACTCGATTCTGCAGCCTCCTGCCAGCTGCCGCAACTGCCTGCGCCACGGGGCTGGCTATTATTATTATTATTATTATTATTATTATTATTATTATTATTCACGACTAAAGATGATATGATTATAAAGTCTATTCCTGGTTGCAACCAGTTAGCTAGAGACTATCTGTGCATAAACAATTCTTCGCGCAAAATGTGGGCTGTTCCAAATTAAGCAAAGTTTTGCACTTCCCTTTTGAATGACCTGGAAGTTTAGCCAAGTTTTTACACAAAGTTTGCGGAACATATCCCAGAGCTCCGATATCTATTGGGACGACCTGTGCCTTTACGCTCCACATTCGACTGATCTCGATTTCCAAACTCTTGTGTTTAAGAAGTTTATCTGCCCCCTTGGTTACGTTTTGATCGCCCGGCACAGCAACATCTACAAGGAGACACGATATTTTCTTTTCGATGTCAAGCATACACGATGAGATAGATTTCGGTATTATATCGATCTCTACCTAGGGCCTGAACCACCTCATTTAAGAGAGAATGTGCTGTCTCTATCACTTCTAGCTACCATAGAAGATAACACGTCTAGCTTTAGCAGTTTTGTATAATTTCCTCAACGGTGAACGAAATTCTAATGGACGAACACTCATATCAAAGGAGGTTCCACACCATGTCCTTATCGTGTAATTTATAACCAGATGAAGTTTCACCACTGACGGATGTTTTATTGGGAAGAGATGAACTTAAAGAGGACCATATTTTTCAAGGATATTTGAAGTTTCTAAATATTTGTCATGTGGATGTTCGATCGAAGAACATACTCTGTATTTACCTCAATGTCAGCTAGTTGTTCTGCTGTAAATTTTCCACTGCTTAGTATTTATCATCGTTAACTGGCAAGCTTCTTTGAATCTAGGGTAGGGCAGATACCTGAGTTACGCTTTCATCATATCTTGACACTTCCATTTCGAGCTCCAATTTTTCGCTTTTGTTTAGTAATAGCACCACATCACCTCTTTGAATTCATCTCTGACGATGGCTTCGAGCTACTTGCGACTTTATGTCCCTGGGCCTAACATCCGTGGGATGGCCAGACGTCGACAAGGTGACATTAGCTCGGTTTCTGAGCAGGTATATCACTGGTAAAACAAGGAATATTAAGCTTAATTACATTTGTTTTTATATCTACTCTGCTCTTGGGTTTTCAGTGAAGTTTCTCAGGAAGCAAGTTCAATTTCTCAGATCTCAGTTAACCCATGGGGCATTTCCTCTCATCCGTTACTGCAACCCACAGTGACCTCGGAACATCTCCCCCGCAGGGCCAGCAAGGGGTCCCTTCCTTCGCCAGTAGGTATTACTAAACCATACGTGGATTTTTGCCTCCTTCGCTGACTAATGGAAGGTTCGGGTCTCTAATTAGTGGCCCGGTGTGCCAACGCAGTTTCCTGTTCCCTCCGTGGGCCGATAACAGGAAGTCCAAAGGTTCATGGCTCTTCTCAGTCTACTTACTTCCCACTGTGGATACAGCCGCTCCTTACGTGGAGACACACTCCGTTTGCAGCCACCCGCAGGGGATCAGACGCTGCGGTTATATTTGAGGCGCCTCTTCCGCCATCTTCATTAACCATCCTTTCTTCTTCTTCTTCTTCTTCTTCTTCTTCTTCTTCTTCTTCTCCTTCTTCTTCTTCTTGGAAGATACTATTGAGAATCTGCTCTGGAGTACTTCTTCGTCTGACCCCTCACCTTCGATCTATTCAGTATTAGAGGCCCTGCCTGTCGTTAGACTTCCGCCTTCAGAGCTCTCACGCACACGGTGGTACTCAAGCTCCTCTACCATTTATTATTATTATTATTATTATTATTATTATTATTATTATTATTATTATTATTATTATTATTATTATTATTATTATTATTATTAATATTAATAATAATAATAATAATATAATAACGGCGTTTGTCGGCTAACTCGTCCTAGACGTCTCAACCGCTTTCGTGGCCCAGCGAAGCAGATGAAGAATGCTACTGTTTTATGAAACACATTACATTTGACTATTAGTTAACATATGCCATGGGCGTGAAGTCCTTGACAATGTTGTAAGGAATTACACACAGAACATATTTTGATTCTACACAGCGAATGTCATTTTAATTTGCAGATTTTATTTTCAACTGAAGGAATTTTATACAAAAAAATGTTGTAAGCAATGGGAAACAATCCAGAGCTCCCTTATCTTTTCTCGACAACGGGGATAATATCGCGGTCCTGTGGTTGCTTGGATAAGCATTTAGGAGACCACAGCTTACTGCACATTGACCACGCTATCTAGCATTGTGACCGTGAACTCGCCAATGTGTGTTGTCTGAATATTCGCATAGAAATGATTCGTCGATTGGTAATGGCACGTGCGTTGAACCTGTCAATGTCGGTTTTGCGTGGATAAATCTGGAATTGTAATCATACACTTACTGTGACTGTTGTTTGCCAGTGACAATATTTTCAGCGAATTATTTATGAGCTTCAAATCAAACAGAAACATGAGTGTTTCACTAGCCAACTGTGCTTCAGCTAAGTAATGTTCCTAGATCCATTGAGCAAGTGTTGAGATGGTTTCTTGTTCTATGTGTGACTAAACACTAAATGTACCGTAGGCTTTTTTACCTTTCAAATGTCACACAAAGATCTTACTTTCATAATCATACTAATCATTAAATTAATTAATCTTGTTTTCGCCAAGTGATTTATAGTTTCTCTTGAGCCACTCATTGATCACCAATCTGCACACACAACCAAGCGAATAGCTCGAGCAATTTCAATACGCACGTAGTATCATATTCCTGATACATCGTACTTTTCTGTCTTCTCACCGAAGTCTGTGGCTCACGGTTACTTCCTAAGAGTTCCTCGTACTTTGACTTAGCCCGTTCTCTCCTCTTTTTTGTACCCTAACAGCAATCATCCAACTTTTACATAACTTTGCAAGAAAGGAGAGCAGCATCTGGTGCTGATGGCAACGAAGTAAGGACAATGTAGACAGCTGAGACCACAGGAACGCCCCCTATGAGCTAGCTCTCCTCTTTTTTCGTACTTTCTCTCTCCGCTTTTAAAACCTACGAAAATATCATACTTAAGTTAGAATATTTCTTTTTTCAGTAATATGCTTCTTCCTTCCATACAATGATACGGAATTTCCATTCTCTCTCTCTCTCTCTCTCTCTCTCTCTCTCTCTCTCTCTCTCTCTCTCTCTCTCTCTCTCACACACACACACACACACACACACACACACTTATCTGCATGTATGTTCCTGAGACTGAGACGTGAGTTATCTGAGAGAGAGAGAGAGAGAGAGAGAGAGAGAGAGTACGTGTTTAATCACAAATATCATGTACAAAGAAGAAGCTCGTTGAGAAGAGATCAATCTACAGCCACAACTTCCTTTCTTTGCTCTTTCGAAGCGCAAGGGCGCATTGTATGCAACTGTTTTCTCTTAACACATTTATGTACTGCGGGTTGTATTCACCCTTAAATTTGGGAAAGATTCCTTGAGTTCTCGAAATTTAAGCTGAACAGTTGAACACATTTTCATTGCTTCCACTCGCATCCTTAGGGCAAAGCCGAGATGGCTGAGAACAACAGCTCTTGCCACTTGAGTATCTCTTCCCGGAAGGTTGAAGGGTTCGAGTATCAACAGTGGCGAGTTTTGGAAACTAGTTACATTACTAAGTCGAATTCAGACGCTATCTGGAAGAGATTTCTAGCGACCTGCCGCTTTAATAGATCGTTTTCAATGATCTTTGCGATCAATATCTGTATCTTACATTATCTTATCAAACGAGCCAAGGACCGCGCGCTCTCTTTCCTTCTCGTTCCTTGCCCCTCCTCTCGTTTGCATACGCTTACAAGCAGTACAAGATCACACATATTGGGAGCTTAGGGTTTAACCTCCTTCGAACGGTCTTCCTCTGGCAGACGTACTTGGAGGGGGTTATCTCCTTCCAGATCGAAGTGTTGGTCAGCGGCGGATCTAGCAGGGAGATGAGCACGAGATATAACACACTACACTTGCGGGAATAACGACCACAGTAATTGAAGCCTGAAACGCAGGAAAATCAACCCATCTTTGGTCCAGGGAATGGGCTGATCCCACAATCCCATTATCTGGAAAAGACACTGTACATTCTGCGAATAGGTGGATTTCAGATCCAAACTCTTATGAGTACTGTCGCAAGCAAAAG
Organism: Gryllus longicercus; assembly: GCA_038098605.1. Classification (NCBI taxonomy): domain Eukaryota; kingdom Metazoa; phylum Arthropoda; class Insecta; order Orthoptera; family Gryllidae; genus Gryllus; species Gryllus longicercus. The sequence goes on from JAZDUA010000079.1 coordinate 2,995,247, forward strand.
GAACATCCAGGAAAGCAGTCTGGCCAGAAATTGAACTAATTACACATCATTAAGGTAGAATTATGTAAACAAAACGTATATAATATATACATCTAGCTGGATTATCGTGAACATTCCGAACTGTTTCAATGATTGTTTCAAAAGTGAAAATAGTTTCACAGAGAAACCCAACTTCCAGCGTTTCTGACAATATCCGTTACGGAGTGACGGAACCATAAAAAATTAATAAAACGTCGAAAAATGTCTTATTTTGTAGATAACGTGTGCCCTTTACGGGAACGCAAATTACTTGTTTTAAGGCACTTGATTAATAGTTTCCGAGTGAGGCTGATGCACGGTGGTAAAATGTGTTTTGCGGGTTGCACGTGAGACTAATAATCCAAATATGCCGGAATCCCCCAACTTCTGTTTTCCATCTTAAATGCTTTTGACGCACCACTAGGGTGGGGCAATTCCTTGTCCTCCAATGATACACTTACGAGGTTTTGTGTTCTTGGTGTTTTATAAAAGGGAAAACCCCGTCATCTTTTCTTGGCGTATTATGAATAGAGGAGATTTCGTGGATTTGGTATATAACGGAAATCACTATCTTTGTAGCGTGGTTTACCTAAGAAAGAGAAATATTGTTCTCAAAGAAATCTGGAAATAAAAACATGTTCTTATTCTTTATAATCTGTTGTAACTTAAGCAATTTAACCAGTGTCCAAAATCCACCACCGCTGGGACTCGATCGCTTGAACCTCCCTGACAGACGCTGCAAAGACAGCGGTAATGCTGGCTCTGAGTCTTTCAGACGGTGACAGAAATGATTGTGGAAAAGCGACCATATTTATGACACTTGCGCGACATATAGAGCGTTTCTTCCTTTTCATTTTGAAAATTACCAAGACGTTCTGAACAGAATCAGGATCGTCACCCCGTTTACACGATTGACGGTTTGCGCTCAAACAATCTGCTATTCAGAGTGGTGTGTTACTTCTAATGCGACTAATTGAAAGAGTTACTTTTCTTGAAATATCAGATCTGAGTTGGGAGAATAGAACAACTACGTGGATCGGGGCTCGCTGGTACGGCAGGCTCCGTCTTCGCACGGTGACTGTGGCGGTGCCTGGTGGCGGGCGGCGGCGGCGGCTACGCACTTGCAGAGGGCGGAGGTATTTCGGGCGCTGGGCTGGGCTGGGCTGAGCTGGGCGAAGGCGCGGGCGCGGGCGCGCGGGGGCGGAGGCTGGTGGGCGACACGTGGCGGCGTCAACGGCCCCGGCGTGACGTCATCGCCACGTGCCGCGCGTGAGGGCGTCGACCCCCGGTCGATGGCCGCGAAGGGCGGAGAGGGGCGGCTCGCGCGCCCTAGGGAAGGGCCCTGCGGGGGGGGGGGAAGGACCGGGGCGGGCCGCAACGCCCTTCGCGGTGGCCACCGTGCCGCCCTCGCCGCCCCCCTAGGCGCGCGCGCGCGCGCGGAGGGAGCGCACCCTTCGTCGGCAGCGCCCCCCCCCCCCCCCCCCGCGCACCGCCCGCGCTGCACTTAACGTTGGCTCGCGACGTCGGTAGTACAACCGAGCCTTCTAAAACTACCAGCGCCCCAAAACAAATCTCAACCAAATCATATCAAAAATTAAAGGCTCGTTTTATGCTATTAAAATGCTCTATTCCCGAATTTCGTGCTCTGTACGATTTCTCAAAATCGTGGGCGCAGCTGACTTTAGTCTGAAGCTAGCAGCGCCCACATAGAAAATTCAACTTCCAACTGTTGCAAGTAATCGAAAGTGCATTCAAAGTTAAAGGTGAATTTTAGGCCCTACGAAAAAACTTAATCCATTACACGTATTCCAAAATTCAGGGCTGTTCAAAGAGAATCAATTTACATCGTTCCTATGTGCGAATAAACACCAAAATCAAAAACCTCAGAAAAAAATATAAAACCCTACACGTTATTTAAATTCGAACCTGAGGCTCTAGGAAGAAAAAATATTCCAGCATATGTATTGCAAACTAGTGTTGCTATAACACCACGTGCTTTCTAGAGATATTGTTAATAGTGATGTAATATTATAATATGACAATTTCTGTCTTACAGTTCAACTACCATTTGAAAAAACTTAAAAAAAAACAACTCCTAAAAATTAATATATTTTTTTAATTCAAACGTTTAAACGAAAACGCTTTCAGCCACTCAATTCAATGTATTAACGTTCTACATAAATGTACCATCAATGGACGATGCGTATTTTAGCCGTAAGTAAAATTATTAGTTCATATTCACGCGAATGAAAGGAGCCCGTTACTATCACCTTCTGTTATCAGTGCGGCGTTAGGGGTCGTTCATAAATTACGTAACGCTGAAGGGGGAAGGGTCTGAGGCTGCGTTACATAGGGGTAGGGGGTATTAGTTATGTGTTAGGTAACATTGATATATTTGTTTTTTCATTTTTCAACATTTGCTGGAATAATTTATTTTTTGAGTCATATACTAAAACATTAAAATATCATCTAATTAGTTTGTTTTAAAAACAAATGAACTAAAGTTATTTGTTGTAACTTGATACAATAAATAGAAATATTGTTTCAACTTTTTTTTTGAAATATGTAAGATTACGAAGACAATATTCAAAATTGATATGAAGTTTACTCTAGAGTTAATTTACAGGAAATTTCAGTAGATGAGTAACCTGGTGAAATTCCTTTAGTTAAAAAGATGTCAATTAGATCTGTTATTTTGTTTATGTCAATTGGCCAATAAGTCCTGTAGAGATGGTTACGGCTTTTGTAGTTGACGACCTCTCGCAGTAATGAGTCTTGATCCCCACTGCACATGTTTGGCATTTAAGTCTCCTCCGCAAACAAAACAAGTGCCAAGGCTATTGAAAAATATTTCAAATCGTGCCTTCATATATGTTGAATTTCGGAGGATAATATATAGTACATACTCTGCGTGGTCCTTGGCAGCCTTCTATTGTAGTTGCTTGAATGTCTTTACATTGAAATGCACATTCTTCATTGTGTTTGATATTGTGTTCAATTAATATAGCAGCATCTGTGTTCGCTTTGCCATCCGGACGTTTTATATCATACAGAGTATAGATTTGCAATTTAAAATAGTTCTTCTCTGTGAAGTTTCAGAGATTAAGTATATCAATTTAATTTTTTGAGAGAAATGTGCGCCTTTTTGGCGATGCTCCATACCATTAGCATTCCAGGCTGCTTTTAGAAAAAAACTATACATTGAATAATTTAGTTACTACTGATGATACTAAGTTGAGAAATGCATTTATATTTTGGCTTTGTTTCATTAGAACATTTTCAAATAGTTCAAAGGAGTGTTGGATGATGTTAAGAACGGAGTGGCTGACATCATAACAGTGGCGGCTCATGCTTAGGTTGCACGGTTGCACAACCCCCAGATAATAGAATAAGATTTCATAATATCTTAGGAATATACATTTTCCTTTTAATGACATTCAATATTCAAGATATTGCAGCAATATCGATGTATATGAAATCGTTTTGAAATCAAAGAGCGTCCAACTGCTGCTCTCTCCAGTGTCTGGTGCCTTGGTATTGCATCGTGCTGTTGGCTGTATTTCTAAAGTTACTCTTTGGCCCTTCCATTTAACACGGCAAACATTGGCCTTTTTGGTTAGGCAACTAGGCGGGTGGCGCTGTTTAGCGCCTGGTGGCGACCGAGGGAGTGTCCGAGGAATCCCAATATTCTGGCTTCGTCCGACTCGCTACCACGTAATTTTATGAATTTCGCTTGTTACTGAATGTACACAAGTCAACTTTTGACGGCATTTAATGCATTGTTTAAGACGTTTAAAGAATTTGTTTTCATTTGATATAAGATTTATTGATTTAAAATGTTCCCTTGATGAATTCTTTGTGCAAAGTTGGCCGTTCTGGGAGGAACTCCCTTTCTCGGTAGATAATATTTCAGCTTTCAGTAGCCTGCATGGAGAGCACTGGTAAAAATACGAGTGTGTGCGTGTGTTTGTGTAAGGATCTTTATTACAAAATATACCAGGGTAGTGAAATTTTCGAAATAAAATAATTTGATTTGTGTGAAACGTGTCGGCAATGTGCTGGAGTCGAGCTTAAGTACCCAGTGAAAATCAAAGAGATCACGTGTGTGGGAGGCTTATATACCTGAACGGATACAACAATTACGTAAGTAATATTTCGATATAGATTTTCGTTTAACTTACTTTTAATTAATTTGAATTGCTTACATTTTTATTATATATTATTATTTTGAATTATGGAAAGTACATTTCCGTCATTCGATGAAGGTGCTTCCAGTCAGTTGGGGCACCAGCCGCTACAACTTCATAATGTGGTTGATTTTGTTCTGTGTGCTTTGGCTGTACAACATCTAAATATGTTCTTCTATTTACATGTAAGCTTCTATTATGAAGTTATGATATTATAATTGCTAGAAATTGCATGTTTATACATTCCCTAATATTTGTATTTAAAACCAATCTTCGAAGTAAAAAACCACTATTTTCACTTAGTATAATTTCACACTCACACACTTGCTCGCGCTAGGCGACGAAATGTCTGCTGCGATTGATTTTTCGATAAATAAATTGCAACTCGGACAAAAACAAAACACAAAATAAACATATAATGATAGATAAATATTAGTTGTATTAACGTTAAGATATTATTAAAATTTAGTGTTTATACTATGAAGTCGGTAAATAAGAGCAAGTAACAATACATCTGACCTCTCCTACCTTTCAGTTTGAAACTAGTGATACTCCAACCCCATACTTTCCCGCATTATTTCTAAATCTGTAATTCTCGATCAGTTAAGAGATGTCAATGAAAATGAGACTCACGCCGGTCTTTTACGCATCCCTTCTATCCGTAAAAAAAATAAACAAAACTAGAGGTGCTACACCAGCACATACTTTCTTGCATGATTGAAAATTTAATATTAAAATAATGTAATTTCTATACTGTCATACTAAAAAGACAGTTCTAACTTGAAAAAAGTCTAATTCAAACAAAGCGCCTCTCGTGAAAATTTGCATTATTTCGATTATCAGGAACAGTTGTCATTTCTTACTTTTAGAAATGAAACAAACATGAATAAATTTAACTATTACAGTATTTCAAGAACATAAAACAGAAAAGCAAGCATTTGTTCTTTAAATTTTGTCCAAGTGCGTAATGAAGGAACGGAAAGGAATATGGCGCGAGTCTCATTTTCGGGTATTGCTCAATTTTTTCGAAAATTGTAAAAAAACATTTCAAAACTACAAAATTGAAGATAGAAATTTGTGCCTCAGACAAAGTCTGTTATACAAAATAAGCTGTTTGGAAAAAGTCGTGTACAACTTAAAAAAAACGACTGGTCAACATTTGTACGTTGACTCGAAATGAACGCAATGGTGAATTGGACGTTTTCATGTAATAACTGATGCGTTAGTGCAGAAACTGCAATATATCTGTATTACGTAACTCTTTCCAATAATGCGAGAATGTATGAGCTGTTGTAGCACCACTAGTTAATACTATAATCAGCGATGAAAACTTCTAATTGTCTAATTGTATATTCAATATTCTTCAATATTGTAATTGTAGGAAGACGCCGAAAAAATTAAAATTTTCAATTTTCGAAAAGACGTATTCAAGGATAATGAGACCTGCACTATTCTCTTAAATGTCATTCACACTATCCATCAATAAAATTTAATCAAAAACTTTGGAGCTATTGGTTTGAAAATTTTGAAAATGTCTCAGGGGTTTCATGTAACGTACCCTCCAAAATTAAAATATCGGTTTTAAAATCAAGGGGACGCTACATAGACCAGATCGATTGAGGAATATCAATTTTGGAAAAAAAGTAGGCAGAACGGTTTAGTCGCTAGTGTTGTTCACAGAGAGACGGACGGACTGAAATTTTGCCGTCAATCGATTTTTCGATATCAAGGACGCACAAAACAAGAATTCTGAAACACCACGTGTTAGAGGATTTTTTCTCTAAATTTAGCAACTAGATTTATATACTTTTTCGTTACCAGGGCCGGAAATAATAATTTTTCTGACGAAATTTCTCCGTTTTTCCCGCAGAATTTCATAACTTTCTCTTCTTATGGACAAAAAAGTAAAAATTGGAATGTTTTTGAGAAAAAAAATGACAATATTTCGCACCAACTATTTATATCTTCGAACTTGTGAAGCTTAAACAGCACATACTTTCTCGCTCTTAGAAATGGTTACTTAATACTATTTATACTGCAATTTCTCTTTAAATTAACACATCTCAGTCATCATTTGTTGTAAAACTTATTACGAATTGTAAAACATTAGGTACTGGCTCCTCGAACTGTGGACAGCAGACTCACAAGGCTTTCCGCAACAACACACATACATGAAAGATAAGGGATACACAACCATGCCCACGGCGAAAAATATGAAATAATAAACAAATTCTAACTTACGTAGCATCTAATTGCCTCCAAACATCCAAGCACTTCTCAGATTGCGTTCGCGAAGCGCAGGAAATTCGAAGCGGCCGACTATGCTTCGCGATAACTTACACAAAAAATACTCGTATTGTCGAAAAATTGAACGTGACCTTATTTGAAGATCTGTTTTTGATGAACACGTTTCATTAAGACTTAAATTGTAACTTCATATTAAAGTGCTAGGAATAAGCCGAAATTTTTCTTTTGTAAATATTCGAAAAATCAGGCATTTAAACGAACATGAGACCGGCTCCATTCTTTTATACTTGTTTTTTTTTTTTTTTTTAAATTTCTTGGCGCATGAAGACCTGTCTTCACGGTGGAATATTTCACGGCATTTCGCGTCTTTCTCAGACGTGCCACTAGATATCGCATGATCGCGACCGTATTGAACAATCTGGCGATCATGCAACATCTAGCGGCACGGTCTAAAAAGGCACGAAATGCCGTGAAATATTCCATCGTGTAGACAGGCCTTCACGCGCCAAGAAATAAAAACCCAAGTATAATCTCCTGTGCGCCATCGAAGGTCAAAATTTAATTACAAAAATGAAAGAAAAAATGTGCCATCTTTAAGAAAAAAATGTTTTACAGAAAATAAAAATTGCCTATGCTTGACACAAAATTTCGCAAAAAATCAATAAAATTCTCAAAAAATTTGTTGAAGAAATGAACATGATATTATTTGAAGACCTCTTTTTGATGAACACATTTGACTAAGAAAAAAAACATTTCATAATTATAGTAAGACTCCGAAAAAAATGAATTTTGCAATTTTCGAAAAATCAGATATTTAAACGAACATAAGACCTGCATCATTCTCTTAAGCGATTCCGATGCGTCGTTAGGAAGACGAGAAAAAGGGAAGGAAAAAATAGGCAGCATTTTTTTTGTTAAAGATCTTCATGATTTTAACTGAGTTAGGAAGAAAACTTATATCAGGACAGCAAGATTAGAGGATATTTTAATATAGTGAACAACCATATTTACCGCAAGTTTGTCATATGCGTACGCTGTAAATCATGTAGCTAAAATGGCTACCTGATACGAATGCAACAGGTACAGTGAATGAAAATTGCATGGGCGAAATAATTTAATGATGAAAGGTTATTGCACATACACAAGTAATGAAGACCGGAAGAAATTCATAGTAAAGTTTCAAAATATGTACTTCCTTATTACTATCAAAGTAATTCGAAAAACAATTTTGAAGTTCCCTCTCTGTGAGAGTTACTAGAGCGTCATGTAGTCCGCGAACGCTCATTGGCTGCATCATAATACGATTTTCTTGCATCATGGTACCGGTATCGTTGGTGGTATGGTACCTGAGTGGTAGAGTCTAGCATCCTGTACATATCTCAGATATCAGTCGTTATCAGTCTACACGACTTCGTGGTAGAGTCTGGGCAGAGTACCGTTCCAGGAACGCAGTAGGGAGCCTATAAAAGTTCAGAATGTGACTTCGAAATCGATTGAAGAGCTAGAAAATCCCATTCAGAAATGGAAAATAAGTCTGATGAGCTTGAAGACATTACAACACACTGTGAAACGTCGTTCAAAAATTCGTAAAAATTTATTGTTTTAAGGAAGTTAATTTGCATATACTGGGTGGAAGTACCCCAGGAAAGACACACTTCTTCACTTTTGTAAGGAGGGGGAAAAATTATATTTGTGTAAGTAATCCATGTAACAGAATTAGCATAATATGCTCTATTGTCTGGTAGAATAGTTAAATGAACTAAAATAATTACTTTTAAATGCTTGATACTTCAGAATAGAACTCATTTAGAGAGAGCAGACCTTGTCAGAACAATACCATAATCATCGAGGAAAGAGTGCAAAAACAAACTTTTTTTCTAATTTTTTATAAATAATAGTAAAAACTTTGTGACACGAGGGGGAAGACAATCTATGGAATCTGACTAATTATTTGGCTTATTGGAGAAATTTTGAGAAAACTTTACCGAGACTATTTATGAAAACTTTCTGGGTAGGTAGCTAAAAACTGTTAAGAAGCAGTCCATTAAATTCAATACGGAGCGCCAAGTATTAGAAGTATTGTTAAAATGAATCCAAATGAAATTGGTAGGTCGTCAATAAAAAGTAAAATATTAAAAGGAAAACATTATTGTAATAAAAGGCCTCCACAAAGGATGATCTGTGCTTCAAATCTTCTTTCAGAAGCTATAAAAATGTAGATTGAGTACAGGTTTTTATATAAAACTACTGGTTTCGTATTTGCCATTAAACAAGTATTGAAGACTAATAACGTAAAATATATATAAAATATGTTAATAATATTAGAGGCAGGTAACTAAGAATTAATATTAACAATTAAACTTAATAATTGTAAATACTGCAGCATAGGGAAAGCATTCCACTATTTCCAAAATGAAGCAGGGATACTCAACCACACAGGGAATTTTAATATCTTGTTAGCTTTCACACAATGTGAAAGATACGTAAGTAACATAATCATGCTATACAAAATTAAAGAGTAGGCACTTTTAAAATAGTATCATTGAAAATTAACCTGAAAGAGAAATTAATATGTGTGAAGATATCTTTGTTCTAATTACCGCACTAAATGTATGCTTCAGTAGTATGGACAGTGATAAAAAAATGAGAAAACTTAAATGTGAAGAGATATATTTTTTGTGAGAAGATTGACAGGTGATGAAGACTTGAGCATGTGGGATATTAGTCAGATTAATTTAAAATATCTGATGGGAAAAATAAATAATAAAAAACAATTAATAGTTTTATGACATAGAAAGAAAGTGAAATGAGCAGTGTTTAAAAGAAAATTCAATTCACAAAAGTACAAATGAGAACAACAAGAATGATCAACTCAAAAAACAAAGGCAAAGAGGCAATCAAAAACAAAGGCACAATCTTCTTTACTCAAGTTATTGAAAGAGCAATAGCAGAGGCAGGTCTGGCAAAAGATGACTGGAGATGAAGGTAAATTTTGAGATGGAGGATATGATTGTACTCATTGAAACACTACCAAATGGAACAATTTTTCTTTTAAAAATTTCTTCAGACTAGTTCATAAAACTACACAATAACTCTGAATGTGTAACATGCAAAAGTTTGCCGCTATAGACATCCCATTTATGACAAATATTTCCTATTTTCTTTTTCTTCAGCACAATATCAAAATCAATGAGTTGTAAACATTTTTAACAAATAAATAAATAAATTTTAAAACACAATTTTGTTATTTTTGACATTGACAGTTTACGTATTCTGAGTTGTACATGAAACTAGTGAAAGTTGAGTTCTGAAGTGGTAAAAAAATATATTTTGTAAACTTTTCTAGTAATGAAACTTTACTATCCAAATATTTATCAGTTCATATTCTGTTTATTAATTATGTTGTTTGTACATAACATCTGAAAGAGATGGAGGATTGGAACGTGATAAATATTCAAGCCAATATTTATGTTACAGGCAAAATTTTATCTCTACTTTAATCTGATTAGCACACTTAATTTGAAACCACTCCCATCTTCATAATCTTTGTGAGTTCATGATCAGATGAACAGCCTTAATTTGTGTATGGTTACTTACATTTTCAGATTGTTTTGAAATTTACCTCTATTGAATTTATAAATATATGGTGTTTTAGTATTATTAAGAAAATCTTATGTTTATCAATGTACTTTTAGAATTTGACAAAACTTTTAAAAACTTATCTAATCTTTAATTTTTTCTGCTTACTGAAATGTACTTTTTTGTATTCAAATTGTGTGGATATGTTATATTTAAAATCATTAATTATCTATTTCTAATATTTCTCTTAAGTGTGTAATATAGGAAGTAAAATCAACCTGCATGACAATAAAATTTTTTTTTACCTTACAGAATTATTTAATTATTTCGGTATGTTTTCATAATTGTCTTTGAAACTCTTCCCCAATGTTGGTAAGGCTAGATTGGGTGTCTAGCTACCCACAAATGCTAGGCAAGTAGGTATTCTGTGGGCTTAGTTTTGTTGTAAGACCATTTAAATAAAAATAATATTAAAGAACATTCATTTTACATTTTGCAACAACTAAGGAATATACTTCATAAAATCAGGGGATGCCGATTTTGTTTATCTAGTATGTCCCTCATGGGAACATCGTTTACACTAGACACGTGTGGGCTCCTTGATATGTGGTCAGCTGACTCACAAGGACGTCCGTGACAACACACACACACATGAAAGACAAGGGACAAACCACCAGGCCCACAGCGGGACATGAACCCATGACCCTTTCGACTAAGGTGCTGAGACAGCTCATGCTTCAGCCACCTCAGCCATCCATGTCAGCTTGAAGAGGACTCTTTCCATTCCACAATAAGTGAAAAATTGACAACATGGATAGCATATGACCATTCTGGCCAGGGAATAATAATAGCTGCAATAAACAACAACCAAATAAATAACTTTTGTCAGTGAAATATCAGACATCCATGAACAAAGCATGTAAATGGAGATATTCATCTTATTAATATTTTCTAATCAGTTCTGTTGATTGTACTAATTTGGGTTTTAAATGATGAAGGTGAGATAATGTATTTTATAAAATATCATCCTGTTTCTTTTGTGCCCATCTCTTAGACACTGCTTCAGTGTTGGTGTTCATCCCATCTTGTTCTTGACCTATCTTGTTCTCTCCCTCCTTTTGATCTGCATTTATAGATCTGTTTATGAAATCTCTCAGGTTGTATTAATTGACACGACATGTCCTTGCCATTTTTGGGGGGATATTTTCTATTTTGTCTATGACATTTTTGGAAATATGACTTTTTCTGATATCTTTCTTACTCTTTTATACTTTTATATTCCTAAATGTGATCTTGGGTATCTCATTTGTGCTGCTTCTAGTCTACTTGTTTGTATGCTTTTTAAAACCTATCCATGCTCCCGAATAATAGAATTGAAAGTGCTATGGTGTGGGCTCCAAGTTTGTTTTTTTTAGACTTCAAAATTCATTTTTTATAGTTCCATTTATTTTGTTACATCTTGCTAATTTTATGTCTTTCTCCTCTTCTTATTTTCTAAGTAAGAGAAGAATATGACTTATTCACCTATTTGCTTTTCTATTACTATTGTGATTGTGTGGTGTTCTGTTCCATTGCTTTTCTTTTTGTTAACATATGGATAATTTCATGTAATAGGTTTTGCATATTTTATTAAAATTGAAGACTGCTCTTTGCAAGTCATCTTTTAATATTGCTAAAATTAATCATGTACAGAGAGTATGGTTTTTATTTCACAGCCTCTTGAAGTATTTATGCCGCTTTTCTCTTCTTTCAGTTTCCTTACCAAATGATTTATATAATTATTGAATTGGAGCGATAAGGCTCATCCTTCACAATATTCAAAATTTATGAGGATGGCTCCTGGGGTTCTTCCATCTGCATTTCAAATTTTAATTACTGATTTCTTAAACAAACTCTCAATAGCTTCTATCAGGAGACTGTCTGTATTTACTTAGTCTAAGAATTTCTATTGTCTTTTTGTTATAAGCTTTTTCAAAGTCTATAAACAGCAGAATCATTGGCAGATTTTGGGATTATTCTGATTGAAATTAAAAATTGCCTCTATGTTGCTTCAACCTTTCTGAAAGCTTTCTTGTTCTTCATCTGTTATTTCTTCACTGTGTTTTGTTAGTCTATGAAAATACTTGCATACATTTGTAGCATGAATCCTGCTATATTTTTCCATTGTGATTTGCTCTTTTTTTGTGTATTTTCATTACTAATCCTGTTTTCAATTCCTGTGGGATTATAAGATTTTCCAAATTTTGTTCATGACATCTAGAATTTTTTTAAATTGATGTCTATACTTAAACTCTACATTGATGTCTTTCCATGGATTCCTTTTATAATTTTTGTTTGCCAATATTTCCTTAAATTCCTCTTTATTTTGTCCTGTATTTCTTTCTTATTTTCAGATTCCTAGCCTTGTTCTGTATTCTCTGTAGTTTTGTTTTCCTTTTCCCTGTTTGTACTATAAAATTGTAGTGTCAAGATGATTGAAGGATGACGTTTTTCCTTGTTTAGTAATTTCAGAATTTTGAAACCTACTGTTTGTGGGTCTGTTATATCTTTTTCTACTGTTTTTATATATTTTCCCCACAGTTCCCTTTTGTGCTTCTACTTATCTTTCTAGCCGTACCTCATAATCTTTTGTAATTTGTGAAATGAATTATTAGTCAGTAACATGGTCACAATTTGGATTTCTTTACGACTGCAGAACATATCTCAGAGCGTAATTGCATCCAAAAAAAAGGTGACAGGGAAGATGACAATTATAATCTTTTGTATTCTAGAAAAACTACTTTTTGTTTACCTGATGTAGTATATTGTGGCTATTTTCTGTAGGCATTTTTCTTCCCCGTTATCCAGTTTTCTATTTCTTTTGTTCCATGTAGCTATTTCTTATTCTTTAGATTGTATCCAATTTGTCCCTTCTGCTGCTGTCTTCATGATCTGTTTTAGTGATTTCCATTTTCCATTCAGGGCCTTCTACTAATTGTTGGATGGGTTTAATTGATTGTTTGTAGTTCATATATGTTATTAATTGGTATTGTTTTTTGATTGACTGTCATTCCAGGTGCCCAGCATATTTAAGCTTCCTTTTGACTGTTCTATTAATTTTTGTTTTCATTTTTGCGTATTAGGTCAGTATATTACTTTCAACCAAATAAAGGTTGCTGTCTTATTATATACTTTGCTCTGCTCTATATCATTCTCTATATGTTCTACAGTTAATTGAGGGTCTTCTTCGCTGTATATCATCTGTAATTGATCTTGAGTCTCTTCTCTCCCAAATAAGTTTGTTGTTCTCTATATTCATAATAATCAGCTGATTATATTTACATATGTCTCTTATCATCTATATCACTAATTACCAATGTGTGCAGCAATTGAAAGAAAGAAATCTGCTATCAAGCAGCATCCAGCCACATGCAAGGTGTCTGTGTTTTCATTAAATACACAGAAACTTAGGAAAAATTCAATACAAACAATACATACAGAAACTGTTTTGATTTTGACTGAAAAATGCAAAAATTTGGTTCCATTCTGCATGTGTTGACTGAATTCTCATCCTCATTACATCACTGCTTATGAAACAGCTGAGGCATCAAGGAAGGTTATCTACCTTTAAATAATAGTTATTTATGTGGCATGTAATGGTACAGCAACTTTGTTAATATTCTTGGTATGTAAAGAACAATTATACTGTGCTATGATATTTCAGTATTTATGAAGACTATTTTAGTTAAAATATTTAATTTATTGAAGCTGCAATGCAGCATCAGAAGCAACACTAGTGTTGTGATTTTACATGTTTTTTTCAGCAGCGTATGTGCTACTTTTTGAAAAAGCATTTTGTGTGGTTCACTTAGCAGAATTTTTGCTGTTGTAGACCATTGGTTTTTATCTTGGATCTTAGATAAGATAATTCTCATGAGATATAAGTCAATTTCAACTCTTGTACTGTTTTTCAGTTTTTCTCCCACCATTTTTGGTTATTTATATGTTCCATTCAACTTGATTAAATTCCATTCTTGTTATTTAAATTACATGGTAGTAACTTGGTTATATTGTTATTTACTACCTTTTTGAATACTCTGTGTATTAAAAATGTATCAAACGTATTCAATATGTTTTGCTGAGTTTTGAATCTTGCAGTGAGTGGTTTTAATAATGTATTAATGTATGTAATTATAATGTATGTAACTTTGGTTCTGCATCAAAATTTGGAATTGTCTTCAAAACACAGGGAGTGTACACACCTTTGAAATGAAATTTCTGTGATTTGCTATTTTGTTTTCTGTATTCTGCCTTACGACAGACATCTTAAAAATTAAAGATTCCCTGAAAGATGCCAATCTTAATGTTAAATTTATCCTTTATGAAATATACTTTAATGTAATGTAGAGCTCTGTTAATTGGTAGTGAGTAAGTAATAAAGTATTTACTACACGTTGCACAAGTTTTCTATATTTTGAAAATGTTTATCGGACCGACATGTTGGTCCGAGTGATGTATGTGATAGTCTATTTAGGCAGTATATGACATTTTCTGCTTATTAAAGTCGTGATTCATGGCTTTAGACAAACTATTACTTCTTCCAGACTTCTTATTCTGCAAGTATATTATCACTAATAGCTATTAGTGATAATAATCTACAGAAGATCTTTGTTAAATGCTTGTAAGATATACTCCAGTACCTTTTAGGAATAAACTGAATGATTAGCATGGGTATACCCTGATTTATGATACGTTTAAGATTAGTTGTACCTTTAAAAAGATGTTGTGAATTGCTTTGGAGATCTTAAAAAAATGTGTTTACAAATTCAACACCATTATTATGGGACGTTGGTAATTATTTCTGAGATATATTTTTAAATATATATCACTTCCATTTTTTTAAATCAGTTAATGTGAGGCTTAATCTCAATTTGATGGACATGTTATTTTCAGCTCATTTTTGCATCACTTCCAACCAATTAGCTTTGGTATTCTTTTGCTTCAGAAGCCCATTTCTGCAGAATGTCAATTTCCTATATACATTTTTACATCCCGATTGCCTTCTACTTGACGAGTGCTTTTTCGTTTTGTTTAATGCTCTTTCTGGTCATTTCCTTACTTTTAATTTTTGACATGAAAAGTTTTCTGTCTAAATATTTTAATTCTGTATTATTAAGACGTGTGAATTGTGTATTATCTGTGTATTATGTATTATATATTATGTAACTGTGGATTATCTGTGTTATGATCTGCATAATACCTGAGGGAATGTTTTTTCCTTTTTTGTCATCTGACTGCTGTTTTCATTTGGTTGACACATTGTGTTTGAAATTTTATTTTGTTAACAGTGTGTTGGTTCAAAATCTAACGTCTTTTTTAAATTTATGTAATGCAGCATACATGCCTGAACTATTATTTTCTTAGGCTGTCACAGTACTATTTGCAGGCTTATCTACTTCTATTTTGCACATTATGATTTTTTAATTCCTTCCTTCAAGATACTGTTTTGGACAGTTGAATTGCTTTGAATTGCTTTGAATCGCCATGGTCCATTCACAAGCAGATTAGGAATGTTCATTCTAAATAGATGTCGTAGGCTTCTCCTAATTACTCAACTGGAAAAGACATTTTACCTGATGAGGCAGACTTTCCCTTATCTAGTACTAGTAAAAGGCATATGTAGTGAAGAGCTGCATATCTGAAGCTGTTTTTCTTAAAAAATAATGAAAATACCTTAAAAAGTGAAAAGAGAGAAGTTAGAAAACAGTGGTTAACCAGTGTAAGTGGTTAAAATTAACCACTTTAAGTGGTTAATAACGAAACTAGTTTTCTGTAGAGAAAATGTATAAAAGAATGATTCAAAGTGAATGTGTGGTGAAAACATTTGAGTTGGAACATGAGACTAACATTCTCAACAACAATATTTTTCGCGATATTGTTAATGGTTATATAATATTATCATGTGATAATTTCTGTCTTACGCTTCAACTACCATTTGAAAAGTTGTTGAACGGAAAAAATACAAGTATTTGTACTTTCCCGTATACGTATGTATATATGGGGTAATGCACGTAGTATAGGGAAAGTAATGTAATGCTGCGGAAAATTGATTTCGAGATTTCAACGGAAATACTCGTGTTGGGATCCCCTGATACCGAAAAAGTTTTTTTTTTTTTTTTAAGTCCGACCGTCTGGTGTATGTGAACAACACTGGCGCCTGAACCATGCTTAGGTTGTTTTCCAAATTGAAGAAACTCTTGTCCATTTGGCCTGAGTCGAAGCTCTGCGATTTTGAAAATCATTCATTAGTTTTGGGGGGTACTTTACATAAAGCCTTTGGGACACTTTCAAATTTTTCTCAAAAATGCCTCCAATTTTAAAAAAAGTCATATAAGAATAGAGTAAAATGCATTTACAAATGTGGTACTCGTATAGGTCCGATCTTTACTGTTAACTCGGAATTTTCAAAAGTTCGGTGTCATTTTTTTCGGCGTCTTCCTACAAATACAAAATTGAAGGTAGAGACCTGTCCTTCAAATGAAATTTATTGTCCATCGTTTTTTCTTTCATTAAGGTTCTGTACAGTTTTTAAAAAAATTACTAGTTTTCACGCAAAGCAAAGCCACTATTCAAAAAAGGCAACACTCACATTCTCATGAAGTTTTTGAATTTGATTGTTGAATTTGAAATTGAAATGTTTCCGTTCTATCATTAGTAAAGCGAAAAATGTAGAAAATTTCAAAAAAATGTACTTTGGACGGCGATAAATTGCAGCTGGCAAGATATGGCAAGTTCGTGTAGTTAGCCGAGTCCAAAGGAAATAGAAAACTAATACGGGAAAGTCTGTACCATTCCGTTGCACCAAAACTGTTTAACTAAAAATACATGTGTTTTTAATTTTTTTTTTTCCTGATACGTCATCATGGAAAGAGGAGAAGTGGGCTCCTGCGCATCGTATCCTAGGCCAATCAGGTCCAGACACCAGTTTGCGTCACAATATTAGCGGGAGTTTTAAATGCCAAAATTACCATCAAGTCATTGAAAGAGATGAAGCACTTCTTTTCAAAATATTGCATCTTTTATTTCAATTACACTTTCATTGTGGTATTTTTGGTTAGTCACAGTTGAAAATTCTCACTTTATGCCACTTTAAAAATGTTTCTCAACACTTCTCGCTCTTCATGCACCCACGGAGAAAAACTTCTGGTTTGGCTTTTAAGATAAGATAAATTTATTGAAACTGCAATTGTGTATAACCAGGTGGCAACTAATTACACAAATAAGGCCATGTAACTAACATTAAAATTATATAATAATAATGGTACAACAGTAAAATAGTGGTAAAATATTATTATTATTATTATTATTATTATTATTATTATTATTATTATTAATAATAATAATAATATAAAAACTGACAGATTCATAAAACATTTAGTTACATTAGGAAAAAGAAAATTCTATAATCTAACTCCGCACCCAACTAAAATAATTGTACAATTAAGGCCGCACTGCACTGCACTGCACTGCACTGCATTTCTCTGCACTGCACTTCACTATGACCCTTAAATCACTTCCTTCGTTGTTTCTCTGCTCTGCTTTGCACACCTCACTTCACAATATAACACTTAAGCATCGCTATATAACCTGAATCCTTTCCAAATTTTTACACTGAATTCTGTGCGGATTCCATCAAATTTTTCCATATTCCATTATCGGTCGAACAAGCGATAAATAAATTTTCTTGGCATTTCCGTACACTTTTTTAAGATGCGTATTACAAAGTGAAGAGATCTCCAGACTTTCCCTACTACAAAATCTACGTGACCTTTTCAGCTTAATTTACTATCGAAAAGGATTCCTAGGTACTTACGTCTGCCCGATCCCTCGGCCCCACGCCCGGGCCATCCACCCGACTGCGCGCCCCTTCGGCCCCACGCCCACGCCCACGCCCACGCTCCCGCCCGGTCGTACACCCGGCCGCCCGCTTGTCCCTTCGTCAAAGGGTTATTTAAACGACAATTGGTTTCTCTGTAATTGTGGCTCCTGCCAAAAGTGATGGATTTGTTTTTAGAGCTTTTTATGGTCATTCCATTATTTTCCTTCCAGTAACATAACGTATCAAGACCCCGTCGCAGCATGTCTTCATCTTCTTTTCAAACGAAGGGCCTACAATGTGATCAAGTGGTTAGGGACTCAAACTGGTGCTGCACAGAACGAGCAAACATCGGTGCATCGGAAGAGCCCACCTATTTCTTTCCACCATGTGATACGTTATTGCGTTCGAAACGGAGTTCGATGTACATTGCATAACCAAGAGAAAGTTAAGAAAGAGAGGAGTGGGCTCTTGCGAATTGAATTGAATTAATGCTTTATTTTACGTGGCGAGACTCAGGCCATGAGGCCTGCTGTTCCGTCTGACCACGCAAATTTCGCTACGCTCCATTCACCAACAAGCAGAGAAAGGAGGCATTTCTTGGGCGAGAAACAGGCGATTTGAATTTAGCTCAGAGGCGTCATTTAGACTTGAGGATCTTTTACATGCCAGTAAATTTACTAACATGGGACAGCCGGCTTTACTTACCTTCCGAAGGATTTTTTCGCCCTTAAAAATCCACGCCTTGGATCGGGCGCATCGTATCCGACTTCAACCAATGAGCTTCAGACACCAGTGTGCGTCACAATATTAGCGGGAATTTTAAATGCAGCCAGATACCAAAATTTTGTTCCACTTTCACAATGTTTAACGCTTCTCGCTCGGCATGTAACATGGCGGCTAGCGTATGGTCTCAATTTTCAAACGAAGTACACATGGCCTGTGGTAACGTGGTGCGTGACATAAACTGATGTAGTACGAGCAAAAGTCGCTGCGTCGGAAGAACGCACCAATGTCTTTCCACCATGACCAAGACCAACTACTGTAGGGAGTTAGCAGCAATTGACTACAATATCGATCGGAGCAGTATAGGTCTTGAAGAAGGCCACAGCAAGATGGCCGAAACGTCAGTACAATTGACCGAGACGCGGCTCATGCCGGATATCCAAAAATGCATTGAAAATATTTAGTTTTGCATCAAATGTTGTACGATTTTCAGTGAGTTGGTTGGGCAGTATTTAAATACTTGTATATGGAATACGAATTTTAAATAATTCACATGTTCATTCACGCCAGTTGAATGACTGTTTTCCTTTGCAGTCTTTTTGTTATTGAAGGTCGCATCAACATCTAGGTCATTAGCGACCACTATTGCATTTAATGGTATGGCAATTGTGAGGATGTCACGATGTGGTGATGATAGGGGGTGAAAGGACGAACACAAATACAACCATGCCCGAGGCGGGACTCGATCCGAGATCGCTGCGGCACAACTGCCGGAACAATCTCGGCCAACTGGCCCATTGAAGGTTTTATATATTCGCCAACTAGGGGTTTATTACGTGATGATTTGTTTGAAAAATCAGTCGTTTTTAAGGAAATCTCATTTCTATGTTTTAGACATGTTTTGATATTTTATATTTGAAAATGTTTACACATATGGTTACAATATATTACAATATTTATTGTTCAGACATTTTTGACTGTCAATTACTAGTTTACTGTAATTGGCAATATATTGTTGTAATTAAAATATATAATACAAAATTGTTATATATTTACAGTATTTTGAGTACAAAGTACTTCTTGAAATTAATTCTTAAATGTTTATAAGTTGTAAACGCAAAAACTCTGCAAAATACCTAGCCAGTATCTCAAAGGCAGACGTTCGCGCTCTTTTTAGAGGAGCGGGTCGGAAAGCGCAAGTCGGCGACACCGTGCGCGTAGCACGCTTCATTCAAATCGAGCAAGTTTCTTGACAAGAGTTCTTACACTTCCGTCGGTGTACTGGGAGCAATGGAGAGACCCTCACTCCTAGAAAATCTTACCTGTGATATTTATCAGATTTTCAGCAAAGCTGAAATTTGATGGATATATTACAAGTATAAATTTTGCTGAATATAAATTAGAATGTAGAAAAGTTTTCTTGCAATTTTCTAAAAACCAGGGTTTGTGCACAAGAGCACAAAACAACTAGTTGAAATAAACAATATTGGTGCAACACCTTGTGTAATTTTTTTAACTTGCCAAATCCAGAACTACATACCGGTCACAGCTTTCGTCGAACATAATCAAAGTTGTTGGTAGAAGCTGGTGGAGATTTCACCGCAGTTAAGAAACTTAGCGGATGGAAGTCAACGACCGTCGCTGAGAATTATGTTGAAGCATCTATAGCCTACAAAACAAAAATTGGAGAACAGATCACTAATTTAATTTCGATTTCATTACGACCTACTTCAACACGGGCGCGAGATGATTCCCGCACTCGTGTCTTTGTCGTCCGAGCGTAGAGAGGACGATAAACTCGACTCGTGCGTGAACCACTCGCTTCGCGCCCTTGTTACGTAAACTACTATTAATGGTTAAATTTTAACGTGGTGCCCCAACAGACAGGAGGTTGCACCTCCATCGAATGTCTGAAATGTAATTTTCAAAATTCAAAATATGAAAGTATAATAAAAATATAAGCACTTCAAATTAATTAATTAGTCTATATTGAATAAAATAAGTTAAACAAGTATATATTGAATCATTACTTACATTATTTTATACGTCGGGACCGAGTCAGGTAATATACACCTTCCACGCACATGGATCTGGCTTTGATTTCCACTGGACTCCAGTACATCGCAACAAGCACTATAGCTTCAACTCCTCTAACACAAATAAAATTATATTATTTCGAAAATATCTTTACCCTGGTATATTTTGTAACGAACATTCTTCCATATTCCACCAGCGCTCTCCGTGGTGTAACTGCAGCATGCTGCATCTACCGAGAAAGGAAATTCCTTCCAGATCAGCCAACTTTACACAAGAATTCTTCAAGTGTACCTTTTAAACCAGTAAATCTAATATAAAATGGGAAAAAATTCTCTAAACATCATAAATAATGCATTAAATGCCGTCAATAATTGACTGAACTGGTGTACTTTTAATAACAAGCGAAATTCATAAAATTGCGTTGCGGTGAGTCAGACAAACGTTGAATTTTGGTATTCCCCTGAGACTCCCTCCGTCGCCACGCAGCGCAAGACAGCGCCACCTGTCTTTATTTCCCAACCAAAAGGCCCTGAGTAGCCCGTGTTAAATCGAAGGGCTCGAGGGTAAATGCAGTAAACCCAGTAATACAGCCAAGATCCAAGAGCGTGGTGCAATACCTGGCAAGGCACCGGAGAGAGTGGCAGTGGGACGCTCTTTGGTTTCAAAGCGATTTCATGTACATCGATATTGCTGCAATATCTTGAATGATGGAAAATGTATATTCCTAGAATATAGAGACCTCTTTTCATTATATCTGGAGGTTGTGCAACCTAAGCACGCGTCGCTGCCGATTAAATGTAATCTTTCTTTTCAAGATTCAAGTGACTGCCTCCAAGTACTTTTGAAATTACATTGCCATTAAAATGCCACCGCCTCAAACGGAGCGCGGGAAATTCGAATTTACCATTTCGATTTTTTCCCAATTTTCGAAAATACAGAGTGCATGGAAAAGGGATCAGCACTACTTTCTTTTCCGTTCTTTGGTACATAAGTGCAAAATTGGAGCCGTTTCTGAAAAAATGAATGTTTAAAATATTTTTTTAAATGCATAAGTTTGACGCAAAATTTGCAAAAGTATTAAAATTTTCGAAAAAGTATTCTAATTTCATGTGTTCCATTGGCATTCAGTAAATATAAGATTGGAATGTGACTTTGGCATTCCACCCTGCGAGACAGCTGTTCTGATGAACATTAGTTCTACAAAAAATGATGACACATTCGGACAGATATTGCAGTATAAATTATATTACGTACCCATTACTAAGTACGAGAAAGTATGTGGTGTTTTAGCACTGCTAGTTGGCATTAAAATGGTACCAGGAACTGCGTAGCGCACATTGTAGTCCATTCATTAGGCCACATTTGCACTTTCCACGTTCGATTTATGTGGTCATCTTCGCTGCCTCCGCACTGCTGGTGGGCCCTGGGCTAGCTTCAGTGCCGGCTGTAGTTACAGTGCGATTTTTATATAGTTCTCTCAAGGCCCGTCTTCACGATGGACTATGTCACTGGATTTCGCGTCTTTCTCGGTGTTGCCGCTAGATGTCGCATGCTGGCAAGCACTGCTTGTTACGGTCGTGATCAAGCGACATCTAGCGGCATGACCGAGAAACACGTTAAATGCAGTGACATATTCTATCGTGACGACGGGCCTTGAGAGGCAGCAATATAAAAATCACACTATAGTAAATTCGCCAGCACCCCCAGCAGGTGAAAATCCACGGCCGGGTTGTGCATACCAGATAAAGTGGAATGGCGTGGAGGCACGCCTGCCTCGTTGCCGGTCGGCCGCCGCTCGCCACTGCTTCAGACTGCCCGCCATTTCCTCCAAAAGATACTCCTCAGGAGCGACTCGAAAACGCGTCCGTCCACCACGACGACTGAAAAGTGACTGACGAAGCAAAATATTCTCAAATCCTGCGAGAAAATATATTTTTCAACTAGTATTTTTTATTGAACACACAATTTTATCACACCAAATTATCACTTACATCTTATGAAATACAAACTTTACACAAACGTTTAAAAAATGAACACATGTTAGATTCTGCAGTGACCAACCCTCTCATCCATCACGGTCATTGTATTCTTTACTGCCTCCATTTTTAATCATTTGCCTCTTGAGTCTATTGTCTTAGCGAATGTATTTACGTATTTGTTCTTGAGCTTTATGTCGCAACCCTTTCATACAAATGTAAACAAAATTGAACATTTTAGATTTTGCACTGACCACCTATATAATGTCACGGTTTGTGTCTCTTTCTTTGCTGCTAACTATGTCTATCATCATTTGTCACTTGATTCTGCAATTATTTTATAGAAATAGAATCTCTGAATGAACAAGTGTTATTGCCTTTCAGAGTGTATTCTCTACATATTTTTTCTAGTTTCCGGTGCTTAACGACCCATTCTGTACATGCCATTGCTTCCGCTCGTCGTCACTCAACATTTTATTTTTTCCACACTTATTCGCCAACCAATTGGGCAACTGTTGTGGTCCAGAGCTCATTGTAGCGTCTAGTGTTTATTTGTTTTCACTCTTTCACTCATTAAAAAACACAGCTCTTGAATTCAGCATTTCAGATATCCACCTACTTAAGAATAAAGCAAAAAGGATTTACTGAAAAAAGGATATGCCTTGACCGCTGCTTGGTCAACAAATAGCACCAAAACATGATAGTAGTGTTTGGATTTACGGTCCTTAGAGATGGCGGGGCCTCATACCGAGACGTTCATACGGGAGCGACCACCACGCGTGCGGATGCGGCCTCGAACGAAGATCTGCTCTTGCTCTTGCACTTGACCACGCCCACGCCCGCGTCCACGTCCGCGCCCTCGCTTGCGACCGCGCCCGCGCCCTCGCTTGCGCCCCACCCGGCCACGCTGCACGCGGTGCATGAGCGCGGCGCTGCAGCCGTCGCGCTCCTCCCACCCGAAGGGCGGGAAGGCGACGGGCTGTTGGGCGAAGGAAGGCACCGGGGATGGGCACGGGGTCGGGCACGGGGACGGGCACATTTTCGGGGACGGGCTCGGTGATGGGCACGGGTTCGGGCACGGGTTCGGGCACGGGGACGGGCAAGGGGACAGTTTCGGAGAAGGGCACGGGGACGGGCACAGTTTCGGGGACGGGCATCGTTTCGGGGACGGGCACGGAAACGGCCACAGTTTCGGGGACGGGCATGGGCCCGTTGTCCGTGACGGGCACTGGGGCGGGGACGGGCATGGGGACGGGGACGAGGACGAGTTCCTGGACGGTGTAGACACACTGGCCTCCGAAGAGGACTTGGGGATTCGTGGTGCCTCGTACTCTACCTGCGTCTCTTCGTATGCCTGCAAAAGTACAGAAGAATTAGTTGGCCCAGTTTTGTACCCAATTATTTTCACATCCTGCCCTGTCCTTTGGTTCGACAGCCCGACATGGGCCTTGGCCCACCAGCGGTGAGCCAACTTCTCGACCATGCGATAAGGGGTTCGTGTGGTTACCTCGAAGACCGTATAGTTTGGTCCTTTAACATGAGGGTGGACTTTGTCATCGTCACACAGCAATATATACTGGAACATTTGTAAGGACAGCGCACAGATATAATTTCGCCCCGGACGGGAATCGAACCCGCGGTTGCGTCGTGGAAAGCGAGCACGCTAAGCAACGAGCCTCTGTGGGCTGCATTGTCACATTCAGTCATGTCAAAGTAAATGGGGGCCGTGGTCGGTGTGTCACGTAGAAATGCTATCCATTCATTTCACGAATGTTGGGAAACTTGTGTTGACACTGTAGTTCTTATTTAGTCATTCCATCAATTGGAATTGTGCACTTCCAATTGGAAGAGCACTTCGAAACTTCCTCTTCAAGAAATATTATTTAATGCAACATCATATTTAGATTAAAAGTTGGTGTATTGTAAATTTAATTGAAAGAGGTCTTTAAGGTTACGTTATTGTAGCTTGTTCGGTTACATCCGTTAGGTGACCTTATTCATTCATACACACACACGCACATATTTACATGTTCTTTTCGACATGATAAGAACAAATCCTCACAACATTATTCCAGTGATACCGAAGTAAACCAAGTCATTCGTAAAATCTACCCATAGCATCTAATTGCACGCACTGAACTGACCAGCTGGTGCTCCAGCTTACCAGGTACTAGCAGCTGGCGCTTCAGCTCATTTACTGTCGGAAGAGTATATTTCGCAGTGCGATGTTCAATTAGTTTCGCTTGGCTTTTCTGAGAAAACCTTCGGGGAACTGGAATTAAAAAAACTCAAATCGCTCTATATGCCTACGATTAACACGATCACATTGAAAGAAAAACGCGAAGCAGTAGAGCACTGCCCGAATGCGTACAGGAGTTGAGAAGAAGGGAGTGTTTCATTGAGAGATAAATTAGAGTTTCCGGGCTCATCAATGATCATGTCTCATAAGTGTAGTGCATGTTGTATCCTGGGTTATGTTCCACTCCCGCTGGAATGCGAAATCCGGCTGCTGGAATTCTCCTCCCGACAGCGGCTGAACTCGGCCTACCTATGTACCTAATGTGGAATCCTAGAACTAGCTAACTCGAATCCTAGAACCTCCCGGTCAGAGCCACTGCAGTGACATCCGTTGATGCTCTGAGCCACTTCAGCCTATGAAGCACATATTCCTCCACGAAGGGAGAGAATTTTCTGCAGAGGTCGTACAAGTACAATGTCCCCAGGAGAAAAATATACTCCAATTTCTTACAGTCTGCACGCGTCCAAGTGCTTCGTTGCATTTCTATACTTCGATGTGTTTTAATTGGCTGATGACATTAGCACATTGTTACACCTCCTGCTTTATAAAAGGAATCTTTTTAACAGTGGTAAAGAAATTTCGAAGGAAACGAACCACGTTGAGAAGGACACTCGCGAATAATTAAAAGATTCATTTTATAAAGTAGGGGGTGTAACAATGAGCTAATGTCATCTGCCAATTGAAAAAAAATCGTCGGGTAGAAATGCAACGAAGCACGCGTGAAGACTGTAAGAAAGTGTTTTTTAGTGACGAATCATGTTTCATTACATTTGACGAATGCTCCATATATGCTGACGTAGATTTTTTACGAGACGTTCAAATTAGAATCAAAGTGCACAACAAAATGTTAAGCATCGAACATAAATTATGATGTGAGGTCTTCGATGGGCCCTAAGAGACTATGTCACAAAGGAAACGAAACAAGACCAATTCTTAAAAGTTGTTAAGGAAGAACTTCTGCCACAGACACCAATCTGGTTTAATGGTGACTCGCATTGTTTAAGCACGACTGGAGAGCTGGCGACTGGCCAGTCGCCGCCCCGAACACTGCACCCGCGTCCCTGCCACCACTGAGGATGTCCACCGCAGATGTGGACGAAACGTTTGGACCTTCAATGCCAACTGGACCACGGCCTACCAGTCGGGAAAATTTATCTTTTATCGTCTAGAATTGTCTTGTCCTCCCATAATTTCTTCCATAAGATAAGACGTAGCATTATTCAACTTTTTTCATATTTCCCTCTTAATCACGGCCCCCTAGATCCAGGTAAGATAACGTATATGCAGGCAATAATGTAATCGTAAAAATAAACAAATTAGAACGTATTATGTTATACCCATTTTATTTAAACATGTATGATATTTATTGAATTGGAGAAATTTACGGTTCAATAATTACAAATGTAGAAGACAGGTCATTGTATGTAATTTGATGTTACTATATATACATGTTGTACTGTATATTGTTGCCTTAGAAATAAAATTCGTTGAAAGATGTATACTGAGTAACAAAATGAACAGATTTGAATCTCCCCTAGCACGGCATTGCACCTGCCAGGACAAGATCTAAGCAACATTCTGATTTCCCGTCAGGTATGACAATTCAGTGCATGTAATAAGTGCGTGTGGGGAAGGGATGAGGTAGGAAAGATCGCGCTTGATTGACGGTCCGTTTGTTCAATTTCCTTGGAATTAATCGGAGAAACCATAGAAACTTTCGATCAGACCAGCCGCCCGCAAGAATCCTCCTCCAGACAACAACTTAATTCGACCCGCTATCTAGCTAGTTTATTTTATTGTATGCCTTAATTTATGTGTTGAGGCTCTGGCCATCAAGCTCGTTTTTCAGCCTGACCACGCTACGCTCCTTTCACCATCTATCAGAGAAAGAAGGTACCGCTTGTGCGACGAAACAAGCGATTTGAATTCAGCTCATAGGCTTCTTTTACGCTTGAGGATGTTTTAGTTGCGGTAAATCTACAACATGGGACAGCCGGCTTTGCTTTCCTCCCGAAGGTGAATGAAGGATTTTCCCATAAAGCCATTTTCATAAAAATACACGGCTTCGGTCGGCTTTGTACCCGCAAACTTGGATACAACAGCCGAAACGCAAACCGTTATACCACCGAAGCAGCTTGGTCGAAAATGTTGCCATTGCCGGGACTCGAACCGTAGGACCCCACCAGAGGCATTGCAGGGACATCTGTTGATGCCGTGAGCCACTTCAGCAGGTGGCAGTAGAAGACGCGCTGTTGGAAGAGGACGCGCGCGTGTTACCTTGTGGGGCTCGGGCGGCGCCAGCAGGAAGGGCCCCATCGGCTGCACGTCGTCCTCGGGCGAGGCACTCCAGTCGTCCAGCGGCGCCTCCACCACGCGCTGCAGCCACGCGGCGAAGCCGCCCCGCCACGGCAGCGCCCCTGCGGACACGGAGAGGGCTTTCCAAACACAGGGCGCTCGCGCTCACCCTGCTCCCGGCCAACCTTACGAAAGTCATCGGCGATGTCTGCACACACAGCCCCCTTGATGAAGCGGCCTTCTGCGGGAATCTGTTAAGGACTCGCAGAGCAGGTGGAATCTGATCTGAAGTCATCCGACAGATGGCCCTGTTGTCAAGTTTCTACAGGAGGTCAATTGCATCTTTAAGTCTCGTTTGCTTGTTTGATTGGGTGTAGACTCGACTAAGAGAATGACAGGTGTCATTTATGGTATTTAAACTTTTAAACAAAACACACATTTCATTGCAATTGGCAAAATTAAATTTTATTAAAGTAGTAAGTTAACCGTAACCTTAATTAAAACTGTTAATCACCTCAGTTAACAGTCAATTTCTGCCAGAACAATTGTTGACCATTACGACAGGTTTCATGTATTGAAAATGGAACACTGAAGTGTAGAGAGATTTTTATTAAGCGTATATTTTATGTAAAAAATGTGTCTGACTTACAGAAAGCGTACATGTAGCTTTCAGAAACAAGGCGAGAGATCTTTGAATTTTCTGATCAGATAGTTTTGACAAAAAGCCATATTGGGATGGTAATCATATTCTAATAAGAATTATCATAGGTAATACGAACCACGAGTGTTTTGGAAATTGTCGATAAATTCCCAACTCGCAAAGCGAGGAGGGGATTTAACTGAGAATTTCCAACGCACGAGCGGTATTTAATAGAACTATTCCACGAATAAAATTATGTCCGAACGAGTTCCAAAGTGCACCAAATGTTGAAAATAACTGAAAGCATGTTAAAATCATGTAATAATACACAGGTTTATTGCACATCGACACCGCAATCGGTACATACCGCCTTTTAAGATAGATGAGTCGCAGTTTATTTGCCAATAGGGAAGGGCGGTAAGAAAAATGAGATAGAAAAAGCAATAATATTTTTTGGAGATACACCTGATTGGGACATTTCATACATGTAGTTAAACACTATTGGTTTCAATTTTACGAGTGGAATAGTCAAGCAAAACCCACGGCAGGAAACTACTTTCCCACTTGCCACTTTCCTACTTTCCTACTTTCCATCTATGCACTAGGTGATGGTAGCTACAATAATTTGAAACAGGCATTATTTACTTCAATATGATTTCAATTAAGATAGGATATAAGAAGTCAAAAAAGGGAAAAGTAAGAAATGAACAGGACGGGCGGAACTGGGCCAGGACACGCAGGGTGGAGCAGGGCAAGGCAGGGTAGACTACATCAGGCAATGCATGTAAGAACAGTGCACGTTAGAGAGGAATGGGAGAGTGTGGAGAGAGAAGGGAAAGGCAGTACAAAGGTATAACGACTGATGTATAGTAACAGTGTTTTCTTAAAACGTAATCATAGCTACCTGTGATATTTTTGAAATAGAACGAGAGAACTGAACTCAGAACCCCTGTAATTAAGAGAATAATTATTAAGGAAAGTGGAGGAGGTTTTCCCGAGACGCAACAGTGAGGGGAAGGGGGGGGGGGCTGGGGAGGTAGGCTGAGCTAACCTGGCTGAGCGGACGCGTGCGCCTGGGTGAGCGCGGCGATGTGGCGCAGCATGTTGCAGAAGGCGAAGAGCGGCATGCGGCCCCACGTGTGGCGCCAAGACGCCTCGTCCAGCCGCGGCTGCAGCGCCTCGGCCGTCACCTCGCCCGCCTCCTGCGCCCCACAAGCCTTCCATGCACACTTCGTTCCCTTTTCTAATTGTACTTGGCGCGACAGGGTCTACCAGCAGCGTCCCGGCCTCGCGGACATGGGTTAAGGATTTGGATTTAGATTTATTTAGTCAAAAAACAGTACAAACTGTATGTGACGTGTGGGAGAGAAGATCATCTGCTCACGTTTTCTTGAGTTCCAGAATCCCTTCCCATCATTTAACTATAAATAGTTGAAAGATGAATAAAAGTTAAAGATAAATAAATAAAAATAAAATTTAAGAGACTGGGAGATTAAAAACATTTGAAAAACTTGACATTTTCGTTCCCGAGTTACAGACAATTTATTTGCAAAGATAAACGAACTGCAGATTTGATTTTTCTGCATTGCTTACAAAATAGTAACTCGCCCTTACCTCTAAACCAACCATTACAAGCAAAAGGAGAGTTCAACAAAACGTGCGCATAGTTGATTGATAGCCTTGATTTATATCCAGAAGGTAGTGGTGTTCCTCCCTCCCTCCTTGGAATAC
Source organism: Gryllus longicercus (assembly GCA_038098605.1). Taxonomy (NCBI): domain Eukaryota; kingdom Metazoa; phylum Arthropoda; class Insecta; order Orthoptera; family Gryllidae; genus Gryllus; species Gryllus longicercus. Next base: position 3,024,837 of record JAZDUA010000079.1, read on the forward strand.
GAGATTCGGCGTCGACCTATACGTTGGCTTGCGGAATTTCCTCTTAGAGGTATTTCCCCCAGCGGGGCACCGCCCCAGCTTCGCTCTAAGCTCTCGAATCATTTCCCGTTGTTAGCTGTTCAATATTGTGAACAATTTCTTGAACCTAAATAATATCAAGCCAGATCGGGGATGTGGCGTGGTCGTGATTAAGACGTAGAAATGATTCCCATTTATTTTCCAAATGTTGGCAACTTGTTTGAGCCGTTTTTCTCCATATTATTCTTGTTATTCCGCCAACTAAATAGTCGTGATTTAAATGGATTTATGTTGCTAGTAAGCAAGAAAAGTACACTTTAAAATTTCCTTTGAAAAAAAATTTAAATGCATAATTTTGTGATTCAAATTTGACCTATTCCACGTTTAATGCCAAGAGTGAAGAAAGGAAAAAAAGAAAGCTCTTTGAAAATTATGGTCTGCTCTTTTACATCCGTTTGATCACTTAAATCATACGCCTGTATATTCCCGTATGCTTTTTGGCATGATTTGTATCACTTCTTAAAATATTCCTTTGAGTTACATATTGGAACAACGTAAATTACTCATGAAAACTATCTCTGACCTTCAACGTTCTGAACTGATATTTCGAGACATTCACAACTGGCGCTCTAGGCCATTGGGCTGGCAGCAGAATACATTTCGCAGAGAGATACGGACTCAACTGTTGAGGTGATGCTCAACTGTTTTATAACCTCACAAAAATATCTGTCCTGAACGGACAGTACGTATAATAGTACAGTGCGTACAAAAGTGTTGAAACCGATCAAACGTCTGAAATCATTACACTTTAGAGTTAGTTTGTAATTTAATTATATATATTTAAAGCACTAAGGGTTTTCGTTTTGAAATATATAGAGCATTCTACTCATCCCAATTACATGTTTTCTTTAAATGAAAGGTGGTGGGGCCTAGATGTTTTATAACTTGCTTTTATTAACAATTGTTATAGTAAAACATAATTCAACTAATAGAATGAACGCGTATTTTTCGTAATTTGTAATTCCGTCGGTTTAAAGACTACAATAAAATTTAGTTTACCATGGTCGTCGTGTAAATAAACGCTATGACCAGCAATTGAGTGACACTTGTGTCCCTTCACAAAAACTTGTCATTGATTGCGTTGCATTACGTTTTTACGTTAAGATGATTAGTACGATATTCGATAAATGTCCACCACTACATATGTTTTGGTTAATACGAAATATTTCAATTAAATTTTCAATTATGATAAATATATAACATTTCAATTTAATTTTCATAAACATATTTAACTCGTGTGCTCACAACGAATAATGAATTCGATTGTTGCAGAATTTGTAAATCTCTCTCGTTTCATTAATATTGGAGAATAAGTGCTGAACGATATGAAACAACAATTTTGGGGTTTCAACCTTCCGTATAGTGCATATATAGTACTTCTCTTTGGTAGCTTTTCTACAGCTCTTTTGTGCGATGCAACCGCAAGGATTCAACTAGTGTAACTTCAATACGCTTTGCTGCAGATGTCTCCGGCATCTGTATTCTCGATTGACCGGCTGCGTGCTCGTCTCGCTACGTTTCCGCGTTTCGTGGCTGACGGTGCCGTGGCTCTCGATTTCCCAAAGCACCGAACTTCCTGGGCTTATTGCAGTCCTCTCCATGCGAGCATTCCCATTTTATAAAATTCAGAACGTATTGGTGATATATACGGGACGTCATCTTCAATTTTTTAATACTTCGGATTGAAAAAACAAAACGAAACAATCTGGCACTTATTTTCATTGTTTCAATACATGTTTTGGAAGCGCTCTGAGCGAATGACTACAGAACCAACGCCCTAGCTCAACGCGATCCCGCGCTACTCTAGTGTACATTTCTGCACGATGTTAATCTGCGACTTTCACGCGCATGCGTCATCACACGCCTGCTGACTTCACAAGCAAACATTCTGCTCGGCTGACAGATATTGCCAATCTGTTGTGGACTCATTCGTTGCTCGCGCCTTTTTAGTCTCGTAGGTTTAAGTCATTCAAATTTTACCGTACTTTTCCCTACAGCATACTAAATACGATTGCTCATTGCAAAGAGCAAATAGATATTTTTAAGCGAAAACTGTGTAGCGACCGGTTGAGTTGGCTCTGGGCAACAACTCTCAGAGAGAGGTCCGAGTTCGAGCCCCGAAAGTGGTGAACACTAGCTAGACAGCTTGGCCAAATTCAGCTGCTCTCTCGAAGAGAATTCTATCGGCCGGCGGCCGATGGATTTTTCTATCAATAGCAGGCGAATGCTGGTCCTAACAAACCGGTCACGAACCGCGCGTTATATTTCCTTGCTATCCTTCCCCCCTTAGAAGCACGTACATTTACATGCACCATTTTCACACATGTCGGGACCAAAGAGTTTGCCGCGGCTGGGGCGGAGTCCTGCCGGGAGCGACATCTCAGCTAGGAAATCCCCCGCCGACCGACATGTAGGTCGACGTCGGATCTCACGTTCCAGCAGGAGAACACCGCACTCTCTCGGGCTATAGCATGCACTACACCTCCGGGACCAAGGAGCAGAGCAGTGAAGGCGCCCAGAAGCAAGACGCGTGTTACCTCGATGACGGCGGGCAGGTTGCGCGTGAGCAGCTGCATGAGCGTCCGCGTGTGGGCGTCGGGCAGCTGCGCGTCGCGCGCCAGCACGCGGAAGCCCTGGCGGCGCAGCTGCGCCACGTCCACGGCGGGGTCGGCCATCACCAGCGCCGAGGGGTCCAGCCAGCGCGACAGCGCCCGCAGCGGCGGCGCCCGCGCCCGCGCCCGCGCCCGCGCCCACGCCCGCGCCATCGCCTGCACCGAGCACGGCCTCAGCCTCGCCCTCGCCTTGTAGTGCGATTGTTTTAACTCTACCCCTCAAGGCCCTCGTACTTCATGGGGGCCTTGTCACTGAACGCCCATATCAAGAGCTCTGGGGGAGCGCTCTCTGGAATGCGGAAAATATGACGGAGCGCTCAGTGGGCGTGAACGACTACATCCTGACCGTTTTTCTGTGATTCCGTGAATCGAGTTACTGCAATTCTTTCATTACATTGCTTTACAATATTTTGGCGATTCACAAACCATACTTTCGCGTATTACATTTTTAGCTGAAAGCACACAAAACGGATTCTGAGATAATTTGTGCGAGTGTAGAGGCGGACAAAAGTATTCAGACGTATACTTGGATTTTTATTTCTTGGCGCGTGAGGGTCTTTCTTCACGATGGAATATCTCAACGACATTTCGCGACTTGCTCGGTCGTACCGCTAGATGTCGCATGATAGCGATCGTTTGCTATTATATGCGCACGTTTTCTTGAGCCCCGGCATATCTACCCCCACTCCTTTGCCAACATTAGTTAAATTAAGAATAAATGATAGCAATGAGCGTTGTAGACAAAATCTGATAACCAGAAATGTTCACTCCCGTGTAATAGAAACTATTTTGCACCGAAAAAGGAACTACAAATTTGATGAAAAATTCCTTTCGTCAAAATAACCCAACTCTCCACTCTTCACGCAACTAGCAAAGTCAGGGCTCAAGAAAACTTGCATCCTATAATACACGTCCACTGCTATACGGTCGCGATCATGCGACATCTAGTGGCACGACCGAGACAAAGTGACATAACGCCACCGTGAAGTTGGGTCTTGAGGGACAGTTATAAAAACTGCATTATAAGGCTAATTGACAATGTAAACTTAATGCAAAGTAACGTAATGCCGTAAACTTGGCTATAGAATTTACACGAAAAGCAAGCATTCACAATGACGAACTAAGCTAGAACGTAAGTTTAACCTGAACCAAACAGATTTCAACGTTTTGAAGCTTGATCGATTTGTTTCTAGCGCGCTGGAAATATCTTTCCACCATGTTTTATGGATTTTTCTTCTATATTCCTATCGATTAGTCTTCATATATAAATGCGATTAGCTGTTGTCTTAGTGCTCGCATTTCCTTCAGTTAATAAACAACGATTATCTTTTGTTAAATTCGCGAGTAAGTCGTCGAAAGTTATTTTATTCGCCACGTGAAGTTAAAGTCACCAGAAAAATTCAAATTCTTACTTTGAATTAACAACTTGCATCAGAACGGTTCACAAACTAGTTCAGTACCAAACAGTAATGAAATGACATAACCACAAACTACCTAAACACAATTCATGTTTGCTTCTTTTATGCTACTCTCTGATTGGTCTTCGGTAGAATTCCGACGTAAACTTATCGTAAAAGCTTGGTACATGTGAACTCTTAACTTTACGGGTTTACGTCTACGGTTACGTAAAGGTGTTGAGAATGGTCTCCCTTAATAACTCATTTCTAGGTTTTGCGGTTATGTTATGTTTATGTTTACGTTTGCTTAGTGAATGAGGCTTTAGTTCTGGCTTCAGGCCCGTCCTCATCCTTACCCCAGGCTCAGCTACAGCCTCATCCCTATCCTCACCGTTGTTTCTCCTTTGACCTCAGCTCCAGGTTTGGAAGTGTTTAACTGCAGCGTTACATTTATGTCGGATAATGTTTACGCATCGTGTTGTGTTGTAACGATCTTTCTTCTCTCTACATGAGAACTGAATTTTAGAAGTTTTGCAGTTGAGTTTTGAAACTGTCTATGGTATATCGAGTTATATCTGAAGTGTACTTTGTATTCTCCCACTCTGCCATGGAAAACTTGATCATGCAGTGTTATTGTGGTTAATCGTTATGAACATCAATTACAATAATTCATAATTAATTAATTAATCAGTTGTGCTGTGTCCTCCAGTCCTACTTGAAGTGACGCACAGGGTGGGCGCAGTGGCGTGCATACTCACTTTCGGGCAGTCGAAGGCGCGCAGACGCAGGATGTCCCTGTCGGGCTCCAGGGCTGCCAACACCACGCAGCCCAAACCGTTCATCTCAAAACGCAACAGCGCCACCTGAAAACGGCGGTGGGACGGCGATGGTAATAGTAAGGCGAACGCTCTTTGAGGCGTGATCCAAGGACATGGGTGTGCTGCTCCGACACAAAGATTTTTGCTCGTTCTCCTTCAAGGCAACACTCACCGTACTGGATACTCCGGTATGCATACAATTTTACCAGTTTGTTAAGCACATTTCAAAATCCCTACATACAAAGTTTTAAGTGCTACGAAGCATTGGGAATATTGTTTTGCGACAATTAGTATTGTGACCTTTCACGACTTTACTGCTTGTCGAAGCGCGGAAATCGCCGCTCGCCGCCGACACTGCAGCCGTTTGTCGCACGCCGCGCCGCCGCTATCAGCCTATCTGTTGTCGGAGTCTCTCTTCTCTCAGGGTAGGTGAGGTGATAAAAGACAGGTTGGGACAGGTAGAATACATGCTTGAATAACCACAATACAAATATTTCTGTCTCTTTAAAAAGTTACTGCATAAATATTGAAGTATTAAAGAAGTGTTTAAAAATATCTGTATCTACAAGCTGTGCAACAGCACACCCATATCCTTGAATCGGGCTTTGAGATCACCGATTTCCAGATCGTCAATTGATTAAGAGCGATCGAAGAGAGATCAAGAGCATTATTGCTTAGTCCTTGAAGAAAGGCACCTCCTAATGTTTTTTTCCTCAAACGGCTCCAATTTTTTTCTTTAAATCCCCTCCCCCTCCCCCCGGATAGAGCAAAGGACGCTAAAACAAATTGCGTACGTTCCGTGGTCTTTGAACTCTGAATTTTCGGAAATTGCAAAAGTTACAAATAATGCGAGAACGTACGTGCTGTTGTAGCAGCATTAATTTTCTGAAGCATTACAATACTTTCTCTACACGACGTTACTGCTATACAAGGGAGTAAAAGTAGAATCAACACTGGATATATTTAGAATATTTACTATATTATTTTAAAGGGTGCTGTTAGAGAAAATAAAACCAATTAATTTAGCACTTATCCAGAAAAATTCCAACAATTGTATAAAACAAAATAGTTGAATCTGAGAATACGAATTTAATAAAGCAGTATTCAAAGGTAATAACAGTGAAACCTTTTCGCAAATTTTATGTAATGATACTTGTCAAAATATGTGTCTAGGTTCATGAATAACCATAACGTCAATATTTTTTACGTTTTCATAATAAAAAAGAATAGCGATTAAACGCTACACATTGCCAATGTCTACTTACTTGTTTGACCAATCTTAGGTAAAAAGCAGAGGGTACATCTCAGATGTGAAATTTCAAAGGCAGGAATAGGACCAACGGCGAAGGTAGGATTTTCTTCAGGAGAGGCACAAGAGAAATAAGAATTACAACAATTAAGTACAAGTTGCTTAAAAATAAATAACAATAATTTATAAATTAAAATTATAAAATTAATTAATTAAAAATCTGTATAGCATTGACATTTACCTTTTCTATAAAATAAAATGATCAGTATTATGAAATCAACATGGGCGAGCTTTTATTTTCTTAAAATAAAGAAACAGTTAATATGAAAATAATAAAAACATACTTTTTTATGTTATATTTTTTACAAACAAAACCCTTTTTAAGTATAATTGAAGAGACAATCTTTTTATCTAACATCTTGTTATATTTGTGTAATATTTCTAATTTGTATAACACATTTTCGCAAATTTTCTGAAAATTGTCTTTGGAAATATCCCATTTTTATTTTTTCATAATTTGTGAATCACGAATCTCATTATTACTCAATCCACTTAATCATTCTTAAACTTAATCAAGGATTTACACTAGCAAAGTGAGAATGACCGTTCTTCAATAGCAGGAGTGCCTGATACCACGAACCTGATAGCAAGAGAAATGTTGCCTTGGAGTTAATTTTAGAAGAAAAATAATTAAGTAAGTAATGTATGATTTATGGGATACTTTATATAAAAGAAGATAGACGTTCAAAAATTGAAAAAAATACTATTAATTTTTTCGTAACAGCGTTTCCTAATTATTCCTACTGGCGTCGAACGTGGAGTAATCCTTCGTTAAACTAGTCAGTCATCGTTAGATGCAGTCATTCTCTTTTACCCCTTCGGCCACAGGCTCGGTACCTTTAGATCTCCGAGGTTTTCAGACGTTCACCCACCCTAGAATCAGCGGTGTCTCAATTTGCTTAACCATGACGGAGAGTGGTTAAGCCAATGGGCTACCGATGTCGGATTTAGGAGTGGAACATGTTGTCCTTCCCCCACTCTTGTCGATGCACACGAATATGTTAACCTAAAAAATGGCTCAGTGCATCAACGGACGTCACTGCAGTGCCTATGACTGGAAGGTCCTAGCTTCGAGTCCCCACAGTGGCAAGATTTTCGACAGTACTAGCTTGTCACCTAGGTCAATTCAGTCGCTGTCTGGAGGAGAATACTAGCAGCTAGCTGCTCTGATCGGTAGCTTTTCGTGTTTTTCCGATGAACACCAGGCAAATGCATGAGCTGTGCCCTAACAAACAGGTCAAGGACCGCGCGCGATATTTCCTTCCTCTTCCTTGTCCTGTACACTAACACACTTCCTTGTCCTACACACTTACACTAACATGCACTACACTACTACACATTTTGGGAGTCTAGTCGGGAGCTTACAGCTTTACCCCGGGCGGGGCGGTGCCCCGCAGATGGGACATGCCCGCTTGGTATATACCATCTGCGGGGCGGTGCCCCGCAGATGGTATCTACCCACTAGTCGACGGTAGGTCGGCGCCGGATCTCGCCATTAATCAGGGGAAAGATCAGCACCACCTCCCGAGAAACATGCACGACACTTACGGGAGAAACGCCCCTCAGTGGTTGGCGCGCCCGGAATCACTACGACCCAACGCATACGTTGGGTAAGGAATAGTGGCTGACCTGCACGGAGCGCCCGTGGAGGCCGAGGCGCGCGGGGCAGCGCTGCAGCGCGACGGCGCACACGGCGCGCAGGTGGCGACGCACGTCCACCACCAGCGCCTCCTCGGCGCCCAGCAGCTGCGCGACGCGCGTCGGCGTCGTGGCCCGCGCCCAGTGCCACATCTGCTGCAGCAGCTCCGCCGGCCGCAGCGACGCCTCCTCGAAGATGGACCCTCTCAGCATCTGCGCCGACACGCACACGCTCTATAGCTGTCTGCCTCGCCCCCCCTCTCTCTCTGTTCGATAGATCGGCTTGTGGTGATTCAGGGATTCAACTAGCGCCACTGAAGTGCCTTTGACCCGGAGGTCCTAGGGTTCGAGTCCCAACATTTATTACATAACTGGGGCGAATACAGTCGCTGTCTGGAGGACAATTCTAGCGATCGGCTGCTCTGATAGGTAGTTTTCCCAAGTTCCTCCGATCGACACCAGGCGAATGCTGGAGCAGTACCCTCAAAAATGAGCCAAGGACTGGGCGGGTTCTTTCCTTCTTGTTCCTTGTCCTAACCTCACGCCCTACTTATACACACTTACCTCACATGCACTACAGTACCACACATGTCGGGAGACCTGTTGGTAACTAAGAGCTTGTCTCGGTTAGAGCGGTTCCCAGCTACCTGGCTACGAAACACAGGAAACGGTCGTGTATGTAGCCGCCGGGTATCGCTAACGAGCAGGAAAATATCACCTCTGCTTCCCGCGATAAAACACGCACTTCATTTACGGGAATAATGTCCAAAGTAGTTGACATGCCCGGAAACCATATCAATCTACTGATGTATCGGATGAGATAGCTCACTAACAATCTGTCGCTGTAGCGTCCCTACCTGATTCGTGGGGTTTTAGGGCTCATAGGTTTCGATGGCGGATTTTCGTAACCAGGCGATACCGAAGAATATTCTAAAAAAAACAGACTCGAACCGCGCACGATCTTTCCTTTACCCTTGCCCCCTCCCGATCCCTTACACATGTACATACACTACAACACATGTCGGGATCTTAGAGCTTATGCAAGCGGGACTGTGCCCTTTTGTGAGAGATATTTGGGAAACCCCCCGCAGGCTGTTGTGTCGGTCGTCACTGGATCTCACCACGCCTCCCGGCAAATAACATGAACTCTCGCGGGATCAATGACCAACACAATGACGCGCCCTTTCTCTCTCGTCTTCTTTTTCTGGTTGTCACCATGACTCCCTCCCCTTCGCCCTATCTCTTGAGAATTCTCGTGATGCCGGTCACCCTGCTTCTTTAAACCCTTTCAATCGGTGCCTTCCTCTTTATCCAATGGTCCTACAGCACAGGTCAACCTCTAATCTGGCATCCGCTTACCTTCAGAACTACTAGATACTTTGGAAATCGTGAAGAGTGGGACACATGATGATGGGGATCGATGAGACTTCAGGATGGGGAAAGAAAGATTGCGCAGGGTTTGCTCTCTTTTTTTGTACTGCTCCGGCGTTTACCTGAAACGGACCGGAAGAAATCATGGAAATAACTGATCAGAGCAGTCGGCCTCTATTAACTTTTATTCAGGGATTGGCGGCGTTCGCTCCAGCTATTCCAGGTGACGTGAAACTGAGAGAAACGAGTGAGTAAGAAAGACATTACAGCTCGCTGTATCGCAGTGCGGTGAAGTGAAGTGTGGTGAAGTGGAGTTCTATGAAAGATTGCACGGTGAAATGTTCACGTGAATTAGGAAAGTTTGTAGATTTTGTAAAGTTGTTAAGTTCTGTAATGTTAAGTTATTGTATTTTGCCACCAAGTTCTCACACTTAATTGCAGAATTATTAATAAATCTAATCTAATCTATTCCAACTACCACGCAGCTCCCAGTCTAAGACGCTTCAGCAGTGGACTCGCGACTCTGTTCGCAGACGCATCCAGGCGGTTGACGAAAGAAATTAGAGGTTTTGCACAGCATGAAGCCCCTTAGAGCACTAATTAACCCACTTTTGAGCCTCTGCGCTAGCGCAAACCCCGACGTTACGTTAATTAGAGCGGCAAACGCCACTCCACCATTCGCTAGTGTAATCACGTGATTTTTGTCGCTGACTAAACCGCACAAATGGAATTTGTACGTTATCTGTGGCAACAGAATGTGCTGTTAACTCTTCATCCCATGATGTAACATAATGTTGGCAGTACTAATATGTTTACATAACAATTATATGTAGTTTGTACTTTATTAATTATTTAATAATACAATTATATACACAAATCAGCGGTCGGTAGACAGCTCTAGTCAAATAAATGTGAAGCATGATGATGTGACAATAAGAGCATGGATCAATAGCAACAATTCACAGCGATGACAGAAATTAACGGCAGAAAATAATTTCTATGAAAAAATTGTAACTAACCGAGAAACACTACATCGGATTTTGTGCAAAAATAAGCAAACAAGAGTTCAAGAGAATGGCTAACACATTCATGCAGTTCAAATAACGTAATTTGTTACTAAGCGTCGATGAAATTTGCTATTCTAGGTTAAAGTAAAAGATGGACGTACGGAGATGGAGTGGGTGATATCTTCCGGGTAGATCTCGCACTTCCAGACCATCTCGCCAGAAGGCAGTGGGCATGTCTGCATGGGAGCAGGTTGCCCTTTGTGCTTATGGCAAACCTGCAAGCAGAACAACCTCCTTAGTCTGCCAAAACGATCCCATGTTCATGGTGTAAGATTCTTCAGGAACAAGTAGTCTAGACTTATGACGGGAGCATTATTAAGGAAGAAATTTATGTGGTTTTGAACTATTTATAAGGTGCCATTTACACATATTCGCTTGAGAGTACTATTGGAATCTCCAAGGGATCAAACCGATTTGTATGTATTTGCCTTTTAAGGTCAGATTAAACCGATGTCGGCTAGCTATTGGTTCCCAGTGCTGGCCCTTGTTTATATTTTATCCTCTATATTTTTGAATTAGAACTATAGCTTTATTAGGGAGAAACGATGCGTCCTAGGTTTTGAAAACACGGCTTTTTCTTTACGTCGCAATCTATACAAAGGGGTCTTTTTGAACGTTCTATTTCGTTTTTGGAGGGAACTCCCACTCCGTGGCATGGGTTGTAAGAAACATTCTTGTTCCAGTATGAATCTGTTTTTCACTTTTAAAAATGATATAAAAAGGGTAGGATGTTTATAAGGATCTAACTTGCATTCTTAATTTCATTTGAATTTATATGTACAAGTTTTATTTCATTTCAATATGTTTTGTTTTATCCCCTGTAACTCCCAATTTATTAGGATATTCAATAATGCCGATTACTTTCGCTCCAAGTTAGTAGGATTAAACGTTCTACCATAAGTTTTATACCTTACCCTTGATTTGTAAATAAGCCCGCAGTTTAGGAGCCATCCGTATAAATCTGTTTGTTTCAAGCTGTCTTCCAACCGGTCAATATCATTTCCTATTTTATCTGAAAAAGACGTTGAAATTTATTCAGGCATTCTAAATACACTTTCCCACATGTAAGAATGTCTTGAGATGCAATTTTTAGTATCTAAAACTTTTTTATGAGCTTATTTATTTTTAATTGAAAAAAGTGTGTGATTAAAAATAGTTGACTGCGGTTATAGTGAACACTCGGTTATAGTGAAATTAAGTCACTGGTTCCACTTTACTTACATCAAATATAAACAAAAGAAGATTCTGTTATAGTGAACTCTGAACTTCCCCAAAAGTGAACGTAAGAAATACATGGAAATTAATTCCCCAACTATATCTCCGAATCAATCCTTGCACCCCAGTGGGGTTACCCCTTGTTGAACTCCATGGTGGGCGGGGAGCACCAAGACAAAACCACTTCCATCTTATGGAGCGTAAAACAAACCCCTTTGTCTCTCTAGCATGGAAAGAAGATACCAGTTGACTCGAATACTTTCTTTCTCAAAGATGACAGCCCACAGATGACACCTTTCCTTCTTATGACTTGCGATGAAGAAGGACAAACAATTAAAAGTGTGAATGCAGTCCCTCTCGCGCGAGCCATAGAGAACTCGTTCTGAAAGCTTCAAGCGGTCGTGCGATAAAGAAACCATTATCTTTGAAGCGCGCACCGACGAGCAAGTAGAGAAGGTCCTTAATACTAAGCAGAGGGAATGATCAACCATGATTACGTTCAGGAAGCCTGTGCAATATCATTTCGCTGTGTGAATTGTGAAGGAGACCATGCGGCCAATACTAACATGTGCCATACCTTTCTGAGGGAGAGGGAATTCAAAAGTTCCGAGTGACGGAGAAAGTGTCTTTTCCTGAGGCGAATCGCGGACATCTGGTGAAGAAAACAGTAGATCTCACTCGTTCATTCTCCAGTGCTGCCACCATGACGGCAAAAGCATCAGCGAGTTACGAAACTCGACCTGTTGCGCACTTCCGTTACTCTACTGTGGTAGCGCACATCTGTTATCAGGCGTCTCCTGAGGACTTCCCTGAGAAGACAACCCCTCTCCAAGGCCGGAAAATAATAATTCCTACCAAAAATATAAAAAAGACAGAGGCACTTCTTCAGACCGACTTTCAGATTGTGTGTGTGTAGATGTACCTCCTATCCCTCATTCTGTCTGCAATATTTACATCCCTCCAAGACAGAGTGTATCCCCCGATGAACTTTTGGGCTCGATAAACTAACTGCCTTCACAGTTCTTGATAGTCGGGGATGCAAATGTCCACTGTCCGCTTTGGTGCTCTTCCCGCATTTGTCCGTGATGCGACGTACTGGAATCGATAGACACCTCGAACTTGGTAATTTTGCATTAAGGTAAAACAACACATTTGGCTGTCACCACAATTTCGAGCATGTGTATCGATCTACCTTTAAGCAGTCCTTTTCTTGCAATTGTTCTGCAATGATTCATTCTAGACAACCTAGCGACAATTGCATATGGAATGCAAGCGACAATTACATTACGGAATCATCCACCTCATGGAATTGGTATTAGTTTAAACCCCTCACCGTGCAGACTAGCTAAAATTTCAAGCGAATTTCAATTTTTTGAGGACAACGTTGACATTTTAACCATGCTGTACTACTCGTTGTGAATATTGTAATTCCGAAATCGACCTGTAAACCGTGACACACCTTTGTCCCGTGGTGGAACTCGAGCTGCTCAAGGGCAATCAGTACCCGTAAGAAGACGCTGGCACGACTGAAACCCTATTCAATAGCCGATAAGTTAATTGAATAGAAGACGTGCAGATCGACGGACAGGAAAACTATTTTAAAAAGTAAAAATTCACGGACAGCATACTTGTCCTCCCTCAATTACCATGTGCCACCACGTTTGGTATGGAGGAAGGAAGTACATTGAGTAGGGAGGAAGGTAGTACATACAGGTGAGTTGATTACATCTCGATACGCAATTGCAGACAAACTTAATGCACATCATAAAAATATATGGAGTTTGGCGAACTATGCTCCACTTTCTTTTGTTTAAAGAAAGAATATTAAACGATGCATTGGATTTTTATAGCTGGGCACAGTACCTGTCTTCATGTGTGAAATGCGCTCTGCTGTGGTGCTTGCGAATAGAACCACCTCAGCCCGAGCAAAATGCACAATCTAATGCTGAAACATCTTCCCGAAATGGCCATGCAATATCTCCTTCGGCTCTACAATCGTAGCTGGGAAAGCACACTGTTATGGTATAAGCAGATAGGGCCGTGTCAGCGGCCCAGCAGCGCACCGTGACTGACGGCGCACTGGCCAGCCCAGCAATGAGAGTTGCTGGGAGGCGCCGCTAGGTGGCGGGGCGGCAGCGTCGACAAGGCGGCCCACTGAGCCGGCTGGCGCGAGCAGTGAAGACTCGCTCCACAGGCTCGGGATGTACAAAGCGGCCGGCCCGTGAGGCCGGGGTAGAGTGAGTCCCGAGCTAGTGCAGTGTGTGAACGAGTCCGTGTCTAGTATTGTTAAGCGGTTAAGAGGTAGTAAGGTTATTCTCCTGGTGATTGTGATTTGCGCTTGGTAAAGGGACATCTTCGGGTAATCGGCGACCTGACTTTGAATATTTGTTTGTGCTATGGAATGTGGAATAAAGTGACTTGGTATTACGAACTGTTGTTTCCTTTGGCCTGAATATACAACACACACCATTCATACTCTATGGCGAAGCCATCATCGTCCGTTATCCCAAAGAAGGGAAAGATCGATCATTTCCATCCCGTTAACGACCCATCTCTCTAACCAGCTACGTTCACTAAATGCCGGAACGCATGATGAATCAGCGTTTGGTCCGAGGTTGGAATCTAAAACTATGTTGACGCCAATCCAAAACTGCTTAATTTTTCGGGTTTAGAAGACGCCGATCAACCTGGGACCATCTCGTTGCGTTGGCAACAGCAATCTCTATATCGTTCGTCTTGATACATCTTGTGGCCATATAATTTGAAAAAGAAAACGCCTTCGACACACTCGGAGGTACGGTATTCTGCTAACCCTGCATTCCTGTAGGGAAGCTCCTTTCGAACAGATCCTTCCGTGTTCTCGTTGGTGACAGGCTTTCTAGTAGCCACCCTTTAGAAAATGGCTTGCCTCAAGGATTGATTTGTAGTGTAACTGTTTGCCATCGCCAAACATTCTATAGCGTTGACCGTGCGAAAATCTACACTGCCAATACCTATACACACCTGAAAGGCATAGTTGTTTGTGGATGATTTGCCATTTTTTATTAATCCAGCAGTATCAGTGTAATCTAGAGGCAACTTCATCTGGTACTCAACAAGCTCCACAAATGGCGCACGTCAACAAGGTTTAATTTTTCCATTACTAAATTTATTAGTGTGCATTTCTCCAAGATGTACCACCGACATAGGAATCCAGTCCTTTACTTCAGCTTCCATTCGCTGTATCTACGCGGTTCCTGGAGCTCACGTTTGACAAATCCCTCACATGACGTGCTCTTATACGTGGTCTATCATATGGATGTCTCTCTTATCTTCTTCGTATGCTGAGCGGTACATCATGGGGATCCGACCGCATTAGCCTATTGGGAATATATAGAGCACTCATCCACTCAGTTTTGGATTACGGCAGTGACGCGTATGGCTCTGCAGCTCCATCTACCTTCCGAGCCATCAACAGCAAATACCACGCTGGGTATTCTCCTCTCAACAGGTACGTCTCGCATCAGCCGAATCGAGTGCCTTCGAACTGAGGCTGGGGAGCCATCCTTAAAAAGAATGGATATTCTATTAGCGTCCTTGTCGGCAAATAACTGTCGAGAAGGTAAGATACTATCATAGAAAACCATCAAAGATCTTTTCGGGATATTATTTTCTTAAACTAAAAATATACTAAAACTAAACATACATATAACTTGTATAATGCTAAACTGAAAATAACATTTAGTTTTAAAAATTATTATTATTATTATTATTATTATTATTATTATTATTATTATTATTATTATTATTATTATTATTATTATTATCACTTCATATAAACTACAGATAATCTGAGATATTCTCAGTTGCAACTGTCTCGGATTATCACGATTGTAGTGAATTTGCACTCGTTGGGAGGTGCACCTGTGCGCCTTACTCATTTTATGCCTGTTGCTGCGTTTCTCCAGGCCGGTGAGGGGGCCGTGTTCCACCAGGTCGAGTGTCAGCTCGCCGGCGTCCATCTCGAGCAGGTGCAGAGGAGGCTGTGTCTCGGGAGAGGCGGCGGGCGCGGACGCGAGCTCCGTGCACTCGACGAGCGCGTTGTGGGGCGCGGGCGCGGGCGTAGGCGTGGGTAGGCGCGGGGGCGGGGGCAGGCGCGTGGGCGTGGGCGTGGGCGGGCGCGGGGGCGTGAGGGAGACGTCGCGGGGGCGGGGCGGGCGCAAAGAGAGCGCAAAGAGCATGCACGCGTGCGCGCGGGCCCAGCGGCGCACCAGCCCCGAGAAGCGGCCGGCGCCGGCGCAGGGCGGACGCGACAACAGCAGACGCACGCGCCGCTGCGCGAGGGCCAGCGGAGAGGCGCGCGGCTCTCGCCCGTCCGGCCGCCAACCTGCAACAGCGCCAACGCCGAAGGTAAACACTCGCTGCACTTGGCCTTTTAATTCTTAGCGCGTCTTCACGATGGAATATCTGACAGCGTCTCGTGTCGTTTTTTATCGTGCCGCTAGATGTCGCATGATCGCGACCGTATCAAGCGGCCTGATGTGTCTAGCGGCATGTCTGAGAAAGACGCGAAACGCAGTTAGAAATTCCATCGTGAAGACACGTGCTCACGCACCGAGAAATAAAAGGCTAAGTACAATCATCACAGAAGTCGTGTCAGAATAAATGATGACAAGGTTTAGGACGCGAGTACGGCTCGAAAATAATCTCTTTTCCCTATGAACAAGTTGAAAATTTCTTATAACGAAGTTGCACATTCGACACGTATCCCTTATTGTTAGGCAACATTGCGTGTTCCTGTGTTCGGCAGGTACACGAAATCACTTTGAATGCAGCAGAATATTCGGTGCCGGCCACTAGCGCATGGGGAAAACAGTCCCAACCGGTTATTGTATTAAAAGCCGTGTGTCGTTCAAAACGGATTTCAACTCATACTTTTCGTAATACTATCTCATAAGAAAAGATCGTGTAAACAAGAAATAACATTCCGTTGAAATCTCGAAACCGATTTTCCGCAGAATTACCTAACTTTCTCTGTACTACGTATATTACTTCGTCTACACGTACAATAAATCATCCTTTGCGTCTCATATTTAAACATAGCTTTACCTTTGGATGGATTTGGTGATTCAGCTGATGGTAAGTGCTTGTTAGTCTGGGAGACTGTCTTGTGATCCAAAAGCGTCAGTGGACGGCACGCGGGCACTTCCGACACAGAGCGTGCTTCCTGGGAAAGAAGCAATATTTACGGTTATAGATTTAGTTCTTCATCTGCTATGCTTCCTATCTTATTGTTATTTCAACCACTCTTTAATTTAAAATTCCTCTCCAAAGTTTTTCAAAAATGTTCTCGTATCAAATCATCCATAAATTCAAAAGACTAAAATAATGAAAGAACAGAGGTTTTCAAAAGAAGACCCTTGAACAATATTGGAACAAATTCTTGGGCAACGAATAGTCTTGAACTTCTTTACAAAATTTATAATTAATTGACCCTTAGAGTACCTACCAATAGCTCTTGTTCGTCGCAAAATAATTAAATATCACCGATAACTCATGTAAATAGATTGTATACTACAGGTGAGTGTTGAAAACGCCGTATATCCTGCCCATGATGCAATAAACCAGTTTGATGAATTATTCAACATGCACAATATTGTCTTTACTGGAGCCTTGGTCAGCAAAGTGGAAAACATCATTTGATCCAGGCCTTTGAAATGGTTTTCGCTGCAAGGCTCCATCCAGAAATCCGAGGGTATAAATCAGAGGATGCTACTCACTGCGGGGGCGTTGAAGAGATCGGGCAGGGCGCTCTCAGGGGTTGACGAATCCGGAGGCCCCGGCCTGCAAACACACACGTGCACAATCAATCTCACTCGTACAATGGCTCACTATTGATTGCATCCGACAACGTCGACTGCTGTGGTCGTTTGTCTTGTTACAGCAGTGAATGATCCGGCGCCGACCTACGTGTCGGCATGTGGGGGATTCCCTTTCTCAAGGTGTTTCCTCCTGCGGTACACCGGCCCAACCGCGCGGTCCGTGGCCTGTTTGTTAGGTACACGATTTACACGCTTTCTTTCCAGGAACTATTCTACGGTTTCTGCGAACGTGCACTGGGGTCCGGACGCCACCCAGATACATGTATTCACTCTCACAAACACAGCTACACACATAAAGACACACGTGACACGCATACAGACACATACAGACACCTACATGCAGATACTCGCACATAGACACACACACACATACAGACAGTCTTTCTCGAAAAAGGCCACAAAAGTCAGATGCTTAGTATTAAAAACTTGTGGCACGTTTTTGGCACGTTTTCAAGATTCTAGCCCACTGTGGGTAGCGACATCAGCCTAATCGATTGGAAAATGTGAATTTTAGAGAAAATTGGCAGATGGGTTTAGCTGCTAGTGCCCCGCAGAAAGACGGACCATGTTTCGAAAATTTGAGTACTTGTAGTAAAATTTAGGGTGAAATATGGGTAAATATTAATTTTATTTAAGCCAATTGTGCAGGTCTCGTTTTCGTTGAAATCACGATTTTTCAACAAAACAAAACAAAATTAAAAGTCTTTCTGCGTGTTCTTACAACTACAATGAAGAATTTTTTTTCTTAATGAAATGTGTTCATCAAAAATAGGTCATCAAATAAGGTCATTTCAACATTATGAGTACTTTTGCTTCAGACATTAAAAAAAAAATATTTTTAATATTTTTTTTAATCTTAGAAACAGCTCGATTTTTTTCTTTAATTTCTTTCGCATATGTATCAAAAACGGTAAAGAAAGTGGTGCTAGTCGTATTTTCGATGCACTCGGTGTATTTTCGAAAGTTTCGTGTAGTTTCGTTTCAGGCGGTGTCACTCCATTGGCAATGCAATTTGAGTAGTGTTTGAAGGCAATCGTTAGAATCTTGAGGAGAAAAATTACGTTTAATATTATTTAAGAATTAAATCTATTCTAAATTGCGTCATTGAATTGAGTTAAATGTGAAAACCAATGGCTTTTGCATCGTAAGATGCGAGAATGAGGAATAATTCGTGTAGAAACGAATAGTCTTGATAAATATAACAATATTATATTTGATTGAGTGAAAACTAGAACGGTTAAGTGACATTTTATAAATTCAGAGAAATATGTTTATTTAAGTCAATATTTCCGTAAAGCCGTGGTGCTTTATTTTATCATTAAATCCACGGCATTTCAATTGTTCATTAAAACCACGAAAATACATTGCTATTTAAATATATCCTGAAAAACACGATTTCTCAGAAAAATGTTATAAAAGGTCACTCATACTGTTATGGTTATTTAATCATAGCACATTTCATTAACACCACATCAAAAACACCATTCATTACACAATCAATTTGCATTTTATTGCTAGCGGTATCAAGAATGCCGTTTTGCCAAATGTATATGCTTTACAAATCCAGCGACCATTGTTGTTGCAATCTATTTTTGAAATGTCGCGCTGATAAGGCCTTCGGCGCATGTAGCGTCAATGTATAATAAACTTAATTGAAATTAGCCCAATTAGGTTTTATTGGGTAAAAATTTACAAAATACAAATTTACAAATAATGGACAATTTTTAATTATTGTTTTTTGTTAAATGAACTCTACGCAAAAAAGTTCTTTAATAAAAGTCATGTACATTTTTATAAAATTATGAGTATTCTCGACGTACTTTTGCAAATTCTAATTACCAGTGCTCCACTTACAGCCTTCAGAATATATCAGACTGGAATGCGGCTATGGCATTCCGCGACGCCGGACAGCACTTGTAGTTCTGTGAATTCCGTTTCAATGTTGCGACATGATGTAGCTGCATGAAGCGCAGTGTTAATTGTCAAATGAATGTTGATATTTGTTCGAAAATATTTAGTTTCCGCACAATGTCCTACGATTTGAAATGAGCTTTACAAAAAATGATGATTGAAATGTGTTAATTTGGACAGAATTTGCGATATAAATAGTAATATGTAACTTACTAAGGGCGACAAAGTACCCGGTCTAGCACTAGTTTAAATCAAGAACTACTCTTACTAAAAAGAAAACACAGAAATATAATTTTTACTACAAACAAGCAAACTTAAATATGATTTTTTAAATTAATATGGACTAAATGCATCATGTTTTAAATATGACGACGCTTCTAAATGCTCTTCGATGGAATTGACAATTACGCGTACGTTCCGACGTTGCCAACGGAAAAGATGGAGACTGTCCTTTCAAAAGGCTTCAAATATTGCAGACACGTCGCCTCTCTAAAGCTTCTATCGTTCTATCTACTTGAGTGGAATTGATGGATCAATGCATTTTTGAATTAACTTTCCAGAGATTTTCAGAGGAAGGTCCTTGTTTTGTTATTATAATCGTAAACCATCTGTTTAACGAGCTCGAATTGCTTAAAGAAAACTACGCATTGCATACAGATGATTGTTTAATATAAATAGCAGGAACATATGTGATGTATTAGAGAGTGCTCCGTAATGTCTACCCTCCTCTGTTTTATTATATATTTTTGGTTGAATTACGAACAAATGGTAAACGATCAAATAACTCGTTATAAAAATCAGAATTAATAAATTCTTAAAAACGAATTAAGAAAAATAATGAATTAATTCAAATCTTTCAAAATACCCCTTCAAGATTCTTGCTTCGAAGTTTTATTTTTATATTGCTCGTTATGAACGGGTTTCATACAACTAAGAATATCTTCCAAAGAAGATTTTATTGTTTATTTCCGTTTAAAGAGAAAATTCAAGTAAGCAATGAAAAATCTGGTTGTTTATCACATCGTTTAGTGCTAAATATTATAACTTCACTAAATTCTACGCACTGTTCAGTGTTTTCCTATGGCAGCGAATCCATGCTAAATGTCATTTCACAAATGAAGGAGTAGAAATGTGTCCGAAAGAACTCGCTCGCCGACCGACTGGAGCGAGGAATTCTTTCGCCTCCGCAGAGGCGAACGAGAAAACTCTTTGAAGTGTGTGGGGGTCGATAAGTGACATTTGTTTCGATTTTCCACATTTCTTGTCACACTTTTCTCGCAACGCATTTCTCGGTGTAGTCTGTTGCGGGCCTAACCTTAGCGTAAGCACGCATCGCCACATCCCCAGACCCGTGACACTGTGTGTCATCCTCTAATCTACTATTACTATACGTGTCGCTTTCTTTGTCTTACTCACAAGACACACGACTGGCATTTCTGCACATGCGTACCTTGATAGCCGACGGTCTTGACATACTCTCTGGTCGAGACGGTCTCGACGCTACGCTATCGTCTCGACCCGCCAAATTGTCAACTAAAAACGTCCTAATTTTCATAAATTGTAAAAATACATACTTTTTAGTCATCCGCATTACTTGATTCGGATTACAGATTGAACGTCAAAAACACGGAGGAAATGCGGTACCTCTGGCAACACTGGATTGGACTTGAATTTGATGTTGAAAGTTCCTCCACGTCATG
This sequence comes from Gryllus longicercus, assembly GCA_038098605.1. Taxonomy (NCBI): domain Eukaryota; kingdom Metazoa; phylum Arthropoda; class Insecta; order Orthoptera; family Gryllidae; genus Gryllus; species Gryllus longicercus. Next base: position 3,045,814 of record JAZDUA010000079.1, read on the forward strand.
AAAAATTACGAACATTTTTGAGACTATGTTGATGCATAATCTGGATGTTTTAAACTGTTATTAAGTTTTAATATAGGTAATATTTCTCTCAATGATAATAATTAAAACAATTTTCTAAAATAAATATTTAAGAGCCGAGAGTTTATAAAAATATGTGGAACGAGTGTACTCGAATAGCACAGGAGCCCGAAATTCGTAGACTTTTTTCGTATCTGATGAAAAGATTCAAATGTTTCATACAATTCATTTTATTATAAAGTGTCACCATCGCTAAGGTCGCGATGACATTGTCTTCAAACCATTTTTTAATATTGTATATTGAGATGAGCCATGTCATCTCAATGACATAAAATTAATTTATTTTATAAAAGGAAAGTGAGATATAACAGTAAATTAATCTAGTTAAGGGTAAACGCGAGGAGTTGGATTAATTAAACAGTATAAACTGATTTAATTCAATTATATTTCATAATAAACAGATATTTATTGTAAAATTCGAATATTATTAGAATATAACAAATGCGATTAGCAATATGCAAAGGAAGTTGGACAGTATAGTATGAAAATGATAGAAACAATTGGAAGAAGAAACGACTAGTAAAAAAGTATTGAGGACGGAATAACTAGATGGTTGTGAGCCGTGAATGGGGAAAGATGTGTGCGTAAGAACGAACAAAGTTAGTTATCATGAGGGGCATGTGTGAAGAGATCGCGGTATATAGTAAGACAATGTATGAGTAGTCGAAAACATTTACTGATGGTGGAAATGAACAGTTTGTGAATCGAAAGTGAGTTTGAAGTTAAAAAAAAAACATTGTTGTCAGCACTAAATTCAAAGAAGGCAATCGATCAAATAATAATTAACAAAACCACTACTCGATATGAAATTGAAACAAAAGATTTAGGATACAGTGGTCACGATGCACAAATTCTTACTATTATAAGAAATGCGAACACTGACCCAATAAATAATACACATATGAGTAGATTATTTATTAAGTAAAATAACATTATTCATCAATTACTTTCTGCAAGAGTCGTGGGACGCGGTTTACAATACTGTTGATACAAACGATAAATACAATTCTTTTTTTTCAACGCTTTCATTTCATTTTAAAACTTGCTTTCCTCTTCAAAAGAGGAAATTAAATATTTCACGGAAAAGCATATTCTTGGATAACACAAGGGATTAGGACATCATGTAAAAGAAGCAAATTCTTTCTTTCATTTCTAAGCATCACAACGTATCTCAAGGTTTCCTCCTCTACTTTAAAAAATACAAATCAATTTTGAGAAAAGTCATAAGGCAGGCTAAAATCATCAAACATGACCAAGATATTTTCAACTCAAATAATAAAACAAAAGCAATGCGGAATATTGTAAAAAATTCGACCAAATCAACTAGAAACTTTGTAGAGAATGTTGTTTTAAAAGATAACGATAGAAATGTGAACGATCCGGCAATAGTTGTTAGTCTCTTTAACCAATACTTTTCGAGAATTGCTGCCGATCTCAGTAAGTGTCTTCAGCCACAAAATTCAGCAACAGACGTTTCCCCAAAAATGTTAGTCACGATGTTTGTTTCCAAAACTTCCTCCCATGAAGTTCTGAAAATAATCGGTAAGTAGGTAAAAAAATAAATATTCGGCCGGTTTAGATGAATTTCCGGATTGTTTGTTAAAGGCTTGCGTGCCCGCCATTATACACCCGTTAACTTACATATTTAATGTACCCTTATGCATAGGGATTTTTCCAGATATTTTTAAAACAGCTAAGATTAAGCCACTCTTCAAAAAAGGCAATAAAAATGAAATTCATAATTATCCACCAATTTCTATTTTGTCTGATTTTTCAAAAATATTAGAGACTTTTTCACGTTTCTTAGTAAACACGGCGCGTTTCCAGATTGCCAACATGGGTTTCGAAAACCAAAATCTACGAAAGCAGCCATATTTTCTTTTCTTATAGATGTCGCGTCATCCATGGATCAAAACAAAGCACCTATTGGAATATTTTTAGATCTTTCAAAAAGCCTTTAACGTCATTGATCATAACATTTAACTCTCAAAATTACCTTCGTATGGAATTCGTGGGGTTGCTCTAGATCGGTTATGTTCGTACCTTAAACAAGGATCTCAGAGAGTAGAAATACCGTACTGGAATAATGGAACATTATGTTCACACCTTTCTGATTCTTTGCCAATTGCATGTGGAGTCCCGCAGGGATCGAGTTTAGGTCCTATTCTCTTCCTACTGTAAGTAGACGATATGCCCTCGAGGATTAAAAATGGAAGAACAATTCTCTTTGCGGATGATACGAATATTTTTTGCAATAAAGAAACGTAAATAGAACAATAACAGATATTTCAAATTGGTTCCGTAATAACAATTTAAAAGTAAATGAAAATAAAACGGCTTCAATGCAGTTTTCCATTTCAAATAAACAGCTCTGCACTTCACTGAAAATGAACGGTGTGCTATTGACTGATGTTAAGGTAACAGAAGTTTTAGGTCTTTCAATTCAGTCAAACCTTAAATGAAACGTTTATTTAAGTGAATTGAATACTTGAATTGAAGCTCTTTATGCTACGCTTTCAGAATTCTTTCAAATTCAGTCAGCCTTCACACTGCTTGTTGTGTATATTTCGCGAATGTTCATTCCCGCCTGAGATATGGCATAATATTCTGGGGAAATACTTCTTATAGTTCCCAGACTTTTAGATTACTAAAACCAATTGTACGAATAATAAGCAAATCCCACCCACGTGATTCTTTTAAGCCTCTATTTATATAGGTATTTTACCATTACCTTGTCTCTTCATATATGAATAAGTGTTTTTTGTCAAAAATTACTTACTTAAAAGCGGGAATATATTTTCAGCAAACGCAGTTGTCTATAACTACAACACTCGACGTAGAAATCATATTCATCAGGTGGCAGTATCAACAGCTCACTACAAAAAATTCACATATAATACATGTACATTATTTTACACCTTGCCAGATGACATTAAAGGATTAAATTCGATACAAAAGTTTAAGTCCCAAGTAAAGTCTTTTCTGCTGCACAACTGTTTCTATACAATTAGAGACTATACCGAGCACCCAAAAGGAAAGTAATATTAATTTTAACAATGACATTTAATGTATTTTATACCATTTGGATTGTATAATTGTAAAGAACCTGTAACAAGTATTGTACTTCAGCTTCTGGGTTAATGACCCACATCTAGATCTGGTTTTCGTCCAGTTTTCGTGATCCTCGAGCAAATGCTGAGATGGCCCCTTGTTTTGCTTCTGGACATAAATTTAACTTCTTTCCGTAACACGTCACATACAGTTTTTAACTGTTTTGGCGTAAATAAATAAATAAAGTCGATTAAACGAACATTTAATCGGATGTTAGTTTGAGCCGAGAGCAACAGCACATTATTTGTGGTGTGTAAGGAGGAGGGATGGAGCCGTCGGCGAAAACAGAAGTGTTCGAGTATCCTGCCTAGCCATACGAGGTGCTAACCAAAATATCAGCGAATTTAATTGTATCGGTGAAACCAGTAGCAGTATGACATTGCGACGCTTGTTATATCTATTCCTTGTCCAACAACAGAATGAAGTAGATGTAAACAAACCGGAATATATCACTCCGCCGCAGAGCGTTGTCCGAGGCCTCTGCTGTCATCTCAGTTGTCAGCGCTTCTGTTATCACCGCCGTGCTCGCTGTGACGTTGCATAATATCATTCTATCTATCGAAACGGCAGCATGCTCCAAACAAACCGGCGATTGGAACACAGGAAACGACATCGAGGCATACAAAGGAATAATTCTCTCGACATTTTATTTATTAATGATTTTTAAAAAAATATTACATTATTTTTAATAGTAATGTTATATTATTGCCAATAAGACTACGAAATTCATGCACACAACAAAAATCGCAGTCTGTCTCATGTCTTAAATATAAAACGCTGAATTTTTGTTATTATACAGAAGGCAAAAATTATATTTAATTTAGACGTAACGTACTTCGTAAAAAAAGGTGTCTGAATCTGACGGCGGCTTTACCCTTTCTAGACTTGAATATTCAGACGAGCGTGAGACATTGCTGAGGTTGATTATTAAAGAATTAACAACAGTAGGTATCAGTAACAACATCCAAGTCACACATTCTCTGTTCTTACCGTACGACATGTTCAGTACTCTGACGCCACTTCTCCGATGTAACCTCAAAACTAATATCTCACTATGCCATATACACATGTGTCGTGCCGTCCGCCAATAGCAGGGAATAATTTTCCTCCCTTGGTATGTACCTTCTGATTATTGTCGCTTGTCGTTACATTTCACATTTCAACTTATTTAATTTCAAGTAAATAAGCACTTATGTATCTGCTTTCTACGTATGATAATGCATGTTATATTGAAAATAACACAAGTTACTTAAATTCCACAGCACTATTTTCTGACGCGTATGCTTGACAAAGTGCGAGGACGAGAGTGTGTCGTGGACTTACAGCCAATCAGCGATTGCATACCCACGCGCATTTGTATACATCCACTTCGTCCTCTTGTTGGACAGGGAATACGTACGTCTTAACTACTGCGATGCAAAGTTGCGTCATTGTTTGCGTATCCAGTTGTGAATTACAGTGGTGCGTGTCAGAACGTATTTCAGTGCTTCTGCAAATTGTCACATGGATAACGTGAAGGAGCAATATATTTGCATGAAGTTCTGTTTGAAGCTGAAGAAAACTGAAGCTGAAACCCACCGTATGCTGACAGAGACATTTGGTGGGAGTGCACTGAGCCACGCAAGAAAATTTAATTGGTTCAAACGCTTCAAGGAAGCCTCAAAATCTGGAAGGAGACAACCATTCTAGACGACCGTCAACATGCACAACACCGGAAATGATCATGAAAATGCGTGAAATGTGCAGAAAGAGTTTATTCAAGCTGGTCAGATTGTCTGTGGGCAGTTTTGCTGCGAAGTTTTGAGGCGACGGAAGGAAAGTGTTCGGTGCAAACGCCCGAAATTGTGGAAATAGAAAGACTGGTTGGTGCATTGTGACAACACACCCGCGCACACATCGATCGTTGTGAGGGAATTCATGGCCAAAACAACATGACAACGGTCCCCCAAACTCCGTACTCACCAGACGTAGCACCGTGCGACTTTCACCTGTTTTCCGAAGATGAAAATCGCGGTGAAAGTCTGACATTTTCATTCCATAGAAGGTATCCAAGTAGAATCCCTACGGGTCCTGAACAGCCTCCAACCTGCGAACTTCCAGGAACGTTTCTAAAAATGGAAACAACGCTGGGATCGTTGCATACATGCCCAACACAAAAAATAGTGACAAATCTAAAAACAGTAATAATACAATACAAAATAAATTTCCCTTTCACATTTTCCTCAGGAAATCCTCCGAAGTTGATCCCGACTAGAGGAGCCCGATGGATAACCTCAACCTCTGTATTAGTTTTAATTTAAATTAGTGTAATGGGATGGTCGCACGCGTCATGTTGCAACTCGTATTTCAAAATTTTATTCAACGTAACGTTGCTGAGCACGAAAGTAAGCAAGCTCCGAAAAGCGCATCTTTTGCTACCTGCGAGGGTGTAGGAAGCGTCGGAGACGCGGAAGCATGCAGCTCTATTGTCTCGACAGGGGTGCGTCTCGGGCGACACTCATCGGGAAATACGTGCGCTGCCGTTCCCAACCCGGTAATTCAGCGGCGCCAGTTCTTAGAACTCGGGTGACGTTTGAGTTTCAACCGAACTTGGCGAAACTCAAACGGTCACCGATGACCGTCCGAGGCGCAACCACCGCTGCCGTGAGCCACGCCGCCAACGCCCCGACTAGGCGTTGCTAGCGCCCGGGACGCCACTACGCCGTCTGCTAAGGGACAAAGGGGGGAGGCGCGACGCTGCCGAGGACGCCGAGCCGTCGCCTGACCGCTCCGCGCCAGACACCAGGGCGAAGGGACGCCGCTCGCGTCACCGGGGTCATGGCCGCGGGGAAGGGCGCTGACGTGCTGTAAAGGGCGAACTCTGGCCCGTATCGTCGCATGTAAGCTAAGTTAAAGACATATTTGTAACGGGAGGCTTCACCCCATGAGAAAAGAACATTAAATCCAGCTAAGAAAATGCAGTTTGTGTTTCAATGCATTATTAGCACGATAAGCTTTATCACGCATGCCTCCTTTAAAGAGACTATAGACTGAGCAGCCGGGGTAACGCTGTATCGCCGTAACCATGTAATAAGGTGAGTCGGGGCAGTTACCCGGATCGGGTGGTTACATTCGCTATTAAGCCATATGTAACATTTAAACAGAACTATGTATTCACCATCTGTGTAAAGTGAAAAAACAATACATGCCCAGCATGATTTATTTCCAGGTGACGGAGGGCATTTGGACGTAAGTATAGTTCACTGATTTTACAATGAAATTCTGTGATATTTTGGGTAGCACCTCGTACGGTATGTCGCCTGCCGGTCAACGATGCTGCAGAGGGAACAATGTAGTCGGTCAAACCAACAGTTGTACTTTCGTGTAAGTGTGCTGTAGCCGGTGCGTGTGCGTGTGTGGCACTCACTGCGTGAGCACGGCGACGCGCTGCGTCGAGTACAGAGTGACCCAGCGTCCGCGCGGCGGCGACAGCAGCGCGGCGAGTGGGTGCTGTGGGAGGCCCAGCGGGTCGTGGGCGGTGGCGGCCAGGCTGCAGCAGGACGCGCCGCCCGGCGGGCCGACGGGCGGGGGCGTGGTCAGCGCCTTCCTCGCCCACTCCCACGCCTCGAGCTCTGGCTCCACCTCCAGTCGACTCATCGCTGCTCCTGCGCCAGCCACGTCCACAGCATTTACCAAATTAGAATGCACTATAACGCGCCTCATATTTAACCATTGCTTAAGGCCTTTACTTACGATGAACAGGTTTCGTGTGTATTGGACGTACTAAACGCGTGCAGCACAGACTGCACGATTTCTCCATGAATTTTTTTTTGTGAATATTCATTTTTTTTACAAAAACATTCAGTTGAACCCGAGTTGAAAAAGTCCATAGTTTTGAATTTTGTGGTTGGGTTAGGTGTGATTCGTGATATATTGTGTATTGGAGTGGCAAATTTTAATTTTCGAATTTTCTGGTGAGTTTCTTTTACTGTTTGCAAATGCAAGGTGACTGAATCTCGCTTCTTCAACCAAAACTTCCTCCATTCGGAGCGTTTTTTCTGCGCACCCGCTGAAGACTTCGCACACACAATCATGCAGGTAGCGACGAAGATGACGGCCATTTTATTTTTTTCTCCCCATGCTTCGTTAATACGAACACAAATGTAACAAATGGGTGTATTCGGATGGCTCAATTCGGCAATTCAATTGTGTGCCGGCAGGACCCCTGGCGGCGTTTCTTGGCAACTCGACAGAAAGCGTGTAGAACGTGTAATCACTTTTGGCTTTAGTACTTCGCCTTTGGGATTTTGAAGTTTCTGTATGAGAGTCTGCATCTATACTACCGTGAAAAATGGCCTTTAGATACATAATCACTATCATATCTTGCCTTTCCCAAGCCTCTTTAAAATCATCAAATTTAATTTATGACTGTACATTCCAACATTTACTCTCTCCTTCTCAACATATAAGAAGACATGTCATCGCCAGGGACGACGTGAGAGACGAGTTTCCATCATATAATACTTTCTCATATCCTCTTCTTCTCTTAATGCCATACACTGACTAGTGCGTAGGCTAGTCTCCTGACGCTCCTAGCGCCTTCTTGTAACACCTCCTCAGCAAGTACATAGAACAATCCGGCAAAGAATGAGCCAAAACGACTGTCGCTAAACAAGTGAACATCAGAGTGAATTCAGAGAAGTATCCCTCCGCCGCGACAGCTGTTCAACCACGCCTCTTCGTATAGTGTTTACGTTTGTACGTGGCTCCCGTTAAGACATCGTGGATTCTCATGGTTCACAACCGTGTAATTACATAAAAATATTAATTGATTAACCGCAAAGCATGGAACCACGTTCTTGATCACAGCTCGCCACCTTACTGCATAGGAGTAGGAAACACGTGCACCAGTACCCATCTCACATTCAGGTTTCGGTTTTCAAATAAACATAATACTCTTCATACAAAAAGTAAATTCAATGTAATGTTTACATACAAACATTTTTACAGAAGAGCACAGTAGCACTGTACTTATTAATTTCAATTATTTCTCGCGACGAACTATATTTTCGTCGGACGAGGACATGACAAAAGGAAGCGTCGAAGCCATTTATAAGCCAACTGCAAACGAACGAATGAAGGACGGGGAGTCAAATGGGCTAAAGGACACAACGACCACAGAACATTCAGCTATGTTGCCAACACTAGCTGTCAAAACCGCCCTTATAAAAATCGCTCTACACGTAGGGTAGTTTGCCTTTGCTTTCCTTAGGGGAGCTAGTGCACCAATTTTGACGTTTGATTTGAATACCAGATCCCTATACTAATATTACTTCGTATACATGTACGTATACGGGAAAGTAAAACGTGAATCTATCTATCTATTTCTCTCTCTCTCTCTCTCTCTCTCTCTATATATATATATATATATATATATATATATATATATATATATATTCTAACCGCCTTACCTACACCACACAACTTGTACCTTCTGCACACTCAGCCGCATGCACTGTAAGCAGGTCGTTAAGATATTATGCTCGTGAAGCGAGCTTAGAATCTCAGGAAGCAGGATCTTTCGGGTACGAGAAAGGTCTGAACCCTCGACACAATAAAAGACACACAAATCACACATAAACGAGCATATAATTCACTCAAAATTCTGTGGCGTTGGTTGATAACAGAGAAAACAAATCAAAAACCAAAATCACACTTTCAAAAATATTCAAATAAACACAAAAGAAATTTTTACAGCCTATTTAATGAAATGATCTCTTAATTTTCTTAAGAACTAATTTTCTGAAATAATTTCTCTAACCAGTACTGGGAATTCCCTTTGAAAATTCAATACGCCTAAATTAAATCACACTAGTTACAACTGCACGTGAAATTAAACTTAATTTACAATCTCTTGCCTTTCTTTAAAAATATAACATACAATGAATAATATGTGGGCAAGTGCACTACTCTCAATTTTATCTGCTAATAACAGAATAATGACTGCTCCAATAGAATGGTTAAAGGCAAGCAATTACGCATCCAAATCTCCCACTGCAAAGCTGCAAATTATTAACACCCGTGTCCTCAATTTTCTAATACTTCTGGAACTATTCTTTCCCTGCCGACGTGAACTTGACCTAATTTCGTAGTTCTACAGGTTACCTCGAAACTGTCCACTTTTCAACCTTGAAGTCGCGTGCTGGGTTCCGCACCGCGTTGCTCGATTCCGAATATCTGCGTTGCCTGCGCTGTCCTCTTGCGTTTTCTTCTACCTTCCTGAACGGCGTCTTCTCCCGGTCGACTCGCGTATTCTTCCGTCTCCACTAATCGGTTTCTTCTCCTCCCACGGCTGCTACCGCCTTCGATTACGCCCAATTTGTAGAAAATGTCCCTTGCACTTCCCTGACTGCTAGTGCAAGTACTTCGCTCGTTCCTAACTTTTATTCTGTTAATCAAGAACTTTCCGAGCTTTCCTGACAACGGGCAACTTTTCACTTCCCGTACTCGTTAATAAAAGGATACTTTACTATTCCTCACTACTGCGCGGACGACTAACTAGACGTTTTCTGCAACGCCGGAAACTCCTATCTAAAAAGTCGTTGCGACGGCGAATATTATCTAACCTGACGAGCGTTGACGAAAATCTGCTTACTTGCCGAGCGGTGATTACCAGGAGAGCTGCTTCTTCGGCGAACGCTGATAGGAAAAAGAGAGCTTCCGCCTGCGCGCTCGCCTATTTATTGGCGTTGCCTGGGGAAATTCTCGGTAACGGGGGGGATGATTTCTCCTCCTTGAACCCTTCACCAGTAAGAACGCTGCTTGATAGTTCGTGGCGACTAGTACGAGCAACGGATACCAGGCTGCGCGTTTTGCTACTCTGGGTTTCGGCCGCTCTTCTCGTTGCCTGTGAGCGTTCATGCCGATGAAACGGTGGTGTTATGGGGTTTTATAATCCCATATCGCCACATTGCCCCCTCCTTCTCTTCTTAAGATTTTTTTTCGCCCTCGAAACAAAATCTTAAGCGGGCCGGAGATTATAGAAATTGTAGTCGCCGATGATCTCTCCACCCTGATTGACGAATCTGGCGACATTCGTGGCAATTATGCTTTGAACCTCGTACGGGCCTTCGTATAGCTTAAAGAATTTTGCAAATAATTTTAATTGAGGATTTGACATCCGGGGTATCCTCAACAATACTTGCTGGTTTACGATAAATTGGTAGGGCTTCTTCTTCTCTTTCCGCTTCCGTTCTTCGCCCGATTGACGAAGTTTCTGGAGAATCTGTTCATCGGTAACAACTGGCGGATTTCCCGTTACCTCTTCTCTGTCTAGCATTTCCAAGGTGTGCGGCGGTTTTCTTCCGAAATGCGCCTCCCACGGTGTTGTTTCAATGCTATCGTGATGAACCCGATTCATCCAGATATTTAAATATGGAATTAATTGATTCCACTCACTGTGATTTTCGGAGCAGTACGTTCTGAACAAACGGGACAGCTCCTTCATCACCCTTTCAGATGGATTTGATTGGGGATGTCGGATGCTGGAATAAATAGGTGTTATGCCTTTCTCTCGTAATGCGTCCTGGTATTTAGTACTCGTGAATTGCGTCCCATGGTCGCTGAGTATTCGCGAGTACGCACCGGCAATTTCGAAGTGTTTCTCAATTTGGCGTAAACAATTGGACGCGTTGGTCTTATTAATCGGATACACCCTTGTAAACTTTGAGAACACATCGATCATCACTAACACATATTTATTCCCGTTTGTTGTTCTTGGCAAGGGCCCGTAGATGTCAATGGCCAGGAGATCATTTCGCCCTGCAGGGATGATATTGTGCATGGCGCGTACTTTCGATTTGGGTATTTGGTAGTTAAGCATGTATTGCACTTGCTTACTACGCGCCGTACGTCTCGCGCCATCCCCTTCCAGTAGCACAATTCCTGTATATGGATCAAGATCTTTTTGGCTCCGTAGTGGGCATTCTTGCAATGCACGTACCTTATTAGATCGTCTACTTTACTCTTAGGGATCCATATCCGGTACGTGGGTGGTTGTCGACGTACGCGAATCGTTAGTAGACCATCCACTACGCGCCATTTCTCGGGATCTTGATCGTGCTGCTGCTTCAGTGGCGAATCGTCTGCTCTTCCTTCCTTGATGCGCTTGATCTCCGCCATGTTTTCATCCTGCTCTTGCCATGATGTAACGTTGCTCCACTCCCACTGTAGTTGTTGCGGGACTTTCAAATCAATCGGCGCGACTACCAACCGAGTTTCTGCTCTTGATTTGTCCTCTACCTCCTTTCCGTATCTGCTCAGAAAATCGGGCAATTTATTCTCTCTGCCTGGGCAGTGTTGTATTTGGAAATCGAACTGCTGCAGCCAGATGATCCATCGTTTTAAGCGGTCGTTCTCAGTGAAGCATCTGTTCAGGAACGTTAAAGACTTGTGGTCCGTCCGTATAATGAAAGTTCGGCCGGTCAAATATTGCCGTAATTTCATCACGGACCACACTACTCCATAGGCTTCCTTCTCCGTGACGGAGTACCGAAGCTGAGGTCCTCGCAGCGACTTGCTTACCAGCTGGATGATTTTGTACTCTTCGCCCTGTTTTTGAAGAAGTACAGCTGCGATGCCGTAAGCGCTACTATCCGTCTGGAGGATCATCGGTTCCGAAAAGTCTGGGTGTGCGATGACGCATGAGTTCCTGAACATTGCTTTGACCTCGTTGAATGCTTTTTGATGCTCGATTTCCCACGCCCATTTCCGATTTTTCCTGAGGAGATCGTAGAGTGGCGCGACGACCAAGGCGTAGTTGGGGCAGAATCTACTATAGTAGTTCAACATTCCTAATAAACTTCTCAGCTGTTTGACGTTCTTTGGTGCTGGGATATCGTCGATTTCTTTGGCTTTATCTTTCTTCATTTTTACCCCTTCTCTTGAGACTTCGTAACCCAGGAAATCGAACTTTTCGACACAAAAATAAGTTTTGTTCAAATTCAGCGTGAGATTGTTTTCGATCAAAGTGGAAAATCGTTTTTAAATCTTCTACATGTTCCTTAAAAGTCCTGGATTGGATTATTAAATCGTCTACGTATAACGTCGCCCGTCTTTCTATAACTTTCTGCAGGATACTATCTAAGCATTGTATTAACGCCGCTCCACTGTTTTTTAGTCCAAACGGTACGCGTTTGAATACGAACGTTATACCGTCGAACGTGAAGCCCGTATACTGCTGGTCCTCTTGTGCAATCGGCATCTGCCAGTAGGCATGGCGGAAATCTGTGCTGGTAAACCATTCATGCCCACCAAAATTTAATAGCATGTCTGCAATCCTTGGTGGTACATCACTGTACGGCACCGTCACGGCGTTTAATCGTCTTGCATCTAAACATAGACGTAAACTTCCATCTTTCTTTTTCACAACAAGAATCGGATTGGTGTACGCCGTAGTCGCTTTTCTAATAACTCCCTCTTGGATCATCTCGTTTATTAGTTTTCTCACTTCGTCACGGTAGGCTATGGGGATAGGATAATTCTTCGCTTTAAATGGTCGCGAGTCCGTTAACTCGATTCGAAACTCATACCCTTTTACCGGTTCGTTGTGATTTTTGAAGACATCCTTGACGCTTATCAACATTTCGTAGAATGCATTTTTCTGATCAACCCTCAACTTTTCTTGCCCCATTATTTTCTTCCTTATTTCTTCCTTTATTTCATTCTCCTCCATTTGTACGCTACACATTTCGATTTCTGCGAATTCTTCTGATTCGTCTCCCTCATCTACATGTGCATTTCGCGCCTCTTGACTTTCATCTTCCTCCCAAACATTTTCTCCGTTGATCAAAACTTGCTTTTCTCCTATGTCGATAATAGCGCCATGTTCCGCCAAAAAATCCACACCGATAATTAATGGGTAAATTAATTTCTTCACCACCAAACAAATTATATCAAACATTTTTCCTCTAATTGTTACTTCTACCATTACTTGTTTCCTCACTGGATGAGATTTCCGCCCCCATGCATCTACCATTCGAGTGTTATTGGTTGGTAATTCCAAGACGTTTATTTTCTTGCTTACTAGCTCTTCATATAACTCTTCCGATATCACAGATTTAATTGATCCGGTGTCTACCAATGCCTTACTATGCACACCAGCGCAACTAATTTCAATTACGGGACATTTCTCCCCTTTTCTCGGTTTCCAGTTCTCCCATAAATTTTCTCCATTATTCGTAATTCGGTTTGCAGTTATAGGGATCGCGTGTTTGTCGTAATATTTGTTCGATTTGGGACCCCTCTTCAACTCGAACTTGGCGTGTTTCCCGGTCCCGTTCGATTTCTCGTACCGATTTCATTTCGCGGACTCCGTGACCTCGCCCGCTGCAAGCTGTTCACGTTTCTGCTCGTACCTGCTCGCTCGTCGTCGTGACCTTGGCCGCGCACCTCCCCGCCTGCTGACTCGCCATTTCTCTGCGCTCCGTCCGGCCTATGCTGTCTGAATCCACTTTGATTTTTGCTCCCTCCTTTCTTCGACGATGGAACTGCCGTATCTTGAATTACTTGCATAGCGTTGATATTTGATTTTGTCGCCTTCGGTGTTTGGTTCATATTTTCAAACGCCAAATCATAATTGCCTAACAAAATTTGAAATTTTTCCACATCCTTTACATCAACGCTGCGTAACAAATTCTGGATGCTTAGCGGGAAATGTCTCGTGAGAATGCAAATTATTTCTTCATCCGCCACGGGAGGAGAGCACATTTTCAAAGCTGCTATTTTTCGTGCTGCGTAGTCTCGCATGGTTCCGCTAGAAGTACGGTAATACCCGCTCATTAACGAAATTCTAAAATTCATCTGCTGTTCCTTTCCCCAGTAACGGTCTAGGAACCTAACTACGAATTCGTCAAATGAATTTGGCAATGGGCATAACGTTTCTAACCACGCTTTTGCATTGCCTTCTAGCGCTTGATGCAATAATAGTGTCTTGTGTGTTTCGCGGACATTCGAAAGCACGAAAAAGCTCTGCAATGATTTAATGAAAGCATTCGGATTCTCGTTTGGATGGCCTGAGAATCTAAGCGATGCTGGTACATTAATATTGCCTCCTCGGCATGCCCCCCTCCTTCTGTTTTACTTTCTGCTATTTCCCGAAGTTCCTGAATTTTACGTTCTTGCTCTTCTAATTTTTGTATTACTTGTTCTTCGACCTGACGCTTCGTATCCGCACTAATTTCGGTAACCTTGCCGCGAACTTCCTGTACTTCATTTTGGATTTGTCCGAAACGTGCCCTATTCTCTTCATCTTTCTTTTCGATTTCCGTAGATATCGAATCAATTCTCGCTCCAACTTCTGTATGCTTTTCCTCAATTAACTGAGTGCATGTTGCTACTTGCACCGCGATCTCTCCCCGAAGCTCATCGCATTTAACAACTACTTCAGACATTATAGATTGTTGAAACTGCTCGAACTTTTCATTGAAAATCTTGGTCTGGTCGTCAATTTTCTCGGCTAATTTTTGCACTTGCTCCTCTGATTTTCGCGATTGTTCTTTGATTTCTGCTAAATTTCGCGACTGTTCTTTAATTTCGTCGGATAATTTTTGCATTCGCTCGTCAGTTTTTGCGACCTTGCTCCTCTGATTTTCGCGACTGTTCTTTGATGTCGGCTGCTAATTTTTGCCCTTGATTTTCTACTTGTTGTGCGATGTTTCGCGCAAAATTCCCTAACAACGCCTGCATTAATGTCCTCATCGTATCTTCTTCCGTGCGCTGCGATGGTTGTTCTGGCGTAGTCTCTGCTGATTCGGTGCGATCCGCGGTCGGCTCACGTACTTCCTCTGCCTCGTGCAACCCTAAATTTTCCATCCTGCGAAGTACCTCGTCCCCCGCGTCGCCCTCACTGTCCTCGTCACTCCTGATCTGCCTCGGTTCCCTATATTCCTGACTACCTGCCATGTTAAATGCTTTGCGTTTGCCTTTTACCTTTTCAATACCAAATGCACTTCCCTTCCAAAATCACAATACAATACACTATACAACACTTCACTGTACACAGAAAAACACTTGCTGAAAAAAAAAACACAGTACACAGCCTAATATATGCCACAAAATGCTCGTTTATCGTGTCTAGGGTTCACCTTTGCTTGCTCGATTTCAATCGATCGCTGCCCCACGTAATGGGCGCCAAAATATCTAACCGCCTTACCTACACCACACAACTTGTACCTTCTGCACACTCAGCCGCATGCACTGTAAGCAGGTCGTTAAGATATTATGCTCGTGAAGCGAGCTTAGAATCTCAGGAAGCAGGATCTTTCGGGTACGAGAAAGGTCTGAACCCTCGACACAATAAAAGACACACAAATCACACATAAACGAGCATATAATTCACTCAAAATTCTGTGGCGTTGGTTGATAACAGAGAAAACAAATCAAAAACCAAAATCACACTTTCAAAAATATTCAAATAAACACAAAAGAAATTTTTACAGCCTATTTAATGAAATGATCTCTTAATTTTCTTAAGAACTAATTTTCTGAAATAATTTCTCTAACCAGTACTGGGAATTCCCTTTGAAAATTCAATACGCCTAAATTAAATCACACTAGTTACAACTGCACGTGAAATTAAACTTAATTTACAATCTCTTGCCTTTCTTTAAAAATATAACATACAATGAATAATATGTGGGCAAGTGCACTACTCTCAATTTTATCTGCTAATAACAGAATAATGACTGCTCCAATAGAATGGTTAAAGGCAAGCAATTACGCATCCAAATCTCCCACTGCAAAGCTGCAAATTATTAACACCCGTGTCCTCAATTTTCTAATACTTCTGGAACTATTCTTTCCCTGCCGACGTGAACTTGACCTAATTTCGTAGTTCTACAGGTTACCTCGAAACTGTCCACTTTTCAACCTTGAAGTCGCGTGCTGGGTTCCGCACCGCGTTGCTCGATTCCGAATATCTGCGTTGCCTGCGCTGTCCTCTTGCGTTTTCTTCTACCTTCCTGAACGGCGTCTTCTCCCGGTCGACTCGCGTATTCTTCCGTCTCCACTAATCGGTTTCTTCTCCTCCCACGGCTGCTACCGCCTTCGATTACGCCCAATTTGTAGAAAATGTCCCTTGCACTTCCCTGACTGCTAGTGCAAGTACTTCGCTCGTTCCTAACTTTTATTCTGTTAATCAAGAACTTTCCGAGCTTTCCTGACAACGGGCAACTTTTCACTTCCCGTACTCGTTAATAAAAGGATACTTTACTATTCCTCACTACTGCGCGGACGACTAACTAGACGTTTTCTGCAACGCCGGAAACTCCTATCTAAAAAGTCGTTGCGACGGCGAATATTATCTAACCTGACGAGCGTTGACGAAAATCTGCTTACTTGCCGAGCGGTGATTACCAGGAGAGCTGCTTCTTCGGCGAACGCTGATAGGAAAAAGAGAGCTTCCGCCTGCGCGCTCGCCTATTTATTGGCGTTGCTTGGGGAAATTCTCGGTAACGGGGGGGATGATTTCTCCTCCTTGAACCCTTCACCAGTAAGAACGCTGCTTGATTGTTCGTGGCGACTAGTACGAGCAACGGATACCAGGCTGCGCGTTTTGCTACTCTGGTTTTCGGCCGCTCTTCTCGTTGCCTGTGAGCGTTCATGCCGATGAAACGGTGGTGTTATGGGGTTGTATAATCCCATATCGCCACAATATATATATATATATATATATATATATATATATATATATATATATATATATATATATATATATAGTCGTTCACGCAACTTTCAAATCGCGAGAATGCAGAGATGCAGAGTTTACGGCACGCACGCCGCAGTGATCAGTAGAAGCCCAGTCTTGTATCAGCTGACCGACACCAGCACGACTAGCTTTGGGGTCTAGATACGCTTATCGACTCAGTTCTAGGAGTGGCAGGACACGTCACGCTTCCCCTAACTTCAGGCCGTCACATAAATACTGTGGAGAACAGAGCAAACAACTCCTTCTTGTACGAGCCGCCGAGAGATTAGTTTACTGAAAAGAGACGCCGTATAGCTAGTACGAGACATAATCTGTTCGCGAAAAAATTGTGAATAAAAAGCAGCCATTTTGTGGAAGAGGACAGTGATCGTGTCGAACTGTTAGCAGAGTTGACTACTATAAGCCCCAGTTTTCGCGACATTCCTCGGCGGGGGTGCGTGGAGAGGAGGGCTGTCACGGCTTCGTCACGGTTTAAAAGGGCGTACCAGCGGTGGACATGAACTTAACTTGCTAAAGCGTACCACGAGAAATGCTACAACTGTTTTGAAAGTACGAGGTGGTTGTTCCAACATTTTAAATTGGTACGTGCCGTTCCGAGTCGAACCTAAATATCTCAACGTGCCGTGCTCTTCACCGCTGGATGAGGCTTAGAATGCTCGTGTATCAAGATATCTTACGCGAGTAATAAGCATTGTGAATTAGAACTATGAATTGAGTATATTCGCTTGCCTTCATATAAAGTGAAATAGTTTGCGCAATTGAAGCCTGCGGCGACAAAGAACTGAGCTTGTGCGAACGGCTGCGAATCGAACGAGTCTCGAAGCTGAGGGCGATGTCGCTTGCCTTTCTCCACTGAGGCTCCGGATTCGATTCCCGTAGAACCTCTTGCGAAATTTGTTACGACAAAACGAGTTTTCATGCTTCACAGAGCTAGTAAAACCCCTGTGAAGTGTCCTACACCGTACCCCAATCCTAATTCCCTCCCAATGCTGACCGCTGAGTAGTGACGCAGAGGCGCGTAGTAGGAGACGCGTAAGCAGAGATGCTACCTGGCGATCCGCTTGACAACTGATTGCCACGAGACGAGACGGATATGACGTATTGAAATACTTGGGAGGATTACTCCCGCGCTGATATTAATGGAAGATAACTCCGGAAGAGCAAAGCGCTCAACTATCCCTGGGGCTTGGAGACGCGTTGCGTCAATTGAAAACACAACAAATTTTAAAAAATGCATTGTGCAACAGATACTAGAGTTATAAAACGCTATAAATCGTTAGCCAAGTGCAAGGTGAATGCACATATGCGTCGCACGTTACGAGTGCGGCGAGAAGAAAGAAGACGGCTGTGGACGTGCATTCCACTGGCAGAACACGGAAGACGAGGGCAGGCGTTACTAGGACGGATTGCGGCGTGCGGAGCGCCTGAAGGTCGCCGCGCTCAGTGGTGAGCAGGGCGGCCCGAGCGCATTGTGTGATTCAGCGAGGCCGGGCTGCGAAGCGACGCCAGGCGGTCGGTGAAGGCCGAAAGGAGGTACTGTGATCTGTGGAGATCAGCTGCAGCCGAGCGAACAAAACGAAGTTTTGTTAGTGCTACCGAGGAGTGCACCGCGAGCGTGGAGGGCCACGAGGGCAACTTGTTCAAGACGCAGTCGTGACCAGACGAGTAATTCAGAAATGTTGTGAATCATTTGGGGAGAACGTATTAGAAAACTTGCGACGAAATAATTAATATCAGAGATGGAAAGAGGGCAGAAAAAACTGTTCTAGAACTGATTATTTAAATACCTTAAAATTTATAACATTATTACATTACAATTTCCATAACTTTTCATGTTTAATGTCATTCATTGTGAAATGATTATTGAATGCTTTGGTCTTTATAACATTATATCTTTTCAATTGAAATTTACTGTGATGTATAACTGCGGATATATAGGTTATGAAAAACTGAAGAAATAAACATTTAAAAATGTGAAATAGGCATTTAAAAATGTGAAATAAGCTTTAAAAAATGTAAAATAGGTATTTAAAAAGGCACTATAAAATTTTCGTTTCTTTATTTCTGTACTTTCTGGAATGTTGTTGAAGTAAACATAATGTAGTTACCTTCATGGAATGTTTGCTTTTATCGTTGTTCTGACACATCCTCGTAGAAATCCTTTCTTTCATTGTGAGGCAATTCAAAAAGAGACTGATACGCAGTATCTACCATTTTGCTTTTCATTAAATACAAGCTGATGCTCTCAAAGTTGCACAATGTGATTGATAATTTATCTTACATTTAATTTAAATATAATTGAAAAATAAACATATACCAACAAACATACAAACGTAAACATAATTTTTTTTTAAAATAAAAAAAAATATTTGTTTTAATCGACATACATAACACAAATGTAGAGGGGCTACAACATATATGCTTTCTCGCATTACATCTAAAAATATTTCAAAATTTGCAATTTTCAAAAATTTGAAATAAACAATAGGAAACTAATACAGGAAAATATGTGCCATTCTGTAGAACCACTATTTATCAATAAATACGAGAATATACTACATTTAGGAATTTCAACACAAAATAGGCATTTATTAGTGAAATAGTCATTTAAAGGCAGTATAAAAATTGCGTATAATACTTCTAATGCCTCAGAATAAATAAGTAACCTAAAATATTGCTTTTCCACTAAAGGAAAAAAAAGGCAAAAATCCGCAGTCTTCAGACACAGTACGGTTTGAGCCGTCGAGGAGAGCGCTTCGTGTCCGAGGCAGCTCTTATCGCTTTTTGGCAGTGGTCAACCCTCAGCGATCAGTGCGAAACACCCAGTGCTAGTGCCGTTCGTGTGAGCGGTGTTAACAGTGCCACGATTAGAAAAACTGAAATATTTTAGTTATGGGAAAGCCAACTAATCAAATTACACTAGTTAATCATATTATGTGCCTCCACAACCGCAACAGCAATCACAGCCACAACAACCCTAGCTCCAAGGTACGCAGGAACATGGTAGTGAGCAGAAACGAAAGAAGTCAATCTCGCCAGAAGAGGAAATGCCCAGGTACAATATTCATGTTTCAAGAAGACAAAAACTCTTAGGAACATTATAAACTAATGAAGAACCTATGAACGATCCAATTATCAAAATACCCCCAATTATAATGCATAATGCAGGTAACTTCCAACTCTTGATAGATTATATTAAAAAGAACGTTAAGGATGACTCCACGACCAATCAGAAGAAATACTCTATTAATATTTCATTTACTTCCATAAGTGAATACAGAAGTTTTAGAAAATTTTGCGAAACTGAGAAAATTGAGTTCCATTCTTTTAAAGATCCTTCTGTAAAAACCGTTAGCCATTGTAATGAAGGACATTCCAACTACGTACTCTGAAATTGAAATATTCCAGGAACTGACAAGACTAAAATTCTCAATATTGAAAATAGTGAGACTTTATTATAAAGACAAATGCGCTATACCTATATGTGCAATTGATTTAGAAAATACTTTTCAAAGTCAAGAAATTTTCAAACTTAACCGCCTTATGTACAGTGTTGTAAAAATTCAGAAAAGAACCTAGTCTCATATAATCCAATGAAAACGTTGACAGATATTTGGGCATTCCCAGGCATATTGTGGCCTTCAGTCTAGGTGTGTCTAATGTACCGGTTATTATCACTACTCCGACTAAACTAAATCTGCCCCTCCCCTAAATGCATGAATTGTGGTGACGAACATACTGCTAACTACAAAGGCTGCAGTATATATAAAAAGGCAACAGATCCAATGAAACAGTTTTAAAAAAACCTCTTTTAAATGTGTTTCACCAAAAAAGTACTTATTCTAACAATGTAACCGATAGACAAATACCATCATACCATACCCTTCATCGTAACCAAAACCTTCATAGCCAACCGAGATCATATTCGTCATTATTCAAACAGGATCAGTCTAATCTAATTTCAAACATCATGCCACAAGTCATGTTAGCGCTTACTCCCATAATCGAAAATACAGTAAAGTCTGTTCTGGCAATTTTAAACTATGGCAAATAAAATAACTAATATTAATTTTTTTAAACTAGACTGCCAATGGACTCAAACGCCAAAAAATGAATTTAGATATTTTTTAAAGAAACGTGAAATTGAAATAACTTGTGTAACCGAAACCCACCTGATTCCAGGAGAAAAGATTCACATATCAGAATTTAGAATTTTCAGAGAGGACCGAATTACCAACAAGACATAGTGCATAGCACTATTACTAGCCAAAACATCGAGTGTAGTCAAGTATCCACGTCTTTATCACCGAACATAGAATCAGTGGGAATAGAAGTAAAGTGTAGAGTTAACAGAAATAATAACAATAACACTACTACTAATAATGATAACAATAGAATAACGACAACAAAGTAATAATAATTGCAGCTTATAAGCCTCCCAATAAGAGATTCCCAGTGACCTTCGTGAAAGCCAGCCGAAGCACATTAGGGAATTGCGAACGAGTAAAGAGCGTCGTCGGTTGTCGCGGGGTTGGAGGGGAAACGGAACAACAGTGGTTTTATGCACAGAAGGAGCACTCAGGGTGTGCTTAGAGAGTGTCTTGGCATGTCTCGAAGATATAACACTCAGCTAGCATAAGTTTGTAGAAGTAACGTGAACGAAGGCAGTGTGAGATATCTCTCCACTGAAAAGAGTCCCAAGCATCCCTTCTAATAAAACAGTTCTTCGCTAGCGCGCGAAACGAGAACGCATTGCTGTGCAGTGATGCACTCATAAGAATTGTGTTAATTTAATATTATATGCACATTCTCTTATATTTTGAAGTGAGTTGCAATTACAAATCCATTTCGAAATAATGAAAACCCAAATGCATTTTGTAAACTTGTGTAGTTGGCTACTTTTTAAATGTGTTTTGAAAACCCGAAGTTCGAGTGTTTGTTTTTCTGTCAAGCGTGAAGAAAAAAATTGCTGAAAAGGAACAGCGTTGAATTCACTTCGTCACACAGGTAGACGAAATCTAGATTGTTTTGAGTATTTGGTAGCTTGTACTTTTAGCCTGAAATTTGTACAGCGAGCTTATGGAAAAAACTATAGCAAAATTACGAGTAAAAAAGTTGTGAATCTAAAATTTTGAATAGTAAATATTTCGGAGGGGTCCTTGCTGCGAGAAGTTGAAGCACGTGTTGTAAAAACAAATTAAAGCACAAATATTCAATAGTGCTTACAAATTGCTGGAAATGTTCATATTAACGGCGTGAGATCTTTAATAAACATTACATCTGTATAAGTTTTGAAAAAACAGCAAAATAAACTTTCGGTGATATTAAAGAGTGCAATTTGCACTATCCGTTCTTAACATTTTTGTAATTAAATTTTCTAAAATGCATCATTACATTTTTGTAATTTTTGAAAAAACAAAAGACTAGAGCAAAATGGCGTTTATGTATTCTTATAGAGTGCATTTTTGCATTATTCCTAAATGATGTTTAAAGAAAAAAAATTGGAGCATTTTTTGAGAAAATCCTGTTATTGTATTTTTTTAAATTGCTCATATTGCACTCAATATAGCGCGAAAACTACTAAAATTTTCAAAACAATTTATATGACATTAATAAAACTATGGAAAACAAATTTTATTTGAAGGAAAAACCTCTATCTTCAATTTTGTAGTTGTAGGAAGACGCCGGAAGAATTTCGAAATTAACCATGAAAAGTGGACCTATGCCACCTTTATAGACGTATTTTACTCAATTTAAAGAAAAAGTTTGGAGTTTTTTTTAATTGAAAATATCTCAGGTGCTTCATGTAAAGTACTCCAAAAAATTAATGAATGTTTTTCAAAATCGCAGAACTTTGACTCAGACCAAACGTACTGAGGGTTCTTCAATTTGAGAAAAATCCTACTCTTAGTTTAGGTGCTATGGCGCGTCCGAGGTTAAGAATGAAGTACGGTGTCTTATGAGAACAGTGATGCCAAACGTAGCGCGTTTCTGCTGAACTGTATGAATCGAAAGTTTCACGCTCGTTGGTGACGAATCCCGCAATTGGGCGGAGCGCTAGTATAGCTCTGAAGTAATTTGTCTGGAGCCTTTCGAATTTTATGAAAGCGTATTTTCTTCCCTTTCTTCATATCTAAAACTATTCCTATGAGACTTCCATTCACAGGAAACGTTTCTGTTAAGCTTCTCACGTCCTTTGTGCTTTGAAATGCCATAAGAAATTAGGTAGAAATATTAATTTTAAAGTGCACTATTTCAATACAATATTCAAAATTTAAGCCAACTTCATCCAGTTGCAGAAAGACCGAGGTTCTTGTTTCTTTTTTAACAGTTGATAAATAATAATTTTTGATTACCGAACAAAATATTTAAAATATTCCTTTGACAACAAAAGTTTGGACCAATGGGAACAAACTGATTTGATTCACGGAAATCCGACTGCCAGCCCGGGAGAGCGGACAGTTATCTCCCGGTAGGCAGCGAGTAGGAATCCTGTTCGAAAATATAATTATAGTTTAATTGTTATAAATATTAATAACCATCTGTTTTTTTTTCAGTATGGCGCACTTTACCACCCTGGTGCTTTACGGTTGGTTGCTCACACATTCTAAATTAAGTTTGCAAAGAGACAGAAATTAAATTTAAAAAATTGTAAATTAATAAATTTACAACCTAAAAACCAAAATGAAGAAAAGAAACAAAATTACATTTAACTTTGACGTGATTGACTATAAGTTTCAAAAACAAAACACAACTAAACACAGGCTCACCAACACAGGTAACCAACTGGAACTCGAACTATATGAGCACAATATGATACGGCAAACGAAACACGTGGCACCGCAACTATGACTGATCCAACTACCGAACGTATACCTGTCTACAAAAATTAATAAATTCTAAAGATATTCACCACGATTTGTGGTAAATATATAATGTATTCGAGGAATTATTTTACTAATGTAATTCTTGTTATGAAAGATTATGTTAATGAGTATTTACAACAGGTTTGAACGGAGAGGATGCTTATTAACTGAAAAAGCCGTGTACTTCATTCTTAACCTCGGACACACTATATTGTAGTTCACATACGACAGACAGATTTAAGGACGGACGGTTATTTTGAAAAACAAACCCTTTTTCGGTATCAGGGGACCTCAAAACGTGTATTTCCGTTGAAATCTCGAAATCGATTTTCCGAAGCATTAAATAACTTTCCCCCATACTACGGAATATCCCGCATATACGTACGCACCGTATATACCCTCTGTACGTACATATACTGGAAAGTAAAACGTTCAAAACTTTTGTTGCAGGGTTCAAAGTCTAATTGTTGAAGGTGATTTCATAATCACACTTGTGGTATAAAAGTGGAAAAGACAGTAATGATAATGATGTAGGCGTATCGTGTGATTGTGAAAGTGATGATGGCAATGATTGAAGTATTTATTTTGTCAGTACAAAATACTTTATCATTTTAGATTAAGTGTCCTCTGTGTTTAAAAACAAATGTCCTCTTTTTCCATAATGGAAGTAGGGCAAACCTATTCTTAATAGACTTCTTTGGGCTCGCCGTAATTCTTTACTGATTGTCCTGAATAGCTTCCGGAGTGCGAACAGAAGGAAGCGTTTATTATTCAAAACCGAATCTGATTTTCACCATTTTCAAATTAAATTCTGGACTAACGTACCCATGCGAGATCTCTCGCATGTTAAATCATACCCTCTTTTTCTTTCTTCCATTTCCATATTAAGGGAAAAGGTGTTAACGAAGCGTGTTTATTTGTTAAAAAAAATATAACGGTAACAATGTTCTTACAGAATATCAAATTAAAATAAAATAACTATGTAATTGATGTTTCAAACAAATTGTCAATAAAGGTTTATACAGTATTATAAACATGTTTTTGGAACAATTCACAACACTTCCTTAAACACATTTGAAGTAATTATACTATCTTCCTCGACAGCGTTTCGCTTTTCTTGACAGTCACGAAAACATTAGAATAGCTTTTTATTCCTAAGAAAGCTACGTAAATTTGCCTATGGGAAAATGGAGGATCGGGCTAAAGCAACATTTTGCAATATTATTTAACTTCATTACCGAACGGAAAGATTCACCCGTGCAATTTATTCGAAAATAATATCAAGTAATTAGTTTAATTTCGCATACACTTTCAGATTCTGCATGTCTCCGAACAGTAGTATCATTCTGTAGCACAGCTCTGCCTCGTTATTTTGTCGTGTTGCTTAAGTACACTGAATTGTTTGTGAAGTTTACTTTTGAGAACATGGTTAGTCATTTAAAAAAATAATTGGGGTTGTTTCTTGATGGAGTCCAGAATTCCTCAAAACAAAATATCAGCCTCACATTTATTGGGCAAAATTGTTTCTTTTCTATCCCTAGCAGGAGTAAGTCTGGATGAATTAAATATAGATTTACTAGAAATGAATGCCGCAGTATGTTTTTGATTTTGTATGAAAGTCACGGAGGCTTCCTTGTAAAAAAATGCAAACAATTTTTGAGTAGGAGCCTAGCAAAAGACATGAACAAAAGTTTATTGCTTTGAAAATTTTCAAAATAACTTCAAACTTGTGTTCTGCCAGTTTTAATATCTGTCAAAGCCGAACCTGTCAAACCAACAGAAAATTACTTCAGCATGGAAAAATCAAGACAAATATTTAAATTCCAGCATTGGTATGTCTCTTGTGATATTTTATTATTAAGAAAAACAAATTAACAGAAAATACTTTAGATATAGTTTCGAAAATAATTTATAGTACTGTGAAATGAAATATAAACAATCAGGTTCACTCTGGTTTTTATTTTCCCTTCTAGGTACAAATTTTCTTGTCTCAATAAACCCTTCTGCATGAACCTGGTTTTTAATATTTGTACTTATTTTAATTAACAGTTTCTAGATATTTCCATGAAAAATAAGAGAAATAGTTATACCTCAAGACATTATTAAATTTAAAAGGACATATTAATTATTTTTAAATAATTTCTAATCTAAAAAATAGTAAAAATTGTTCCTCACCAATTGTATACTAGG
Organism: Gryllus longicercus; assembly: GCA_038098605.1. NCBI lineage: Eukaryota > Metazoa > Arthropoda > Insecta > Orthoptera > Gryllidae > Gryllus > Gryllus longicercus. Next base: position 3,071,803 of record JAZDUA010000079.1, read on the forward strand.
TATATTCCAGAGGAAATTAAAATATATAAAAAGAAAATTTGGTCATATTTAGCAGAACGGCTGTAGTATTGAATGTAATCGGCTTAGTGTTTGTCGCCGCCGGGAACGCTAGAGTCGCTGATCAACATCGCTGTTCACTGTTAAAGAACATTTACCAAGGAGCTGCGCCACTGTTATGGTATGCTGTGGAAGCACTGAAAAATGCCAAATTGACAAAAATGTAATAGAATGTCCAGCAAAATCTCATTCTGTAAATAATGAAGTGAGAAACGTTTCTTTGAAGCTTTTGGCCCGGAAATTTAAGGAAATAGGGCACTAGAACCCTTCGTTTAGGAGATATTGCACTATAAATTCTGCACTAGTATTGCGGGATGCATTTGACATGAATATTTATAAGCGTTTTTTAAACAAATCCTTGATATTTTTGAAGTTACAGTGCAATGTGTCCCGTCTACGTGAAATGCATTCTTTAGAGACCTCATTTATAAAGATTGGTTGCGAGTGAGAGCCGCAACCGCCTAGATATACTACTGAAATAATATAGGAGATTCGTCGGAACACCAATTTCTGGAAGTTCACTAAACTCACACCCAAGTTTTCTTGAACGAACCAGTTCGAATATATGCTTGAATAATAAATTATGGCATTATTAAATATTAGGCACAAACAAAAGTCAAAACAATGCCCACAAACTGCTCCGTATCACAGGGTACCAAACGGTTCCTAATCCAGCCGCTAGAATTCGCTGTCCGCCCAAAATCAAAGATCAGAACGTGCTTCAACTGGGCCGGTTTTATGTAGGACACCCGTGTAAGCTGTGATCCAGTATCCTCAAAAAGCCTAGAGTATTTATTTGGCAAAATTAATTTAAATATTCACGTTTTAATCATGTAATTATTAAAAAATAGTATTTAATCTATATCTATACTAATATATAAAGACAAAAGTGCGTTGACTCATAGTGTGATAATTTTGAATCTACTGAACCAATACCGATGGAACTTGTGTGCTAGCTTCTTTTAAAAGTCTGGAGTACAATAGGCTATGATTTACAACCATAAACCTTAATACTTTTATAACATAATTACTATTCTTTACATTTTTCGCCTAGCTATACATGTCAGATTCAAGAGTGCAAGACCGTCTCGATATAGATCGAGTCGGCCTTGAAGAGTGCTTCAGTGCCAATAGTTTAGCTGCGTGCCAGCAGAAGGTTGCGTCTGAGATCTACTACTGATTTCATCAATGCACAGAATTGTCTGAATGAATTTTTGAAGTGTTTATAATGGAGAGTGAAAGCATACCTTTGGGTGATAAGAAAATTATTATTTAAGTTGATAAAAGTTAGTAAAAGTATAATTGAAGTAAAACAGTAACGGTAAATGGGTATTTCGAGGAAGTGAACGTGTGTCACCGCTGGTTTTCAAGGTTGTTGAAAATATGATTAGGTTATTTTAGATAATAGAAAACGTTTTGTCAAGGCGGGATCCATTGTGAACTCTGTGTTTTCGAGATATTATAATTGTCTGAATGTTTAATGGTCCCATTTCGTCAGTCACTATTTATCAAGAACCGTAGAACGCTAACTCAAATTTAATTAAAATTACTGTAATTATATTTAAACGACAATCAAAGATCAACTTCAAACTTTTCTTTATAAATACATGTGAAGAAAAAATATTAAAAAAGTAAGTTTTACAATGTAGCATTTGATTAAAAGTATTAGAATAGTATGTAAAATTCTACAAAAAGAATATAAGTTGGTTCAAGTAATTTATTTTGTTTAGTTTAGAGTTGTATATTACTTTAAGTTATAAAGTGAATGAATTTTGGGGACGGGAACTCCAATAACAAAAAAATACAAATATTTTTAGTGAGTGCGGAAGACCAGATACTTCCAGATGAAAGCAAGCCTGAATGGGGGCGTGGTAGGGCGGAGGGGAGATACAATAGAATAGATAGAAGAAGGCTCCGCCACTGAGCGGGAATAGATGGAATTCCTCTTCCTGTCTAATAAATTAGTATGATTAATACCCCAAGCAGCGCGTTTTTTTATATTTAACAAAAATGTTTGAAGGTACCCCAGAAAATTGGCTGGATCCGCCCCTTATATAAGGGCATGTGTTACTGTGCCACGCAATAAGAGTTTTTCTGTCGAAAATTCGCCGTTTTGTCCCGCAGAATTACAATATTTTCTTTATACTGTGTAAGCAGTAGCGAGAAAGTAAAACACTTTTTCGGTGTTAGGAGAACCCAAAACCTGCATTTCCGTTGTATTCTCGAAATAGTATTTTCTGAAGAATTAGATATCCTTCTCTACACAATGTATAATATTAGTTGAATGTGGCGTCGCCAACGCTGTAAACTGTTTTAAGGGGAGATGGTACCATGTATATGTTAAATTTACTATTATTGATGTACCTTTTCCAGAAAATGGTTAAATAGAAAATTTTGATATTTCACATCCTTTAAGATGAAACTTTGTTATTACTTTGTCATTTCTTGAGTTGATTAACAAATGTTTAGCATTTTTTCTGAATTATAACTTTTACTCTGATTTTTCCAGCATTTTTTGGACAAAAAATATTTTTTATTATTGAAGAATGTTTATACAAAAATGTCAATTTATTGCCAATACTATAAAGAATGTATCTTGTAAGTTTCAAAAAAATGTGAATAATAGTTTCTGACTATCGTTGCGATATATTATTCTGATTAGCGTTTAATTCTTTGAATTATTTAAAGCTGGAAATGTTCAAAATTTTTTCAGTGACTTCCTAGAACAATGCTCATAATAAAGATATTTTCCGCAATGAAACCTGTTTTTAAAAAGTAAATATTTAAATTACTAGGATCAAAATAAGACTAGTTTTCTCGTATATTTTCATGAAAAAGAGAATTTTGAAACCAAAATTTTGTAAAAAAAACTTTTCTTTTAATATAATTTTTTGGACAGGGGAAAATTCACTTAAAAATGACGCAGGCCTTATTCTCGTTGAACTCTAAATTTCTGAAGGTTACAAAAATTAAAAAGTATATGGGAAAGTATATTTGCACTGTTGTAACATTAGTTTGTTTTATACATTTAGAATGATTTCGTAGTTTATAAAACGATTTTTATAAACGCGTTCTATCTAGCAAGTATATTTTTATTTTTCATAGTTTTAATTTTTCGCATAATACCGCTATGTAGACTACTGCGATTTTTTAACTCTGCTTCTCAAGGCAAGACTGTACGGTGGCACTATGTAACTTTTTTTCGCGTCTTTCTTCGTTGGTCCGTTAGATGTCGCATGATAGCGACCACTGCTATACGGTCGCAATCATGCGACATCTAGCGGTGCGACGGAGAAAGACGCTATAAACAGAAACATAACGCCACTGTGAAATAGAGCCCTGATAGCGCCTTAAGGGCGCTTGAGGGGAAGAGTTAGAAAAATTGCAGTTTTTTTATATACATGACACTTTGAATCTTTCTCATACTATTAATGGAAAATAACTGCTCACTAGCGAATCTGGTGAAATGATATGGAAAATCAGCGATAAATTCAAATTCCAATACACAAACAAAACCTTCTGGTATTATACGGTTTCTAATAAGCCTATTGTTTATATTGTTGGTACTATCATGATTTAATTTTTCTTTTCCGTTTATATATATATATATATATATATATATATATATATATATATATATATATATATATATATATATATTTTCGTTGATCGGCCAACTAGGACCACGCAGGCAAGCACTCTGCCTTTACCGTGGCCCAGTTTTTATTCATTCTCACGGAGGCAGGTGCTTGCGACAATTCTTTGGGGGGACCAGCATTTAAGCTGGATCCGGTTTTTAACCCCAAGGTTGTTAGCCCTGGGGGTATGGGAGATGAATTTTATGATATGATGATAATGGGGGTGAAAGGACAACACATATAGACATACACAAACACACAAATACACCCATGCCCGAGGCGGGATTCGAACCCGCGATCTTCTGGTCCGAGACCACTCCGGCACTACTGCCTTAGCGATCTCGGCCATCTGATCGGCTTATATATATATATATATATATATATATATATATATATATATATATATATATATATATATATATATATATATATATATATATATATATATATATATATATATATATATATATATATATATATATATATATATATATAAGCCGATCAGATGGCCGATATATATATATATATATATATATATATATATAATTTTATATTTTTGGAGTATAAAAGTAAGTGTACAATACCACAAGCAATTCAAAAACCTGGTTTTGATAATATAGTATCTGCATTTAATTGGAAAATGATAATTTTCTACATCATAAAGCAATTACAATACGAAGTCTATAAAGACATTAACTTCGTGACATAACTTCTTACCACGAGGAAATCGAAAAAACGATTCTTCTAAATTTCATAAATTGTGGAATGAAACAGCTCACTCACACCTTCCCAGTTATAAAAAAGTTACTAACGACCAACGAAACTATTTTAATCACTCTGCGAATCGTAAGTAACATAAAAAATCTTACACATTATACACTTCGTACTTAATAACAATAGTTATGGCATGGTGGGCCACTAGGGGCGCTTACTTCAAATGTCTCCTGTTACTTCGCAGAATCATGTATTGTGTCTACAGTATATAAGTACTAATTTACGTAGAATAGAGACAGTATTGTAAATGTCGTAAAACGTCGTTTTTCGACAGAAAAATTCATTTTGTAGAGCCCTGATGTCGAAAAATTGTATAAATTTTGTTCCTAATTATACTTAAATACATCCTCTCACAGGTTGTGTAACCCCGAATGTGAATGTACAATTTGTGAGTCCTGGATACTGAATATTGGCAAATTTCTCTGTCCGTTCTTCTGGGTGCAACGAAAGAACCTGAAACGTTAAGATGATTTTGTTCAAAATTGTTATTCCATCAATCGAACCGAACTCATGGTCCTTCGAATTTCAAACTAATATTTTAATTTTTGGGAGTACTTTAAACGAAACAAAACTTTTTCGAAGTTTTTTTTCTTCGTGAAATGTTCTTGAAAGACAAATCTCTGAATAATTTGGAGGTACAATATTTCTAAAATATGAGTATTTTCCGGGTAACTTGGCGTTAAATATAGGCAGTTAATATTTTTTAACACGCCGTGCGCGAAACGCGGTTTCTCGTTCTTCTTTTCCGAGTGCGAAACAGCTATAACTTTATTATAATAATATAATTATAATTTTTTAATTTTTAAGTATAAACATTTGTAACGATTCTCAATTGTCTTTCGCCTTTGTTTTTTATTTACAAATAATAGTATTACGACACTGGAATCCATTTACTATTAAACAAGTAAGGTATTTCTAGTTATTTGATATTTAATTTATATTCCTTTATTTGATGCATTGCATTTCGCTCACAGCGTGTGAAAAAATAGTATACGCAACACGGGCGAGAGGTGGTTCCCGCACTCGCCTCTTTGTCATCCTAGATACGGTCCAATGACAAACTACTCGTGAGCGAATCACCTCTTTTCCGCCATGTTACTTTTCTCTGAAACGACTCCAAATATTTTCTTTAATTTTTTCCAGTAGAGCAAAGAATATTTGTAAAAACAATTATAAAATACATACTTAAATGCAGATATACTTACTACAATCTGCCCATTCGCTTCTAATCACTGTGTAGTGGACATGTTACAATATATTGTTGAAACACTAGAATAAACAACACTGTTCCGCACGATGCATTATTGCATTAATTGATGGCAGTCATGATACGGGTGAAGCGATATTTTTATTGTTGAGAAAAGCATTAAAAATTAATATTTATTTTATTTTTGAAGTGCAGCGAAATTGTCAATGTTAAACGTTTTTCAAATTAAGAAAGCGAAAGTGTAAAAGTACTTATGTTCACTCTTTTAAGACTACGTCTGTTAGTTAAACACTGTATCACTCAAGTATGTCAACTATCAATAGTTTTCAATTAAATATTTTGTGGATTAAATTATATCTTACCTAAATCGCAAGGCGTTGAAAGTAATAGATGTATAAAAATATAAAAACAGTTTAAAAACTTCATAGGCCGAAGAACTTGTAAACAGAAAAAAATATACGTGCTTGTCACATGAGAACTAGGCCAAATCAATGTATTGGAGAAACAAAAACATATCGTTTTGTGGTTGTGATTGTTTCTGGATTGTTGAAGAAAAGTTATTAGATATTGGATGTAAAATACCTCAAATATTATGTTTTAGGCGTCTAAAAAGGCTACAAAATCACATTAGGGGGTGGAAGAAAGTAGTTTAATACCGTTTATTTCATTTTACTTGCATTTACTACTAGTCATATATAAGTAATTGTAACACGAGGGTATTTGTTAATGAAATAATAGGAAAAAAGTCATTGCCAAATATGTTACGATAAACATTTAAATTGAACTGTATTTCTGGTTTATGAATTCGTAATTTCTACGTAATGTATTTAATCATTATTGAACTTACTTTAATGAAAAATAACAATGTAAAAACAAAAAAAAATATTTAAAACAATTCTTTAGAGCATACATAGCCTGAAAAATATAACAGTTCTATTCATTAAAGCAAAACTTTTAAAAGAATAACACATTTTTAAAATGCACTATTTAAAGCCAGAAACTTTTTAAACTCAAATTTACCCACATACAAACCCTTCGGTGATGTTTTCTTAAAATTTTTGAATTTACACTTTTATTTGATATTCCATTGCAAATACGTTCACATTAATCGACGAAAATTCCTCTAGCCATTGTCGGTACAAAGTGGCCTTCAAGGGTTTACATTTCTACAACAATGTATCAGCATTGAAAAACACGTTCTTAGAGACACTTTGTGGTGGATCCAGGGGAGTGGAAGGGCGGCAATGACCCCAGTATTCCCATTACGAAAATTCTCAGAAATTTAGTGAAACATTTCAAGCTAATGTTTTTTACTTTCCCGTTTACTTATATACGATGTAATATACATAGCACAGGGAAACTTATGTAATGCTGCGTAAAATTGATTTCGAGATTTCAAGGGAAATACATGTTTTGGGGTCCCCTGATGCCGAAAAAGTGTTGTTGTTGTTGTTGTTGTTGTTTTTGACGTCCGTCTGTCTGAACACCACTAGCGTCTAAACCATGCATAGGATTTTTTTTCATATTGAAGAAACCCCCGTCCATCGGCATTTAGTCGAAGCTTAGGGATTTTCAAAAATGTTCTTTAAAATTTGGGGGTACTTTACATGAAGCTTTCCGGACATTTTCAAAATTTTCTCAAAAAAGGCTCCAAATTTTTCTTTAAATTTCTTGTAAGAATAGAGTAAAATACACTAATAAAGGTGGCGTATGTCCGATTTTCACCGTCAACTCTGAATTTTCGAATATTTTAAACTTTTGAAAAACTACAAAACTGAATATAGGGATTTTTCCTTCAAATAAAATTTGTTCCCTATAGTGAATTCTTTCATTGAAGTCATGTATATGTTTGAAAAGTTTAGTATTTTTCGCGCAATATGCAAGCAAAATGTGCAGTTTCAAAAACTAACAAAAACAAGATTTTCTTAACCATGGCTCCAATTTTTTTTTTAACCTCTGGTAAGAATAGTGCTAAATAATCTAAGAGATGACATAAACGACATATTGCTCTATCCTTTTTCCCCCAAAAATTACACAAATTATATTTTTGGCTTGTCTCTCACATCATTAATATTTATATTGATTGTAATTCGATGACATATTTTTGAGTTCATGTGCTTTAAATAATGTCGTATAAAGTTCCTGGAAAACTCAACAATTTTCTGTGAAAACTAGCTCAAAAATCCGCATTTTCACAAACGCTCAAACGTCATTTCCTCAAAAACAGCTCCAATTTTTTTCTTCAAATTTTTCGAATGGATAGTGCTAAGTGCACGTTTAATTAGACGTAAAGTTCATTTTCGGGACTTTTTTATTTTCTCAAAAATTACACAAATGTAATTTTTTGAAAGATCTCTCACGCAATTAATATGCACATTTCAAACAATTTGTAAGCACTATTGTATTTGTGAGTTAAAGTGCGTTAAATGACTTCTAATAAAGTTTTTCGAAGCTCAAAAATGTTCTGCGAAAAGAACTTCAAATTTCGAATTTACAGTAGCACTTATACGCCATTTTCATAACAACAGCTGTAAGTGTTTTAAAGAAATTTCCATTCAGGACGAGGTTTTACTGCTATGTAATATTCTTAAAATAAGATTTCATATCTACTTTAAAGAAACCAAAAAGTTTAGAAAATTTCAACAACAAAAAATGTACAATGGGCGCCGATAAATGACAGCTGGCCAGAGTATGAGGCAAGTCCGAATAGCTAACCGTGACCAAAGGACGTAGAAAACTAATTCGGAAAAGTCTGTGCCATTCTCTAGCACTATTACTTTTTGTAACCAAGAATATTGATGGGCGTTCCGAAATGAAATTACCCCTCCCCCTCGATTGACCTTCCTTTCATCTAATTCTCGCTTTTCCTTGTCTTTCTTCACTAACAAATTTTGGAATGGAGATAAGTAATAAATTAATAATTAATAAATAAGTAATAAATTAATAATTATTGGAAATAATTAATAAAATATAGCCTTAAAATGACCAAAACACTGACCTTCGATTAAATGCTGTGTACCCCAGCAATCGATTGCAGAATGAAATTATATTTATGATTATACATGTCGGAAATATACTGTGAACATATGGAAGGGAATGACGAAATTAATACGCAATTCAATGGAAACCCCTTAGATTTAGATTTATTTAGTAAAAAAAAAGTTTGAAAGATGAGTAATAATTTTACATAAATAAATAAAACATTTTTGTATTCGAGTTATAGAAAACTTATTTGCATCGGTAAATGAATTGCAAGTATGATTTTTCTGCATTGCTAACAAAATAGTAACTCGCCCTTACCTCTTCTCTTTCCATTACAAGCAAAAGGAGAGTTCAACGAAACGAGCGCATAGTGAAGCTACTACCAGAAGCAAAACAAGGGGCCATCTCAGCATTTGCTCAATGGATCAGGGAAAGTGAGCAAAAACCTGATCGAGATGGGGGTCATTGACCCGGAAGCTGAAATTCATTATTTGTTACAAACATATTAAGTCTTTTAAAAAAACATACAATAAAAATGTAATCTAATTCATTATATGCATTGTTTTGTTAAAATAAACATTATTTTTCTTTTTGAAAATCAGTATAGTCTCTAATTATATAGAAACAGTTATGCAGCAGAAAATATTTTACTTTTAACTTCAATTTGTTAACCGACTTGAATTGTTTAATGTCATCTGGCAGTGCGTTGTAAAGTAACGTACATGTATTGTATGTGGATTTTTGATAGGGAGCTGTTGATACTGACACTTGATGAACGTGATTTTTACGTGTGTTGTAATTATAAATATCAGTATTGCATGAAAATATGTTCCCACTGTTAAGTAAGTCACTTTTGACAAATATTAAAGATTCGTAAATTTATAGGCAAGGCAGTGGTAAGATTCCAAGCTCAATGAAGAGAGGCTTGCAAGGGTAATGCGGATGGCATTTTTTCATTATTCAAATAATTTTCTTTTGCAATATGAAGATCTGAGTACTACATGATGAGTTTCCCCCAGAATTTTATACCATATCTCAGGCGGAAATGTACATTTGCAAAATACACTCAACGAGCTGCATGAAGGCTGACAGAATTTGATAGAATTCTGAATGCGTGAACTTAACGTGAATAATGAACTTAATTTAGTGTTTAATTTTGTTATTTGTACATTCCATTTGAGGTTTGACTGAATTGAGAGACCTAGAAATTTTGTTACCTGAACATCACCTAATTGCAAATTATTAATTTTCAATGGAGCATGCGATTGCTGATTTGAAAGGTAGAAATGCACTGAAACTATTTCCTTCATTAAATATTAATTTGTTATTACAAAACCAGTTTGAAACTTCTAAAATCGTACTATTCATTGTTTCTTTTTTGCAAAGAACATTCGTGTCATCGGCAAACAGAACCGTTCTTCCGTTTTTAATAGACGACGGCGTATCGTTTACGTGTAACAGAAAGAGGATAGGACCGAAGATCGAGCCTTGTGAAACCCCATATTCAATTGGTAAAGAAAGATAAGTAAATAATGTCCTTTCGTGCCAGAACGGTATTTCTACTCTTTGAGGTGGATGTTTAAGGTACGAGGTTATCCTATCTAGGGCGATACCATGAATTCCATAAGAAGGTAATTTGATAGCAAGATGTTATGGTCAATAACGTCAAAAGCCCTTGAATGTGACGCATCAAACCATTACATACCGCTACCGTTACCGCTACAAAAGAGGCCCAATATGGCGCCATAGTGTCCAAAAGAGTCTGAAAGCGCCGGATTGCATTCTGCACAGATGACCGAAGCATGTCCACAGATATGCTTGATACCTCGCTTGGTTGGCTGTGCTTCAGATCAGCACACGTGTGAATGTTCGCCTGTCAAACCCTCTCTTTCGGGTAACTCCCACAACCAGAAATCACGAGGAGTGAGATCAGGTAATCGTGACGACCAAGTCGTTGGAATCGATATGCTGATAATGCGATCATTATGGAATGTGTTGCGGAGAAGCTGTCGCACTTGATGGCGATGTGCGGTGGGGCCCCATCTTGCACGAAAACTGTAGAGTTCAATGCGTTTCTCTCGTGTAGGGCGGATATGACGTGCTGGCGAAACATATCGCAGAAACGCTGGCCAGTCACACTGCAAGTTTTGTTTCTTGAGCGCCAGCATCTTCAAAAAAGAATGGGTCAATGATAACTCGTAACGTCGCCGTGAAGCCACGCCATACGCTGACCAGTGGCGGCTCCAGAGACAATTTTGATCGGGGGCACAAAATGCTTGAATGGGAAGTGGAGGGGCTGTGGAAAGAGAACTGGAGACTAGGTATATTTAATATGCGAGAAACCAGATATTTTTGACGTTTCTTAAATTTCAATCACGTAATACAAGACATTAAATATAACATTTTAAACAGTAACGTAAATATAAATTTATAGTTAACTTAATGACTATAGAAATAAATTTACAGAGATTTAAAGAATAACCCTTATCATGGAACAAGTCTTCTGCACTACTGCCCCCTGTAGAAGAACCGGAGGAAACGTATTTGGAAACGGTTCCAAAACCCGACAGTAGGTAGCTTTGGATATACTGCAAGGAGACATTTCGCAAATGCAAATATGTTATAACTACACTAGATTGCTAACTCGGCCTTCCAAAGTGAAGCTGGTGTTCCATCTTTAAAACGGGCAAAAACGACAAAAAGGCAAGGTGTAGTAAGTATGGTGCTGTGTGGTTTTGTGTGCGTTCGCAATGCCAGACTCGTGCTGTGCCTACGGATGTACGGACCGACGAGTAAAAGGAGGGAAACACAATTTTTCAGGTACATACTGTGCATTGTACTTGATATCATGCTTATTTTTGGTTATTTGCCTACCTTGTGAGAATCTGAAAGAATAATCTATACTCTTGTGGGTTTCCTCTGAATGACGAAGAGAAGCTGAAAATGTGGGTTATTGCTCTTATTTTGTTTCTACCAGGAACACCCGAATTTGCAGTGATCATTTTTGTTGGAATATTTACGTACATCTATATTAGAGAAATTGTATTTACTGACATCTATAGGATTACTATGTAACTAGTGACTGTATGTATATAAGTGTACGCAGGATGCGCATTCGTTCATTCTTGTCCTGAAGATTGAGCTGTATGGATGTAGCCTGCACACACATCAATAAACAGTTTGTAATTCCACGTGCTTTAATTTTATTTAACAATTTTAAATAAGATGACTATGTAGGCCCAATACGAGGGTTGCCTTTCATATTTCAGGATTAGAGAACAAAAACAAATATTAATCATCGAAAATCACTTTATTGTTTTTCAAAATATTCCCCATGAAGATCTATACACTTTTGCATGCGTTTGAACAATTGTTTGAACTGTTCTGCGTTGTTCTAGTGGTACGGTTGCGACACGTCCTGTTTTTCCGAAAAAAACAGGTGACCATCTGTTTGGAAGTGCTTCGTGCACGAAATAACTTTTGTTGGATTTTGCTCATCTTGAAACACCCATACAGTCGACTGCTGTTTACTATCGGGCTCATAAGCGTAAATCCACGATTCATCACCTGTCACGATGTCATAGACGTGTTTCGAAGCACCGCGATCGTATTTATTGAGCATTTCTTTCGACCAATCGACACGAGATTTTTTGAGCGATTGACATACTGGCAACCTTCGTATTAATGTACCACAACTGATGAGTGCAGCCGTGCCATCTGTTTTTGAATTTCCGGTGCACATGAAGAAAATATCTCCGATTCAGAGAAACCCGCGTACAAGACCCGTGGAAGCTGTGGAAGAGAACGTCATTCCTGTGAAAAAGCTACTGTTTCTAGTCCTACCAAATTGCGGAGGAAGATAAAAACTGTTACACAGAAGTTACGCAGAAGAGAGAAAAAATTGTGTCCTTAACAGATTTGCTTCAACATTTAAGAAATAAGCAATTAGTAGGCAAAGATTTGAGTAGCATAATTGAGAATGAATTTGATGGGGTAACGGCAATTGTTTTTGAAAATGAGCTGAAGAACCACAATAGAAAACATAATGGGAGGAAATATTCCATGGAGAATTTGCTCTTACTCTGTTTTATTACGAAGGTTGCCTTTTATGTTTCGGGATTTGGCAACCCTGGTGTTGCAATCTGGCAACTGACAGCTCTATCGTAAAGTTGGATGTTTTGAGGTTATACGTACTCAGAACGTTTTGACATACGAGCGCTATTTGTGTTGTTTACTGTAACTTAAAATATTCATCTTGTCTCAAAAATGGAATTAAATCGTGAACATTTTCGTGCGATTATTTTTTACAACTTTCGACGTGGATTAACTCAGCAACAGTGCATGGATGAACTTCATTCAATTTTTGGCGATGAAGCTCCATCAAGGACCAGTGTTTATCGATGGTATGGTGAATTCAATCACGGTCGTTGTTCACTTCAAGACAAATTTCGTGAAGGTCGTCCAAAATCAGTTGTTGTTCCGAAAACCATTGATGCTGTGCGTGAACTGATATTGCAAGATCGTCATGTGACCTATCGTGAGATTGAGATAACCTTAGGCATTAGTGGGACCAGCATACATTCAATATTGCATGAACATTTGACTGTCAAAAAAATTTGTTCGCGTTGGATCCCACACAATTTGTCAATCGCTCAAAAAAAGGCTCGTGTCGATTGGACGAAAGAAATGCTCAAAAACTACGATCGCGGTGCTTTAAAACACGTCTATGACATCGTGACAGATGATGAATTGTGCATTTACGGGTTTGAGCCCGAAAGTAAACAGCAGTCGATTGTATAGGTGTTTCAAGATGAGCAAAATCCAACAAAAGTTGTTCGCGCACGAAGCACTTCCAAACAGATGGTCGCCTGTTTTTTTTTTTCGGAAAAACTGGACATTTCGCAACCATACCACTAGAACAACGAACAATCAATTCTGAGTGGTACACAACAATTTGTTTGCCAGCTGTCTTCCAAGAAATCAGGAAAACCAACCGCCGAAGACGGATCACTCTTCACCACGACAATGCGAGCTCTCACACATCGGCTCAAACAACTGCATTTTTGAGCACCCAAAACATCGATTTGATGAGTCATCCGCCGTATAGTCCTGACTTGGCACCGAATGACTTCTTTTTATTCCCGTACGTAAAAAACAAACTGAAAGGTCAACGTTTTTCGACACCTGAAGAAGCGGTTGGTGCATTCAGAATGCATGTTTTGGAGATACCTCAATTAGAGTGGCAAAAGTGCTTCGACAATTGGTTCAAACGCATGCAAAAGTGTATAGATCTTCATGGGGAATATTTTGAAAAACAATAAAGTGATTTTCGATGATTAATATTTGTTTTCGTTCTCTAATCCTGAAATATATGGCAACCCTCGTATTCACATATTTATTCACATAAGGCCTACGATTTTTGCAGGTAAATATAATGTTATAAAAACAAATGTAAACATGTTATTTTATTCTGTTCTTATTATTGTTTTTTCTTTTTCAGAACAGTGATATCTTGGCCCGCCCCTAGTTCATTAAGAAACTGGATTTCCTCTGTCAATATCGAACCTGTATTTATTTCAGACGTTTTTTCAGACTGTGCAAGTTACACTCAGAAGATAAAGAGTATAATTTAGTGTTTGATAGCATGGCTATTAGGAAAGATGTTGTGTGGGATTCAAAAGCATGTCGGTTTGTGGGCTATTGTGACTATGGTAATAAATTTGCTGTGGAAGGTTCTGGACTTTCTGCTACTGAGGCATTGGTGTTCATGCTGGTTTCATTGACAAGCAAGTGGAAGTGGCCAATTGGGTATTTTTTTGTAAACAAGGCGAATGCAATGGTTCAAACTGAACTAGTGAAAACTGCTCTGATCATGAGCTTTGATGTAAAAATAAGACGTGTAACATGTCACGGCACACACACAAATTTACAAACAATGATAGCACTTGGTTGTGATATTTATGCCAGCAATTTTGAAGCAATCAAATGTGATTTTAAGCATCCAACTGCAGGATATAGTATGTATTTTTTTCTTGATGCCCGACACAACTTGAAATTGGCTCGTAATGCTCTTGGAACATATTAAAAATTTAATGCCCCAGATAGAGAAATACAGTGGTCCTTTATTGAGAACTTAGAGAATATTCAGTCTTCCATATCATTGAATTTAGCTAACAAAGTCATACGAAAACATGTAGAATGGAAACGTAACCCTATGAAAGTAAAGTTAGCTGCTCAAACTTTAACTTCTTCAGTTTGAGATACACTTACATTTTTAGATATGTCCCAAATTATAGAGTTTCAGGGTAGTAAAGCTACTGTTCATTTTATTCAGGTCTTGGGACGAATCTTCAACTTCCTCAATAGCAGAAGTGTCTTTGCCAGGGGCTACAAAAAAACCTTTTTTGACAATGTGATTAACAGAGAAATGCAAATTATTGAAGACGTAAATTATTTATTTTCTCTGAATGACAGCAATGGCAAACTACTTTACCATTCACCAAGGAAAACATTTGTTCTTGGTTTGGCCACTGCTGTCAAATCAGTTTTCTCTTTTCGGAAGGAAGTGTTTAACAGAGATGAAAATCCTCTCAAGTATGTACTTATAGATTTTCTCAAGATATTACAATATTATTCTCGAGAATTAGGAGGAGATTAGGTTGCAACAACCCCAAGTTCTGAAGCAGATACTGCAGAAAAACAGTATATCCACTTCTGCAGAAAATTGCATTGCCCTTGATGGTGGTGATAGCCCAAAATGGAAGGAAAAAAACTGGAAAGTGAGAGTATGCATGGTGAATCTGATACTCTACAGTTCAACATTGGAGATGTTCTAAAGCCACAATTAACACAGTAAGGGACAATGTGCTGTACTATGTGTGTGGCTTTATTGTTCGGCCCTTGATCAAACGAATTACTTGTTGTAATTGTGTTAATACTTTATTGAAGGAAAGTGTTGTGCACAGTTACTCGCATTTTGCAGAGTACACAAGATTTGTTGATGTGAAATCAGAGGTGGTCTTGTGTCAGCTGCAGAATGTGTGTACAAAACTGTACTTGAAACTGAGAAGCAGTTGTCTTTCCACTTCAGAAATAAGGGTGCTTCTGCTTCACAGTTAGTTAAGAAAGTGAAAGATAGCGTAAAGCGGTTGTGTGTATTAAATGAAAACCTTTTCCCTGGCACTAATCTGTATGCTAAAACCACTGCCGGAACTGATGTTTATAATAAAATTCAGCTTATCAATTCAATAGTGGACAATTACTCAGAAATAAGACTTTTCTCCCAGGTCAAACATTTGCTGAAGATACTTGCTCTCAGTAAAAGACATCAAAGACATCTATCATGAATAAGTTGATATTATTTAACAATATGTAAATATAATTCTAGTTATTAAGTGCCATTCTCTTCAAACATGTGTAACAATTAAGCTTTTGTTGAAATAAATAATATTATTACTATTACTTTTTTTAGTTTTTAGCTGATTTAAATAATTTAAAACAGTTTTCTGTGTAATTCTGAGTATTATTTCCTCAGAGTATGAGCGTGGTACTACTCGAATTCAAATTCCCGTCAGCTTCTTGCCCGTTTCTAATGTGGCGACGGGCTTCAACTGATCCAATGCTTTGACTGAGCGAGTTAGCAATCTAATAGTTATAAGATCTTTGCGCAAGTGTCACCGATCCCGGGCTGTGTCCGCAGACAGACGCCATTTGCAAGTCCCATGTTGCAATTTTCACAACCCCAAAGTACGAATATTGCGTTTATAGCAACGCCATATTTGGCCACGCTGTAATAGGACACAGTTCTCGAACCAACGGAACATGAAATGCCGGGCTTTTTGAATTCTGAAATCGGAGAAAACATGGCAAACAACTACTTTAACATCAAATACTATAGAGCAGGAAAGGAAAGATGGATGTGTATTATTTGCGAGGTCAGTGCCCCTTTAACGTCCCTGCCATAGCCACAGACACATTTGAGAACGGTTCGAAGCACTTTCTGTACAGTGACCCACGCGATGTTCAGCTGTCGGAACACAGCACGCGGACTGGTTTAACGCTCCGGAATTGCGCTCAGCGTTGTCGGCCAGAGCAACAGCGATTATGAATTTGTAGTATCGATTTGAAGTAAGAGGTCTGAAATTAAAACAAAACCATAATGAGGACTGTTGCTACTACTTGCATTAAAACAGAACTTTAACCTAATTATTCTTCATGTCTTCCGGGTCTGACAGTCGCCAATCAGCCACCGTCGCGGACACTTCGCCCGAGACCTCGCCACTGAAGATGCCCACCGCAGTCGTGGGCGAAACGTTTGGAATCTCAAAGCCAATTGGACCACGGCCCATCAGCTCGGAAGACATGAAGAATATTGACTCCGGCCGTGAAAGCCTACAATGCTGTATTTAACCTAACTGTTTCTAAAACATCACTAATTTTATTTGTATTACATACACAATCTGATTTTGTAGGTCCTCTAATTTTAATACTTTTTTTACAATAATACACATTGAGTTTTAATTCCTTATCTACCACAACTGAATTAATAATTTTAGGGGTAGAATTACAATCAATGTGTTGAAAAAGAATACTATCTTATTAATAATCGTCCAAATTAAGAAACTCAAATTTTCTTCTTAGTTTATCAAAAGGACTGAAAGATGTTTCATTTAATCTTGCAATGTTTTGTTTTGCACTTTCTTCAATAACAGCAAGCAGATACCTGTATTCTAAACGCAATTTCTTGTCTTGAGGACTTTCTCTGTAGGATGTGCTTGGGCGATTCCCCTATTCACCTGGGGACTCATCCCCTATTCACCATGATTCTCACATTATCAACAACACCATTTTCAGATGTGGTCACGTCTATATAACTACAACGCGAAAACTACACGTGCTACTCAACGTATACAAGTTGATCGCCTCAACTAGGACAATTCGGCCTTCCCTAGCCACCATATTGGCTTTGAAAACTCCCGTGCGCAGGTCTTGTATTACTCGCGCAACTTTTCTTGAGCGATGGATTGAAGAAATGGGGGTAGAGTGGGGGTATTAGGTACGGAATCGGCCACTAGATTTTATGAAGCAATGCCAATCTCTGGGGATCAGTCATGTCTTCGCAACGGTCTCAATAATTTGCGTTCTAACTTTCTCAGGAGTTCGAGGTATCTCCTGTGATAGATATTTACCTGCCTATTTCTTTAGATTTTGTTTGAGAAAATAGCGAATCTCGCCTTCTAAAGAAAATTGTTTCTATTTTGCGCCAGTGAAGATGTGTTTGGAATGTTATACTCACTGCTCACAGCGCGCTTTTTCCTTCAACTGTTTATGAGCCAGAGGGGGAATCAAGGTCATCGTTCAAGAAAAGTTGGGCGAGTAATATACGTATACCACAAAGTGTCTTACCATTATATATATATATATATATATATATATATATATATATATATATATATATATATATATATATATATATATATAGTAAATGAAGGGGTGGTAGAAATGTTGCATTTTCTTTATTTATTTTTAAAACATCTTCTAGTAGACCTTCCTCTGCATTACAGGATGAAGCCCCTCTTTTGAAGGGTAGACAAGGCAGGAAAGGGGTATTTTCCTCCTTAAATTTCTGTATGCTTTAGCACTTTCACTTCTTGGTGAAATTACTGAGGAAATGTCTTGTGAGGACCAGCCATTAATCTTTTGTTGTGGATTAAGTTGCATCTTAATTTGACATGGAGTAGTTTTTTTTAATAAAGTGGTACTCAACCTATTTGTAGATCTCTTACTTGAATAGTTGTCAAAGATATATTCATGATCTCAATTTCTATTTTCTATTTCTAAGGCAGAAACTTGATTTTTTTTTTTTTAATCTGTATATCTTTTGTGTATTATCCTCTCATATTATGAAAAAACAATGTGCACTTTCAAATCCTGTCCAAGTTTGCTTGTTTTACTAAGCCTATTCCCATAATTTTTTAAAAGTACTGGAAGCAGAAATAAATACTCACATTTCAGGAATGTCATTATTGAACTCATCTGGGTTGTTAATAGTGAGGTTCTCATTTGTATTGTCTTTTAGCATTTCTTTAGCAATTGCATCTATTATTCTTTTCTGCTCTCTCTCATTTCTTTGCACAGATTTGTCAGAATTCTTTACTTCTCTGGGCAACTTTTCTATGGGTATTGCGACCACTTTAAGATTTCTAGATCTTTCAGGATTGTAACTCAATGATTTTTGTTTCAGGAAAACCATGAAATCAATTTTTTAAATGAATTAAACAAATTCGCGCTAGATAATAAAATCAATAATATTAATTTTTGAAATTATTAATAGATAATACAAATAAATTGTTATTTGCACTATTCGTTCATGTAACAGTTCTAATAATAATATTAAGCAATAGCATTTTATGTTGGTATTGTAAGGAAGTCATGCCCCAAAACTGTTTTCCATATTAAACTTATCATTGCGTCTACAGGCCCATCTCTCCTTAATGTGACCAGGTGGTGGAAAACGATATTTCACATTTTTATTTTTGGTTGTTCTAAAGTACTTGTTACAACCAAAAATCGCCCGTCTGAACATGCATTTTTAGAAATGCTCAAACAATATTTTCTCACAAACAGCTCTAAATTTTACGATGACATTTTGCATAGAGAACCAGGTTTTACTCTTTTGGAAGTCGTAATTGAATTCTACAATTTTTGGACCAAAAAACTCAGAAAATGTTTTAATTCTATTATTTCATTATTTATAGAGAGGTATTTTGATTCTTGAAATATCAATTCTGCAATATAAAGACATTAAATAATATATTATCAAGGTTTTTCTTCATCTTAAAGTTCCTACAAAGGTTGCATTTGAATGAAAATGTGACTATATTCTTCAACTGCTTGTATAAAATTTTCTTAAAAATAATTTTAGAGAACAAAGTTGCATGAAAGGAAATATATAACCCAAAAAAATACTGCCTTAAAACCCTAGAACAAGTATGAAAAAAATCTCAAAAGTTCCTCTCAAAAAAATTATTGTGAATATTTTCCACATTTCTTTGATTGCTGAGCTGAGTTAAAAAAATTTGTTCGTAATCCATGTAGACCCTATTTATAATGAAAACCATGGTCTAGTTTTACTTTCGGCTTCATTCTTCATTCGGCATGATTCTTCATGTTATTTTTCTCCTTGTACTCTGGTCTGATTAAATATATATATATATATATATATATATATATATATATATATATATATATATATATATATATATATATATATATATAATTAATTTGGGCGCGTTCCGGAACATCGACTTCGATTCGTTGGCCTCCTCCCATGGTGGTTGGCTCACGGAACACGGAACTCTCTCCCACAAACACACTTGCAAATGAGTCGATTCCGTTGGTCGGATCGATAGGTGAAATCGACAGGAACTGTACAAGTCATGATCAGAGAACACTGGTGAAAACCGAGAACGCTGAAAACGTAAACTTCATGAAATCAGCCGTTACTGTTTTGTTCCTTTTATAAGGTGAGTCTTTCGTTAAATATTGTTACAAGATTCTAGAACATACTGTTTGATAGAGAAAATGTTTTTAATGCACAACCGGTCTTTATTCAGCAGAGTGCCGAAAACTTGCACACCGTTAAGAAACGGCGTTGCCGCGCAGAGGCCGTATGCACCGTCTTTTGTCAATGAATATAAAAATTGTTTATATCCAATAATTTGATATTTTTAAACATTCTTTATTTCACTATCATAAACTTGATCTCATTAGCATTTGTTTGTGAAATAGTCTCGTATTAATTTTTTGTATCGCAAGAGACTGGTTAAAAGTTCACCCAATCGAATTAATTGTGCAACATGTGTCCGTTGTTTAATGAAGTAAACTTCTTTCTGCGACTATTTTTTGCTAATCATTCGAATTGAACTATATTTCTCTCGTATATTATAATATTTGAGGAGTAAATTTAAGTAGTTAGTATTGGTGTTTGCAATGAAGCTAGTGCTATTATCACTACCGGTAATATACGTAACTATGCAGATAATTTGTACATGTTACGTCTCATAGGTAGAAAAATCAGAAGACTTTGTCTGCTTTTACTTCTCTCTGTTTAGGTATTGTATTTATTTCTATAATGTGAAGAAAATGCTATTTAGTTGCATCCATTTCCATTTGAAAAAGACGGCTTGAACTAAACCTATTATGTAAATCGTAGAAATGAATCGTGAATGTGAAGATGATATAAAAACCAAATATCCTCTGGATTTCATTTTCTTCAGTCTTTAATTGGGTTTGTTAAATTGAATTCTGGTTTGTGGGAGACTATATTGTAATTTCCGTGTTTTGAATTCTTCGGGTAGATTCTAATGTATATTTAATAAAATCTTACCAAATTGACAATTTGAGTATACCCATTGACTTTATCACCAATTTTTATATGTATGTAATATTTATTATGTATTAAGGAATGATAATTCAGAAATATAAATCCTATGCAAGCATTTATTATGTGTTTATTATGAGGGCCCCTTGAAGTTTAACAATTAGTATAAACATACAATTTAATACTTATCTTTCCTCTCTCAATTATTTTTATAAATCAATATAGCTTGTCAGCACAATGTATTATAATGGGGTAAATGCGATTTCAGTGTTTAGAGAAAATGACTGTCAGATATTTTTACAATTCAGAATTTTCATATCTGAAATTTCCTTACTGGACATACATTTTTAACCATGTTACTTACAAAATAAAAATTAATGGCAGTAAAAAATAAAATTTAAATGATGTTTTTGGTTTACTGAGATTAGAGACTGCTAACTATCGTTTTTAAAAGTAAACATTTTAAGTTATAAATCGTGAAGTTTTAAGTAAGGTGTATATTAATTATGTAATTACGCCATAAATTACATAATGCAACTGGAGCTCCTTACCTGTAACTAGAGCCTAAACCCTCCAAAATTATTACATAACGCTTACGACAGCCCCCCCCCCCCCCCCTTATCATTAACGGAAAGTAATAGATTTTACCATAGATCAGTTTTAAATGTTTTCTTTGTAATATAAGATTAAAAAATATTTCGTCGATGAAAACATATCTTCTATTATTGTAAACATTTATTCATCATAACTTTAATTTCATTGCTTTCATTGGAAAAAATACTTTGCTTTAGCCAGAGGCGTTACTTTTACAAGCAGTAGTAGTTTTGAGTCTAAGGAATAGAGCAGGTACATTCCCTTCCAAAGTCAAAGTACAGAGGTTATGGAATGCAAACAGAAAGAATACAGCATACAACTGGAGGTTTTGGTGGATAGTAACTAAAATGAGATTATTAAAATTTTTTCCATATAACGGAAATACTGGGAAAGTATTATGGAAGCTTACGGGGAAAATATGTTAAAAGGTAACGGAGAATACATGGTGAACAAATCATTGGGTAGTATTATGCCTACTGTACTTCAAAACTGTGGTCTGTGCAAGTCATTACTATTTTGTAGCATTCTTCTAGGAAAGTGTATACTTTACATGTAGTTAAATTCAGTATTATCAAAGTAAATCTATGAAAGCTCGAGCAAAAACTGAGTAGTGCAATTTGAAACTCATGGTTAATTGCTTTCAAACTTCCAACATGTGACCCAGTAAGTTCCCATCAATGTGAAACAAAAGTGTGTTAATAAAATATTTATTTTTTAATTTAGCAGACATTTTGTCCTAATGAGTACATGAAACAAATCACATCTCAATCAAATGTCATAATTACTCAACATACAATAAAGCTCACATCAACTACAGTTCATTTTATTACATGTTATTGTAGAATACAATACACAAAAGCACTACAACAAAAATTTTGAGAATAGGAACAAAAGAGATACTCATTTCAAGTACAACTCACATTTTGTGGTAATATAAAACAAAACAGAATGAAGTATTATATTGAAAATTACAGGTATATTTAGAAATAAAGAGAAACAACAAACATTAATTATATAGTATAAGAAATCATTCCAACTTAAAAAGTTTACTTTTTGCTTCATTGTTGAAAGCTGCTTCATTTGACAATTGAAAGTTTATATTAGACTTATTATCAGTTATACACATTCTTTTAAAAGGGTTGTTAGCTTTGCAAAAGTGTTTATAAAGCTCCATGCAAAAATGTGTGATGTTCTGATACTAAAGTTGGTAACCTTAAAACTCAATATATTCAGCAGTAGTAATGCTTCAAAGTTTATGCGAAAATATCATTTTAACATCATCTCTTATAAGATTTCAATGAAAGTATACTCAAATTTGAAGCTATAATACTAAAATCGTGAATTTTAATGGGATCCTGAAATCCTCCATGGTATGCAGCATGTCTAAAATACTTATGCTGGACTGTTTCAACTCTGGAGATAATATATATATATATTTTTTTTTTTTTTAAATTGCAAAATTGTTTACCATTGGAGAGTAGAATATGGCACAAGCATTCAGAAAGTATTTTTGTATCATCTACGAAACCGGTGTCATACAAAAGTAAATATTTATTTAAAAAATATATTTTTGTTATGTATAAATATTATTAAAATAAGTTTTCTTTTTAACATTTTTTTCTGTGCATTAGGGTTAAGATGTTCCTTCAACTTGCACACACACACACACACAAATCAGCCTAATATTAAATTGTGGCGTGCCATCATGTCTTATATTTTTAATATGGCTCTTGAGCCCTAAAAATTGGAAACCCTTGATCTATAATACTTTTATTGTTAAAGTTGTTTCAATTCTACCCTTTGGGTACCAAAAAATTGGAAAAAAGATCTTTCAGATGCTGATAGGTATAATTTTTATTTGTTGGTTTCTTTTCAATTAACTCTAATGAACCAGTGTATTCTGGCATACAAATCAATTGATTAATAAAACTATTGTGCAGTTACGTATTACAGTTGATACTGGTGTTACGCATGACAAATTAAACTAGCATGGTTTTTGTTGGGTAGGTCAATGTTGAGAAAGTTCATGGAGACAGTCGAGAAAGGAAGTATACCTATTTTGTAAGAAATATTTTGTTCAGTACTACTTGGACCTATGCAATCATTCTGCAATTTTTAAATCATGGTTTTAAAAGTGAAAAGAGCTTTACATTGGGATCGAAGATCCAGTATTTCTGGCAAACTGTTTTATGGGTTGATGGAACCATCCCAGAATTTAGTAGAATGTTCAAAGTCTCATCTTGTTGTATACAGTATGAAAAACATTAACTAGTGTTCCTGTCATGATGTTGTGATGGTGTGGGCTTTAACATGGGAGAGTTCTCGCAGTTATGCTAGTATATCTTTAATGTGGTATTAAAGTCCTAGAAAGTATTGTTTCCAAGTTATGCACAATGGTGAAGATTGTTGCAAGGTAATGTAATGGGTTGCATGTGCACCAGGTTTCTTACCTATGCCATAATTTGTGAACATATTTGTTTTTATTCGCCAATCTAATTCATGGTGGGGAGGAGTATCCAGCAGTACTTAAAATCTACACACAAAAAAACATTTCCTTTGATATCACTGAGTCAACTTCATTAAAAGAAATAAACGGTGGGAGTCTTTAATTTCTTTGACAATGAAATGTCCTAGTAACGGCGTATGTTGAGTTGTGATGTTGAGTACAACTTGATTTCATAGCACTGGAAAAATTAACATCCATTTAGGAGTTGGAATATTGTTTGAGGCAAATAGATCTTTCGTTAAATTTAAAAAAGATAAATATTGTGTTATTGTTAAGATAAGAGGAAAGAACATATCCCCCAAAAGACATTTTAGGTATGTCACTGAAGTGGTGGCTTGTGCTGCATGGAATAGGCCACTGCAAAACAAACAGCAAGGAGTTTTGTGCCGAAATGTTTAATTTAGAAATGCATTGTAATTATTTTTAGAAACTATTAAAGATATACTAGCATACATGTGCAAAACCTCTCGTATGTTAAACAACACCCTTTTCCTTATCCATCCATTTTTATACTAAAAGGGACAGTTATTAACGAAATGAGTGTATTTGATTTTATAAGAAGGTAATTTCCTGTGTACTTAACAGATTATCAAGTGAAAATAAAAAAAACAATGCAATTGATATTTGAAGCAAATTTTCAATAAAAGTTTATTTATAGGTTATATTATAGGCAGATGGTCTGGAAACAAGGTTTGGGCAAGTACAACCCTACTATTTGCAGTGTCTGAAATTGCAATGCAATGAATTATTGAGAAGTGCCGAACCAGCAAATGTGTAATAGAATGTCCATGATGATCTGATTTCCATCCAATGTTCTGATTTCCTCCAAAATAGACATTCCCCAATCGATCTGGCTGATGCCACGGCCCCATAAATTTGAAACCGATATTTTAATTGTGGGGAAGGGGGCTTTAAGTAAAGCACCTGGGACATTTTCAAAAAAATGGCGCCGTTGATTTTGAATAAATTTTGTTGGATAGTGTGAATGACGTTAAAGAGAATGGCGCAGATCTCATGTTGGTAAAAAAAACCTTGATATTTCGAAAATTGAAAGAAAATCAACATTTTTTTCGGAGTCTTGCTCAAAATTACAATTATTTTTCTTAATGAAATGTGTTCATCAAAACCTGATCTTCAATAAGGTTACGTACAGTTTTTCGAAATTGAATTTCGAAATTTTTTTGAGTAATTGGGCATCAAACTTAGTCGTCCGTTCTGAAAGTCATGCGCTTTGTGATGGTGATTTGAGAGCTGTTTTGAGGCAGTTGAATGCTACGTATATAAGAATCTGTACATGATTGCATATTTCTTTGTTCGTTTCTTACATTGGAACTTTTGTTATACGTTTACAAATTAATCTTTTAGAAATTATTAAAAACATATTTGAAATGAATATGAAATAAAGATCGCTAGCTAGCCTTTACTCGCCAGCTCAGAATTTTCGCATTTGGATGCCAGGAAGTTTGAATTAATATTCTATTACATATTTACCTTTATTATATTTATGCTATTTCATTTTAAATTGCACCCTTTGTTTAAACGTGAAAACGAATAGATGAGAGGCCATTGTTCAATGTTGTTACGCCGCACTGGTAAGGCTATATACATTTATATATTTCTAGAATATTTCAATATTTTACAAAATATACAAATATTACAACTTGTTATTATTTTACTTTCTCGCGAACTGCATACGAAGACTATTGTGAGGCAAAAAAATCATCCGGTATGTTCATGAATACACTGCATACCTTATTCAATGCAAAAAAATATATTTTCGTTTAAAGTTTTGACTAAAAAAAATATTGCTTGACAGTATTTCAGTTTCGCGCCAAATGTTTTATAATTTCAAACTAGTGTTACAGAAACGACTGAGATGTGTTAATTCAGAGAGAAATTATATAAATAGTATAACATAACCATTAATAATGGCGAGAAAGTACGTGGTGTTTCAGCACCACTAGTTAAAGAGAAAACCTACGAATAATTCCGCTAATTTCATATTTGCGGATTGCTTCAAATAAAATACACCAATACATTGAGAATGCAAATTGTAGAATAGAGTAAAAGTAGAATTAATGTTGGGATTTTGAATTATAAATTATAATTAAAATTACATTGTTTCTTGTTTTTATCCATTCATGTTCTCCAAGGATTTTTCCCGTGGCCCGTAGTTGGTGGGATTCGTGTAAATTTTGCATTAATTTCATGCAGAATATTTTCGAAAACTAGTTTTTAAGCAAATGTTACTGCTTTTATTTTAATGTGCTGAGTTTTTGGAACGTCTTTTAAGACAAAACTATTATATTTTTGTTGTTTCCAAATGTTATATTTTTGCAATATTCGAAAATACGGAGAGTTCTGAATGTGCAAAAGGAGACTTGCGCCATTCTTTTAAGCGCCCCTTCTATCCGCAAAAAAAATTAAAAGAAATACTTTGGAGCAGTTTTTGAAATATATATATATATATATATATATATATATATATATATATAATTTTCTTCAGATATTGCATACATTTCATGCGCGAATTAAGCGAAAATAACTTGTTTAAAAAATTGTACTTTATCTTTTTTAAAGGGCTGGTTTTTTACAAACAGACTGTCTGAAGAATAAAACTCTTTAATTTTGTAATTTAGAAATGTTTGCAATTCTCGAAACAACTGAGATGTAGCCGAAAATGTGATTTGCACCATACTTTGTACCATCTCTCATCACATATGAGGAGAAAATTTAAGGAGAGATATGGGAGCGGTGTTTGAGAACAAATTGTTAAAGTTTTTCCAAATTGCGTATAATTCTCGCAAAATTACACGAGCACTACTCATCTTTACAGAACATCTTTAAGAAACCATTTCATCAAGATAAAATTTCTATCTTTAATATTTATTTTTAGGAAGACTTTTTTTTTTTTAATTTTTACAATTATAAAAAATTAGCAATTTCAACGAAAATGAAGCCGACACCATTCTCTTGAGCGTCTTTTAGGCCATCGACAAAATTTAATAAAATTTGGAGCCATTAAAAAAAATGAAAGTTCTATAGGCTCCATGTGTAGTGCCCCCAAAATTAAAATATCGGTTTCAAATTCGAGGGGCCGCGGGCATCAGCCAGATCGATTGGGGAATGTCTATTTTGGAGGAAATCGGCTGTGCGGTTTAGACGTAGCTTTGTCCCCAGACACGTTTTGCCGTCAATCGATTTTTCGGTATCTAGGATCCACAAAACGTGTATTCTGACTACACATGTTAGAGTACGTAATTTATTACGTACATTATTATTTATTTACATTTATTACGTATACATATGGAGATTTATCCACTTTTTCGTTACCAGGACTTGACAGTAAGTGTTTTTAGGCGGAAAATTCGCCATTTTCCGCATTACAATGCTGCGTAATCGTAGCGAGAAAGTAAAAACCTGCTTAGAATAGGGAAAACAGATCAAGTTCGGAATTAATACAGTACAATCGTACGACAACCTAAATGTTTGTGAAACATTTTTTGTTTGTAGAGGTGAGATAATTGAGCATGTTTTTCTATACAGAAGTGATTTAAGAAATGAAAACGAGGTGACCTAGTCAAAGTGTGTTTAGTGGTATTGGTAAATGTAGGAGTGTTTCGCATATGGAAACAGACGTTCTGCTAGTTTCATTTTTTTTTCAAGAATTGGGAATGATAAAAGATAATGGATTCAAGAAATTATTTACAATATCATTTGATCATCAATTTTTGAATTCCGTGATGATGCCAAGCTTTTGTTCTCTTAAATCTGGGTGGCACGATTAAGATTTGAAAACGAGATTACACCAGCGTCTTACTAAATTGTCATCTAATGTACTGACACAGAAACTATCTTAGGTTAAATAGTGGAATTAACTTATAGCACATTTCTAACTTTATTTCAGTTTGAACTCTTGCTTTTGTGTTTTATATTGCACGTGCTCAAAATAGCCAAATACGCATTTCCCCTCAAACGATGAATGTCTTGAGAAGAGGTTCGATACAATTTAGACGCTCGCATTTTTTAATATCTTTGGAATGTTGGAAGTTGACTACATCGCCGTGGATCTCAAGTAGTAGATCTGTGGCATGTTAGGCAGAGGAAATATATGGATCGATTACAAATTTTAATTGGTTGATCTTAGTTTAGTTTCTGTTAAAAGGTCACAGATGTCGCGGTAACTTGTTTTTTATTGTCCTTGCGATAATATATTTTGTTACTCGTTTGTTTAATTGATTTGTGTGGTTAAACGATGATAAACATTTGAGTTATTTCATAGTTGCATGTTCGTTCAGTTAGATCAGACGTGAGTATTTTCCTGCATTTTCTACGAATAGATAACGTGAACGTTGGCCTGTTTGTCTCTCAGAAATTAGACATGTGTGTACACACGCGTCCCACTTTTCTGCATCGATGTATGATACAATGTTGCAATAAAACATTAGAAGTTAAATAATTTAAAATATATTTATCTTTGCATTTAAAAACGCTTGTTACTCTTAAAAAAGCTTTTTCACATTTGCTGGGAGGTTGTGTAGATGACGACTCCAGACTTGTAGAAAGTGTTTGCCATTGAAGATTAAGTAAGATTTTAACATGAGATTTAAAAAAATAATTTCCCCCTCCTTGCTTGGGCGGCTGCTTCTTCTTTTTCGACCTAATCGTGTATTCTAGTAGAAACTTTGAAGCTTTAGTATTTTTATACATCCATGTGGTTATAATTTTTCGAGATGCCCCTTGTTTTGCTTTTGGGCGTAATTGTAGCTTCACTATGCGCACGTTTCGTTGAACTGTTCTTTTGCTTGTAGTGGTAGGAGTAGAGATAAGGGCGAGTTACTATTTTGTTAGCAATGTAGAAAAATCAAACCTGCAGGTCGTTTACCGTTTCAAATAAGTTTTCTATAACTCGGGAACGAAAATGTCTACTTTTTCAAATGTTGCTAATCTCGCGCTCTCTTAAATTTTATTTTTATTTATTTAACATTTACTCGTCTTGCAAGTATTTATAGTTAAAATGATGGGAAGGGATTCTGAAACTCAAGGAAACGTGCGCAGATGATCTTCTCCCCCATACGTCAGAGTTTTTACTATTTTTGACTAAATCTAAACTGTACACATGGCAACTTCAATAAAAGGAAGGATTAAAAAAAGGAGAGTTTTTCACACAACCAAACGTCCGTTATATAAATAGGGAAGGAAAGCAGGCCAGAAACATAATCCAGCTGCGAAAGTGTATACGTGTGTATCGCTGAAGACAAGTTGTATTATCGTCCATTTCACATTTGATAAGCCATTGATATGCAATTTTCAGTACATTATACACCGAGGTGTCAAAAGTCGTGGGATATGCAAATAAACTGATGGCAATAGTACGCTTATAAAATAGTACAAAAGTGCACTGCCAGAGCTTACATTTTTACTAATGTGATTCATGTGAATGGGTTTCCAATGTGATTATGGCTGCACGACGACTTTGAGCAAGGAATGGTAGTTGCAGCTAGACGCATGGGACTTCCCCTTTCTGAAATCGTTATGGAATTCAATATTTCGAGATCCGCAGTGTCAAGAATGCCGTTAATACATATAAGGCATAACCTCGCACCACGGACAACACAGTGGCCGACAGCCTTCACTTAATTTTCGAGAGCAGCGAATTTTACGTAGAGTTGCCAGTTCTAATAGACAAGCAACACTGCGTGAAACAACCTCAGAAATGTGGAACGTACGACGAACGTATCCATTGGGACAGTTTGGCTTTGATAGATTATGGCAGCAGAAGACAGACTAGAGTGCATTTGCTAACAGCACGACATCGTCCGCAGCGCCCCTTTTGGGCACGTGGCCATGTCGATTGTACCCTAGACGGCTGGAAAACCGTGACTTGATTTGAGGAGCCCCGATTTCGGTTGGTAAGAGCTGATGGTTGGGTTAGTGTGCCGTTGGATCCACGAAACCATGGATCCAAGTTGTCAACAAGACACCGCAAGCTGGTGATATCTTCATAATGCTGTGGGCTGCTTTTATATGGAGGGGACTGGGTCCTCTGGCCCAACAGAACCGATCATAGAGTGAAAATGGTTATGTTAAGCTTCTTGGGGACCATATGCTGCCATTCATGGACAATGTTCCCAAACTATGGAATTGTAATGGATGATACTGCACCATGTAACCAGGCCATAATTGTTCGGTATTGGTTTGAAGGACATTCTGGACAATTCGAGCGAATGATTTGGCAACCCAGTTCACCTGACATAAACCGTATCCAACTTTGTGATCTAATCGAGAGGTCAGTTCATGCTAAAATCCTGCACCGGCAGCTACTTTTCTACACCTTCGCACTTATGAAGCTGCGTGACTCAATATTTCTGAAGGGGACGTCCAAAGACTTGAGAACCTGCCATGTCGAGTTGTAGCACTTTTCCGGGCAAAATGAGTCCGACCCGATGTTGGGAGGTATCTCACGACTTTTGTCGCCTCAGTGTATATTTCTGATATTATCGGAAGTTGTAACAATAATAATTTGCATCATTTAAGGATACTGATGTTTTCGAAGGGAAATGTATTTTACACTAGTATTATTTTAGAAAATTTTGTTGTGTAGCTTTTGTTCAATGTGACATATACGAGAAATTGAGTATAAACTTGTTTTTAAAAAAAATCAAACTATACATAACTTTAAGCCTATCACGAATCCATTCATTTATATTAGTAGTTCATGATCGAACAAGGTAATATGAACTTTTATTTAAATTGAATACTGCATGAAGTTGGAATTTAAAATATTTTTGTAGAGTACATTTTTTGTGGTCATTGGCAAACGCAAAAACGGGTGGGTCAATGCCCAACCCAAGCTTAAACAACCGTTAGTTAATAATATATTCGTTAATATTGTAAGCGTTGCTTTCGTATCATTAATTGTATTTCTGAACTTGCAGGTGGATTATTCTTTGAGAAGATGTCACGGTATTCAGGTGCTTCTGACTACAAAGTGTATGTTGGAGACTTGGGTAAGTTGTCTTGCTAGGCTAAACGTGAAAACGCCTGCCGCTTTTGCGTATAAGATTATTTCAATGATTTTGGAATCATTTCCGTTTTTTTGCATCCATTATTTAAATGGTTTTGACGTAAAGATGAACTAGTAGTGCTAAAACATTTTCTTATAGTATTGGATATGGTTTGAATTGTAATAAACTAATATTACGACTTTCATCTTGCTATCATTTCTGTCTTCCCCTGAAAATCCTAAACGAAATTGCTGAAATTTATGTGAAATGTACTCATATTGAAAACCTTATTAGGGACTGGTTTACATCAACAAAGATATTCTAGCTTTAGTATTGATGATGTATATTGTGTTCGAAGGAAAAAAAAATTGAACTTAGCCACCTTAGAACATAAAATTACGCATAAAGTACTAAAATAAAAAAAGGAAAAGAAAACGTTTTAAAGATCTAATGGTGAGGAATAAATTGGATTAAGAAAGAAATCTCTAGCTGTAATAGTGTTATGTGATTATTAGTTAAGTGAGGGTTTTGAAAATAAATTGAACGAGCTGAGAGCGAAATCGTCCGCCTCTCACCAAGGAGGTCCAGGTTCGATTTCCGGTCAATATAATGTGAAATTTGTTCCAACAAAATGAGTTTGACTGCTTCATAAGGGCTAGTCCAACTCCTGTAAAGTGTCCTATATCCTACCACTACCCTAATTCCTTCCCAATTCTGGCCGCTTTGCGCTTGGAGTAATCCTCCATTAACAGTATGTCTTCTGTCTCGTCGCAGTCTGTTAAGAGGTACCGCCAGTTAGCATCTCCGCGTACGCACCTTCCACCACGCGCTCCTGCTTCACTACACAGCGGCCAGAATATGAAAGGAATTAGGATAAGGGTATGGTTTAGGACACTTTCACAGGGGTCGGACAAACCCTTGTGAAGCAGATAAACTTGTTTTGTTGGAACAAATTTCACATGAGATTGTCCGGAAATCGAATCCGGATTTCCTTGGTGAAAGACGAGCGACTTCGCTCTTGAGCCCCGAGATGACTTTTTCTGACAGAATATTTCTAGCATTGAATTCAATGTATTGACGAACATTTCCCATGCATATTTTAGCTTTTAAATATTCTGCGTGAGCACGATGCGAGAAAGTAAAATAATGAATAATGAATACGATTCACCGGCGGCGGTGGAGGCGGCTGCTTTCGCTACAGTGCGTTTTTGCCAGCGTTGCTTTAAAGAAACAATGGGAGTTTGTGGGATATTCATTTTACAAAGCAGTAACACTGGTAGCTTTTGCAAGCAAATACAAATAGTTCGAATATTATATAATAGTAATTATTAAATGCAATAGAATATTAAGATTATCCAAATCTGTTCCTTTCTACACGAATTATACGTTAGTCCTTGTCTGAACATGTAATGTTAAATACTCTCTACGTTTTCACCTTTAAAAATATTCCCCAAATTCTCATTACTTTGTTAAATAAAAATATTTTTATTTTTCTTAAATGAAAATATAAATGAAATAAAACATCATAAGGTTCCATGTTAATGTTCAACAAAGAGAAACATTCAAAGAATTTCACATTTCGTTGTCTTATCTTGTCAACGAACTTCTGAAACATACATTGCTTCATTGTTTCCCAAGGCAGCATACGGTGGTAATATAAAATTTAAGTTCAAATGTTCGTACAAATTTATGGTTCTCGATTTTTTTTCAATTTTTCTTTCATGTTAAGTATTAGAAAAAATGATAATTTAATCCAAACTCTCCCAATTTATTTACTTCAATACCCCACCCAATTACTACGTTACATAAAAAATGTTGGAAATTCGGGAAAACGCAGTATCTGACGTAATTTCTTGGTCCTGGAGGTCTCGGCTTCATGTAAAGTACCTCTCAAAATCATTGAAAAGTCTGTTACAAATTCCAAGCTCCACGACATCAGCCAAAAGGATTTTGAAACTTCAGTTTTGGAGAAAATCCGCTTAATTGTTTGTGTGTTGTGCAGAGACAAACGAAGAGACACGTTACCGACAATTGATTTTTCTGTATCAGGGACGCACAAAACATGGATTCTCGCTACACCACGTGTTGGAGGATCTTTTTTCCTCTGTATTAAGCAACTGGGTTTATCCACTTTTTCGTTACCAGGCCCCGACAATGAGTTTTTGTGTCGAAAATTCTCAGTTTTCCTGTGCCCGATTACAATACTTTCTCTTCTGACATTGGTGTGAGAAAGTAAAAATATAGAAAATTGCTTCTCTCTCTCTCTCTCTCTCTCTCTCTCTCTCTCTCTCTTTTTTTTTTTTTTTTAGTTAATGCGTTACAATCATATTTTCTGATTGCTCTTGGCATTACAAAACCTAACATGCAACGGAAGACGTTCGAATTCCATTATGAAACACTGTTATCAGTATCCAGTTATCAGTATAATCCAGTTATCTGTCAATATCTTGCCTCTCCACTGATGATTTATCGTATGGTGTGTATTCTGCTCAGTGCTGCTCGTTTCTAGAAAGGTCCTGTATTTCATAAATATTCATCTGGTTTAGATGAATTTCCGGATTGTTTATTGAAAACTTGTGTACCTGCTTTTATACGCCCGTTAACTCACATTTTCAATGCTTCTTTATTTCCAGATATTTTCGAAACAGCAAAAATGAAACCACTTTTTTAAAAAAGGGAGCAAAACTGAAATGAAAAAGTACCGACCAATTTCTCTTTTATCAGGTTTCTCTAAAATACAAGAGGCTTTTCAATACGCGAATGGAAACTTTTCTCAGGAAAAACGAAGCGTTTCCAGTCTCACAACACGGGTTTAGAAAATGAAAATCTACGGAAACTGCCATTTTTTCTTGTCTTAACGATGTTGCTTCATCAATGGACCAAAATGAAGCACCCATTGGAATATTTTTAGATGTTTCGAAAGCTTTTGACGTTATTGTCCATAACATCTTGCTATCAAAATTTCCTTCTTATGGAATTCGTGGTATCGCCCTAAGTTGGATAACTTCGTTAGAAATCCACACACAATACATTTGTTACTTTACAACGCACTGCCAGATGACAATAAACAATTGAAGTCTGTTCACAAATTTAAGTTAAAAGTTAAATATTTTCTGCTGCATAACTGTTTCTATATAATTAGAGACTATTCTGATTATCAAAAGGAAAAATTATGTTCATTTGAACAAAACAGTGATATATAATAAATTAGTTTACATTTGTATTGTATAATTTTTTAAAAGACTTAATGATTGTTACAAATAATGTACTTCAGCTTCCAGGTCAATGACCCTCATCTCGATCAGGTTTTTGTACAGTTTCCCTGATCCATTGAGCAAATGCTGAGATGGCCCCTTGTTTTGATTCTGGACGTAAATGTAGCTCCACTATGCGCTTGTATTGTTGAACTCTCCTTTTGCTTGTAATGGTAAGAGTAGAAGTAAGGGCGAGTTGCTATTTTGTTAGCAATGCAGAAAAATTCGTGCAATTCGTGTACCGATGCAAATACGTTTTCTATAACTCAGAACAAAAATGACTATTTTTCAAATATTGCTAATCTTGCTTTTTAATATTTATTTTTATTTATGTTAAACTTTTACACATCTTTAACTATTTATAGTTAAAATGACGGGAAGGGATTCTGGAACGCAAGAAAACGTGCGCAGATAATCTTTTCCCCCCTACGTCACATACAGTTTTTACTGTTTTTTGACTGAATAAATCTAAATCTATTCGTAATATGAACAGCGGCGTTTCAAAATCGTCCAACTATCCGTATTTTGCGATTTAGTAAAAAGTGCGAAATATATTGGTGGAGCTAAGTCAAATTCTTTCTTTATTCATTCGTAAGGCTTACGTAACAATATAATAAACAATATTAATGACTTCTATACTAGCAGTAGCGTATTAATGTCAGCTATATCTTACAAAACTCTCATTACATTGCAGTAAACACCACGCCACGTTCCTTTCCTGTAATCTTCTGAGACTCGCTTTATGAGGAAAATCGATCTTTCTGGTGCATACTTGGTCAATAATGTGCTTAGCAACGCCGAATCTATACATCGGAATTGCATTCAACAGTTCGTTGCCATGTCGACATTGTGTGAATATTTCTGTAGTTTAAAGTAACGTATTTTTGCAAATATTTCAACCCCTCGCATTTAAGCCCCACTTTCCCGTTACGTGCTCATATACGGAATATTAATATACGTGGTGTAGGGAAAATTAGGTAATGCTGCGGAAACTCTCTTTCTAAATTTCAACGGAAATACACGTTTTTTGGGCCCCTGATACCGAAAATGTTTTTTTTAAACGCCTATATGTACGTTAGTATGTGTATGTCTTCTGAGTGCATGTGTGAACAACACTAGCGCCTACACAATGTGTAAGATTTTTTTTTTTAAAGTTGAAGTACTTACCTTACGATTTGGCTTAAGTCGAAGCTGTGCGCTTTTGAAAATCATTGTTTTTTGGGGGGTTACATGAAGCCCCGGGGATATTTTCAAAATTGTCTCAAAAACGGCTCCAAATTTTTTCTTTACATATCTTGTAAGAATAGAGTAAAATACCATTATAAAGGTGGCATAGGTCCGATTTTCACAGTGAACTTTGAATTTTCGAAAATTTCAAAAGTATGGATTTTTTCTGGGTCGTTCTACAACTACAAAATTAAAGATAGTGTTTTTTTCCTTCAATTAAATTTTGCCCAAAATTTGTTCTTTCATTAAGGTCATGTACATTTTTTTTTTAAATTTGAGTAGTTTTCGCACAATTTACATGCAATTTCCGCAATTTTTTAAAAAAATATACAAAA
Source organism: Gryllus longicercus (assembly GCA_038098605.1). NCBI lineage: Eukaryota > Metazoa > Arthropoda > Insecta > Orthoptera > Gryllidae > Gryllus > Gryllus longicercus. Next base: position 3,107,766 of record JAZDUA010000079.1, read on the forward strand.
ACAAGTTTTTCTCATAACTGCTCCAAATTTTTTTAAAAACTATTGTTAGAGTTAGTGCTAAATGTACTCTATCAGCCCTACTAATAAAAGCGTGGTGTAACATGGGTATACCACGCTTATTCTGGGACTAGTTAGTTCTAGCTTAAGAATGGTGTAAGAACGGAATAACTTTTTACTAATAATGGCGCCTAAACCGTGGAATAACTAAAACTTCTCTAAACCGAAAATAATGCTTGGCAACGTTGCTTCTTGTAGCATCTTTGGTGATTTTGCATATTCTCTGCTAAGAAGAAGTGAGCGACGACATCCGCCATTTGACTACGAATTACCGAGTGTTAGCGAAAAGAAGTTCGTGGTGTGCGACGCGTGTCTTCCTACATTTAATATTTACGAGTTATTGATTGGTTATTGTTTTTAGGAGGGTTTGAATAGTTTTTTATTAGTATATATTAAATTGCATTTTGTGTATAATTAAGCAATGGCTGAAAAGCGCGCGAGGAGTGTGAACTGGGATAGTGAAGAAAAGGTAAGAAAGATTTTGTTTTGATAAATATTTAGCATTGTTTTTTGCAAGTGTGATGTTTGAATGTGTTAACTTTTCCTGTTTTCTTTTTCTTTCCAGCAACTGCTGAGAGAAATAATGAAGGAACATTTAAATGTATGTGAAAAACAATGATACATTTATTAATAAAAGAAAAGCCCAAGCTTGGCAAGAAATTACAAAAAAATTTAATGATGTAAACTTTTGGAGTAGGGAATTGAAACAAATTTATAACCAATGGAAAGTAATGAAAACAAAGTCAAAGAAAGAAATGGGGGAATACAAGAAACATTGTCGATTGACTGGCGGGGGACCAAAGCCAACAAGTCCTTCACACGAGACTCTGGAAATGGTGAGTCTGGATCCCACAGGATTTTTATATCCAGAGAATCCATACGACTCTGACAATTTTGTGGTATCTTACGAACCACAAATAGAAATCGAGGATACTGTGTTGCGTCCAGCAATAAATATTTTTGCATTGGAAAGGAGCGATGCTGCAATTGCCTCCACTTCAGGCAATTCTCTTGCTGCTGCCGCTGGTGTTGTGAGCGAGTTTTGTAGTGATGCAGAACTACTCACCGCTACTACTATGCCCCCTGCAACTGCTAGTTTCACTGCTTCCAGTGATGCGGGAGCTGCTGCTGCTGCTGCTGCTACTACTACTACTACTACTACAACTACTGCTACTACTACTGCTGCTGCTGTTACTACTACTACTACTACTGCTGCTGCTGTTACTACTACTACTACTACTACTGCTGCTGTTACTACTACTACTACTACTACTACAACTACAACTACAACTACAACTACAACAACTCCCACGCCTGTTGCTGGAGCTGCTACTCCGTCAAGATTAAGAAGAGATCGAAAGATGGGGGAATTTGATTTCAAGAAAAGAAGTTTTGAATCAATGGAACGATACAGAGCTGAAGAAAATGAGAGATTGGAAAAATAACATTTGTTAAGAGTGCAGTGGGCAAAAGAGCAGCATGATAAGTTAATGAGCATTTTGTGTCTGCAAGAAGAAATTTTGTATAAGCAATTGCAGAAGTAAATTGTAATAAAATTATTTTTTCACAAATGTATTATCTTTTCTTTCATTTCAGCCTAGTGAACCAAATATTAAGTGAATTATATGTAAATTGAAATTCTTGTAGGAAGTTAGAGTATTTAAATGAGTCGCTTTCAAAAGCCTAGATTCCATCTTAAGTAAAATTTGCAATAGAAAGAAAACAAAATATATTTAGGTTATGCTGAAGTAATGTTTGTTTTTCGTTTCGCAATGAACATAGTACAAATTTGGGGAATAGTTTTCAAATATTGATTTCACTTTTCTTTTTTTTTGAAGTGAAACAAATTGAAACTAGATTTTTCTATAGAAAAGTTGTAAACCTGTATGTAAAATTTTAAATTAGCTTTTTATACCATTGTGTTGGAAGTAGAGTTAATAAATAGTTAAATAATTGAATAGTTCTTTTGGGCTTCATAAAATTTGGTTTAGGCACTATTAACAAATTCTCTCATCTTTCTGATAAGTACTGATTAATCATAATGTTAAGCAAAGACTTAGTAGCATATCACAAAGTTGCGAATATTTCTGTGGTATTTCTTTTTGGGGGGATGCACAGCTGGCCAAAATCATTATAGTAGGTTTTAACATAAATTCCAAACTTGTGATCATAATTATTGTTATATTGCCTTCTGAGAATGAGTTAGCTGAAGGACTTTAAAAAGGTAAGATTTTTGATAGTGTGGTCTATTAATTTTTAGAATGGATTTCTCATGTCAGCACGTAGTCTTCGATGAAAAGAGGCATTTTCGAAGGTAATATAGGAGGGGATAACATAAGTAAATTAAATTAAAATGAATGTAGAACAATTTTTCACTGCGCTGAGCAGGTTCCCTTTTACCACTTTAAATCAAAATTGACTCGTATAAAAGTGAAATATTTTATATGAAATTGATAGGAAAATATGAGTCTGCAAATAAAATTCTGAACAATTTTTTGTATTCGTATTTAAAACCTTTCTACTATACCTTCTTTAATATTTTTTCCCCTCAGAGGTTGAAAAGAGGTATGCTCTATAGAATGCTAACAAAAAGTTCAAATTCATATTATTTCTGCAAATGCTTATTAATCCCCATTAGGAAGAATTACATGAAATATGGAAGTATTTTAAAATGGGAAATTTTCTTAGTTCAGTCAAATATATTTTTTGGGATATATATGAATATTGGAACAAGTATTGTTTTGCTACCACAAAGCAATTAGAAACAAAACTATTATCAGACATATTTCAGGTAAAACTTTTATTTCCATTCACATCACTTTTACACTTAAATTAATAAGCAGATATCCTTCACTAAAAATTTTCCTCTATAAAAGCTGCCCGAACTGCTGCTCCTCGACCTACAGCTTGAATTGGTTGCAATTCCTGTTCTTCAACCACTTCTTCTTCAACAGGAAATTCTTCTTCATTAAAAATGATTGCTATGTTGTGCAATATTGCGAGTGCCACAATATATAGCTTTATATTTTCAAGGGAGTTTCTGAAGCCTGTTTGGAGACAACGAAATCGGCTTTTCAGCACACCAAAACATCTCTCCACAGAGTTCCTTGTGCGCACATGCATTGCATTGTAGCGCACCTCCTTTCTTGACCTGGGCCTCAACACTGGGGTGAATAAATAAGGTGTGCACGCGTACCCAGAATCTCCCAAAAGCCTCCCATGAAATTGTCCACCTTCAAATTTCAATTTCAACGCAGATTCATTAAATATTCGGGAATCATGTGCACTCCCATACCATCTTGCCACAATGTCCATTATCTTCAATGAAGCATCACACACAACTTGTACATTTAATGATGGGAAATTTTTCCTATAAATATAATAGTGCCCTTCATTGCCTGGTACATGTGGGATGCGGATGTGAGTGCAATCAATGCACCCGACCACACTTCTGAACCCACAAATATCCGAAAACATGTTCATTTTCTGCACCTCTTCGTCTAAATTTGCAGGCATTCGTATATACATCTGCTTCTTTTGGACAATAGACAGTGCCACTCTACGGCACACATTGGTAATAGATTGTTGACTTATCCCATGCAAGTCAGCAGAATCATCTTGAACTTCATTTCTTCCCCAGCAGCGAAGAGCAGTTAAAATTTGAAGATCAGGAGAAAGTTTCCCTCCCCTTCCGTCAGATTTTAACTGTGCTCCGAACAAGTCTATTAATTTTATTGCTCCTTCTTTAGAAAATCTGTATTTCCTGCGGAATTCTGCATCAGAATACATCTCCAATGGACTCACACGTGCCCGGTAACTCTTCTTCTTCCTCCTCGGTTGTTCACAATCGAAGATTTCGTCCATAAACACAACTTCTTCCACACTTTCTATATCTCGAATAGACATCGTTTACAAGAAAGTCAGAAAATAAAATCACAGTTCCAATCGAAGCAGCCAAGTCAATAAATATCCCGGAGAAAGTACCAAAAACGGAAGCAAAGGTCGAAATATATGAAAAGACTGAAAAGAAACCACGAAACACACGCACGAACAGCTGGCCACAAACTGGAGACAAATGACTATTGCGAAGCGCTTGTTTTAGTCGCGATTTTTCCTTATTCCACACTTAAACTACGTGTCTCCGAGGTTTAGCGGTTGCCATGGAAACTACACCTCACTTATTACGCGCTCGAGTTAGTCCATGTTTATTGGTAGGAGTTTTCGCTATTCTCCTGCTATTCAGGGCTTAAGCACAGAATAAATGTTACACCACGTTTATTGGTAGGGCTGTAAATGACAGACGCCATATTGTTCTATTTTGTTTTTTGATAAATCACAAAAATGAAATTTTTAAACTTCTTACGTCGATATTTTTTACACTAGTGGCGATTTGTTTACATTAATATATTTATAGGTACATGTGCTTTAAATAATGTCAAATAAGTTTGTCGAAAACTCAACCGTTATCTGTAAAAAGTAGCCCAAAATTCCGCATTTTCAGAAACTATCAAAAGCTATTTTCCCCAAAGGGGCTACAAATTTTTATCTTCATACGTTCAAAAAAAGTACTTTGAGCTGCGATAGATGGCAGCCGGCAAGAGTATGTAGCAAGTCCGAGAAAGCTTGCCGGGACCAAAGGAAATAGAAAACAAATACGGGAAGGTCTGTGCCATCTGTAGCACCACTTGTTAAGTTTTTGGGATGAATACACTTTCTAGAGGATATTTCTGCGTGCATCACAAGCGGACTCAGAATGTCTATCCATTTGTAACAAGTTTCAAAAATGAAATGACTTCGAAAATGTACGTAACATTCAGCCTCCCACTTTGCAATGACATTTTTCATAATACACTGACTTCCGAATATTGTATTTTACAGTTTCTGTAGAAAGTGTAGATTACAATATTTAAATACTTCTTACCTTTTCGCTGCTGCTAACACATTGCAAGTATTGTTATGCTACAGGGAGAAATTGCTATTTTTTGACAGAATATCTCTTATTACCAGGGCGTAACCAAAAGGTAATTGCATTTTGTTCCTACAGATAATAAATTACTTTCTGACCGCACATTACACGTATAGTCAGATTCCTTGTTTTGTGTGTCCTTGAAACCGAAAAATCGAATGACGGCAAAACGTTTGTCTGTCCTTCCGTCTATGCACAACACTGAGAACAAGTGGCTATATCATAAGTAGGATTTTCACCAAGATTGATATGCCCCAATCGATCTGGCTAATGACGCGGGTTCTTGAATTTGAAACCGATATTTTAATTTTCGGGGGTATTTTACAGGAAGCCCCTGGGACATTTTCAAAAACTTCAATAAAATGGGTCCACATTTTTTTACTAATTTTTTATGATATAATTTTAAAAATACTAAATATGCCTTTAATAAGTAATGCATTTGAGATTCTATATCGATGACTCCCGTCTCGATCATGTTTTTCGTCCAGTTTCCCTGATCCATTGACAAATGGGAAGATAGCCCCTTTGATTTACTTCAGGGCATAAACTATGCTCACAATTTGTTGAGCTCTCCTTTCGCTAGTTATGATACGAATAGAATGAGAGAGGGTTACTATTTTGTTAGTACTACTAAACTAAGGTCGCTAAAACTGCACATACTTTCACGCCCTTAGCAATGGCTACGTAATACTATTTATTGCGCTATTTTTTGTCCGAATTAACGCATGTCAGTTTTTGTAAAACCCATACACCCAAAGTTAAGTACGAAAACTAAATATTTTCAAGCCAATATCAACACAAATCCGACAATTATGCTGTCAATGCTGTAAAAAATATGGATTTTCAAATAGCAAAAATTAGCACCATACTACCTCCAACTCGTCTCAAATTACTTTCTCGAAGCGGGCGACTATATTTGACGCCAAATTACACCACAAGTACTCTTTTTCGAAGAATTCGACATGTCGTTATTTTAAGATCTTTGTGATAAACATTTGTCTATGGAAAACATTATCTTCATTATTGTTATTGGAGGACACAGAAAAAAATGTGAATTTTTGCAGTTTTCGGTGGAAAAGGGGATTTTCAGCGTTAACGAGACCTGCACCAATCTATTAAACATTCTTTACACTAACAAACAATCAAAAAAGTTGGAGCCAGTATGTCCACGGACTTCATGTAAAGTAATGCACAAAATTAAAATATGGGTTTCAAATTCAAGGATCATCAGGCAGATCGATAAAAGAAATTTCAATTTGGAGAAAATCGTCTGAACGGTTAAACCGATAGTGCAGGCCACAGACAGACGTTTTGCCGTCAATCGATTTTTCGGTATCATGGATTTAAAAAACAAACTTGGATCCTGGCTTCACCTCGTGTTTCTTCTAAATTTTGCGACTGAATTTATCCGCTTTTTCGTTATAAGGGTCCGGCAGTAAGTTTTATCTGCCGAAAATGTGCCCTTTTCACTGCAACATAAAATACGGTAAAATAAGGCTTCAATTCAATTCAGCATTACATAATTTTCTCATCTTAAGAACCTTCTTAGTGATGGGAAGGTAAAAATCAAATGGTCGTTGCTACACTGAGGAATAATACCTAGACGACTGAAATCCCTTGCAAGCAGACTTGTAGATTGGTGCCAGATCTCACCATCTAGCGCGTGAGGTATATTGCCTCCTCCCAGGATAAAAACGTCTACACACTCGTTCTCACATTATTTCTGACTTTTACAATTTTCGAAAATCCAGTGTGTTCAACGAAAATGACAACTGCGCAGTTTTTAAACTGCAGTAACCATGGAAAAAATAAAGAATTGGAAGGAGGGGAAAAAATGCATTAACTTCAAGCAGAAACTTAGCTAAGTGAGAACTATTTTTTTCTCCAAAAATTGTACATTACTTTTTTTTAAGACTAAATCTCTATCAATATTGTAATTTTGCAATGTTGATTTTTTGCTAATTTAAAAATACAGAACGCGGAGAAGTGGATTAACATCACTTTTTACCGTCCTGATCTACATTCTAGGGAAAAAGTGCGTGTATTAATGTAAAATTACGCGAAAACTATCCAATTACACGGAAACTTGTACATTATCAAATTCCAAGATCTACGTCAACTACTCATGTCATCAAGAGGGAAATGTCCGTCTTCAGTTTGCAGTTGTAAGAAAACGCCGAAAAAATGGGAATTTTTACAATTTTTGCAAATTTAAGTATTTTGATGAAAGCACCACTTGACATTTTTAAGCAAATTTTGAAATGTTGAGGATTCATGGAAAGTATCATGATTTCTTGATTGACTTTATATTGAACCATTTACAAGGCTGCCCAGTTGTTTTGGAGTTCTTTGCCCAAACGTGTAAATTCCGTAAAAGTATCAGCCAAAAAAGGAGAAAAATTAGTTGATCATATATACAGAAATAAAATGTTATCTTACGTATGACTACGGACTCCTTTCGAAATATTCAAGGGAACCCACGACCCCTTCTGCGCACACCCGTGTATGGGAATTCTGGCTGCCTGCACGCTTTTCTACGGGTGTGCAAATTCAGTAGAGTTCGCTGACAAGTTTTGGTAGACCAACAAGAAGAACAACAAGCAAGTTAAAAAAAAAGTTACCAGCCTGTGTGCCACCTCTCTAGAATTAATGCAATATTGGGCTATGAATCAACAAAATGCAGCCTTTTGTCCACCATACTGTTTGTTTTAGTAACTAAATATGGCCTATGATATTCACGTTGTCGAGTCAAATGTAAGAATATACATACGAATATTAGTCGAATCAGACGACAGGTTGTAAGTAAAAAAAACCCAGATACGATGTACACCAGATATGATGTACAAGCGTCCTTTTTTGCTTCGCCCAGTCGGGTAAAACTGATTTTATTGTTTCAGGGCCCTCTGCTTCCAAGTTAGAGCTGGAGGATGCGTTCTCCTACTACGGAACCCTGCGCAGCGTGTGGGTGGCGCGGAACCCGCCTGGCTTCGCCTTCGTGGAGTTCGAAGACCCCCGCGACGCCAGACGCGCGGTCCGCTGCCTAGACGGAAGGTAGGCGCCGCCCGCAAGCAACGTCTAGCAGATATCCTTATGAACTGAAAGAAACTGTTTTGGTTCTCGCTTCAGTTTTTGAACAACGCTTCAAGATTTCGTGTGACCCGTTACGCTGTTTTGACGTTTCGAGAAAATTATCTTGTAAACATTAGGGGAGGAGGAAAAACATCTTGTGAACATTGTTTTCGGGAAATTTTCTTGTGCCACTAAAATATCTTGAACAAGGGACGAAATATTTAAAACTCATCTAAATCACGTTCACAAATCTTAAAGTACTTTGATGATATTTAGTTTAATGTAATAAATTAAAAGGTTTAGCCGAATGAGACTGTGAAAGGTGCTCCCAAACCAAATCATAGTCGCGACACACATGAAAAATAATAAAAAATCAATCGATTCCCAAAAATCAGCCTCCTAGGACAATCTGTTGCAGACATACGAGAAACATGTTTTTCTTTTTTCTCACTTTCTGTTGCACGTGTCAGGCGGGGGGGGGGGAGGGCAGAGACGGGGGAAATAGTTGAATTTCAAGCTATTTTTGTCATCCAATATTGTCGCCAAATTCAAATAGAAAAAAAATGATTTTCGACATGAAAACTGCGTACTGTCTCAGTCCCACGTCAAGAACGTGTCTCATAAGATTCTATAACATATATTTTTCAGATTTTTAAACAAAGTGGGCGATAGTAAAATAATTCATCAATTTTATCAGTTACCAAATTTGGAATTCGCTCCAAAATGTTGGAATATTGGAATATTTTTCACCAATGTTTAAACAATTAATTAAATTACTACAAAGTGTAGCTTATCAGCATGATTAAAAATGTTTTGCTGACAAATGCTGGTTTGTATATGGGAAGTATTTGTGTTATACAAATAAAATGATCAAACCCCTTTTATTTTTAGATTTAAGTATTGTTTCAAATTAAATCAAATTACTCAGATATAATCTTTGACACGTAAACAATCATAGATAATTAATTATTGTCATTTCAGTAATTGGATCACTTGTTCATTTATTTATTAAGTCTTATCAAAATTTCTGACGGTTTAACAATTTTTGCTACTTATAACGAGTTTGTGCCAAATAATAAATGATCGTAGCTGTGTGGGAGCAGCGTCCGAGGGTGCGACTTCCGTTCGCACATCACATTAATATCGTTTCACTCCCGATGTTCCTATTGTGGAGGCTCTTCCGGTGCACCTATTTTTGTTCGTTCTGCGCAGCACCAGTTTGCGGCATGCACCACGTGGCCACAACACGGGCATTGATTTTAAAATTCCCGCAAGTATTATAGCGCAAACTGGTGCCTGAAGGTCATTGACTCAGTTTTCACATCGAAAATTAATTTCAATTTTTTTCTATTTGAATTTGCCATCGAAATTAACTAAAATACTTTAAAATTCAACCATTTTCTGTCTCTGCAATTTTTTCAGCCTGATATATGCAATAGAAGATGAGGGGGAAAAAAATGAAAAACGCGTTTCTCTTGTCTCCGCCCCAACTGCTCTAGGACAGCGTTTGCCAACTGGCGGAGAAATGACGTCGGAGCTCCGTTCCCCCTTCCCGAGCGCCTGCTCGGTGAAAGGTGGGAACAGAGGGGGAAGGGAGGGGCAGGCAGCGGTCGCCGATAACGCAAACCAGTGGGCCTTTGGTGGTGTTTCAGGGAACATGAGTGGGAGACTATCTACACCAGTTAATTTTCTTTCGGTTTGGGAAGAAAGGTTTCCTTTTGTTGGTGCCGTAACAATGGCTGGGTGTTTTGTATATTCGAAAGAACTGCATTATGTCGAAAGAGTTAAACCCACCGAAGCATTACGTAGCTTTGTAACTGAGGAAAAACCGCGAGATAAAAATAATTTCTGAGAATTCGCAAATTACCTGCTCTCATGAAATGAGGACAGGAATTTGCAGATATAATATTATGGAAAAGGAATTGAAAATCACGAGGATTTAGAAGAATCTCAAACAAAACTGTATAAATAATGAAGCCTGGAATCCAAATTCTCCCACGTGACCCCTCCCGGGTATATATTTTAACTACTCAGGCCCACAAAATAAAAAGTTCAGACTCCAATACTTTATACATGCTTCTCTATGTATGACGACGCGTCCCTGTCACTGCAGTCCCTCTGACCGGGAGGTCGTAGGTTCGAGTGCCGACGGTGGCAGGATTTTCGACATTAGCTTATTAGCTAGGTCGAATTCAGTCGCTGCCTGGATGAGAATTCTAGCGGCCGGCTGCACTGATCGGTAGTTTTCCGTGGTTTCTCCAATCAACTCCAGGCGAATTCCGGAGCAGTACTCTCGCAAACAGGCCACGGACTGCGCGCGATCTCACCTTCCTCTTCCTTGTCCTATGCTCACCCCTTACACACACGCTTATACTAACATGTACTACGGTACCGTATACCGGGAGACCCGTCAGTTGCTAAGTGCTTGGCCCGGGTGGGGCGGTGCCACGCTAGTGGGAGATATGGTGCCCCCCCCCCCCCCCCCCGAAAAAAAACAACAACTGGAGGGGTGGTGGCGCGTACGTACTTAATTTTTTTCAATTTTGTGTGCCTGTGTTGTGGTTTGGGACGAACTAAAATTGTTGTATTATATAACACTATAAAATATTGTATTAGAATATTAAAAAAGTATTCTCTAAAAATGTTTTGTGTTAGAAGAATGGAAGTGGAATTACGAACTGGTTACGAAAAAAAGAGTCGGGTATTGCTTTGTGTAATGAAACAATCCACGTTCCGTTTTTTAATTTTTCATATTTGCATTGAATCATAAACATTTTTATAATAATTACCTTTTAAAAAGGTAATTATCGAGCGAAAGTTTTCGCGCCACTTCCGTACAACAATTGGAACACTGCACGCCCGACGCCGTGTCCGGCACTGCCTTTGGTCCGCGGCTTGGTTCCGATCAGGAGAGCAGATTTTTGTGAGGTCACAGTGCATTGAGTTAGCAAGTCCTGCCCTAGGAGGCTGATTTTTTCGAATTACGAAAGTTTTTATTCTCTTTGATATGAGTATTGCGATTGTCGATATGGCTTGATGGCACTTTTCACCGCCTTATTCTTCTATAGCCTTTAATTTTAAGTAATTATGGACATTTATGCCCAGCGGTGGAGGGAACGGAGTTTATTTTAGTTTTAAAGCATACATTTCGAAATTTAATAAAAGTATTGGAAAACTAGTTTTAAAATCAAAACGCTTTGCTACAAAACCCGAAAAAAGCGAAATATTTTACCACGACGTTATTTGAAAGGATTAAGTGCAAGCGGAGCCCATACGTGTGTCGCAGGAACATCTGTGGGCGTCGTGTGCGCGTGGAGATGTCCAACGGCGGGCAGGCGCCTCGGCGCGGTATCCACCCGGAGGACCGCTGCTACGAGTGCGGCGACCGCGGCCACTACGCCCGCGACTGCAGGCGCGACCGAGCGCGCAGCGGCCGTCGCAGGTACGTCTCCACGCCTCCGGCTGCGCCTCCGCTCTCGCGCCCGCGCCCCGCCCCCGCCGCCGGCCCCGCCCCTGCCTGTCCCCGCGCGCCCGCGTCACAGCCCGCGCCGCGGCGCGGGCGTGGGCGGGAGCCGGGGACGGGCGGCGGTGGGGCCGGTGGCGGAGGGGGTGAGGTGCTCCCGCGCATGCGCCCCGCTCGCGAGCGCTGGAGACATTTTTTAATATTTTTAATTACTGCGAAGCGTCGAAAGATTAATCTGCAGGTTTTAGGCTCTGTGGCGAATTCGGGTTCGTGTTTGTGGACAAGCCGTAAGTAGATGTTTGGCCAAATGTCACTTTTATTTCGTTGACCCCAGGTATAATTTTCTGTAAGTATTTATGTACATTCATTTTAGTTGTTTTTCTCTTTACTTAAGATACTTATGGAGCTTCTCGTTTTTGTGTGTTTTGTGTATTTGAAATGGATCCTGGAGGCCCAGATGCGTTCTCGGGCCGTACACTTTATTTTGTATTTACTGCCCGAATTAACGATAGGCGGCGAATGATGTTCAATGGTTAAAAGAGCTAGTTTTTCTTCTAGCGATCTTTAAAGAATTGATTCCTCAGAGTTCCGGAAGAAAGTATAGTTGCAGTACGATAATGCGTGGCAATGAATGCTAGGAGGCAGTAAGTAAGGCTTATCTTGGGAGCGAGTTGTGAGCGATGCTCAGCGTCTGCGTGATCTCTCGGGAGAGCAGTTTTCGGTTGCGGCAGCGCTGCTCGCCATTTGGCCTTCGGGAGAGTAGCGGCCGGCTGGGACGTAGCGCCCTTTCTTATCTCCTCCCTCAAATCACTATCCTCTCTAACCCCCTTGCCGAGAGGCGTATTGCACACACACTTTGGCTGAGAGCCTGTTTCGCTCAGATCTAGCGCTTCACCATTTGAGTCGCTCTGCAGAGTCGACGTAGTTCTTCGTAGTCCAGCGTAGCCACCACAGCCAACACGTCCAGCTTCGTGACGCTCCGTGCGCCTGAGTAGCCTTCGAGCTCTTCTCTTCTCGCGCTCGCGCTCTCCCGCCCGCCCCGTGCCGCCCCGCGCCGCCCGCGTGCGTGCGGCCAAAGCCCTTGCTCTACTAGCATAAGCGTCCGTTGACGCGGCCACCGCTGCCGCCCGCAGCGCCGCAGCGCCTCACGTAAGTACATCTTCAGCCTTGTAAGCCGAGTCCGCCTGTGAACACGCGTGCATGCTAGAGCAGCGCTTCCCAAACTCTCGCCCCCTCACACCTTCGCGCGGCTCGAGGATGGTTTTCATACGCCGCCGTAAATTTTGAAATGTGGGTCAATTATGACAGATTACTAATGCGTGGTAGGTACTTTTGGAAAACCCCACTGTTTGAAATTCCATGAATATGACACACTTGTAAATAAAATAATCCGAAAGTGGCTTGTGAGGAAATCAATTAACATTTCAATAAATTTGAATGCGATGAGGCTTTGAAGATTGTTTGGGGCATGTTCATGACAAATAGATTTTTCTACAACATAAAAATAAGTTTTCAACACAATATTCCTTTGTTTTGTGTGTCTAAAGTGAGTCTACTGATCAATTTTTCAAAAATTGTGTGGATGTATTGTCATATGACAGTTTGGGAAACACTGTGCTAGAGCGTAGCGATGGGTAGTTGATCGTGGTCGGCGGGTCGCTCACGACGTTTTGAGCTTCGTTTGTCATGCTTTCCTCCAAAAAGATCCAAAATGTATGTGAGGGAATATCTCAAGGAGGTTACGAAACTCTAGTGAGAACTGTCCTTCACTGAGGTTCTGGGTGATGTTTTATTGATGAAGTCGAACAGTAGTTTTGGCACATAGCCATTTTTTAATGTGCCAAATTGTTGTCGTAGCATGCATGTGACAGTCATCCATAGCCCAGATTGAAGGTAGATGGAAAGCTTTTGCTACTTCCAAAAACATCTATGTCAATCAACAGAAAATGTATTGATTTGAGTATTATTTAAGGAAATTTATCTTGAAGCTCAAGATACCGTGTACGGCTTATATCTGCTACGTCATTACCATCCTATGAAAACTGTAATTTCTCCAAAAGAAATTTGAAGATCACTATTGCTGGCCCACAGTGAAATAACTGACAAGATGCAACCTTAATTTTGAAAGTATAACAACCTATGTTCACACCGGACTCAGTATACATTAATAGGTGACTAAACTGCTTCCATTTTACAGTTGTTTCTGGCATGAGGTGTTCAACAAGAAACTACGTTCTCGGCTTCCTGTGGTTCGGTGCTAGCTTGTAGGTTCGGTACTTGATTCTTCTGAATATTGCTCAATAACAAACTAATAATATGCTGCCATAACAGCTTGTGCACTGTGACTTGTGCTTTTCTTGATTTACAACAATTTGGAAAATGCACGATTTGTATTTCCTGAGTTGTTTATCCGTGCCTGTATATATATCTCTGTGATGAGGATCAGTATATTTTGAAAGATGGAGGTTAACAAGAACAATGTCATTTGTATTTGGAATTTGTCTACTCTTTTTGATTGAACGGTACATTCCAGTTGAGGCGTAAGAGGAGCACCCTTTAAAAAAATCTCGCTTGTAAACTTCTTGTGGAGAGAGAGAGAGACCTCTGTCAAGTTTAAAGTTTATACTCTGATGTAAGAGATTTGATGATTAGTTTCTGTTCAAAATAGTAGTTTTAACCATTAATATGTGCACTTTTTATTTTTTGAACATATAGTTTTGTCTGTTAATGTAGTATATGTGCACTTATCATTTATTTATTTATTGAAAATGTAATCACCTTTCAGAGGGGAAAAAAATACTACTGTTCAAAAGAAGAGGAGTAATGTAGTTGTAATTTAGGTTTACATATGGCCTATAAATAATGAAAACTTAGTAAAAACATTCAATGAATACTAAATTGAACATGAATAAAAACTATTTTGATAATTCCTCATAATATAAAAAAGTGGGTACAAATTGTATTAATTAATCGTTTTGTTGTTTTCTGCGTACTTTTCAAATAGACACAATTTAAAGATATCTTTCAAAAATTTTGAGTTGGTGTTATTTGTAATATATTTCGTAAAGATTGGCAATCCCAAAATACTTAATTTATGGAATAGTCTTGTTACAGGCATTGGGCATTAGTTGTGCTGAGGATTTTCACGGTGATGATGAGGACGCAACTTCTGCGTATCGTATGTCAAAAAAAAGTACATGCAAACGTGTGCTTAGATTCTCAGTAACCCTCCCGAGTTAATTGAAATTCTACATTAAAAGATGGAATATTTATGAAAATGTACCTCCACTTTGCCAACTACCAGAAAAGGAAAATCACTAAAAGATGAGAATTGACGCATTTCTATGTCGTTCACGTTTGTAGTATCATTATCTTTTGCCGGTGACGTTCGTCGCTTATGTATTTTGGGAATCCCTTTTGAGTTTCTTTGAAAGGAACGATATTTGATAAAATCCTTTGTGTTTTCTTCCCTTCAGAACTTTCAAAATTGTTATTGAACATTCAAAATTGTTTGGAACAATTTTTGTCAAATCTGGTTCCCTCTTAGATTCTGGTTCCCTCTTATATTTATTGTAGGGTATTCGATAATAGATTTTCATGCTCATGTGAGAATTAAGTATACTTCAGGAGTGAAGGAGCATGATGCGAATTTCAGTAGCATGTTCTTGAATTCATCAGTACTTTTCTGAGTGAAAAGGTTTGAGATGTTAAAGTAAAAATCTCCATGGAGCAGTTTTGTTTTCATGCCATTGTTATTGAATGTTCATATTGCACTTTCTCGACACGGACTGTCACCTTGATTTTCCTGGTATTGTGTCGTTTCTAGTCGATGCGTCGCGACGGTTGGGTGGTCATCTGGACAGTAAAGTAGTTTTCTGCTCTCCTTTTGTCGGCATTGCTCATTGGATCTAAGTCGCCCGTTCTTCAACTCGACAATAAATTCTCCTGGAGGCGGAGATACGGTATGGTTGTGCGTAGAGCAGCTTCCAAGCGGCTGGACTAAGCTCGTGTGCGAGTGGTCGCGCTGCGCCCTTGAAGCCCAGACCCTTGCCCTTGCCCTCGCCCTCACCCTCGACCGGTCGTCCGCCCTCGCCTCCGCCCCCGCCCCGCCCGGCCCCGCCCCGCCCGCGGGGGCGCGGGCCCGGGCGGGGGCGGCGCCGCGTGCAGCCGCTAGAGCCCGCGGGTCCCGTGCCGCCCGCGCGGCGCCTGCGCAGGTCGTCGTCTCGGTCGCGCAGCCGGTCGCGCTCCCGCTCTCGCCTGCTGCGCCTGCGCTCGCGCAGCCGCTCCCGCTCGCGCACCCGCTCACGCAGCCGCTCCCGCTGGCGCTCCCGCTCGCGCAGCCGTTCCCGCTCACGCAGCCGCTCGGCGCGCTCCAACCGCTCGGCGCGCTCCAACCGGTCGCCGCGCAGCCGCTCCCGCAGCCGTTCGCGCGGCGCCCGACGCAGCCTGCGGTCTCGCAGCCGCTCCCGTTCCCGCTCGCGCAGCCGCTCCCGCTCACACAGCCGCTCCCGCAGCCGCTCACCGCGCAGGGCCGCCCGGACCAGCAGGTAAGTGCCGACGACGCACACGGACACTTGGTCCCTCTTGGAATCTCTATAGGATGGTTTGAAAGTCTTGTCAGCGACTTCTCTCGGATAATATTACTAGTACTGTTCAACGCACAAAATGTTACAAAAATGAAAGATGTCTAATTCAAGGAGAATTGAAGCATGGAGTTAAATTTTTTAGCATAGCTTTTAGTTTTCGTATTGCAGCCATTGGGCCATTTCGCAGACTGTGCCCCCTTTTTTTTCTTTATAATAATAATAATAATAGTAATAAAGATAATAATAATAATAGTAATAAAGATAATAATAATAATAATAATAATAATAATAATAATAATAATAATAATAATAATTATAATTATAATTATATTTAATAGATTCAAATTGCCTGTTTTGTCGCCCGAGTGATACCTCCTTTCTAGCTAGTGGGTGAAAGGAACGTTGTGAAATTTTCGTGGTCAGACGAAAGAGCGAGCCTGATGGCCCGAGTCTCGCCACGTAAAATAAGGCATCATTTCAATTCAGTGTTGTTGTTGTTGTTAATATTATTATTATTATTATTATTATTATTATTATTATTATTATTATTATTATTATTATTATTATTATTATTATTATTTTACTTCGTTGCTTTTCCCTCTTAAATATTGAGTCCACATGCTTACAAAATTGGCAGCATTCTGATGATCACTCTGAACCTCTGTTCTTCAGCCTTCAGAAGTATTTAATGTTAAGTCGGACACTAATAAACATAGTGTTTCTTTCAACAGCAAAGAAAAGATGCTGACGATATTACAATCCAAGAACTCTCCTATTCAGATAGCAGAACATTCATACTGCAACAATTTAATTATTTATAACCAACATTTCTCATTAGGAAGAAAAGCAATACATTGAGTATAGTTATTTTATCTGCAAGAGATGTAACCATGCTATCCTAATGAAAGTTGGTTTCAGAGACAATAATTAACATCTGTGTGGAATTAAAAATGTGCTTAAACTTTTGAAAGAGCTAATCAGAATTTTGCTGCCACCACTGCATGTTAAAGTTGAGCAGGTCAGACTAGTGGTTAAACATTTTGTAAGATAAAAGATTTTGCAACCACTTTCTTGCAACAAAAATTCACCAGATGCTGCAAAAATATTAGAGTTGGTATGTTCAATAGTACTCAAATCTGAAAAGTTTTGTATTTGATAGCAGTGCTAAATGACAAAGAGAAAGCACTCTGGGAAGCTTTCTGGAGAATTTCAAAGAACATGTAGAAGATTGATGGACCCTCGTAAATAGGAGTGCCTTATATCACTAAAAATATACCTTTTGCTTTCGTGCCTGTATTTGTTCTCTTCAAATTGTGGTAATGAAAGACAAACAAGGCATTTACTTTCACCAAGGCATTTTTTCAATAATGAAATGAAAGCAAAATTGTCCTGCCATGATAACTGCTGAGTGGTGAAAAGGAATACTTTTCAAACAGAAAATTGTACACAGGCCAAAGGGATGTGCCAATGTAAATTTCATATTAAATGTTTTATAGTTTGGGAATGCAACATTTTTTTCTCTGGTTTTCTTCAATTGTTAACATTTTCGATCAATGTATAGTTTTAGTTTTAACAAAAAATTGCTTTAAAAAGTCATCATTATAGAAGAATTACAGATTTTTTCAAATGTTGCGTGTCAGTACTTTTTAGATGTAATTTTTATTATTTCACAAAATATATTCTAATTAATCTTTTTTATTTTTTTTAAACGTTTACGACATAATGGTGTATTTAAAACAATATGACATGAAATTTTTCTTTGGTGCTTATTTTATAACGTCACACACAAAGTTGTGCAAACGCATCTTTGTGGACACACTGGAGCACCTCACGTGAGGCTAATTTCTCTTCAGCTAACTGGCGGTTTGAGCAAGTTTTCATTACTCTCTGCTCGAATTCATCTTTTATCGTCTACAGTTCTTTGAACAATAAGCTTATAATTGTACAAATTCGATTATTCAAATTACATTTTCTGTGCGCAGAGTTTATAAAAGGATGAGAAATATAATTCTACTATTGGGGAAATGTAATCTCGTTTAGAAGAATTGAATACTGAAGAACAAGAAAATAGGAATGGGATGTGGTGATAAAATTTCTCCGGTTATAGACAGTCGCTGCTGAAGATAATTGAAATAACTAAGTAATTAGTTTTCGGGATGACTTATTACTTTGAATGCCGTTTATATGCTAAAATTCTGTTATGTTTTGTGTATAACAAATAATGATGCTGCGTTGAAATTTCTTGATATAGTTGAAACATTTGAGGTTCACTGTGCTACTAACAAAGAAAAAATACTGAAGTAGATGCTGAATCAATGTAAGCTGTAAAGAAGAAGCGGAAATTTCCAAACAAAGTGAAGTGCATCCCGAATAGACATCTTGTCAAAGGAAACATCTTGTTTTCATCAGGCACCATCTGATGTAGAGCAGGAAATTACAGCACTTTCAAAATGCTTACTTGAGCAGAACAGGAATCAGTGGACTTTTTACTACTAAAGATTTACTTAATTGTAAATTCTAGTGTGAAGTATGTGCATGTTTAAAATGATCTCAGTTTCAACATGCTGTATACAGAGTTGTGACAGTTCCTCAGTATTCTAATTTTGTCAGGATATCATCTCAAACTAATATGTATTAGAGTTTAAGATGAAGATGAAATAGTTCTATGTGTAAGAAAAAAACATGTCTAGAAACATATTTCAAGAAGTAAAAATAAAAGTTCTTCGTGTCTCAGATAATGCTAGATTAGACTATAAAGACAAATTAGCCAAACTGGAACAGTTTTTACCACTCAAATAAAAACTTAAAACAATTTAGAATTTTTAATTACCTTATTTTGTGAACGCCTAAAATTTAACTGAATTGTGTACAAAAAGAAAGAACGAGAGGTGCATTTTAAATTCTAAGTAGTTGTCACATTCATGAGAACACAAATTGAAGCACTTCACATCGACCTAGAAATTCCAGTGGTTCCAGATATAAAAAAAGGAAGAGTATCAAGGTGACGCATTACTTGATGCAGTCAAATTGATGGTTTTAAACATAGTTAAAAGAAGGTGATTGATAATAAAAATATAAGATGTAACCTCTGAAAGTCTCAAACAATTTATATTGCTCAAAATGCAATGTTCCCATGAAAGTAAATTGTTTCACAAAACTTTATGAAATATAATTTTATCATATATTTTAAATGTTATATTATATTTTTATGGTTTATGGGTTATATTTCTTTCAAAATAATATTCAAGTAAGAGTTTGTAATATTTATATAATTTTTTATCCAAAAAACTTAAGAATGAGAGCGAGTGTTTGGACACAAAAAGTATAAACAAAACCTAATTTGATAATTATTTCTATGAGTGGGAACTAATGGATTAAGGGTTCAAGAAAATGGTCCATAGACAATCACCATCCTATGAGAGATTCCAAAGCAAAATACATTTACTCTGTTAAGAGTTTAACAGCTGGTACTCCCATAGCCCGCTTTATGCATACTAGCGGGCTATGGCACTCCATACAGCAAGGGAGTGAGTTCATTCCCTTCCCGGTACCTTGGATAATCTGTCCTCGCTGCACTAGTGAGTGGTGGCTGAAGCCATGCCATGCTATTGGCAGCAGGTACTTCAGGGATGTCAAAGCAATAAGCTAACAATAAGCTTTCATTATAGTGTAGTGTTGTTTTGTTCCCAGTGTTCACTTTTGTGCACACAGCTGACAGTGATGGATGCATACCTTTTCATCACTTTAAAGATTGTTCATTAAGTCATTATTCCCAAAATTAATTGAATGGATCAAGCTAAACAGCAATCTCAGGAGATCTGGCCATCATCTGATTTCTGATGATTTGAATAGAAACTTGAGTCAAATAGCGATTTAGTTGGTACAGGCTATTAGTGGTCTCATACCATTCATGTAAAAATTTTGTACTAGCAGACTTCGTTGAAGAATTATTTGTAGACCACAATTTACTCTAACATTTAATTTCTCTTTGTTACTGTTACTAGGATAGGAGAATTAATTAATGCTGGAGACATGAAAATGCACATAGTCAGACACTACAACTACCTACTTTCTCGCATTAGTTTATTTAATATTTTATACCGCAATACTCGCGTTCGTATTAACCCGGCCTTCAATTGTATTCATTACCAATCGTAGTGCATTAGGTATGAAAACTAATTCTTTTAACCCTTCGATTCTGTTTCTCCGGTTGGTGTTTTCTTTTTTTACTCTAAAAGTTTGACACAATAGTTTACAAGCAGTTGATGCAAGGATGTTATTTGAAATTATTAATTGAGGAAGTGATACTATTTATTTAATTTATTTACTACATATTACTAAATAACAAAGAATAAGGTTTCCAGAAAACAATATTTTAACATATCCTCCCTCATAACTATACATAGGTGTCTGTCTTACCAGCATGAGTTTGTTTGAATAAGAGCTACCAAGTTGTAATACGCAAGTACCCCAAATTATCACTCAGAAACTGCAACATAATACTACAAAATGGAAATGCACATATTTTTAAAATAATTCATATGAATAATTTTCAGTGTTGGGAAGCATTATTTGCCACTGAGGTTTTACCCCAAAGAGTCAAAGCATCGACACAAAATTTGACAATCCAAAACTGCATTTCATGCAGCCCAAGGAGATATAATTAAGAGAATTCCAAACTGCCATGTCAGTGTTGCCAAGGCCATATTTCAACCTGATATCGTGTGAAACATTGTCTCCGGCAAAAGGAGCTTCAAATTCGCAAGATTTGTCACAACCACTTGATTTTAAAATAATAGATTTCAGAAAAAAAGATGATTTTATAGAACATATTTCATTATGTAAATATCTAGCAATAGTATTGCAGTTTTGTAATGTTAATTTTTTCCAATTTTCTAAGATCACTGAAGCTTAGCGCTGCACAATTTTTAAGCGTTCTTTGCTCTTTTGAAAGAGAAAAACAGTTTGGTGCAGTTTTTAAAAGTTGCCTTTACTTCTTACACCAAAATACTACTACATTTTTTTCAAAACATTGTACCCGATCCTATTAAAAGATTTTTGACTTTTTTTTTAAGCTGGTGGAGCCCAAGAAACTTGTGTAAGTTATGCTCAGGGTGGCCACTTACTGGAAAACCGAGAAAAATGAAGGAATCTCTTTACTTTAGAGAAGTCTGGGAATTTGTAGAAAAATCTTCAGAATTCTAGGAAATGATTCAGACATTGTTCAACTAAAATTTTTTCCTTGAGAAATAAACGTGCCTCGATTTTAATTTGTTGAGTTTTTAAAAAAATTGTACTTAACATTGATGAAATTAGAGAGTTGACAATTTAGTTAGTGTATTGCTTCTCGTTGTTGGGGTGTTTCATTTTTTGATTTTTATTTTTTTTTTTTATTTTTTTTTTTTTTTTATTGATGTGAAATACTTTACACATCTTTGGGGGGGGGGGGGGGGGGACGCTGGAAACCTGTGTAAGTCTGGGAATTTGTTTTAGGAAAGAGTGACCACCCTGATACTTCTTCCCATCATGGCAAATACAGTTTAGGAGTACGAGTATATTTGTTCAAAAAAACTAGAAGTGCTCCAACAGTATATACTTTCTTGCTTGATTGAAAATGGTTTTTAAAATATTTTAATTTTTGCTGTACTAAAAACTCAATTGCAACTTGAAAAAATTTAATTCGAATGAATTGCCTCGTGTGCTTATCTGCATTGATATCGATTGTCATTGGCAAGGCCTGAAAAGTGTGCAAAATTCAAATTTACAGTTCTGAACTTTTTTGCAATTTTCAAAAATGAAAATTGTGCCGAAAATCACCACTATCTTTACAGTTTTTTTGCTACATGTGAGGATAAAAATGAGAGACAAAATTTGAAGCTGTTTCTGAGAAAATTGTTTGAAATGGTTTTAAAGGCACCTATGTTTAATCTAAAATTATTCGAAAATACTCATTTCCGATATATTGAACATGACCTCCTTTGAAGAACTGATTTTGATGAACATCCTTTATTAAGAAAACAATAGTTTCAAAATTGTAGTTTTAGGAAGACAATGAACAAATTTTGAATTTTTGTGAATTTAAAGAAAATCAGGGTTTTTAATGAACAGACACTTGCACCATTCTCTTAAACGTCCTTCTCACTATCCAACAGCAAAATTATTGGTGTTTATAAAAGTAATGCACAACAATAATTCATTTCTTCTTGTAGATATGCATCAATGTTCTATGAATACATTTCTTTTTGAAAATTTCAATAAGTTCTATAAAGACATTATGATAATAGGTACTGTTTAATACATACATATTCAATCTTTTTTGCAATCCAATACACATTTTGCTTACTTTGCCCTGGAGCTGTATAATTAGTTCTAAATACCAACAAATGAAGAAATGTGTGTTCTCAATGGAAGCTTTGTGCAATGAACAGAACATTTTTTTAAGATTGTTGCACAAAGTTTTGAAAATTACACCACCTAGCTGAAAATTACTGTGATTTTTTCACTCTACACACTTTATTTGCTGATAGTGCAATAAGATGTGAATGTTCTTTTATCACTCCTTCCATATTAGTTGCATTTTTAGTAACAATTTTTTTATCCATGTCAAATATATAGTGGGGGAAATTTGTATGTATAAGAAACATTCCAATTTCATTATTGTGGAAAACATGATGCAGTAATCATGGGACATTACAAGCTGGCACACTTCACACAATCCACATGCTGTAATGTACTTCATGAAATTTGTTTTTCCTTTTTATATTAAGATCCTGCGTCCATTGGAGAGCTCATAGAAAGTGTTATTATTTTTGTGCACTAAGGGTCTGGAATGATATTCAAAAATAATCTCATAAAACAGTTTACATTTTTATCTATTATTAAACATAGTTTTGATTTTTTAAATAAAAATTTGTTTAGGGATCTTGTACATCAGGAAAGTTACATGGAATGCCAAGTAAAATATAGTTCATTTGTTTCTCGCATAATTATGCGTTTTCATGTATCTGCTCAAGTGTATTGTGTAACAATTGTTATACAATATATTGCTGTACCTTTGGAGAGCTCATCCCATTTAGAACCAAAATTTGCTCGCGATAAATTCAGATTTGAGAAATGCTATCATGATTCTTAGGTTAGGTATTGATCTTAAAAACATCAAATGTCTCCTATCTAGGATTCAAACCTGTTTTCACATGTGGAAAGAAGTAAAAATATTGAAAGTAGACAATAGTTTTTGGTGGTGAGATAATAAATGTAAAATTTATTTAATGAATTTCCATATGTGTGTTTAGGAGATTTTTTTCAAAATGTTTGGATGCAGTTACTTATTTATAATCAGCCTTAAAGATTAAGTAAAATACTGCATTTTTTTGAATACCATATTTTGTATCAACTTCTGTATTCATTAACACATTTTCTTTTTCATTTTATTGACAAAATTCAACCAAAAAAGAAACAATTTAAATGCTTCCTGTGAAAAAATGATGCAGATTACCTTCTAATCTGTTGCTAAATTCAGTAGATACCACTTTTTAACAGATATTGACACTGCTGTGTGATTCTGCCTACGGCCACTTCAGTCGTCAAGTCGCCACGTATTCTTTGAGTGGTCGAGAATCAAGCATGAGGTATGTTCGACTAACTCTTTAGGTATCCAGTTGTGATAACTGTTCTACCCTTCGGCCACAAAATTATTGTGTCACTTATCTTCACTTAGTGAAGTCATGTTGTGCTTTTCCAGATGTACCATGCTTCTGTGATTTTGTAACTTCAATTTTTAATATTTTCCCAAACCAACCATTAGTTCAGATACATATTCTGTACAGAAATTCAGAGGAAACTTCAAAAAGCTTTTCAAATTTTCTGATCCTCTTCCTTCAGTATTCTTGTGCAGAATGTAGAGGTGAAGAATCTGTTGTGCTATTATAGGTTATCATGTAGTGTTTTAGTGTTTTGTGACTTCTTGTATCTGGTGAATGCCACCTTTTTTATATTGATGAAGCTTTGTATGAGGGAACATACATTTTTATTCGGTATTGGGAATTACAGTACTTGAAAACTCTTCTGCAAGTTGGAAAGTTTGCCCAGAACTGTTCTGTTGTCCAAATGGGACTAAAATGACTCTTTTGACCTATTAGAAGTGGCAAGCCTAGGACAAAATGAGTCAGATGTGAGATTTTTGTTAGGAGGCCATGCCCTGGGACAAACAGCATTAATTTTCATTCATTCTCCATCTCAATGTTCCAGTCAATTAAAACATTTCAAGAGGTATGGAATGCGTTAGCACGTTTGCAGTACCTTAAAACTAAATAAGGCAATGAAGTTCACTAAAATTCAGGCTGTTTAATGAAAATATTACCCAAATTTTCATGCAAGTAAATAATTACATTGATCAGCAGAATCTAAATTACTATTATTGCATTCTTATTATATGCAAATAACATACATAATTTGATTTTCTCTTTAACAACTTGGGAAAAAGCATCAATAATGTAATTAGTATTGTAGCATTGAAGGAAATTTACCTAACATCATAAGAAACATTAGATTTTACAAGCTACTAATTTTCGTTGCCTAAATTAGTGTCAAAGAGTATTGGATTTTCATTTGTTGTGTGTGTTTCCAGGGAGAGGACCCGATCCCGCTCGCATTCGCGAGCCCCACGTTCTAGATCCAGCTCTAGCAGCAGGTGAGCCCCTCTGCCGGTACAAAGTTGAATACAAATACAAAAAATTATAGGGAACTGAATAAAATGTGCACCTTTGTTGATTTTATTGATAAAAATAATAAAAAAGTTATTGTTAGCCAACATATTGTGGTCCATCGCATTTTGTTCATTTTCACCCGTCATCTAAATTCAAATTGCAGATTAGTGTGTTTGTTAGTACTTTCACAAGAAGTTAAAACAGTACTTTGTATTAAATTTCTCTTGATCGCAAACCTCAATTGCACGCAATTGGTATCTGTATTGTGTTCATTGTGTAATTTCGGTTTAAGGTATCATTGACGTAAACGGAATGAACAGGTTG
The DNA here is from genome assembly GCA_038098605.1 of Gryllus longicercus. Lineage (NCBI taxonomy): Eukaryota > Metazoa > Arthropoda > Insecta > Orthoptera > Gryllidae > Gryllus > Gryllus longicercus. The sequence goes on from JAZDUA010000079.1 coordinate 3,132,936, forward strand.
CCTTTACGAGTCTCAGTAGCTAATGGCAAAGTTCCTGGTGCAAGAAACATGAAAGTTTTTGTTTTGTACAAAAGGCATCATCCAGCTGACAACATTGTGAATCATGCAGGATCTATATGTGTATATTTGTATCATTTTAGCTGGTTGGATGATTTATTCAACTATTAACTATATTTTTAATAATTTACTGACGATAACTCATTAATAGTTGGCAGATTAAGTGTTTTGATGTGAACCAAACGGGTTTTTATTTCTTGCCTAAAATTTAATTTATTTTGTACCCTAAAACTTAGACTGTCAATGCATTGCAAGCACTCCGCAGCTACTCATCAGTAGGATATAAATAAAGAACAGTTTGGAAGATTAAGAATTAGGAGTGCAAAGGGTTAATGTACCATTCTTCAGATAAGCAATGTTATTGTTATGGGCCTAGTATGTAGTAATAGCAAAAATATGATAAAAGATCAAAATAGAGCAAACTATGATTTTTACATCTATAAAAAAATCAAATTTTATAAAAATAGGCCAGCATGTGCATAGAATAAATGTTATTATTAAAGAGTACTGATAGCTAAACAATTGGGCTGTGGGTGTTAGTGGGAATATGTTCATTTCATGCTCAGTTTTGTGAGAAGTCCCTAGTTCAGAGTCTGATTGGAAATGTTAAGTTATGTTTTTCACCATATGTAAAATCTGTCGTATTACTTACAGCTAAGGTTGGGCAGTACTTAAATACTTTTATTTTAAATACATTCTGAATTTAGAATCTGTATTTTTGAATTCTTTGGACATGCTTTTCGAGATATATTTAAATTATAAAATAGGTGTATTTAAGAAGTGAAATACTTAAATAAAAATAAAATTTATGGATCTTCTTTTTACTTTGATATACATACAGAGTCTTTAGCATAACTTGCATTGCACCATGTCTGGAAACACCGCCTCTTGTTTTGGCAATTAGGCAATGCATGAAATACCTTTGGCATCTCTTTCACTTTTAGCGATGGCCGCTTGCCCTCAGACTTAGGGATGAGAAAATGTGGCTAATTTTAGTTGGAAGAAAGACAATGCACTTATTGTGTCCTTGTTAGTCTTCAACATACTACTGCCACTACACTGCAAAAAATCAACACCTATCTCTTTGCATATGATGGTCACTTTGAGCATTTACTCAAGTCATTTTAAAGAAATTATATATTATTTTTTATTACTTATTTATTATTTTCAATAATTATTAACTTACTACTGATTTATGTTTTATTGTTATTTTTAAGGCTTTATTTGCTTAGTAATCAGATTAAATAATAATAATAATAATAATAACAATAGTAACAATAATAATAATAATAATAATAATAATAATAATAATATACATTATTACTGTTATAAATTATGAAGAGCTTGGTGGTAAATGTTTCACGAAATATCTTTCTGATTTCTGAGTCGACTTTCATTAAATAATAATTATTGTTTTATTGGTATTAATAAATTGATAAACAGTTATAACATCCCTCCACATCTTCAGTATTACAATTTTGTTTCTTAAGCATGTTAGACAGAATTGTCTAAAGAGACGTTTCATTTCTTCCTCATGTCTCTGCTTGAATTCTTAGAGAGTGACTATGTTTGCTCTCTGGCAGAAAGCACAATTCCTCTTACATAGACCTAAAAGTCTTTGTAAAGTGTTAAAATGTGATGTTATATAACACTTGAAATGACCATGGATGGACATACAATGTTTGTGAATTAAGCCACCATGGATATGTTTGGGTTGGTGGGGGAAGTATAGTGTTATTGTTTTCTAACAAATCTAAAATTGTTTTTGTTGCAGATCCCATGCTTCTGAAAACAAAGCCAATGAAGAAGGAGAAAAAAAGGACTGAATGGATTTCTCTTGCCAGCATCACTTGTGTTTTTATTCTTAGTAGATATTTCTTTTCAATTCTGTGAATGTATCCACAAACCACGTATTCATGATCCCAAGAACACATTTGTTGTGTAGTTTTGTATCTTTTTGTTTGTCTCGCATTATCCCAACATGTGATTGTGAGTTGCTGCCAAAATACAATTTTACTGGAATTGTAAGATTTTGGAGTGGATGCGATATTTAATGGTTTATATTAATAATTATTAATTCAGTTTATACTGAAATTAGTTTGGGATACGTTGAGCTGAACAAATCGTTATGACATTGAAAACTAGAATTAATTCGAAAATATTCATAAAATATCTTGAGAAAATAATTTGCATTGATTTCTTGTTTAAAAAAAATTGGTAACATAATATTTACAGAGGTACACGTCCTATAGTCTCCTGCCATTTTTTTCTATATTTCTTCAAAAGGAGCATATTAAACAATTCTGACAACACAAAATTGATCTTCAAAAGTAACAAATAGACTCATTTTTAGTAGGGAATTCTGAAAATATGCAATATTATGAAAAGTTTATAATTGCCTCGTTTCTGTAATAGTTTGAAATAATAGTATTGAAAATTTGCCATTCTGATACTTATTAGCGACATGCCTAACATTTTCCTACTTGGCATCCAGTGGTTGTTTGTTTCTCTTAGACATTGATTATTCCTCTCAAATCATGGCCTGTATTTAAAGAGCTTGACTCAAAAATCTCTTTGGACAAAATAATTTTGACTTTTCATAAACTTGCTTGTGAATATCTGATTCTTTAAAAATTTGCAATTCCAATTGAAGTGAGACTTGAAACTTTCCTTATTTGAACTTGTAATCTTTGGTTTATGAAGCTAAAACAAGAAAGAAAGAAAAATTTTGAGTTCAGCCAAGCAATAGTGGAATAAGGACATGTAAAAAAATTAAATAATAATAATAATATAATAAAAGAATACGGAAACTTTTGTATTATTATTTATTTGAAACATGAAAGCTTTTTTTGAAATTTCATTTTGGAAGGAAAGGAAGTAAGGAAACATTGACAAAACAGTAATTAATGTCATTTTGGTTTATTCTCAAACTATTTCCTCTTTGTTTCTTGAAAGTACATCTCTTCGCTTTGTGACATTACATCTCTTTGCTTAGCTCAGATAGTGTCTTCTGTTGCCATGAAATGCAAAGTGCTGACCATGGGACATTTGCAAATCTGATAGATGGTGAAAAGATGAGAACTCTGCATCTGCTGCTTCAGCAATCTGCAAAATATTTCATTTTGTTATAATGCAATTTAATGATACTGAGAAGAGAGACAACACACATTGAAATTACATAATTAATTAAAACTAACAAAAGAAAATCTGTTACACATGGAAAAATCTGCTTAAATTTTTAACCCATTTATGCTCACAGAGTTGGTAATGTCTCAATACAAATGCAAGTGATTACAGACACTAAAAATATGTTTTCTTTTTTATTTATATATTAATTAAAAAAGATAGATCTTTTTGTTTCCCCGGTTAAAAAGGAAACTAAACAATGGGGCACTGGTGCAATTCTGGCTTCAGGTTTGGATTCTGTTTCAAGATGCCTAGAAAATGTGTGTAAAGTCTTTGAGTGTGACAACTTTTTTCCTGTGCAATTAAGCAATCTTTTGTTTCTAAATTCAATGCTTCACAGTTTCAAAACATTAGTGAAAATTACTCATGAATCTAGCTGCAAAAGGTACACACCACGATAAATATTATTGGCATGCAATATCCTGTTGTTTTTTTGCTAATATTTACTGATGTAATATAATAAAACATATGTCTATTCAATGGAATAAAAAGGCTTTCTAAAATTAATATGAAAAATATATAAATAAGTGGTATGGCGAGTTGTTAACGACCTTGAGTGCACTAGACATAACAATTTTGAAATAACTTCAAAAACAAACTACTTCAAATGTGCAGTTTCGAAAAGAACTGGAGTGTGTGGAGTCAAATGTTTTCATTACTCTCCCAATTGACAATTGTGAAGAAGTGTCGGGGTTTCAAGTGATAAAGATGCCAATGATCCTGATAGGCTTAGTTGCTGATGGTTACCACGAAACTGAAATATTCAGATTTGTACATGCAACTGATTAAACAAAGTTAGAATGAAGTGATAAATTTGTCAAATTGCATCCCATGATTGAGATACTCAATGAATAGTTTGAGATATTTCCCAGTTACATTGTCCACTGATGAATCAATGATCCCATTTTCTGATAAAAATGGAAACAGTTTATATAAGGGAAGCCTATATGCTTTAGCTTCAAGAGTGGGTTCTTTCAACATCTTCAGGATATTGTGTTAATTTTGACATTTACTGAGGCCAGAGAAAGTGTGGATAGAAAAGTATCTGTTGCAAAAGTAGGGCTGGGTGAATCTGTTGTTTTGCAATTTGCTCAGGTCTTGCAGAAACAAGTTTCAGGATATGGAAATTTCTTTCTTTTTTGATAATTTCTTTGCAAGTCCTGTTCTCATTAAGAAGTAGGGGATGTAGGATTGAGGGACATAGGTGCTGTGAGGTCAATAGGATGGAGAAATGTCCTGGCGGATCCAAAAGTATTGAAAAAGAAAAATAAGAGGATCATACAATAGTGCAATTGATTGACTGTAATGGCATTGTGTGTAGAATGACAGTAATGCATCTGTATTATCCAGTTTGGTGTAGTTCCTGTCCTGATTGCTAAAATATATTCTGTAAAAAATAATATTCCCCAACTAAACATAGTAAATAATAATAAAAATATGGGGGGAGTAAATCAAATGTACTAATATATGTTGCTCTGTATCAAATTGGATTTAGAGGTATGAAATGGTACATGCCGATTCTGTTTTGGTGGGTGTCTGCATAATTATTCTTGGTTTCTATCAAGAAAATATGGATGCTAGCATGATGCTTTTAAGTTTAGAAGGCAGGTAGTTTATACAATCTTGAAGTCGGGTGAATCTTAGAGTATGAGGTCCATCTCCGCTGTCCTGCATAATCTCTTCAATTGTCTGGTCGGCACATAATTACGTGCAATGGGCCCTAAACAGTGCGTGCTTGCAGGAGTAGGACATGAAGCATGTGTCAAATGTAGTGTCCCACTGAATGGTAAAGGCATGGCTCATTGTAGAATGAAGTCTTCAAATCACTGTTCAGTGTTGGAACTATTGTTTTATATCAAATTGAGCTATACATTACAAAAATACGAAACAAAAAGGAGTTCTGGACATAAATGGGTTAATTCAACTTGTTCACTTTTGAAATAAAACAAAATAGAGGCTGTGAGTGCATTAGCTCCATTCTGCAAACCATACAAAAGTGGCCTGCCATTTAGTACCTACCAACAGTGCAGTTAAACCACTCTTGCTCTTATGCAGTTAGTCCACTATTTCTCCCATGTCCTCAAATATGCTAGTGGTGCTACAACATAACACAGACTTTTTCATATTATTTGTAATGGTTACATGTATATGCAACTTTTGTTCTATTAATATTTCAATCACCATTGCAAACACTTCATCAAACTGCAGGATTTTAATGACAGCCTGCTATATTTGTTTTCCAACATCACTCAAGACCCGAATTGACTTCATTGCTGACGACAAAGTATTTTAAGGTGTGAAAATTTCTAAAAATGTTTAAAAACAATACTGCAGATTTGACTACTTTAACCCATTACAGCCCACTGTTTGATATATCAAACTGATGTCATAATATAATTACTTAATTTATTAGTCATATTAAAAATGTTTTTGTTTTTAATTGATGGTAGATTAAATTGAAAGATGTATTTTCAATTGAATGTGGTTGTGATTGGTTATATTACAGTGTCAGAATACTCTCAGAATAGTACTGATGTAAGTAAAGTAATTCATTTATATTTTATCTGAATTTGATTTAATCACATCTTTTTGGATATGAAACATTTATCAGATACATCATCTGAAACTGCAGAACATGGTTTACATAATAGTTTGATTTCTCTGAGATAGTTGAATAAAAGTAGATGTAGTATATTGCAGGAAAGATACAGAACAACTTTTCCAAGGAATAAGTGAAGTATTAGATGACAGTGAACTGGTATTGTGTTCAGGTATGGAGGCTGCCAATGAAATTGAAGTGGCATTGAAGCCTATTGATGGTGCCACGAGGGACCGCGATGATGGCGGCAGTGACAATCATGAAACTACTACTTTTATGGACTTGGGTTGTGGGATTTTAGGTCAAGAAGTAAAGCAATGGGACAATGCCGATTCTGAAAGAGCAAAAGGACATACAATATGATTTCAATTTGAGAGAATTCATGGTTCAGAATAAATCATTTGAACCACATTGTTCACAAAAAGAAGTTATATACACCTCTTAGTTCCATCATTGTAAATAACCATTCTGGTGACACAAATTTTAAAAGTATGGGAAAAATCTAGATCAAGAAAAAACAACTTGAAACTGAAGGGGGGGAAATAGCTCTTCATAAATGCAATTCAACATTATTGTTACATTCCCATAATTCCAATTCCTTTCATTTTAATTTAAATGTCTCTCGATGACCCTTAAAAATTACTTTTGATACAGAAATTATTGAACTCCTTTGTCGAAATGCTGTGCTTTATACTGCACAGAAAGGATTTATGGTGCAATTGTCAGTAGTAGAATTGTATACATATTTTGCATTTCCTTTAGATTTTGGATATGTAAAAGTACCACATAGATGCCTATTTTGAGTATCAAAACAAGATACGCCAAAACACTCAAAGACTTAGGCAAGCAGACGAGGTTCTTTTCATGTTCTTCAAGCAAGCAAGCAAGTACGGAATATAAATCAGATAAAAACTAGAGGTGCTACAGAGTGGAACTAGTTTTTTTTCCCCTTCGGTCTGGGCTAGCTAGTCTGACTTGCTGCATACTCTTACCAACTGCCATCTATCAACGCCTAAAGTATATTTTATTGAAATTTTCTGAATTTTTCAATTTCCTAATAGAGCTGAAATATTATTATAAGAATGTTAAAAATCGGTAAACACGCATCAAATGTCAATTTTCATAGATAAATTTGGAACAGTTTTTAGAAAATGACGTTTAAGCATTACTGGAAATTGCGAAATTTCAAGCTTTTTTTTTTGTTGTTGCAGAAAACTATGGTTATTGAAAAACTTCATTAGAAGTCTTTTAAAGCACTGTGTAAGCACTTTTAAAGCAGTGTAATTTTTGGAAAAAAATATCCCGAAATGAATTTAACGTCATATCTATCCTTTTGAAAAGTTTGAAGGAAACATTTGGAGCGGTTTTTGAAAAAATGATGTTAGAATGTATTTCAAAATTCGGTAATTTGAGCGTTTTTTTTTTTTTTCTGTTGAGTTTTCGAGAAACTTAATGTGACATTATTTGAAGCACATGTACTCATAAATATAAAAACGTGAACGAATTGCCGCGAATATAAATAACTTGAAAGACAAGTAAAAAAAATATTTTTTTTTATAATTTTGGAAAAATCAAAAGAAAAGAGCAATATGGCGTTCATCATCTTATAGAGTGCATTTAGCACTATCTCTACCAAAAGTTGAAAGAATAAATTGAGCCGCTTTTTTTAAAAAAAGAGCACATTGTGCGAAAACTATTGCAATTTTCAAAAAAATGTACGTGACCTTAGTGAAAGAAATAATTATGGACAACGAATTTCATTTGAAAGAAATATCTCTTATCTTTAATTTTGAGATTGTAAGAAGACTCCGAACAAAATTAAATTTTTTGAAAATTCATAGTTAACCGTGAAAATCGGAAAGAAAAGAATTAGAGCCGGCTTGAGAAAATATTGAAAAAATTCCAGGGGCTTTATGTAAAGTACCCCCAAATTTTAAAGAAAGTTCTTAAAGTAACTCAAGCAAGATGTACAGGGGTTTCTTCAATTTGGAAAAAATCCTAAACATGGTTACATTTCCGTTGAAATCTCGAAATCGATTTTCCGCAGCAAAATATATCTTTTTCTATGCGTACGTATATGGAAAATGATGTCCTAATAATCAACAGTGTAAATCTCAGCCTCGTGGATGGAGTAGTTTAGGAGCTAGGATGTGTCAAAGATGAACATGATTTTGGAACATTTGACGATCTCGAGATTCGGGAAATTTCACTAGATGGCACAGTTATCGTTCGAATATGGCAACTGACGTTTTCTGAAACTATATTAAATTTAAAACTAGTTTTTGCCTCCGGAAATAAAATATTTTCATAGATATGGGACTTTTCTTTCCATTCTTTTGTCATTAAAAATGTTGAAGTTCAATACCCCCCCCCTTTTGCATTTTGCAATTTTCGTCCTGTGTGTGTGTTTCGTTTAAACCAGTATCTTAGCACAATATTTAATGGTAAAAATTGTAATGTTTGTAAAAATTTGTTTACTAGTGTATTTGCCATTAAGTTTCACCTCTAGCTGTAAATTTCCAAAAACTTCAGAAGTTGATTTTTTTCCGGTGTATTCCTTCAATTACAAAATTGAAGACAGATTTTTTTTTCTTAAAGTGAAATTCTGATGGAAGCTAAATGTTCAAAAAAATGTAATGGACCTATAGTTTTACCAATAAAAAAAAATTTCTCAGATAAACTTTTCATCACAAATTTTGTCATAAATATGTGATGTGATTTTTGTAATAAAATGACCACTTTCTGGAAAATATGGATTTTCAATTTCAGTAAAAATACAGGGAAAAATGTTCTCACGTTGGAAAAATTAACTCAATGTAGAATTCGAGCTAACAATTATTTCTAATTGAAGGAATTAATTATTTGTGATTAAAGTATTTATAAGAAATTTTGTTAATTATAATGATCGTTTTAAATAACTATTTTAAGTTAATTATAACAAAATAGTCATTAAGTCATAAAACTAACGAATTACACGTACTCTATAAAACATTGTCTACTGTATATGAAAATTCTCGCTTAGAATAAAGTGTAACGCTCGTAACCTTTACAGCGATTTTTCAAACTCGTGCTGTCAAGGCCCTACTTCACGGTTGCATTATGTGACTGTTTTTCGTATATTTTTCTGTCGGTTCGCTAGGTGTCGCATGATCGCGACCACAGCAGTGCCGGATATGGTCGCGATTGAGACTTCTAGCGGCACGACGTAGAAAGACAGTGAAATAATACCACCGTGAAGTAGGGCCTTGAGGGGCACAAAAATCGCAGTATAAACATTATGCGTGTGACACAGTCAATGATTTTAAATTTGCTTCATTGTTTCCTAATAAAACTGAATTATTACTTTAAAAATATTATATAAGAGTAAAACCTCGTCAAAAAAAGAAAAGTTTCGTTGACAAATTTGGAGCCGTTTATGAGAAAATGGCGATGTAAGCGTTAATGTAAATACTATTTTTCGTAGTAATCTTTTGAGTTTTTGAAAAACTATTGGAGGTCATTTGAAGCGCTTCCTCAATAACAATGCAATAATGTGTAATAATCGCTGAGTAGTTTTTTTTATTTTTTTTTAATGGCGTTTTAGCGTTCCTGAAAATACCGAATTTTTAACTCATTTTCACAGAAAAGGTTTCAATTTTCGACAAACTTTTTAAGTTATAATTTAAAGCACATGTACACTTAAATGTAATAATGTGAAGTTGCCGCTAATGTACATATTAACGTGAGAGGCTGGTGAAAAATTACATTTTTGTACCTTGTAAAAAGAAAAAATATAGCAAACTGGCGTTTATGTAATCTTATAGAATACATTTAACACTATCCATATCAAAAGTTAGAAGAGAAAAAAAATGGAGTCGTTTTTGAGAAAATCTCGTTTTTGTTATGTTTTAAAATTGCACGCAATATTGCGCGAAAACTTCTCAAATTTTCAAAAAATGTATCTGACTTCAATGAAAGAACTAACAAATTTCATTTGAAAGAAAAATCTCTTCTATTTTATGGAATAGGAAAATGCCGTTTATTTGATAGTGACTGGGCACGTCAACTACTAATGTCTTTATCAGTTGATGCCATGAGCCATATCTCTCGGTAGGAAGACGCCGAAAAATTCAAACTTTTGCAATGATAGAAAATTCTGAGTTAACCTTGAAAGTCGGATCTTTGCCATCTTTATAAGTGTGTTTTACTCTACTCTTACCAGAAATTTAAAGAAAAAAATTGAAGTCATTTTTACGGAAATTTTGAAAATGTCCCAAGAGTTTCATGTAAAGTATCCTTAACATTAATTATTGTTTTTCAAAATCGCAGAGCTTTGATTCAGACCAATAGACAGGGTTTGGAAAAAATCGTACGCATAGTTTAGGCGCTAGTGTTCACCGACAGCCGGACGGATGCACGTTTTACCAATAGATTTTTCTGTATCAATGATGCATTCTCAGTAAGATTTGTGGTTGATTTCGACATTATAAGTTCTTCAGCTATTAACTGCATACTCAACCGATGATCGAAGTTCAAGAGTTCTTTAACAGTTGACACGTTTTCTTACGAAGAACTCGTTGAAGGGCGTTCAGATCGATCTTTGTCCTCAACTGTTTCCTGCCCGTCTTTCAAGTCCAGTGAAAAAACCTGGGCTTCCGACATGGTATTGTTTTCGTACGTCTGCTCACTCCAGGATAAGAGTATCTAAAGCAGTTTTGCGCAAGAGAATCTAGAATTTGATGGCGTACTGTTACTCTATCGCCGCTTGATTTTTCGCTTTTTATCTCGTTACCAAAATATAAAAACACCCTTAGCCTCACTCTCTGATCAGAAACGACTGCCATGGGGTGCAATGCTTAGGCAAGACCCCCTCCATCGATTCCACGCATTGAGAGCGCTCTGGTGATGGCTGGAGCGCCGAAGGGCGGCCAGTCCATTACTTTCTGGGCAGACATTGAATTTTCACAATAGATTAAAAAAAAAAGAAAAGATTTTTACACTTTTATGCCCTCGATGGCTTGGAAAAATTTTTGTTGTGCAATCTTCCTGTTGCTTGACATCAGTATATAGTGTTGAAAATATTACACTAGACTTTATGAATAGTCTTAGCTTGGAATTTTCTAAAGCAACAACTCCGGAAAAGCTATTAAATCGTTAAAAAATTGAATTATTTTTAGATAAAAAATGACGTTCCCAAAATTGTTTTTATATCACGCTGAATCCGAAAATATAATTATTTTCATGATTTCCGAACCTTCGATATTTTGTTGACCGTTTTGATAAAGAATGTCCCATATCAAACACTCTAAAATTAGGCCTAAATAAAGTGATAATGGAATTTTGATGTGTTGATCTATATATTTCAATATGTAAATATGTTCTAACAATTACAAGTGATAAAAAAAGTACTCTGGGCTGTAATGAGTTAACGGGAGGTGTTAAGCCATGTGCATGCAAATTTTTGATTTTTGGTTTTTAATGTTTTCTTTTGTTGTTGTTACGGGTTTTCAGGAGGATTAAAATTACATTTAACCTTTCCACTTCCTGTTACTTTTAAATGCTTTTAATGTTACTGCTGTATAGTGGAGCACTAATTTGCGATTTTTTTCCAATAAACGGAGACTTCCTAAATGAAACACAGCCAAGCAAGCAAGCATATAAGCAAGTCCTGGCCGGGGTGTATTCACGACTTCGATTGGTTCGAATCTTCATCTAAAACCGTGCTTAGCTGCTATGTGCCTATAGTAAAGTTGGCGGGAGATGCTGGTGTAAAGCAAACAATGGTTGCTTTGGAGCGCTTTAATAGTATAATTTAGCACCATAACAATCGTTTAGCACTTAAGTTGCAAATACACGCTACCAGAGAACTCCAACAATGACTGCGAGCATGGGCGTGACCGCAATGGGTGAGCGTCATGCCATGAATTCCCTTGCGCTACGAAAACTTTTTAACTTCATTTTTCTCAAAAGTGAAATTTATGGTTCAAATGCCCCATTTTCTCAGAAACTATACACCCAAAAACAATTATTCTTTTACACAATGGTGTTCTATTGAATTAATATCTACTGAGTTTATGTCCACCTGTTTCATGCCAAAAGGACATTCTAATAAAATATAGATTGACAAATAATGCAACAGAAAAAAGTGCATTTAATTAACACTGTTTTGAAGCATTACATTAATTGGTAGGTATTCGAAAAAAACAGTAAATGTAGGTGGTATGTTTCAATCAGCATGCGAAATTTGGTTTATGTCCAATAAATAGTTTGTGAGAAAATGGGTCACAAACGCTGAAAATTTAATTGCGGGCGTAGCGCGTACTGGCGGATCCAGGGGGAGGCATTGTCCCTCCCCCAAAAGACCTAGTTTTGTTCGAATTATGTAATTGTTTAAACAATATTATAGAATGCAGTAGATAAATAATATACAATAAAATAACCAATATGTTTATTATATAACAAAAATCTACGATGCCCCTCTCCCCCAAATGATCGTCTGGATCCGCCCCTGATAGGGCATAACAGTTCCCTTGTAAGAAATACGCTGGTGGCTATGTGGCAGTTAATGTATGAAAGAAATAATTTGGAGCCGGTGAAGAGAAAATTTTGCCTATGAGCTTCCTATAGAGTACACTTTACAATTTAAAGATTTCTTTCAACTGCAGGGTTCAAGTTATTTTAGAAAATTTTGAAACTGTCCCAGGGGCTTAATGTAAAGTGACCCCAAAAATTAATGAATGTTTTTCAAAATCATAAAGCTTCGAGTCGGGGCAGATCGACCGGGGAATATCAATTTTGGAAGAAATCCTATGTATGGTTTAGGTGCTAGTGATGTTCTCAGACGTAGGAAAAAACAGAAGTTTGGAGAGAGAAAAAGTTTTCGGTATCAAAGACCCACACTTTCTAAAGTCTGACTACATAACGTGTTCAAAGGTGTAATTTACTACCTATTAGAATATTATTTATCTACTTTTTCTGTGTCAGGGCCCCAGAATACGAATTTTGTGTAAAATAGTCGCTTTATTTCAGCGGCATTACATAACTTTCTCTATGCTACGTATATGAAAAAGTAATAAGATTATGCGTTCAAAAATTTATGTTAAGTTCTGAATCACATGTTAGAAATAGCATGATCAAGTAAATGTAGGAGAAAAATGATTCAATGTAATAATGGTTGTAAGATTTGTTCTATAGAGTTCTGGGATGAAATTTTATTTACAAATAAGGGTAAATCCGCGTGGATCTGCTGTTGTAGGCCACTCCTTTCCTGTATCCCCTTCCCCAATGCAGCAAGGAGCAATGGATCAGGGTTGCAAGATATGTAGCGAGCTCTTTCCCCATCACTTCCACGAAATTTCCCCAAATAACCTATCCAATGAAACAAAATTCCTCATTAAAAAATATTCTCCAAATAATGGACCAACGACAAGAGAGAGCGTAGGCTTCAGGAGTCAGTATTTACTAGGCTGTCCGGGTGACGCCGCGTCCATGGCGAAGGTGCCGACGTTTCGGTCGCCATTTTGCGACCTTCCTCAGGGCGTATTGCCCTGAGGACGCGGCGTCACCCGGACAGCTTAGTAAATACCAACGACAAGAGCTGTTCTTGACGATTCCATTAGCTGTCCCCTTAAATTCAAATACTTCGAATCAACCAATCACCGTCTATTGAGCTGCTGGAAGCCCCGTACTACATTCGTTTTCCAGTATTTTTCTTTCTCTATGCCTGACGTTTATTTTTACTACTTGATACATAAAAATGAGAGAGAATAATGTATGTTGTTCCTTTTTTATTCATAATAATTAAGGGAATAATATTTCTATCTGGAATCCGGATGAAAATAATTTCCCCCCCAAAAAATCTCCTAACATTTCCCCATCCATTTAGGTTCCCCATTATTTCTCGACTCGACCAAAAAAAAAAAAAAAAAAAAGTTGGGGGCAAAATTCTTCAATCTGACGACCCTGCGACTAGGACTAGCGGAAACTAGGGGGAGCTCACCTGCTGCGCAACGGGGCAATAAGCGGGAGGCCCGCAGGCGCATGCGCAGCCGCACGCCGCGACCTGCTGCTGCTGCTGCAGCAACTGCTGCAGGCGCCAGGGGCGGGCGCAGGCGCGCGCGGGGCCGGGGGGCCGCAGGCCAGGCGCCTTGGGCGAGCTGCTCTGCGTGTACAAGTGGATGTTGACGAGCGCGGAGGAGGGCGTGAGTTGCTGGGCGGTGACGGCGGCCACAGGCGCGACGGCGGAGGCGCTGGCGGACGGGCCGCTCTGCTCCCACGGGGGGCGTCTGGGCGCGGGGGCGGCGGCGGCGTCCGCGTCCGGCGGCGGGTCGCGGAAGCCGCTCTGCCCGTCCTCGAACAGCGCCAGGCGGTACACGTGGAAGACCAGCTCCTCCACCTCGCTCTCGGGCAGCTCGGAGCGGCGCGTCGCCTCGGTGGTGAGCACGCCGAACGTCATCTCGTCGTAGCGGAAGAAGGCTTTGAGCCGGCGGAGCGCGTCGCGCACGTGCGGCAGCTGGCGGCGGGCCTCGGCCTCGCGCTCCAGCCCGATGAAGTGCTCCACGTGCGGCGCGTGCGGGCGCGCGGCGTAGCCCGGGCCCAGGCGGCGGCGCAGGGCGTGCACGCCCGCCACCACGCTCTCGGCGACCAGGCGCAGGGCGTCCTCCGTGGCCGGCGGCAGCTTGGGCTCGTGACTCGCCCCCGCCCCCGCCTCCGCCCCGGTCCCCGCCGCCGCTGGCGCCGGCGAGGGCTCCTCGGACGTGGCTCCTCCAGCCGTGCTCGGCGCGGCGGGCGGGGCCTCGGCGGCGGGCGCTGGCGCGGGCGCGGGCGCGGGCGCGGGCGCTGGCGCGGGCGCGGGCGCGGCCGGCCGGCCGAAGGCGCCCTGCGCGAACGGGTTCCTGGCCACAGATGGATATACTAGACTCGGGCGTTTGGAACTAGTGTTATAGTTAGTGTAAGGCAGGCCCGCACAACCCCTGCTCCCGCAGCATTCTGAACTTACGAGCCGAAAGTGCAAGTAGAAGGGGGTAGGAAGCTTTGCTGGGAGGGGAGAAGACTGATGTACGAAGCGGCGCGTACACTCAATGCACGGGCGTCTAACGCCGTGAAATCATTTTACCACTTATTTAAATGGGTGATGCCCCGTATTTTAAGCGACAAATACCATAATTCACTGTTTACGTTCTTCTGTACACTACTGCGTATCCACCCCTGTACTTTTTTTAGTTGATGCTCATTGATGCTCTTAAGCAATACTTTAAAGAAGTGACCATTTATAAAACATTAGTATTTAATTCTAACAACAAATATTAACAATTAAATAATTGATTGTTCACTAAGAATGTCATAATCTCCAAATAAAACAAAATGGAATTAATGAGAGCGATCTCTCACATCAATATTGACATAAAATGGTATATAGGCAATTGTAAGAAAGGTAATGATAAGCAACACACATTTGTGATCATTTGCCCTCATTATGAATCCGAAGATATCGAGCAAATCTCTCCGATGATGTTACGGGCAATCATGAGATTAGCATGGGTGTTGTTAAATAAAATGCAAAGGCATGCTTAATATTTTTATACCATGTCGTAAATGATGAATAGTGTTAGTTGACTTGACATTAGAAATACATAATGAAATCTTGTTAGAAATTAGAGCAGAAATAATTATTTTTTTGAAGATTTTTTTTTTAATTTTGAGAGAACCGTCTTATTCAATTAAACATTGTTAATGAGAAAGTATTTTCTTGTTGTCATCATCAAACAATAACAATTATGTACCATCATTTTGTGTTGCAAAATACTATATTTGTGATTACATCGTAGCAAAGTGTATTACATTATCAGCCCTAATAACAATTATAATATTTGGTCTCCAAATCAAATATGTACAATTCGTTGTAGTTTCATATTTCACTTTGTCATATATCAACAACCAACATTTCCAATATAATACAAAAGGCAACATTACTTGAACTATGCCCGTCATTTTTTTTTCAATTCGTGCGCATTGGTTCGAATTGCACATTCTAATTGGTGGTCCCCACTCCGAGAATTTGCCTCAACCCCATCTTTCGATTTTATTTCGCATTTGCACTTTGTGGTTCGCGCGCGGCTCTCGAGGACAAAGTGCAAAATGTTGTGCAGGTTTGGTGTAGGGGCAGTGGCGCAAACAAATTTGTGGGGGGAGGACGCTTTGTGTATTGTATCACAGTCGACAATGTTTTCGCATAAATATTATTTTATTTATAATTATTTTCGTATACAAGTTATCTACTGAATGACTTTCGTTACTATCGAAACTGTATTTGTGAACGCTTGATCTTAGCTTCTTGGGAGGAGCTGGTGGCAGGGAGGGGAGAAATGAGGGCCCCCGTGGATCAATTGCCCCAGGACCCTGGTTTTCTCTGAGCGCCCATGTGCAATGCTGCTGCTTTGCGGCTTTAGTAGCTAAGAGGGAAGATTATCATAAACATCCTAGCTATAAATAACTTAATTGTACAGTAAAATCTGTCTAAGCCGGAATAGTTCTGGACACAAAAGATTCCGGTTTAGGGAGGTTTCTGTTTTATGCAAGGTAGTCCATTTTATGACCCTTGTGATATCGACGTCTCTGCCTGGAAGTAGTAAATTACATGAATTTATTATAATTATCAAGATACATTAATATAGAACGTATTACAGAAGAAATCGCCCATAAATGAATATTAAACACTCTTCATTGATAGCTTCTGAGTTGAAAATTCACACCTTACTGGCTGAATTCGGAACACTTGCTCTTTCAACTCGCAATGATTTTCTGATACCCTCGCGTGGCCTTGAGCAATGCGTATCTGGACGAAGGGTTATGGTTTTCAACGCGGGACACGAAGTCGCGTGAATGGCAGACACGCACGTACATCTTCCCACGTTCAGAGAGACTGGAGAGGGGGAATTTCCCACCGGCCTAAGCCTTGAGAGACAAGCGAACCCAAGGTCGAATGCTACCCCGACAGCTGAAATCTCTCTCCTTCAATATCCGGCTGCCACGGCTTAATCGCTCGTAAGAGGGATAGAGAATTTTAAAATAAGCTTGCAAATGCATTAATTTCAATAATAACATGCCGCGTCTCTCTGCCAATTGCATTAAATTCTTAGGACTTCCGTTTCATAAAGAAATTTTTCGCTGTAGGGCGTAAAAAACCGTTCCGTTTCCGCGTTCGAGAGGTTCCGCTTTATGTTGTGTTAAATGCCATTTAGATTTCCGCCTTGTGCCGGTTTAGACCGATTTTACTGTTATCTTAAAACTTTGATATAAAACGAAAGCGATAGGCATTATGGGCAAAGTAATTAGGGCTTACCTGAAGAAGCGCGCGTGCGTGGCGGCTGGCGGGGTCGGGGCGTCGGCGTCGTCCGGGGCCGGCTGGGGCGCGTGGGGGGCGGGCCGGAAGGAGCGGAGGCGCGCGTGCGCGTGCGCGAAGGTGAGACCGTCGGCGTCCTCGCGGTGCGTGAAGGTGTGCACCTCCTCCGGCCCCGCCGCCCCTGCCCCCGCCCCCGCCCCCGCGCCCTCTCGTTCGCGCGGCTTCCGCTTGATGCGCACCATCTTGATGATCTCGAGCTCGTCGCGCACGGCGGGGTTGAAGGCGCTGGTGGCGGCGCGCAGCAGATCGCTGCGGCAAACCCACGCCTGCGCCTCGGCCCGCGCGCGCTTCGCCTCCACGCCCGTCGGCCCGCGCCCGCCGCCGCCGCCGCCCTCCTGCGGGCCCGACTCCCCGCCCTCGCCCGCGCCGTCGCCCGCGCCGTCGCCCTGGCCGCGCGCGGGCTTCCGCTTCTTCTGCGGCGCGTCCTTGCCGTCGCCGGGCTGCGCCTGCGGCGAGGCGTCCGTGTCCACCAGCTCCACGCCGCTGATGTTGAAGGAGCTGCCGTCGGAGAAGGCCGTGGACGCGAGCGAGAGCTCTTGGGACGCGCTGGGCTCGCCGGGCGAGCCGCCCTCTCGGTCTCCCGGAGACGGCTCGTCTCTTTCTGGCCCCATTGGCTCCGGGCAGTTCGTCGCGCCCCTTTCGCCCTCGGGAGTGAGGGACGATCTCAAGTCCGGCTGTCCACATTCGGGACTCTCTTGCGACTTATCAGTTTTGGGAGTCGACTCAGCAGTCTGTTTTGTGCTATCAGTTTTCGGAGTCGACTCAGCAGTCTGTTTTGTGGTATCAGTTTTCGGAGTCGACTCAGCGGTCTGTTTTGTGGTATCAGTTTTGGGAGTCGGTTCGGCAGTCGGTTTTGTGTCATCGGTTTTAGAAGTCGCCTCGGCAGTGTGTTTTGTGCTATCAGGTTTCGGAGCCGGCTCAGCAGTCTGTTTTGTGTTATCAGTTTTGAGAGTCGATTCGGCACTCTGCTTTGTGTTATCAGTTTTGAGAGTCGATTCGGCAGCCTGTTTTGTGCTTTCAGATTTGGAAGCTGTTTCATCGGTCCGTTTTGTCTCTTCAGTTTTGGGAGACTTTTCAGGACTGTGCTTTGCTTTGTCAGTTTTTGGAGTCTGTTTCGCCTTCTCCTTGTGTTCCGCATGATCATCTTTTCTCTCGCCTGCTGGCTCTGCCTTGGCGTCGCCGTCCTTGACGAGCGCGGTCGCCGTCGAGGCGCGGCGCGGGGGCCGCGCGTACACGCTGGAGGGCGTGGCGCGGGGGCCCCTGGCGGCGGCGTGGCGCGACTCCGACCGCTCCTTGGCGCGCTCCTCTCGCTCACGCTCCTCGCGCTCGCGCCTGCGCATCTCCAGCCACCACGCGGGCTTCCTCTCCCGCGCGTGCGGCACGGCGCACTCCTGCTCGCGCCCCCGGGCGCCGCTGGGCCGCCCGCCGCCCCCGCCGCCGCTGCTGCGCGGATAGCCCGACCAAGATTGGCCACCAGTCATGGAAAACATCGCTCGCCTGCAAAGGAGAACGCAACTCCGTTAGCACTAATAGTAGTGGCGGATCCAGGGGGGCCGATAGGTCTAGAGTTTTCGTTTGTTATCTTCTTTCATTAGGCAAAATTGATGTGAATATTTATTTATAATAGAATTGTATACTAATTTAAAAAATAATATTGCATATCATGTACACACTACAAAAATAATATATAGTGTAATAAATGTTTATTATTTAACAAAAATCTGTGATGGCCCCCTCCAAAACGATCAGCTGGAACCGCCCCTGACCGGTAGCGACCAAGAAGGAGGGGGCAGCTGTGCGGCTTGTCCCCCGCCACGGCTTAATTGGGCTCCCGAACACTAATTTCATTCAAAAAGTATAAACATAAAATGTATCTCCAATCCAAGTTAACTGCTATGTGTATGTTATTCATGTTGAAAATAGAGACAAATTGGTTTATGTATTAGGGGTGGAAACCTTTGTTTGAAATAAGGGCCTTCCGAGGATATACTGCCAAAGGCCTCATGTTTTCTCTGGGTGCTCCTGGCGAGCATGACCCGCTGGCCATTTTATATACTTCCTTCAAAAAGTATTTCGGGTAAGGTGAGGCAATTTCAATTCGGAACTTCCAATTAATGTTTTTGAAACACCATAAACAATATTTTCGAAACTTTAATTTAAAATGTAAAATAAATAATCTCTATTCATACAGGGGAAAATTCTTTTCGATGTGAAGCGACCCCAATATACATGGTAATCATTGTTTTCTAAAAATTGGGTGAAATTACAGGTCCAAAACCTGTTGGCTTGGGTGAAGACTCGCTCGCCCTCTCGCCCTGTCTGCCGCATTCACTAACATACGAGTATTCTTTCAGCCAGGGATCAGAACGATCAATCAATGATCTGTTTCAAACTCTGAAAACTTATGTATTTTCGTAATACAAATACCAAATCGTTCAAATATGGCAATTGTTCAGATGACCACTGGCACAGTATAACCCAACCAAAACCGGCTACAACTGTTGGACTGTGTAGAAAATTGTACAACTAACAAATTCAATCTGATCGCACGATAGAGGCTAACAAATGGGATATTGTTACCCGAGATTTGGAGAAAAAAGTATCTAATTGTAGATGTGGCTGTGCCATGCGATCAAAAAGTAATCAAGGAGGCAGAGAAACGTCTTAAATACCAGTCTGACAATCGAAGTCAGTCGATTGTGGGGCGTAAAAGCACAGGTCGTCCCGATAGTTATCGGAACTCTGGGATTTGTTCCGCGAAACTTGTGTAAGAACTTGGCTAAACGCCCAGGTCATTCAAAAGATTGGGAAGTGCAAGACATCGCTTTATTTGGAACAGCCCACATGTTGCGCTAAGTATTGTAGAAGCACCGACAGTCCCTAGAAGCGCTCCTTAGGAAGCTGGTTGCAACCCGGAGTAAACTTCACCCCCTGACCACTGAGGAGCCGCCGAGGCGCGTACCCACGCCAAGGCGGATCCTGCATTGCGAAGGGGACCTCAGTCTTTCGGTGGCCCTAGCCGCGAGCGGGTCTCATCAACAAACTCATCCGACTCATCTTTAGTCGTGTATAGATTAATAATAATAATAATAATAATAATAATAATAATAATAATAATAATAATAATAACAACAACAACTCGGCCGCGTGGCGCAGACGGCGGCGGCAGCAGTCGTCTGCGCCGAGGAGACTGCAGGTTCGAGTTCTGCGTAGACATGGTCGTATTTGTGATTGTCCCTTCACCACTCATCATTATCCTATCATCTCATAATTCACACTTCAAGGCGTAACAGCCTTGTCGAACTGAGGAATACAGCTGAAAAGCTGATCCTGAAAAACGTATACACGTTAATCGTGTAGAGTGAACAGCAAAGGCCTTTACTCCAATAATAATAATAATAATAATAATAATAATAATAATAATAATAATAATAATAATAATAATAATAATAATAAGTCGTTCGTAGTAATAATCAGTCGCTCGCAGGTAGTCGCCGCGTGCGGACGTCTTTCGAGGAGCTCCGCGAAGTGAAAGGTAATGGGCGTGGATCTTGCTGTGTACCGAGCGCGCGTTGGGGCATGGGCTGCGCGTGCCCGTCCCCCTCGGGTGGCTTCGGCGCAAGGGGCGTTCTCGGGCTTGCGGGAAGGAGGCGGCGTGGCTCTACTTTGTGCAGCTGTTTTGGCCACTCTCCTTGTGATAGGAGGAGTGGAGCAAAATCCTGGTCCCGGTGTACAGGAGGCAGAGGTGACGAGCTCCAAATGTGATAGGAACGAGCGAAGAATTAGAAGATTGGAAGCGGATTTGGCACAGGCCCACAGTCATATTGGAGAACTGACGTTAAGAATCAGGGACTTAGAAGACGTCAGCAAAGGAAAGGAGGAGCAAAATGTTCGCGTCCCACAAGAAAAAGAGAAGAGGAACGAGCAGCCAAATAGGAGCGAGTCTCTTCAGCCAGGTGCGCCATATAGTAGGGTGAATGTGCTAGGAGACTCGATGCTGCGGCACAGCGGCGGCGTATTGAAAAAAAAAGGTGCCGACGTGTCTTTCTTTCCCGGAGTAGATATTGCGCAAATTACTTCGGTTGTGAAAAAATCCGAACCAAATGAACAGGCAGAAGTGGTTCTAGTTCATGTAGGAACCAATACGCGGAAACGGCAACCTGTTTACGACACAATTAAACAATATGTCGAACTAGGGCGTGCCATCCGAGCTGAATTTAAAAATGCAAGGGTCATTGTTTCCGGAGTTATGCGCCGTAATGATGTCCATATTAGTAGAACGCGGGACGTGAATTGTGGATTATTATGGGCTTGTGAGAAATTTGATGGCCTGTTCGTTGATCCAAATCACTGGCTCGGGCACGAAGACCTAGGACGGGACGGCCTTCATCTCAACTTCCGAGGTGCATGAAAGCTGGGATGTCTTCATGACCAAGTAATACGGTCGTATTTACTTGGAAAGTGACGACTGGAGGAAGAGGCAATGATGTCGCCAAGGGCAGTGATGGTTGCTAAAATGGGAGCGATGCGTTTGGTGACTGCTGCGGGGGGGTGACGGAGGCGACGCATCTGACTGCTGCGGGGGAGGTGACGGAGGCGACGCTTCTGACTGCTGCGGGGGAGGTGACGGAGACAACGCGTGTGACTGCAGCGGGGGAGGAGATGGCCGTGACCGCGGCACAGGAATCTAGGATGGATGCACGGGTCCCGAACACTGACATTCAGGTGAGGAGAGGCTTCGCTAGATTGTTGCAGGTGAACTGTCGTAGTATCATGAATAAGGAATCCGAATTTTGGAATTTAATTGAAGCATGTGATCCTGATGTCATAATAGGAACAGAGTCTTGGCTTTCGGACGCGGTAGCAAACCCGGAAATTTTTCGTTCAGACTACATTACGTTTAGGAGAGATCGCGAAACTAGAGGCGGTGGTGTATTTATATGCGTGAAAAACACATTTAATATCAGATCAAATTGGGTTGATAAAGAATTTGAAATGACGGGTGTAGAAATTTTCTGTTCAGGAAGTATCTTAGAAATTATTGCTTGCTATCGTCCACCGGGCAACAGCTATGAAATTTTAGGCGCTCTCTACGAGAGAACAAAAAATATAAATAACCGTCATGTAGTTATTGCTGGAGACTTAAATCTCCCAGACGCAAATTGGAAGGGGATTGTTTGCGAACGGAAAGTCCAACAACTAGTCAACCGACTTGTCTGGGACAGCGGATTAGAGCAGGTAGTAGACAGGCCGACACGGCAGGATGCGATTCTGGATATCTGCCTAATTAGACCGAAAGATTTATTCTTGTCGTGCGACGTTTTAGAAGGCATACGTGACCATAAAGCCGTTTTAGTCGATTTACAGTTAAATATTTCAAAGAAAAGTATTACCACCCATATTCTAGTGAAGGAATACAAGAAAGCGAATGTACAAGGGTTTCAAAATTACTTAAGAGAACGATATGGCGAGTTTCTTAGAATAGGAGGAGGAATCGATGAAATATGGGGAGAGTTCAAAAATATTTTAGTAAATGCTGAGCAGGCTTTTGTACCCAGTAAATTGTTAAAAAGTAACAGCGATCCGGAATATTATAATGCAAAGATTAGGCGATTGAAAAGAAAAACCAGAGAAGCATTTAACAACAGACACCGTAGTGAAAATCATATGACCTTATTTCGAAATTATACAAAAGTATTAGGGAAGGAAAAGAAAATGGCAGAGGAACGTCATTTAAAACATATTCTTGATGCGGAGGGCAGTAATAATTGGTCGGTATTTTTTAAATACGTTCGTAGATGGAAAGGAAGTAAAGACGAGATTCCAGTAGTCCGTGTTAATAATTCGCCAATAACGGACCACAGGGAAAAAGCGCAGGCTTTTAACGCATATTTCAGCTCGGTTTTCAAGCAGAAATATAACAGAATTCAGATACCAACGCTGGTAGATAGATGTAGTTTTCATATTGATGTAAATACTTTGCGGGAAAGAATAAAATTAATGAAGAGAGGAAAATCACGAGGTCCTGATGGTATTTCCACGGACATCATTGAATTAGGCGGAGAGGCAATTCTACCTTATTTAATTAGGTTATTTAATGTATCAATAAACAACGGTTGCGTACCGAAAGATTGGAAGCTGGCTCTCGTAGTACCTATTTTTAAAAGTGGCGACAAGACAATAATTAGTAACTATAGGCCGGTAAGCCTTACATCAGTCGTATGCAAACTTATGGAACATCTAATTTCAAGCTATATCAGGAAAGAATGGGAGGGCAGGAAGTGGCTTTATCAGGGTCAGCACGGTTTCAGAAATGGTTTCTCATGCGAAAGTCAGCTAGTCTCACTTCTACAGGACCTAGCCGACGTAGTTGATGAAGGGAAAAGGGTCGACGCGATAGTAATAGATTTTTCCAAAGCTTTTGATGTTGTTCCACACGATCGTCTTATAAAGAAATTAATAGATTCGGGTATAGACACTAGAGTAGTAGCGTGGATAAACGAACTACTCCGAAACAGGAAGCAGAAAGTTCGAATCGGTAGTTACTTATCAACCTCGAGAAGCGTCACGTCAGGAATTCCACAAGGAAATGTAATCGGACCACTCATGTTTCTGGTCTTCGTGAATGAATTGCCGACTAATTTAGCTTCAAATGTAAGACTCTTTGCAGATGACTGCGTAATCTATAGGATTATCAACTCGGAGAAAGACGAGGGTATTTTGCAGCGAGACTTAGACAAATTACATATCTGGGCAGAAACAAACGGCATGGAAATAAACAGTTCAAAGAGCAAGTCCATCACGTTTGGTAGGGGTCGAAGTTACAATGAATTTGTGTACAAACTGAACAATAATGTTATACCTCGAGTCACGTCTTGCAAATACTTAGGAATACAGCTAGACAGTAAATTGAGCTGGGAAAACCAAGTCAATTTCGTTGTAGGGAAAGCCTGGAAATCTTTACATTTTGTTATGCGGATACTGAAAAAGAGTACAGTGAGAGCCAAAGAACTAGCATATATGTCATTAGTGCGACCTATATTAGAATACGGCGCGGTATGTTGGGACCCATACAGAATTTTGCAACAAAGAAATCTAGAAAAAGTCCAGCGTAAAAATTTACTTTCAGGGGTACCAAGAATAAAGGGGTATGGGAGTCACTCGAAAGGAGAAGATTAAAGTCACGTCTCTATGCAATGTATAAAGCGTACACAGGCCTTCGAGCGTGGAAAGAAATTCAAAGTCGATTAGGGAAACCTACATATTTCGGCAGAGCGGATCACATGTACAAAATTCAGACAAGAATTCAGAAAACGGACGTTGGGAAATATTCATTCGCGAATCGCACTATTAGGGACTGGAACAGTTTGCCTGTGACAATCTTTGATCCCTTTCCTCAAAGCCTGAGCAAATTTAAAAATAAATTAGTTTCTTGAATGTGGATATGTTATAAATATATTTAATAAAATTCAGTGCAATTACCTATGTCTTCTTTGTAATTAATTATTATTATTATTAATTATTGTTGTTATTATTATTGTTATTATCATTATTAGCATTACTGTTATTATCATCATTAGCATTATTATTATTATTATTATTATTATTATTATTATTATTATTATTATTATTATTAATATTACTATTATTATGTGCAGTGCAGTGACGTTGTGCAACTGAGAGAAACGAGTGAGTAAGAAAGACATTACAGCTCGCTATATCGCAGTGCGGTGAAGTGTGGTGAAGTGAAGTTTGGTGAAGTGGAGTTCTATGAAAGATTGCACGGTGAAATGTTCATGAGATTTGTAACGTTTGTAGAGTTTGTATAGTTGTTAAGTTCTGTAATGTTAAGTTAGTGTATTCTGCCACCAAGTTCTCACACTTAATTGCAGAATTATTAATAAATCTAAAAATAATAACAACAACAAATTGCCGCTGAACAATACCATAGAAAATAGTTTTTTTCAAAAACGCGCACACTACTTAAGAAAAACAAAATATCATGGAATAAACACTGGAACAAATTAAGTATTCATGGACACGGCAATAACAGTAAATTATACACAGATACAATGTACATCATCCTTTCATACCAAGAATATCAAAGAAGTTGCTGTCCATAATGTAATGTGTGAACAGCAAATATTTTATGGCGGGAGGCTTCTCCCTTGTAGCCTTGACTTCAGCGGAGTCGTGAACAGTATTAAAAAGACAATTCCGTCGATATGCGTAGTATGAGAATAGGCGGAATAACTCAATCAAATATTTGCATTCTTTAGTCAACATCGAAACTGTTTCGTTGTTTTGTATTTTCCTGGAGTTCCTGGGTCTCTAACGAAACCATAAACACCTCTCACAGTTCAAAATTAACTCGCACCAGAAAGTAGTAATATCGATAATAATCTTAACATAAATTTTCTAAATGTGTTATTTTTATTGTGATGTTAAAATATTGTAGATACCAAAACACAATATATATATATATATATATATATATATATATATATATATATATATATAGACACACACACATTCACATACATGCGTGCCAACATTCTTTGTTCAGGACTATCATCATGGATGAGACAGTGTTACAGCGCTTCAATGTATCGCAAATACCTGCTACTACTAAAATGCGTGATTTTTTTGTGACGTGTTTAAGGATGGTGGTTAGTCACTGACCATGCACAGACATTACACGCGTTCTCCAGTCACGAATATAAATTAGCAGAAAAGTCTATCAGATAGTTAAGAAACAAATGGTAGCACAACTAACGTGCCAAATTGTCATAATATGTCATAAGTCAAGGAACATATTTCATTTAAGAAAAAATATTTTTCTTCAATATTAGAGCTCTAGGAAGAAGTCGAATGATTTTTTGAATTTTTACAATTTTGGAAAAAATAGCAATTTTACCGAAAGTGACATGTGCACCATTCTTTTAATCGTCCATTACGCTCTCTGACAACAAAATTTAATCAAAAAATTTGGTACCATTTTTTTGAAAACTTCTACAATGTCTGGTGTAAAGTGTCCCCAAAAATTGAAATATCAATTTCAGATTCCAGAGGCTGCATTGATTGGGGGATATCAATTTTGAAGAAAATAGGCTGAACGATATAGACGCTAATGTTGACCACACGCGGACAGGCATTTTGCCGTCAGTCAACTTTTCTGTATCAAGGTTCCACAAAACATGGTGTATGTCGTGTAATTTTCTATGTATAGAAACGAGATTTATCCACTCTTCGTTATCGAGGACCGCGAATAAGAGTTTTCGATGTCGTAAATTATTTTTTTTCCGTAGCATTACAATACTTACTCTGTATTGTGCAAGCAAATGGTTCTTATACTAGTTAGTTTTTTAAAAATTTCTTTCGTCTAGGTTAGCTTTTCAAACTAGTCACATATTCTAGCCAGTTACCGTGCATAGTTGCCCAAAGTACATTGAAAAACATAACAAATTCTCAATTTTTCTGTTTCGTAGTAGTATAACAAGAAACAGAAGAGCAGCTATGAGTCATTTGTCTTTGCAGAAAAAGTCAATTTGCAAGCTCTAATTAAAATGGCCATATAATGCAGTTTTTTTATTTTAATGTAGGGAACTACAAGAAATTCTGTAATAGAAAAAATGAACATTGTGACAGGGTTTTATATGAAGACCATGCTCAATGAGATTCACAGGAAAATAATTCAAAAAGCAGAAAATGCTATTAATAAGTCAATCAAAGAAAAAATAAAGAAAAGGGTGTTGATAAGAGAAGACAATGGAAACGACTAGAATGGGGCTGCAGACGTTATTCACAGGTCGGCTAGACGCTTTTCGATTTTATTCTGTCCTACGCTTTCCATTCAACCACCTCCGGCCTTACGCATCTCATTAACGATCTTCCTCACGACATTCTCAACCTCGTTATCCACTCTTCCTCCCTCACACCCACAGTTCCAAAACCTGTGGTCAAACTCCAATCCGACCAGGTTCCAACTCTCTACACCCTCTCCCCCTGGCGTCTACCCTAATGCAACCCACCGAACACCAAAACCATCCATCAACTGGCATACCACAATTGACGCACTAACTCGACGACTCCCGTCATCCCCTAACCACAAGAGGCTAAACAGGCACCGCCTGAGACAGATTTAACTACAAATCTCGCAACTTCTCCAATAAATTCACTGACAAACATGAACAAAAGCGAACAGTACTCTAATGGCCGACTGCTCTGATAGGTAATTTTCCGTGTTTCTTTTTATCAAATCAGGTGAATGCCAGAGCAGTACACTAACAAACGGACCACGGACCGCGCGCGATCTTTCATACCTCTTCCTTGTCATATCCTCATCCCCAACTTACACACACACACACACTACTACACATGCCGAGAGACCGTTCGAGAGCTTAGAGCTTGTTCCGGCTGAGGCTGTGGGAGATACCTGGTTGGGGAAAACTCCGCTAGCCGACGGTTGCGGATCTCGGCGCCGGATCTCACCATCCACTGGGGGGAGACCACTGCCAACTTCCGAGCAAAAACGTGCACTAAACTTACGGGAATAATGACCTTAATAATTGACGTGCCCGAAATTACTAACAATCACAACAACCTTTAGTAGTTGGCGTACTCGGCTACGTGCGAACACGAACTGCACTACGAAGACAAAGGACACTTCGAACGGCAAAAGCACCGCCCTACGCGATCCAATTACAAAAATAGATACATACGACCCGCCCAGATACACGTACATTTTCGCAGAAAGAATATACAAAAAATGCACACCGACCCCGACAAAAAGCAAAATGTACGAAAACTGAAATTACGTCCCTCCCAACGAAAATCGACCTCTCGGAGAAGATCATAATACGACAATGATAGATCTTTGACAGTCTTGAAATTACTACTGAATTCACCGTAGATGAAGTCAAAAAACTAAACATCAAGATGACGAGTGGACCTAACAAAATCAACACCGAGATGCTAAAACACCTCCCATGCAATGTAATGAGAGCACTACTCCAAATTATACATGCAAGCCTGCGGTTGTGCTATTTTCCAACTGTATGGAAGCACGTCACGGTTATTCTCATAAAAAACAACAACACAGATATCCGGAAAACTATAGGCCCCGAACCCCCACCGACCTATGATTCCTTCGACCACCATAAACATAAACGATAAAAAAACAAATCACAGCCCCGCGGAATAGCCGTGTCTTTAATAAAAACTGTCTTCAACTCTTACTCTTCCACTACTTAGTGAGAAAATGGCATTTAAGTGTTGCCGTAAATTGGAAATTTGAGCTCTTTTTCACAGAAATGTTTTGAATTTTCGATAAACTTTATTGAAAGTAATTTGATGCACTTTCACACTACAATGCGATGTTAATATATAGCTGGGTATGTGCATATCAACTGCGTGAGATATATTTAAAAAAATTACATTTGTGTATTTTTAGCAGAAAAAATGAATACAGCCAAATTAATTTTATGTCATCTTAAATAGAACAATTAGCACTACGCGTACAAATAATTTGAAGACAAAATTTGGAGCCGTTTGTGAGAAAATGGCGTGTGAGCGTTTCTGAAAATGTCCTTATATTCCGAGATTTTGAGCTCGTTGCGAGCAACTTTTGAGATTGTGTGAAAACTTTATAATCCATTATGCAAAGCAAATGTACTCGTAACTGCAATAATGTGAACAAAGCGTCCCTTATGTAGATAATAACGAGATAAGCTAAATTTTTGTATTTTTTGGAAAAAAAAAGGACAAATGGTGTTTATGTCATCTAGTTGATTTAATTTACATTAGTCATACAAAAAGTTTAAAGAAACTAGTGGTGCTACAACAGCACATACTTTCTCGCGTTATTAGAAACAGCTAATTACTATTAAAGTATTGCATTTTGTGCTCTACTGTACGCGCACTTTTTCTTTATACTCCACTGCGAGGGATACGAGGAGAGATGGGTTCTGTCTACCTCACGGCGGGCAGCGCAGTGTTGTCAACGTCATCATCAAATCGAACGTCATCGACTTGGGGGAATTGCGTTTCTTGGTAGGTAACAATGAGAAAAAACGTAAGATTTTAAAAAGATTCTGAATGAATAATTAATAATTGTTGAACTTCTTGAGTAACTAGGAGAACGGTACGCAGGTAGTTAGAGAGCGAAAATCGAAAAGTCCGCATTGCAAAAGAAGGTGGACATCACTGCAAACTGTGCCGTGACGTTCCGAGTAGGGCTGATATTTTCTATCAGGCCGGTGGAGAATCAAGAAAACTAGCTTAAAATTCCGCATTCCACGTCAATTCGCACACTCACAAAACATCACTATTTTTTAGCGAGTTAAAACTTCTTTATGAGGTCCAGGGTTATAAAGAGGTGACACATATTTTTTTCTAATCCCACTCCTTCCTTAATATGAAAATATATAATTGCAGAAGTGTACGTTTAGTTTGATACAACAAGCATTCTTGAGAAGTTGAAAATTGACTACTTACTGTCAAAAATCTATGGGTATTTAAAAAACTGGTCTTCAAAATTCCTTCTCGTGATGAGTTAAGTGAAGTTTTTTCAAGAAAGTGAGAACCGACCATGGTCCAGGAGCGTAACATTCGGTCCCGCAGTGCGGGCGGGGCCGGGTAAAAGAGGGCGTTTTTTTTTTTTGGGGGGGGGGGATATTTTTATTTTCCAAGGTACTATTTGTGTTTGCGCTACACATTTACAAAGGGGGCCCGGGCAAAATTTTTGCGGACAGGCCCGCACTAATTCTGTTAATATTCGTGCAACTTTTCTTGAACGATGACCTTGATCCCCCTCCCTTGTGCAATAAACAGTTGAAGGCAAAAGCTCGCAGCGGGCACTAATGACAACCTTCCAAGCATTGAAACTTCGTTGGCGCGAAACAGAAGCTAGTCAAAGCCAGTTGCTTTCATAGTGCAGAACCCCTGTTCAGATTTATTGTCATTATCGAAAGAAATGGCTGAGTCAGGTCCAGGTTCTTCAAGGGAGTCAACTAAAACTCCCGAAAAAGTTAAGCACAAGATGCAGTTTTGACTTTCATTTCACAGACGTTGGCATTACTTAAAATACTCTAGTGGCCGACTTCGTAACTAAAACCCCCACTCCACCCGAAATCGTCAATCCATCGTTCAAGAAAAGTTGTACGAATAATACACTACTGCCATACTCGTTAATGCCGCAAATATGTTGGGCAGTGCAATCATAAATAAACGTACACCGCTGCTTGTGTCACCTGATATGAGTATTAAGGAAACTGACCGAGTAATTTCGTCTTCTGTTCCTTCTACTGTCTTCGCCCATCGTTTGCCGTCTTCTGCTCTCTTCATAAGCCAAAAATAAAATTTGACGCTAAATGTTTTCTTGGTGTGAGTTTTTTGCAAAATTATTCTTTCGTACTTGATGTAACTCAGAGACTGACGTCTTAGCTACTCTGCGTCCTTTTGTGCTATACTTCAGGGAAAGCAAAGAATTGTTTAAAAAGATGTTTTTTTCTGGATGCGTGAAGCACGACACGAATTCAGTCCACCCTTTTCCCGGTAAACACACAACACTTCTCAAGTAAGATTATGACAGTGTTAACAGACATATTTTTCGGATGTGGTCAGTGCCTAGTATTGCAAAACAATGCGAGTTTATGCTTCCACAAAGATGCTTGTAATGTGAATGACATTTCTTCGCTTCGCAACGTCATATGGAAAGGGGCCACTTGACGTAGGGAGGAGGGGGAACTACATATAATATTCTCGATCAAAGCTAGCCTTTAATCCTGACAGGATCAGATTAATTTACCCAATAAGTTATTTAAGTGGGTTTGACGATGTGGAGAACATTACCTTAATATTTTTAGCAGTGCTGAACAAAACTTAGCAAGAGGGCTATTGCAACAAAAAACAGTTGAAGGCACAAAAAATATTTAATTTGTTTATGGAAAGGTGAATTAACGCTATTCTCTGTAAAAGAAAAATCATCGTAATTAACTGTATCTCATACGCTAATTCGTATAAATATTCCGTCCGTTTAATACTAAATTTAATACGTTTGCTACTTTTTAATTTGAATTTAATTGGCTACGAAGGTTATATGTATGTAGATGGCGCATAGTAAGATGCGAAGGAATGCTTCTTTTTATTGCTCTGTGAAAGTATGTTGATAGTAATCGTCTACTGCTGGTTGGCACGTGCTTGAGGTGTGACGCTCTAACAGATGCTGCAGTAAAACAGCAAGTAGACATTTCTATTGTATTTAATTTTGCAGAATCGTCTCAACTTGTTATTTACCAAACTTATGTAGAACGTTTCAGAAATTTCAATGGTATTTTTTTCAATTTTTTAAAAACTGTCGAGTTTTGGAAGAAATTAAAAAATAAAAATTAAATAAGCCAAAAAATGATTTTTAAAAACGGCTCCAAATTTTTTCTTGAAACTCTTTGAACGGATAGTGCTAATTGCACTCTTTAATATGACGTAAAGTTCATTTTGGTGTCTTTTTTTTTCAAAAACTTCACAAACGTAATTTTTTTGAAATATTTCACGTTATAATGCGCATTTTCAGCATTTGTGAGAAAAAGTGCTTAAAATTGAAGAAATAAAGTGCTTAAATGAAGTTTTTCGAAAACTCTTGTGAATGAAGTTTTCTGTGAGAAAGAGCCTCAAATTTCAAATTTACAATAGCGCTTAAACGCCGTTTTCTTAAAAACGGCTTCAAAGTTTTCAAAGAAAATTGCCATTTAGGACATTTTACTGTTCTTTAATGCTCGTCCTAAATGGTAATTTTCATTGAAAAATTTGGAGCACTTTTTAAGAAAACGACGTTTAAGCGTTACTGTAAATAGGAAATTTGAAGCTGTTTTTACAGAAATTTTTTGAATTTTCGAAACACTTCTTTCAAAAGTCATTTGAAGCACGTTCACTCACAAATGCTGCAAATCGCTGCACAGATCGCTGGAAAATTGCATAAAAATCTTTTAAATTTTCGAAAACTGTATTGTAAGTCATTTGAAGCACATTCACACTACAATGCAATAATGTTGACAAATCGCTGGAAATATGCTTATTAAAGGCGTGAGTGTTATTTTAAAAAAATCATTTGTTTAATATTTTAATAAATTTCATGTCATCTTAAACAGTGCAATTAGACTTGTCCGTACGAAAAGTTTAAGAAACTTAAAGAAAAAAATAGAGCGATTTGAGGAAAATTTGAAGTTTTCAAAAAGGCCTTCATGGAAAGTACCCTCAAATTTTAAGACTTCTCAAAATTTCAGTTTCGACTCGAGCCGGATGGACAGGGGTTTCTTCAATCTAGATGAACTCCTACGCATGGTTTAGGCGCTTGTAATGTTCACAGAAGGTCGTTTTGCTGTCAAATGGTTTCTCGGTATCAAGGACCCATAAAACAGGGATTCTGGCCACACCACGTGTTTAAAAATCAGTGTTTCTACAATAGCATGTACTTCCTCACGACACTGTTATTGGCTAAGTATGGCCTAATATTATAATATGAACATTTCTGTCTTACACTTCAACAACTTATGAAAAATTCGTAATCAAACTAGGCCTGAAATTAACTATAAATAGTTGAAAGAAAACGTTTAACATAAATAATTTTTTTTAAATCGCAAGATTAGCAATAGTTGAAAAATAGTCACGTTCGTTTCTGAGTTATAGAAAACTTATTAGCATTGGTACATGGATTGCAAGTATGATTTGTCTGCATTGCTAACAAAGTAGCACGTCGCCTTTACCTGTACTCTTGCCATTACAAGCAAAACAAGAGTTCAACGAAACGTGCGCATAGTGAAGCTACATTTACGTCCAGAAGCAAAACAAGGGGCCATATCAGCATTTGCTCAATGGATCAGGGAGGCTGAAAAAAAAAAACCTGATCGACATGGGGGTCATTGACCCGGAAGCTGAAGTACATTATTTGTTACAAATATATTAAGTCTTTTAAAAAAATATACAATACAAATGTAAACTGATTCATTATATATCACTGTTTTGTTAAAATAAACCTTTTTTCAAACAATCAGTAGTCTCTAATTGTGTAGAAACAGTTGTGCAGCAGAAAATATTTTTCTTTTAACTTAAAATTTGTGAACGGACTTCAATTGTTTAATGTCAGATGGCAGCTGAATTTTACGACGTGTGTTGTAATAATAAATATAGTATTGCATGAAAATATGTTCCCACCGTTAAGTCACTTTTGAAAAATATTATAGATTCGTAAATATATAGGAAAAGCAGTAGTAAGATTCGAAGCTCAATGAAGAGAGGCTTGTAAAGGTAACGCGGATGGCATTTTTTCATTATTCGAATATTTTCTTTTGCAATATAAAGGTCTGAGTACTACATGATGAGTTTCCTCCGAATTTTATCTTCGGCTGGAATGTACATTTGCAAAATACACGCAACGAGCTGCATGAAGGCTGCAATATAAAGATCTGAGTTTTCCCAGAATTTTATACCATATCTCAGGCGTGAATGTACATATTCACGTTCTACATATGCGCACCAATGATGCGTATTTTAGCCGTAAATAAAATTATTAGTTTATATTTACACGAAAGAAAAGGCAGCAGTCGTTATCGCCTTCTGTTGTCAGTGCGGCATTACAACAATGGTTTACAAGCAACAATGACCGCTAATTCGAATGGGATACACATTTTGACAATTAGAATTGTTGACACCGCTAGCAAGAAAATGAAATTGGATAGAAAAATATATTTGTATTTTCATGAAAACTACACTTTACATATATTACTTTTCATTTCCATTAAGCAAAGCGAAATCATCTATTCGTTTTCACATTTAATTAAATAAACGGACGCAATTTAAATCGGGTTTTGCTTCTAAAATACTAATTTTAAAACTTATAACAAAAGCTTGAAGAAACGAATGAAGAAATAATATACAAATTGTAACTTACGTAGCATTCAACTGCTTCAAAACACCTCTAAAATTACGTTCACGAAGCGCAGAAAGAAACGATCGGATGTCTATGTCGCCAAATTACTCCAAACTTTTTCATATTTGAACACATTAACACAATTCATGTAAAAAAATGTATCCTCACAATTGTAGTTGAATGAAGCAGCGGAAAAATGTAGATATTTTTTTAATTTTTGAAAAATCAGGGTTTTTAAGCAACAAGACACCGGATTCATTCTCTCAAATGTTGCTCAGACTATCTAGCAAAATTTCATCAAAATCGATGGCGCCATTAAAAAAAAAGAAAAAAATCTCAAGGGATTGCGACATCAGCCAGATTGATCGAGAAATATGAATTCTGGAGAAAATCAGCTGAAGGATTTAGCTGCTAGCATTGTTCACAGATAGGCGTTTTGCATCAATCGACTTTTAGGTATCAAGGACCCATAAAGTGGATTCTAGCTACACCACGTGTTAGATTTTTTTTTCTTCTAAAAATAGCAACTAGTTTTATCCACATTTGCGTTACCAGGGCCCTGTAAGAAGATATTTTTTGCCGCAAATTCGCCGTTTTTTGTGCAGCATTAGCGGTAGCTGTTGTGAAAATGTAAAATCCTGCGTATGGTTTAAACGTTAGGGGTGTTCAGAGAGACTGGCAGACGTTTTGAAAAAAACAAACTCTTTTTTGGTATCACGTATATTTTCATTGAAATCTTGAAGTCAATTTTCCTCAGCATTACATAACTTTCTCTATACTACGTATATTACTTCGTATACGAGAAAGTAAAATGTAGAAACGAACATGTCATTTATGGTGATTAAAACAACTCAACTCTCTTGTTGTTATAAACATAATTCATGCAAACACATTCAAGTTTGACACCCACAATTTGCGCATCTCTACTAAACGTGTTCATCTACAGCGTATTGGAAGTTGAAAATGAAGTCCAGGCCCCTGGGCTTTTCCGGTAAAAAAGCATGCGCCCTATTTTCAAGATTTCAAAAATATTTTAAATCCTCATTAACATAAATTATCATAACAATTAAATTAGTAGTATTATACCTCGAATACATTATATATTTATAACAAATCGTGTTGAATATCTTTAGAGCTTATTAATTTTTGTAGGAAGAGATACGTTCGGCTTTTGGATCAGTCACAGCCATGGCGCCACGACTTCGGTTGCCGTATTATACTGTGCTTAGAAAGTAAGCGTTCCAGTTTTTTATCTGTGCTCGTTTACTTATGTTGGTTTTGAGATTTATGGTTTTAAACACATCTAAGTTAAATGTAATTGTGTTTACTTTTCATTTTGATTTTTGGCTGGTGGAAAATGTATTCATTTATTCTAAAATGTTTTAAATTAAACTTTTTATACAATTTATTTAGAATGCGTGATCCACGAACCGCAATAAGCGCAAGTGTGGTTAAGTGCTCCGTAAGGGGGGTGGGGGTGGCAAACGGTTATTAATGTTAATGTTATGAAGTGAATATTTTCAAACAGGATTCACATTCAAAGCCTACCGAACGAGGCAGCTCGGTTTCATGTGTATCAGATCAGTTTGTTCCCGTGGGCTATGGACTTTTATTTCTCTACTGTTGGCCTTTTTCCAACTGCATCTAGTTGGTTTGAACTTTAGATACTGTATAGATACAGAGGCGCCATTTAAAATTAATATTTTTTGTGATTTTTTATGACACATTTCGAAGCACAAACGACGTGAAAAGCTTAACAGAAATATTACTTGTGTATCGGAGTCTCATTAGAATAGTTTTAGATTTGAGGAAAGTGAAGAAAATACCCTTTCATAAAATTGGATAATTTATAAATTTATTTCATAAAATTCGAGACATACTAATTTAGCACTCTGCCTCTTTTCGGTATTTGCCAATGAGCGCGTAACTTTTGGTTCATACAGTACAGAAAAAAAGCGTCACCAGTTGGCATTACTGCCGCCTTACTTCATTCTTAACCTCGGATGCACTATAATTAGTTGCATAATATAATTTCGTGAAACGTATTTAGTGTTATCAGTAAAAATATATCAATATAGAACATGCAGTTTTATTTTACAAATACAATAACTTATCTCAGTTTCTGGAAATTGAAGAACACTTCTGGAATCCCACAGATCGCTTTGTGTGCGTGGTGGAGGTAGAAAAGAGTATGTGGAGTGTTAATATACTACAAATCCTCAAATTTGTATCTCTCGCCAAATATCTAACACAGCAATAATAATTATATATAACATAATTATGAAATGAAACCATTGTTGAGTTCAGAAACGCAAGATTGGTGCTAGTTTTCTTGATCTTCAAAATCCCTACCTACTTATATTGAATTATGAACAAAAATATTGCGCGAGGACAGCAGACAATTCATTTAATACATTTTCGCTTCCATGAAATACAAATTAATTTCATCCAAAAATAATTACTTATTTATAGTACCGTTATCGAAATAACCTGACACCACTGCTCTCGGATCCGATAACGTGAGAGCTCAAGAAAAGGTGCCCGGATTACACTGGTCTACAAAAATAAACTTTTGTCTTTCACTAGAATGAAAATATATTCTAAAAGTATTTTTCATGCCTTATTCCAATAACATTTCAGTCTTTCTCCATCAAGCAGGTATTTTCGGTGATGTTTATTTGAATTTTTTAAAATATTTTTTTATAAAATTAGTAACTAGCTACCGAACTCTAAATGGTACTATTTGTTCCGACTTGCCTAGTGGTTGATGGTGATTTTCGGGCACATTTTGCTTCTGGAACACCTCTGCTTGTTTCAACAGAAGTTTGCCAGCATATATCTCATCCCCTCTTGCCTTGGTATTTTTAATACCTGGTTTCCATTCCATAGCTGATGAAAGCCCTTACCATGTTCATCGCTGACAGTTCCACGATTTTCCAGCAATTTATGTTGAAGTTAATTTTCAAAGACATCCCATAACTTCATAAGAATGCAGATCAGTCACTATATCACGATAGCTTTCTGCTCCAAGGAAATTGTAACATACATTTTTGAAACTATGATCCTTGTAGATACGATGTTAAAATATTTATTTTTTATCAGTATTTTTCATCGCCTTTTAACTTATTTCATTAATTATTTTGAATTTTTTGTGGTCAAATCTTTTTTCTACGCATATTATAAAGTTTATTTACTTCTAGATCTCTGGCGCAATAAATATAAATGTAATATGAGTATCATTTACTAAATTGTGTACTATATTATTCTGACAGTATACTATGTTGTATAAGACTAAACTTTATTTATGTAGATTATACTATAGTCTACTCACTTTCAGTATAAAATGAAGTATATACTCACTTTTAGTATAGTATAGTATCTTTTAGTATGAAAGTTTCTATGAAGTTTATCTCTATTTAGATTCCGTTTCTCATTCCTTTTAAATCATGAATTTAAGCAGTGATGTGTATTGACATTATAAGTCAAATCAAAACTATAAAATACTTGTATAGAAAATTAAAGAAATAATGCAAGTCTCGTTATTCATCTAACCCGTAATTTCAATAACAAAAATAATCTGCGCAAATGCATATTGTCATTATGTTTTACTTTTCTATTTTAATGGTATATATTTTAAAAGTTCATCCACATTTTTTTTATATTTAGACATTTTTGAAAATTAAAACAAAAAATTCCGATTTAGGAAAAATTTTCGGATATTCCCAATTTTTTCCAAGACTTAACCGGCCTGCAATATACTCCGGTAACAAACTTCATTGAATAATTTCCAAATATTTTAGTCAGTTTGGACTCCTAAGTTTCCTCCAAATCCGACCAAAAGGAAACTAGTAAATTCGCAATGTTAGAAAAAAGTACTTCCGAAGGTTTCAGTGTTCTTGCCATTTAGTTTTATTTACGCTACGAAAGAAGTAAAAAAATCGTTTATCTACAATCAACTTATTTAATTCAACAATAACTATTAAAATTAAGAATCATTATAGACTTTCTCACGAAAATACAATTCAAAATTGTACTAATTTTACTCATCACTATCTAATAGTTATTTGGGATCTACTAAACAAATATCTTTTAATTGATGATCATTTTTAAAAACGCTCTAGTTCACTAAATGAATAATTCATCATTCTTACCTTTTCAACTTGCCTAGAGTCCCTTTTTACGACTTTGTGTGGCGCCGTCCGTTTAAAGACTCCAGCTCACCAAACACTGACAGACACCAGAATACAAAATTTTATTACTACTACTACTAATAATAATATTAAAAGCGCCGTGTTCGCTAATGAAGTAATTACCAGTAAGCTTGCTATTTGCACAGCCGCAGTCTGTGATGCCAACAATCTCAAAGCGAACTGTTAACTAAGTCAAAACGATCGAAACGAATACGATTGGAATAAAAAAGCCAATCACAACCTCTCCCGCATTTTCTGTACCTGTGTGCTTATTAGTATATAATTTTCATTTACGCATTTCATTTAATTTTTTTGTAATTCCATTCATAACATTTTATTTACGGATGTATTATAATTACATGTCAGTTACAAAAGCTTGTATTGTTCATAATTATTGAATAATGCATATCTGTGTTGCCATGTTGGGTGGAATTGTCTCAATTGAACGAAAAAGGCCTTGGCTCGCAAAATGTTAATACATTTAGTAGAATCCCACCCTATGGGTGGAATCTCTAGTTTGCTTGGCAGTTATACTTTATTTTGTTAGAAGTAACAATCGTGCCTCTCTTTCCTAAAAATAATATGGATTATGAATTACAAATCTGTAAAAATAAAGAACATTTAGTTCTTAACATATTATGAACGTGCCTCTATCATGCTCATTCCGGCCTTCGGGTGAGAGCCCACGTTTTTTATCTCATTTCCTTACTCCTTTGACGGAATTGGACGGAGTTTCTTTCTTTCTTCTATGTATTTTCTCGGCTGGGATCTGGCAACTCTGTGTACGTTTTGGTGAACATCAGAGTTATATTTTGATAGATATCTACTACATTAATTTTTCAAAGACTAATAATTTCATATCCCTTGCCTATTAATAGCTCATTAAGCTAATTGCAAGGTAGCAAAGGCTTTAATTAGAGTCTTGTTTATTAATTGCTTAAATCGAAAATAATTTTCATTTTTATGACTATCTAGGTATGCTCTAACCATCATATATGCTTACCAAGTTATTCAGAGCAAACATGAAACAAAGAATTAACAGCCAGCATTGTTTCACATTTAGTAAACCAATAGGTAACCGAAAAATTGAAAAAAAGTTTTAAAAAATGATTTTAGAGCGGCGATAGGTGGCAGCCGCAAAGAGGATGACAGTAACATCGAAAAGCTAGCCCACACCAAGGATTTTTTATTACGATTGTTTTACTACGAGAAAGTTTGTGCCATTCTGTAGCACCACTAGTTACGTTCCCGTATACATACGTGTATACGGACTAATACACGTATTACAGGGAAAATTATGTAATACTGAGCGAAAAACGGTAGATTTTCGGCAGAAAAAAAATTAATTGCTGGGCTCTGATAACGAAACTAGTGGTGCTACAGAATGGCACAGACTTTCCGGTATTAGTTTTCTATTCCCTTTGGTTTCGGCTAAGTATTGGAAGCGGGGATGTGGTTTTCAATAAAACACTCATTAAATTTAACAAAAAAACATATTTAATAACTAAGTGATGGGCATGGATGATAGATGATATTACATGAAATTTATTACAAAGGTGAAAGATGCGACCTTTCTTTTAATTTTGATGGTGGACTCAACACAATCAAAATTCGATAATCAATTGGTTAGGCCACCATAAATGCCGATGCTGGTGGCATCGTTCTCTCAGTTTCTCCTACCGCATTTTAGCGGGAGTATAGCTTGTGATGACCATTGTTGTTGGTCCGGCAGTAGGATACACTCGGCTGGTGGTGTTGTTGACAGACGTGTAGGGGCGGGTCGCCCCGGACAGCTGCAGCCAAGTCCACGGCCGCGCTCCAGCGAGCAAGGGAGACGAGCGTTGCCGCGCTCGTCTCCCTTGCTCAGGTCGGACCCAGGGATGGAAGCTCCGACCGTCAGGCATCCACGATTCGCGTCGGCAATGATTGATTGGAATTCATCTAATTTCCGAACCGGGCGATCGCGGACGGCCTACTACCGTAGTGCGGGCTCAGCCGGCCCATGGCACGTAACTGAGTGCAACTGCGCACTGATGACTGGCATTGACGTGCGAGTGCAGGTCACGGCCAGCGACAATGATTTCCAAGTGCCAGAAACTATGTCTCTCGAATGTTACTGTTTTTGGAACTGAACCTCTCTTCGCGAAATCTCGAAAGTGAATCTTTTGAAGCTGAACCTCCCTTCGCGAAATCTCGAAAGTTAGTGCTTTTGGAGCTTAACCTCCCTTTGCGAAATCTCGAAGGTGAATCTTTTTGGAGCATCTCTCCCGTCATCATGAGAGCTCTGGTACCCCCCCCCTTCTTCAGTGAGCCTCCTTCTGATTGACTGAAATCAAATTTTAGCGGAGCGTGGCAGGGCGGAGCTCCAACCAATGACCCGACGATCCACGCAACAGACGAAAAGTTTCCGTTGTTTAGCGCTGCGAGTGTAGTCTCTTCGCGGTCGGCGAGAATGTCGTTATGACCTAGATCGCCGGGGTTGCACGTGCGCATCAAAATTCGTTAGGTCGTAAACCTTTTCTTAAAGTTCGTGCGATCGCGAGCGGCCCACTTAACGCGCGGTCGCGTGGAGAATGGACAACCTGTCCTTAGTGCTCGGCGAGAGCGACGCGGCGCCGACAAAGATCCCCTATCATACCGGCGGCGGCGCGGCAGGACATAAACGACCCTAGTCTCTCAATAACAGAGATGAGGAGCAGTGGTCAGGTACCGCCTTTTCAACGGCCGCTGGCCGTGATAGATGACCGCGATTTCATCGATAAACACCCGATATTAAATTTACGGCAGGTCGTACAGTTACAATACGAACTTGTTACATACTCTTGCCAGCTGCCACCCTTTGATGCCCAATTATTTTAAAAATTTTCTTAATTTTTCAATTTCCTAATAACAGAACGGAAATATTATTTTAAGAATATTAAAGAATAGTAAAACCTCGCCCTAACGCAAATTTCTTTGAAAAATTTGAAGCTGCCATTAAGAAAATGGCGTTTAAGCGCCACTGTAAACGCGAAATTTGAACCTCTTTTTACAGAAAATTATTCAGTTTCCGAAAAACTTCACATTAAATAATTTCAAGCACTTGCAGTCACAAATGCTGTAGTGTTTACAAATTGCTGAAAATGTGCAAATTAAATGCGTGAGAGATCTTAAAAAAATATATTAGTATAATTTTTGAAAATACGAAAAAAATCACCGGAATGAACTTTATGTCATGTTCAAGAGTGGAATTAGCCGTTTCCGTTCAAAATGTTTGAAGAAACAATTTGGATCCGTATTGTAGAAAATGCGTTTCTGAAAATGTATGTTTGAGCTAGTTTTCACAGAAAATGGTTGAGTTTGTGAGAAACTTTATCTGACATTATTTAAAGCGCATGTACTCATAAATACCGTAAAGTAAACAAACTGCCGCTAATGTAAATATTAACGATGTGAGAGACAAGTAAAAAAATCATTTTCGTAATTTTTGAAAAAATAAAAGAAGTGAGCGATATGGCGCTTATGCAATCTCATGGAGCCGTTTTGAAAAAATCTTGTTTTTGTAATTTTTTTAAAATTGCACGTATTGCACGCAATATTGCTAGAAATATTGCACGAACACTACCAACATTTTCAAAATAGTACATGACCTTAATAAAAGAAATACAATGGAGAACAAATTTTATTTTAAGGAAATATCTCTATCTTTAAGTTTATAGTTGTAAAAAGTCATCGAAAAAAATCCATACTTATGAAATTGTATTGTTTATAAGTGTATTTTTCTCTATTTTAACAAGAAATTTTAAGAAAACATTTGGATCAATTTTTGAAAAAAAATGAAAATTCCGGAGGGCTTCATGTAAAGTAGCCTCAAATTTTGAAGTGTGTTTTTCAAAATCTCAAAGTTTTGACTCGAACCAGATCGACAGGGGTTTCTTCAAATTGGTAAAAACCCTACGCGT
Organism: Gryllus longicercus; assembly: GCA_038098605.1. Classification (NCBI taxonomy): domain Eukaryota; kingdom Metazoa; phylum Arthropoda; class Insecta; order Orthoptera; family Gryllidae; genus Gryllus; species Gryllus longicercus. Next base: position 3,175,210 of record JAZDUA010000079.1, read on the forward strand.
GGTTTAGGCGTTAGTAGTGTTCACAGATTCAGACGGACGGAAGGACAGACAGACGGACGGATGACATGGTTGACTTTGAATTTTCGAAAATTTCAAAAGTTTACACTTTTTTGGCGTTTTCCTACAACTACAAAATTGAAGATAGAGGTTTTCCACCAAATTTATTTTATTGTTCGTAATTAGTTATTTCATGAAATTCATGTACATTTCTTTTAAACAATATCGCGCAATATTGCGAACAATATTTCCTATGTTTTTAAAATACAAAAATTATATTTTTTAAAAACGGCTCCAAATTTTGACTTGTCTCTCACGTCGTAAATATTTTATTCCCATTATTACATTTACAAGTACATGTGCTTTAAGTAAATCATATTAAGTTTCTCCCAAATTCAACAGTTTGGTGTAAAAGTGCAAACTAGCTCAAAATTCTGTATTTTCAGTAACGCTCAAACGCCCGTTTCTCAATAACGGCTCCAAACTTTTCGAACTCTTCAAACTTTTCGAACGGATAGTGCTGATTCCAAGCTTTAATGTGACGTAAACTTCACTTCGGGATATTTATTTGTTGTTTCTTGGAAAATCACACAAATGTAATTGTTTTAAAGATATCTCCCGCCGTTAATATTCACATTTCCAGTAATTTGTAAACACTGTAGTATTTGTGCGTTAAAGTACTTCAAATGACTTCAAATAAAGATTTTCGAAAACTCAAACATTTTCTTTGAAAAAGAGCTTGAAATTTCGAGTTTACAGTAGTGCTTTAACACAATTTTCCTAAAACAGCTCAACATTTAAAAAAAATGCAATTTAGGAGATTTTACTGTTCTTTACTATTTAAAAAAAAAACCGTTCTGCTATTAGGAAACCGAAAAATTAAGTTATTTTTTAAGAAAAATGTACTTTAGATAGATGACAACTGGCAAGAGTATGTGGCAAGTTCGTAAAGCTAACCGAGACCAAAGGAAGTAGAAAACTAATACCGGAAAGTCTGTGCCATTCTGTAGCATCACCAGTGTTTTATGTTTTTTGGCGAGAAAAATCATCGCCAGCTCCGAATTTACTGCGCTTCTTGAACATAATTCCAGACATTTGGATGCTTCGTAAGTTACACTTTGTTTATTATTTCACATTTCTTTGTTCGTTTCTTACATTCGATCTTCTGTTATACATTTATATTTTAGAAATTATTTAAAACGTATTTGAAATATATGACATAAAAATTGCTAGTTATTAAAAAAATGAAATATTTAATACACGCCAAATACAGACGTAGAAGAAGATAGTTTCTTTTTGTTTGATACTGCTAGTGATTGCACCTCATTGAAACCAAAATAAAAGCTCCTTTCAGCTGTTGAATTTGGATTCTCTCCATTTTAAATGATAAATCGAAATGATTAAAAGGGCTGGACTATTATCCGGCAGTAAAAAACAGTTTTTTTAGTTATAACTCTAGTTTAAGTTCATCCAGGCTAGTTGAATATCTGTTTTCCTTTGCAGGTTTATACATTCGCCAACTAGGGGTTTATTGTTGTATGATTTGTTTGGAAAATCAGTCGTTTTAAAAAGGAAATTTCATTTCTTTGTGTTAGACATATTTTTTATATTTTATATATGAAAATGTCCATACATACATAGTCTGTTCAAAAACGCGCACTGTTTGAATTGAGCATCTTCAGTTTTTAGAGAGGATCCGCTTGATGTCAGTAGGTTTGCCCAAATCTACTGATAATGACTGCTAATTTCCGACTGTTGATATCTTCATTTGTTATTAGTTACGTGGTTTTTAGAGAAGTGTGAATTTTAGTTTGGCGGATTTCAAAATAAATTACCTGAAAGAACAACGAGTTGCTGTGAAAATTTGTTAAACTAGGAAAATCTGTGACAAAAGCTTTCGCTATGCTTAACACGACTTACAGTTATGTTGATATGAACCGTATTGCATGTTTTAAGTGACAAGAACGTTTTAAAGATGGTCGACAGTCCATTGAAGATGATGAGCGTCCTGGAGGTCCTTCCACGTCACCTGACGAGCCACACGTTGAATAAATCAACACCATGGTGCGGAAAAATCGACGTCTGACTGTCAGGGAGCTTCCTAAATAATGTGGGATATCAGCTGGATCTTGTCACGAGGTTTTGACTGAGAAATTGAAGACGCACCACTGTGCTGCGAAATTTGTGCCACGCCTAATGACTTAGGAACAAAAATCATATTGTGACCATTTTTGTCAGGAAATATTTGACCGTTCAGAAGAGGATAAAAACAATTTGTCAAGGATCATAACCGGTGAATAATCATGGGTTTGTGGTTATGACATTGAAACAGGGTCCAATCGTCCCAGTGAATGGGTAAAAGGTCCCCTAGACCCCAAAAAAGCTTGCCATGTACGGTCCAAGTTCAAGGTGATGTTGAGTGTTTTTTTTATTCTGAGAATGATGTTCACCACTATAATCTCCCAGAAGGTTCCACAGTGAACCAAAATTACTATAATAAAGTTCTGAAACATCTGACCATCCTCCGGAGAAGGCCGCCATCCTCCGGAGGGGCGCCATTTTCCGGAGAAGGCCAGAAATGTGGAAGAGTGGCGACAGGTATTTCCAACGTGACAACGCTCCTGTCCATTCTGCCCTCAGAAGTCGTGAGTTTTAGACCAAACACACGATCACTGTTCTTACCCACCCTTCCTATTCACCTGACCTTTCTCCTTGTGACTTTTTCTTCTTCCCCAAACTCAAAAGACCCTTGAAAGGAAGAAGATATGTGACGATTCCCGAGATTATGGCAAATGCGACGAAGGAGATGAGAGACATTACAAAAGAATCGTATGAGAACTGTTTCAACACGTGGAAACGTCGTTGAGATAATTGTGTGCGTTGGGGAGGAGAGTACTTTGAAGAAGGTCGAGACCTATAACTTGCAAGTAAAGTACATTTTGATTTATGAGGTCAATATTTTCATAATACCTCTCGTATGGTTACAATTACAGGATTTATTCAATTTTTTCTTGGGTTTCTCATTTTTTATTTTTCCCTACAAATAACATTTTATTTTTCCTCTGAGTCTTTTTTGGGGGCAGGGGATGTGCATGGCCCGCCTTGATCCGCCACTGCGATTACATCAATATCATTTCCAACAGCTTGAATTACGCATCTGAATTTGTTTTGATAAAAAACGTCATTTTTCTTAGGGCATTTTAAAAACACTCTAAAAGTATTTTAATGACAATTTTTACAATGTTTTAGGTCGTTAAAATCCGCCACATAGTTATATTTCCCCAACGCGGATACTATGTAAATGTTTGACTGTTAGTCGAGTGTGATTGGTACATTAAGATAGTCTTTTATTCAAAATATTTTGGTAGAATATATCAAACTACAGATTAGGGAGTTTGTGCACGCCATGCTGCAGTACTCATGCTGCGGTACGATTTTATTCGTTCGAATGATTAATCGAAAATATTTGTACGTAGTAGAGAGAAAGTTATGTAAAGCTGCGCGAAAAACGGCGAATTTTCGTCAGAAAAACTCTAATTACTGGGCCCTGGTAAAGAAAAATTGGATAAATTCCGTGATCTAGCCAGAATCCATGTTTTGTGGGTCCTTGAAACCGAAAAATCGAATGATGGCAAAACGTGTGTGAACAACTCTAGCGTCTAAAGCGTTCAGCCGATTTTCTCCAAAATTGATATTCTCCTATGGATCTGACTGATGTCACGGCCCATGGATTTTGAAACCTATATTTTAATTTAGGAGGGGGGTACTTTGTATGAATCCTCTAGGACATTTTTCAAATTTTCGAAAAAGGCTCCATTGTTTTTGATTAGCTTTTTTATTATATAATGTGAAGGACGTTAAAGAGAATGATGCAGGTATCATGTTAAAAACTCTAATTTTTGGAAAATTTCAAAAGTTCAACATTTTTTTTAGTCTTCCTACAACTAAAATATTAAAGATAGAGATTTTTCCCTTAATGGAAACTGTTCCTTAAAGGCAGATGAGAAATGAAACAAGGTCATGTACAATTTTTCGAAAATTTGAGAACTTTTCGCGCAATTTTGCGTGAAAATACGGGCTAGAAAATACGTAGTTTTAGCACCCCAAGTTACTTGAAAGTTTCGTGAGAAGTTAAAATTAATAGTAAATGAATCTTTTTCGGGGGGGATTTCCCTCATCCCCCCTTGTTCATATAAACACAAATGGATCCGCTCCAGTTGGCAAACTGTGTTCTGTTTATCACATATCTGCTATGGAATAAAGGCAATTAAAAATATCCCAAAGAAACATTCCAAAGTATTTCTTCAGTTTTTATAGGATAGGGTGAAGTGCGCTTATAAAAATGGTGCAAGACTAATTTATATTGTACTCTGACATTTCGAAAGTTGCAAAAGTTACAAATAATGCGAGAAAATATGTGATGCTCTTGTTGTTTTTCCTTCAAATTACCCGACTTCTTTCGTGTGGAGTCATGGATTAACCAATGATGTGGCAATCGACGGGAGTTGCATTTTATTTTCTTCCACGGAATCTTTGCTGTGGACCTACTTTGGACGCCGCATTGCCCATGATGCATTCCATATTGTCATCATTACTCTTCCCTACTCTTTGGCTCTTTGGTCACACCACTGGTCTGTACGACTGTGAAGTTTGAGGTTAGAGATCTGGATTAGGTTTGCTTTCGTGTGGTGAATGCATGCTGTATTTGAAGTTGCATTAGATTTTCTTCCCGAATTACAAAGGTTCTTAATAGAAAATGTATGGGAACGACGATTATGTTGATCAGGTAATACTTTTCTCAGAAGTAGTCGGTAGTTACCGCCCGAACACGTTCATTGCGATTTACCAAATTTTGGTACAGAAAGCGAATATATTTACGTGTTTCAACAAATAATCGCATTTTAGTATTTGTTGGTGGTCAGAGAAATATTACTTTCATTTGCACCTTGTTATAAGGGAGCAAATGTGTAACATATGTGAAACGTAAGTTTCGAGATAAATGCTATTTCTAGAGCCCGAATCATAACAATGTAATTCAGTTAATTAATGTACAGTTTATGAAAAACATTTAGTGGATTAATAAGACAATTTTGAAATTATCTATTTTCTGTAATGCTAATATTTAAAAAAAAGTTTATTTTTTAATTTTATAAGAAATACGTTATGCATTAATTCCATATTTTTCTATTTAACTTACGAACATTATGTACCAAGACGTTATTTGGGATGAAAAAGTAATCTGATGCTTTTTTCTTTACTCTGTGTTTTGTAGCCAATGTCAACTATTTCAGTTCTTGTAAAACTTCACACTCTGCAAAACGTTTATTCTTCTTTGTATATATGCACTTTGGCTATCTTACCTCATTTTTATCTTTAGTATTAAATATAATTCTAAATTCTTCACTAAAAAATGGTTATGGACCTTGCCTATATCTATAAAATTGATTAATCTGCTTAAATAACCTCTATGTGCATGATGTGTATTTAAAAGAAATTTGAAAATGTAATTCTGAGAAAAAAATCTAGATTGACAAAGTAGTAAATACATTTTTAAATATATTTGTGGTTGTGGCATTAGTAGCAAGGGAATGGTAAAAATATTTGTCCTGTATTTGTAGTTTCTTTAGAGTCTTTGTACAGTGTGCGTTTATGTCTTAATTACTCTGCATTGACCATTTTAAATGAGTGCAGTTGTTATACTTCATAGGCCCCGTATGATATGAATGGCTATATGAGTCCAGCAGATCACGAGGCCCTGGAAGGGCATGACGATGCAGGATATGAGCAGCCCATGTACACTAACATTCCAGATGGCGTGAAAAAATTTCTGGTATATTTAAGAGATTGCATCAATGAGGGTGTTGTATATGAAATATCAAATCTCTATGAAACCACGTAAGTAACTTAATATGAACACCACTAATTTAGTGTAACTGAAATGCCAAAAGACTAAGAAGGGAGAAAACTTGTGCCCAGTTCACATGTACAAAAACGTAATAGGAGGAGGGATGAAGATAAGGATGATGGGAGGGAGTAAGTTTTTGCTGATGTACTTGCTTCACATTTGCAATTTTTGATACTTAGATAGAAACTTTAATTCTAGAATTGGGCATATGTTGCCCGGTGGCAGAACATAGAAACATCAAAGAACAATTACAAACATACTACATTAATGCAAACATACACATATATACAAACATATGCAGACCTATGAACCCTCTTAAATATACAATCCTGCACCATTTCACTCATAAGAATATTTTGACAAATATGGGTAAACATTTTACCTTTATGACACCACAATACAATACTTATAATAATTATTATATTTTCTACATGTGAAAACCTCGTTAACATAAATAAATAATCATAAAACAATGACATTTTAGATTAGCAAAACAAACACAAAGAATTGAAATCACTTCACTACACTGCATGATGTACCACTTTACCTAAATATGAACTGCTTAATACGTTATAGCTTTTGAGTGCCTAATAATCACACCTTTCACTTCACTCTAATGACAAAGCTCCTATATTTTTTTCCCCTAAACCCTCACACTGAGTAAGGATAGGGCTCAAAAACTACCTCAGTCAAATCATTCCAATTTTCTATTGTTCTGTCTATAAAGGGGAATTTGCCTACATCCATTTTTTTGTATTCATGTTGTAATTTTATATTTATGATCAAATCTACTTACATAATTTAAAAAATTTTTTTTTTGCGAGCTAGCGTTAATGTTAACCTATCAGAGAAGGTGGGACAAAAACATATTAACAATTCATTATAATGAATAGTAATTTTATTATTATTGTTAGGTTGAGACTAAAGATTTTGACTCTTGTGATTAGCATAAAACATCCCTGAGTATGTGAGAGCTATCAAATTTTAAAGTTTGAAAAAAGTACAAAAAAACAACAACAAATGTTTAAGCAATCAGTATGTGTACACACTTTTTTTTTCATGCAAATTTTTTACATGTCAAGATAAAGTGGTGATAATTTGAATGTTATATTCGATAGATCTTAAGTTTTTGATTGATAAAATTGAAAATCTTGATTTGCATTTGTGATATAATATTTGTACATGTTTTCGCACGTTGGGGCAAGGGGGAAATTATTTTCTCTCAAACATGTATTGCTGTCATCAGTTGGGAAAACTATTTTACAAGACAGAATTTCTCCCCCTACTCACCTTTTCCCAACCATGTTGATTCATACACTGTATGTAATTAATAGTTAAAGATAAATTTCATTGTTTTCTGTCAATAGTTTTCCGAGACTTACAGAGCAGTATTTTGAGAATGTTCCATGGCCTGAAGTGAGTGAAATTAAAAACCTGGTGAATTGTGATCCAGTAAGTAACTATTACAACAATTTATTCCTCTTTTGGGAGGTTTTTGTATAATTAGAAATGATAAAAGATTGGGAGACATTTTGTAATAAAATTTGAGAGTTGATTGCTGGCTTGTTTGTTTATTAGTATGGAATGATACTTGTTTAAAATATTTAATTTATTGATTTATTTATGAATTCATTCATTTGGATGTTTATTGCAAGCGGTTTACAAATAATAGAATTAATTTTACTTAAGAGATGCAGTGCTACAGAGAAAATAATTTTGTTTATATCTTCATGCGATGAATTCAACTACAAAATGCAGGCTAGCTGTTGCTGCTACTCATCTGATCGGGGGAAGAATATTTTTTGCAGAGCAATGTGGCCTTTGGTGACATTCATTTATCCTAGAAGCTGCCAGAAATTGAATCTACTGCCCTGAATGCACTGTATATTTTGGGAGAGGTGTGGGATGGGGTGAAATTTTGATTGAATCTTAATATTTTGCTTGCTCCTGTTTGGTGTGTTGAATTATCTCGATTATAAGGATTATTGTGTCTTGTGAAAAATAGACTACATTGGAGTAGAATGTCAAGCTCAAGTGTTTTTTTAAATAATAATTGCTTCTCTTTTTTTCCAGGTGTTTCTAATACTTTATAGAGAACTGTACTACCGTCACATATATGCTCACATACCGCATGGTCCAACATTAATGCAAAGATTTGATTCCTATGCAACCTATTGTGAATTGTTCAACTACATTATCAGTAGGTATATATTAAATAACAATTGTGGATGTAGATAATTTTGCTATTTTTTGTGGTTGTGAATGAAAATTGGATATTGAGTATTCCTCTAATTAAAAACTAAGGGTTATTATGTTTGCATTTTAATTGCCTTTAATGACAAATAGTATGAACATACATTTTTGTGTTCTATTTACTCATAAGGTTAAAAGAGTTGACATATTTGCAATGAAATTGCCATGAATATTAGGAAGTCTTATAATTATTTTTTCTGTTTAACTTTTATTGTATCAGGATTTATGAGAAGTGTATTAAGAATAACTTGTTTGATGTAGATGCAAGTGAACCTGTTCCTTTGGATCTGCCTGATATCTGGCTTTGGGAACTCATCGATGAATTTGTGTACCAGTATCAATCATTCTCACAGTACCGAGCGAATCTCATGAAGAGAACTCCTGAAGAACTGGAACTCTTGAATCAGAACAACCAAGTGTGGAATGTGCTTTGTGTACTCAATGTTCTGTGCTCACTTGTTGAGAAGTCCAATATTAAGAGGCAATTGGAGGTAATACTAAATTAAAATTGGGAATGCATGTAATTGTTATATTTGAATTGCTATTGTTGTTATTGTTTTAATTCTCTTAATAATTACTTGTAAATCTAAGGGCATGTCCCAATAATAAATTCATTTAAAAAATGTAGTTTATTAATGTTTCACTGAACTATTTCTGAAGATGTTTATTGTATTGTTTTTTGAAGGTTCATGCTAGTGGTGGTGATGCAGAATCTGTAGCTGGTGAATTTGGACGCTACCCTTTGTACAAGAAGTTAGGCTACTTCAGTCTTGTAGGACTCCTCCGTCTGCACTCACTCTGTGGAGACTACTATTTAGCCATTAGAGTTCTAGACAACATTGAACTTCATCGAAAGGTATTTAGGAACCAAATAATATGTTAAACCAGAATGTATAGATGAGTTGGAGATATTGAGTGTACTAGTGAGTACTATTGAGTGTAGTTAACTTCTGTGATTTGCAAATGATTCCATGACGATTATCTTGTTCTTGCTAGTATTTTTCTTGTGTGCTTTTCATTGGGTTTTTTTCTTTCTTGCAGAGTCAGTTTTCCTATGTGCCAGCATGTCAGATCACCGTTTCTTACTACGTAGGCTTTGCTTATATGATGATGCGTCGTTATTCAGATGCCATTCGTACTTTCACTTCCATCCTGCTGTACATTCAGCGCACCAAGCAGTTGTTCCAGACCCGAAGTTATCAAAACGATCAGGTGGGTAAATCTTGTTCTACATGTTATTCAGGGAATAGAAAAGTATTAATGTCTCTTTGTAAACACATTGACCTACACAAAGTAATGTTAGCTAATTAATATGAACTTCCTTTGGTATTAAAATAGTTAACTTTGCACTCTTTTCATTATGTACAAGAACAATTGCTCTTTCTTGGAACCTGTTAAGTGAATGTACATTGGATATATCAATATAGAGCAAATTTAACTTCATTGATTCTTAACCCTTTCACTGCAATGGGCTGTGAATGTGAATCGCGCATCTTGCGTCATGCTTCTCACTGTGGGCCCCGTTGTGAGCTGAGCTGAGTTCGCTCGCAAATAGATACTGTGCAAGACATCTCTGTTATAATAAGTCCTAGTGAGAGCTGAAAGCACGTCCGCATGAGGGAACTCGTCTGGAGGCTCCTGGGACATCGAAGTTCAGTGTAGAATCTCATGCCAAGGCTCCCAGCGACAATCTGAGTATCACACGTTCAGAGGCTCCCAGGCACGGAAATATTTTGTGTATAAACTATTCTAGAACAGTCAAAGGGTTAAGTTTTCTGTCTTCCTCCCATGTTCACATGCCCCGGATATCGAGACATGTACCTATAGTCATCAGGACCATTAGGAACATTTACTCTGTATTACTTAACCCTTTGCACTCCTGTGTGAAATAGGTCTCAACTTCAAGATTTTTATTTTCTGCTCCAATGTTGAGTCCCACTGTCTTGTGTTCTTCTCACGCCTCCCAATGGTTCTTACATTTTGACACACTGTCTTTTTCATTAGGTAGTGACAGATCTGTTGTGCAAAGATTATTGCAACACCATCAATATTAATGTCCCTTCACACAAATCATTTTGCCGAAGAGTAATAAGAGATTTGGTGGAGGAAGAGCGAAGGGGAAGTGAATATCAAGGCCGTCGATTAACTTCTGATAGTGAATGCCTTGGAGGAAAATTATAATAAAAAATATAATTACAAATAACAAATTTCCAGGATGTAATATAAGAGGCATAAGATCCGGGAGGCCGGAAAGAAACTGTATTATGCTGTGAAACATTCCAGGCAGCCAGTATTGCACCCAGAAGATTGCTTCACAAGATATCATACACAGAAGAAATTAAAATTTTAATCTTGAAAAACCTTAGAAAATGAGACTTTTCAAAGAATTGAGTTTTTGTTTTTAATTAAGTATGTTATGTTAATGATACATCAAACTTTAATCACAAATTTAATTCGGTCAGCTATGCTCCATGACCGGAATGGAGAATTTAAAGAGAGTTCTTGGGGATTCACAGCACAGAGCATATGGAGCACAAAGGATTAAATTTGTGTATTTACTCGAATATAACCCGCATATTTGTTCAAAATTGCTAGATGAAAATTGGGGTGTGGGTAATATTTGAGTTAATGTTGGTACAGTGAACTAGCATGTGGTCACATGGTGGTGGGGGTTATACTTGGGTTTTATAACATGGCATGCCCGTTTTGGCAGCAAGGTCTACTTTTCTTTTTTTCCAAAATTGGTATCCCCAATCGAAGTAGCTGATGTTGCAGATGCTTGAATTTGAATGTGATGTTTAAATTTTAGGCAGTACTTTGCAAGGAGCCCCTGAGACATTTTCAAAATTTTGAATAAAAAAATGGTCTAATTTTTTTGTTTAAATATTGTTGCAAATTAGAGAAAAAGTTCTAAAATGTTTGAGATTTCCATTTACTCAATTAGTTATAGTGCCTTTAAGCTGTATCAGCACACAGTTTCAGCATAGCATTATCGAGAATTAATCAACTGTTTCAAGTGGGTTAAAATTCACTCAGTTTATCAATGGTAATGTTATTGAATACAACCAGATTGATGTAATTTATTCTGATTTCAGTGAGGCATTTGACACTCTTGATAATGAAGTTTTGTTATGTAAGATTATAAATGTGAAGAGCATTTTTCTATGATGTACTTTTGTGATAAAAATGGTCACAATTGCACTATTACCTGTGTGGAACTGTGACAGTGTCTTGTAATTCTAATTTCCAGAGGATATCATGTACTGCCATATATTATAATGTATTAGAGTGAAGATGAAGACAAGGGATTTCTAATTGTAAGGAAAAACATAACTTGAAATGGGTCTCTGGGAATAAAACAATTTCTTTGTGTCTCAGATTATCATCGATGGATCATTTTAGAAAACCTAGGTCATTTTTCCGCATTTGAATACAATTTTTAATCAATTCATAATTTTTGCGCTCAGATTTTGAGCAGATGACATCTTACTTTGGTAGATATTCAGTAAAAGTGTTTGTGAAAGGTAAACCAAGTAGATTTATCCATAAATAATGGTGTCTGGTCTACTTTGTTAATTCTGTTTCATTGGAAAATTGTTAAAATGATAGATTGGATAACATAGTGTGGGGGCTATATTGTAATCTGGTAGAATGTTTAGTTACAGTAAAACCCCTCACTTTCTTGCTAAGAAGAGAAAGTAAAAGCATGTGCTGGAATCGTCGATTTTTGTCAAAAAATCTATTGACGAGCCCTGGTAATGAAAAAGTGCATAAATCGTATTCCTATATATAGTAAATTACTTCCTTTAACACGTGGTATAGCCTGAAAACCTGTTTTATGGGTCCTTGAAACTGCAAAATCGATTGATGGCGTCTGAAATCGTCTGTTTCTCCATCTGTGGTCAACGCGAGCGCATAAACCGCCTCCGATTTTCTCCAAAATTGATATTCCTCAATTGATCTGAATAAAGGCGAGACTTTTCTGAGTTCATTACATACATATGTAATAATTTACTACATTTTGGAACAGGATTTATCCACTTTTTCTCTATCAGCAAGAGTTTTTCTGTCTCAAAATCGCCATTTTTTGCCGCAGCATTACATAACTTTCTCAGCACTAGTTATAAAACATACATATACGAGAAAGTAAAAAATAATAAAATAAAAAACAGGAAGGCAGGAAAACGTAAAATGCGGGAACGTAAATACGGGGTTTTACTGTAGTTGCAATGCTGTCTCCCTCTGCACTTTATTGTCAAATTCATTTTATTTGGACTGTACTTGACATTATTTTTATTGCATTTTCTACTTTTTGTTTATTAAAGAGTCAATTTTTCTTGTTTGTCAAATTTGATTTTGAAGTACAAAATTATAACATTTTAACATTGATGTATCCTATCACTTTCGTGATTTTCCTGGCATTTCGTGTGTTTATAGATCAACAAACAAACTGATCGCATGTACCATCTATTAGCCATCTGTCTGGTGCTCCACCCACAATACGTAGATGAAGCGATTCAGCAAGTGCTGCGTGAGAAGAACTACCATGAAAAGATGTACAAAATGCAATGTGGAGACCTGGCTGAGTTTGAGGCTTGCTTTGCATTTGCCTGCCCCAAATTCCTTGCACCTGCTCCCCCAGTGGATGCCCCTGTGGAGGACTATGTGAAGGAGCCCATCAACCACCAAATCAGAGTTTTTATGGATGAAGTGAAGCAGCAAAAGATGATTCCGACTATCAGGAGGTAATTTCTTCTTTCTGGCTTGTAGATCATGGCACTTTAAATGAATTTAAAACTGATTTTGTATTTTGCCTGAAAATCCCAGGAGACATATCTGGGAAATTTACGAACATTTGGAGTATTTTTAAAATCCCCTCTGTAATGGATGCTTGAACCTCCTTAAATAATTAGGAAATGTTTCCAACAAGACGCTCTCTCCATTTACAATAAGTAAAAATTATGTAAAAAGCTGTAACTAGTTGTTTTAATAAGTTTGATAATTGGAGCCTTAATTATTTGGCAATGTAAACTGCACTTAACAATAAGATTGGGGTCAATTTTTGAAAGAAGCAAGAAAGTTTCTTCTTATTTTTTTCATTAACTCTTCTGGCAACTTATAATTCTCAGAATTTGGCTCTCAATTATTCTAAAACTGTCCACATTTTGAAAGATATTGTACACAAGAAATTGTATGTATTTAAATATCTAAATCTTATTCATCATTGATGTATTTGTAGGAGGGGAAATTGAGTGAATGAGCATTGCTTCAATTGCAGTTACCTCAAGCTGTACACTACTCTCCCTCTCGCAAAACTTGCCATGTTCCTGAGCAGTGAGAGCCATCGTCATGGAGAGGCAGTGAAGAGCAGAGATCTCAATGAGGCCATTGAGGGACTCATCACCCAGCTCTTGTGTTTCAAGCACAAGATGAAGAACATAGTTTGGACTAAGGGAACATCTGGTTTGGATGGAATTTTTCAGTCTGGGTCAGAAGTAAGTAATGTAACTCGGTTTATACTGGTAAACTCATTGGAGTGGGGAATACAAATTGCAGCCAGAAAATATTAAGATTTTTTTAGCCAATAGACTTGCACATTGAAAGTATCAGTCATTGTTCAAAAAAATATATACCATATGTTCTTCTTCTTCCCGTCGAGGTGTGTCAATTCACATCCTGAAGAGGGGATGTAGAGAAGGCTCCTATATGTTCTTTTCCCCATCTTTTATTCATTTGCTTTTCATTTCACGCCACCTGCAATCTTGTATTACCCCTACTTTTATCTCTCGCTGACCTCGTCTGTATGCTGAATTACCTACTCATGTGTTTGCCATGCATGGTGACCCACCCATGTCGAAGGGAATGGATGACCGGGAATTTGAGGAGTCTGTGTATGCAATCTGGACTGTTGCCTTGACACCGGTTCCTAGTGGGACTCATTCTATCCATGTTTGCTGTGACACTGGTGAGACCTGGTAACTGAGGGGAGGTCTTTGCACCTTGTACCACACTTCCTTTGGCCTCTACTTCTTCTAGACAGGCGATAGGGAACTAACCCACTTCCGATCAATCAACTTGAACTAGGTCTTGTACTGAAGTACTAGGGTGGGGAGGGGGAGGTCCATGGAGGGGCAGCATTGACATCCCCTATTATATCTCCATGTCAGCTCTGCCACCCCGGCAGGGTGTCCCCTCCAAGGTGGGTAAGGAACATGGAGATAAATTACTAACCATCATAAAGATACTAAATACCCCGTCCCACCAGCTCTCATCTGGTAGGAAGAGGTGATGTCCGGAAATAAGTGTTGATTGAATTGCTTCTTTTTAAAGGGCGGAAAAAGATTGAAAAAACCTTGTTTCCTCATGGCATGCTTAGAGGAAGGTAAATCTTTCTATAATTTTAGTCCTGTTTGTTTGGTGCAAGTTGTGATGCGACAAAGGAATGGTACCACTCTTTCTAAAGCACTAACTGATGACGAAATCAAAAATATCTGAAAACCAAGCAGATTGCCAGCCTCAGGTGGCTGTGGACACCCCAACACTTACCTCTGCAAAGGAAAGGTCAACTATTAGGATTTTGCTGCAGAGAGTAGCAACATTAGTCTTGTTTTTTAAGAGCCAGGGTGTGACCGACATTTACAGAATCGAGGAGCATGGGTGAGAAATCCCCAGTTCTACTCTGATTCTGCCATTCTATCTTCCATCTCTCCCTGAAAGGATCTCCTGTGGCTTCAATACCCTCAGTGTGCAGCAATACAAGGTCTTTGCTAGAAGTATTGGAAATTTTGAATTTCCTCGGGTTACGTACTAATGTTTGATTTTTTGTTGTGTTACATGTTGTTCCTTTTTTATTCATTCTTATTTATTTTCAAGTGAGCTACATCTAGAATGCACTGTTGAAACGATATGTCATCAGAATCAGAGTCCTGGTCATATTAAACAATACAATTAGTACTATTCATTGGAAAAGTGTGAAGAAAAATGGAGTCATTTTTGAGATATTTTTTTTTTTTTTTTTTTTTGGCATTAGAGCGTTTCTGTAAATGCGGAATTATGAGTTCGTTTTCCAGTAAGATTTGGAGTTTTTGGGGAACTGTATGTGATTTATTACACATGCTCATAAAAACAATGTTAAATAATCGTTGTAATGTAAATATTAGCAACGTGAAGGACAAGTCAAAGCATTAAATTATTTTATTTTTTGAAAAAACAAAAGAATAGTATAAAATGGTGTTCATGTCATTTCATAGAATACATTTAGCTCTATCCCTCAAGTTAAAAGAAAGAATTTGGAGCCGTTTTTGAGAAAATCTTTTTCGTTATTTTTTTAAAATTGCACATATTGCTCTCTATATTGCACTAAAAGTACTAAAATTTTCATAAAAATGAACATGGTCTTAATGAAAGAACTAATGATGAAAAACAAATTTCATATGAAGGAAAAATCTCTATCTTCAATTTTGTGTTGTTGGAAGTCCCTGAAAAGAATTCGAACTTCTCCAATTTTCGAAAATTCAGAGTTATCAGTCAAAATGGGACCTATGCCACCTTTATAGGTGTTTTACTCTATTCTTACAAGAAATTTAAAGAAATAATTTGTAGCCATTTTTTAGAAAATTTTGAAAAATATCCCTGGGGCTTCTTGTAAAGTACCCCTAATTCATGAAGAAAGTTTTTCAAAATCTTTGTGCCTTGAAACGAGCCAGATCAACCTGGGAATATCTATTTTGGAAGAAGTCCTATTTACGCTTTAGCCGGTAGTGTTCGCAGACTGACAGACGGACAGCTAATCCCTTCTTGTTTTGCCCCCTATTTGGAAATTTCTGGCCTACCTCACTCACTTTCCCACTAAAAAATTTTACATTTTTCTTATTGGGAGTTCCAGTTCTCAAACATTCCTCACTTTATTGCTAAAAAACAAAGCAAATCTAAAATAAAATTCTTGTTGACTTATGTGTATTCTTGTTGTGGAGTTTTATATACTATATCAATACTTTCAATAAATTGCCGCATTGGAAAACTTACTCGTTTTATATTTTTTTCTTGTATTATAATTGTTTATAACGTAAAGGTTTAATATTAATCTTCTGTCAACTCGTGACTTCGTAGCGACTTACTATTTTAAGCAGAGTGTAACATGTTGAGAGTTCTCGCATGGGTAAGCTAGAAGATAGATTGGGGGTAACAGATATAGAGGTTATAAAGTGATTGATGAATCATATTCATAAAAGTAAATGAAAATATCTAGGCTAAAATGTAATTGCCGGTTTTTATAATTATTTTGTAGTCAGAAATAATATGTTTGAAGTTCTCGGGGCTTGAATACATTTAATATTATTTTGAAGATGACAGAAATAATATACGTTTGAAGTTCTCTAGGCTTGAACATGTTCTCCTGCATTGTACGAAATATGTTGGCAGCCAACAAGGTCATGTCCTGGGCAAATCTTACGGGAGGTGCTTAGCAATGTCGATTCCGCGCTCTCAAAGCTTTATTGTGTTTTCAGAGAAAGCAGAACATATAATTTTAGTTGAGAGATATGGAGAAAGGTATTCTATGAATGTTTCTTGGCCTCTTTACAACCAGTTCCCCGTTTATTTAAAAAAAACATGCAATATTTATAATAATGTCCACAGGCGCCAAAGACCTCATTGTTTAAAATACCCTCTAAACCCCAATGAATCTTCTTCATTTTTTCTTCTTTTTTTTTCTTCCTTCTTCTTCATACTGATAACAATAATACCAACATGATGAACTATTCTTATGTGTAATACGTGTGTGTTCTGTTCTGCAGTTGGACTTTTACATGGACAATGACATGATCCACATTGCAGATACTACGGTTTCCCATAGATATGCTGATTTTTTTATCAGGAAGATTCTGAAGTTCCAAGAATTAAATCGCAAGCTTCATATGATCAAATTTTGAGTTGGAGAAAGAAAATTGTATTATAAAATTGGAAATGTGGTATCCATTTTTAAAAAATAAAATTGTAAGTTCTGACAATAAGTCTTTTCTGTATACCTCATTTGTTTTTTTATTGCAACAGAACACATTTATATATTAGTGTCTATATTATTTTGTATGGAAGATATTAGAATTGAACTTTTAAAGAAAAATATAGTCTCTATTTACGAGTAATGCGATCTATGGTAAGTATGTTTATACAGTAAAACCATTTTTTAACACTTTTCTGGGCCTGATAGGAAAAATTATATCAAAAGTTCGAATCGATAGGCTAGGTAAGTATTTACATTATTTATTGCAACAGTGGCTCCGTTTTTACTTTCTCCCCCTTCGTAAGCAGAGAAAGTATTATGATAGTGTTGGAAATGGTAAATTTTAGCCAGAAAATCTCTTTTTGATGGGCCTTTGTAATGAAAAAGTGGATAAATGATGTTCCTATATATAGTAAATTACTACCTCTAAACATGTAGTGAATCCATGTGAAATCGATTAACGGCAAAACATCTGATTGTCCGTCTATGGTCAATGTCAGTGCCTAAACTGTACAGCCGAAACCGGTATTCCCCAAATGATCTTAATAAACTCAAGGCTTTGCAAGTTTGCTACCTACATATGTAATACAGTGCCCCAGGAGAGTCTCTCCTCACTGAGTTGAATCAGGGCCTTCTATTAAAAATTTCATTTATGTTGGTAGCATCCTGATTCCAGGGAAACGTAAAAGGGACAACACTCCCAGCATCTGTTGAGATTGTGATGAGTATGCAATTTACGGTTTCAAGCTGCAGCTCAAACTACAAACATAATTTGTTGCGAGCACTCGCACTAGCAAGGTGCCACTGTGGAAAGACTTTCCTGGCAGGTTATACATGTGTATTAATTTGCGACATATTGGAACAAGATGTATCCACCTTTTCTGTATTAGTATGCGTTTTTTTTTTTTTTGTCGCAAAGGTGCTGTTTTTAGCTGCTGCTTGACATGACTTCCTCTGCACTCTGTGTATTACTGCATATAATACACATTCATGCAAGAAAGTAAAAAGTTAAGAGAAAAAAAAAACATAAAACTGGAAGCACTCTTTATATCAAGTTGCGAATTGCAGGAAGGAAGTCCATTGTCAATGTAGGCGACGGGAACAAATAATTACATAAAAGACAGGAAAATGTAAAAAGTTGGAACATAAAAACTGGGTTTTACTCAATAAAGAATAAATGAACTCCGTGCCATTCCGGAAAGACTTCTCAATATATTATATATTAAATGTAGATGGAAAAAATCTCCAACAAGTAAGTGTCTTTATTATTTAAAATGAGAAGTATCCTTATTTAATTAAAGATCATCACTTCTTAATAGTTTTCCTTAAACTGTAAAATTTCTTATTTATTGGCATGTTACTGTATTCATTTATTTGACTTAGTCAACATTAAAAATTTTTGTAACCTCCTCCTTCAGGTATATATTCCTCATATTTTTACTACAAGACAATAAGTTATTAACCACATTAAAATATTTTTCAAATTACATCTTTCAAACAATATGACGAAGTAACAATGTTAAATAAGCCAATGGAAGTAGGATTGTTCTGTTAAATATCATAAACTAGTGGTGGTACAGAATGGCACAGACTTTCCAGTATTAGTTTTCTATTTCCTTTGGTTTGTCTAGCTACTCGGACTTGAGATATACTCATGCCAGCTGCCACCTCTCGCTGCCAAAGTACATATTTTTAAAATTTTCTTATTCTTTCGGATTCTTAATAGTAGAATGAAAATATTATTCTAAGAATATTAAAGAACAGTAAAACCTTGTCCTAATTGGCTAATTTTTTGAAAAACTTGGAGCTGTTTTTAAGAAAACGGTGTTTAAACGCCTGTAAATTCGAAATTTGAAGCTATTTTTCACAGAACATTATTGAGTTTTCAAAAAACTTCATATGATGTCATTTTAAGCACTTCCAATCAGAGATGGAATAGTGTTTACAAATCGCCGTAAATGTGCATATTAAATGCATGAGAGATCTCTAGCACTATCCCTACCAAAAGTTAAAAGAAAAATGTTGAGCCATTTTTGAGAAAATCTATATGGATGTTTACATATACACAGTCTATTTTAGCTATTTTTAAAACATTTTGAGTATTAGGTTGCATGTACACATAGAGGGGGAGAAAATTGGCTGCAAAAAGAACACATTTTGTTACGTTGAGAACAAATTGCAAACCAAGTAGTAACTTTGTATGTAAACAACATTCACATATTGTTATCATGTGTAGAGTATGAATATGAAGATGAAATCTGACAGAAGATAGTGATTTCTCTCTTCTCTTCCATGTGCAGCCTCGCTTTGATTTTTTTTTTACTTTCTCGTATCCGTAAGTTTACATGGAATAATACAGGTAATGTAGAGTAAATTTTGTAATACTGCAGAATATCGATTTTGAGATTTTAACTGAAATACTCATTCTGGGGTCACTTAATAAAGAAAGTGTTTTTTCAAACTGCCTATTATACTATCTGACTCGAGTTCTTAAGCTATCTGCAGAACTCGAGTTCTTAAGCTATTTGTTGGATTTTTTCCAAAATGAATATTCTCTGATCGATTTGCCAAGTCTCGAGAACTTGCAAATTTGAAACAAATTGAATTTTGAGGGTATTTTGCATTAAGTCTCTAGGACGTTTTCAAACTTAACTAAAAAAAAGGCTCCAAATTGTTTAAGAGTGAAATACACTTACAGAGATGGCATAGGTCTGATTTTCTCTGTTAACTGTGAAATTTTTAAAAATGCAAAAGTTGGAAATATAATGAATCCCTTTCTACAACCACAATATTGAAGATAAAGATTTTTTCTTCAAATTAAATTTGTTCTCCACAATTGGTTCTTTAATTAATCAGTTGTACATTGTTGTGAAAATATTGGTTGCACAATTTTGAGTGAAATATGGAGAATATTAAAAACAATATCTTGAATTGAAATGGATTGATATTTTTCAGAGTGTGGTTTTAATATAATATTCAGTCTTATTTCCTTCTTACTATTAGGGTTTCAAAAACTTGGGAAACTGAAAATATGTTTTTTGATAAAACACTTTGTTCAGTATAAATATAACATGAAATTAAACTACATTATTGTGGTATTGAAATGTGCAAATTTACTGCTTATTTACTTTTTTTTTTTTTTTAAAACATTCAGTTAAAGTATTCTTGATGAACATGACATTAAACCGTATACAGTGTGTTTCTTTCATAATTTGTTCGATTGGAAGTGCAAGTGGAGGGTGTGATGTCTCTTGATTTGAAGGTTTTCACTATAATCCAGAAGATTGGTAGTAAGAATGTTTGGATGTTGGTTCAGGCGCTCTTGGTATTTATGCTGTGTTGTATTATTTTATCGTATAAGGAGAGAATTTTTAGATCTAGTTGTATGGTGGTGTTACATATTTCATTGCCTATTGCTGAAGACATTTCAATTCGAATCTGTGGGGAATTCTATATTTGATTTACATGCATAGAACCCCATTGCTGAATTCCTTGGCTCCATACTGGTCGGATTGCTGCTTTATAGAGGAGATCTTTGTTATTAAGAAACAAATATGATTGGCGATTGATTAACATTCAATCTGATGAAATTTTAATTTTTCTTTTCTCTTGTATATTCTTTCCTTGTTAGGCACGCACACGTTTACCTCAAAATCCATACACATTCCTCCCAGGCTTTGTTAAAAGTTAATGCCGTAAAGTGGACCTGAACAAAGTGTACATCGGTAAAATACTTCGGATTTCACCTTGTCCAAAGACTAACGTGGAAACAACATGCAGATGTATTGACTTAATGTTACAAAGCATATTAAAGGATGCACATAAAAAAATGAGTTTTATTTGTATTATAATCTTTATCAAATTATTGTTACATAGCTTTGAAACGTTCACATACAGTGAGGTTTTGCCTCGAGAGGCGGGGCGCGGGGTGGGATAGGTTATCCCAGGAATGTGGACTCAAAGATTCTGGGTTTGAAACTCACTTATGGCATGAATCGTTTCATTTGTGTTCATGACTTGAGGAGCAGGGACATTCCAAATACGTCGTTTATTGCGTCTGTACTGTAATCCTGTAACCACTTGACCTGAAAGGCAGCTGCTTTGCTACATTTTAATTGAACTGGATCCTAGCAAGAACAATATAAAAATAGTGCAAGCACCGAGGAGCAAAGGAATGCTATAGGTCAGGGGACCATGACTACCTACTACGTAGTCATTTTGTGGCTTCCATACATCAGAAAACTGATGATGATGGCTAAGCCATCGAAAGCTGTCATTGTATTAAATCAATATTGGTGGTAATGACAACTCATATTTCATTGTAAATGCCAACGAAAACTCCCCTCAATACCAATAGCCATAAAAAGCATTGTGAGAATCTATCAATTTGCTAATTTCTAAAGAAATGAAAGAGAAAATATTGCGATGCACAAACTGTGAAGCTGCATGTGTAACTGCTGCCAAGAATAAAACATAAGTAAATGTAACTTTAGAAGAGAACCTTACGCACCTTTCTTGTGGTCATTTTATGTGATAAAGAAAACACATCATGGGACATTCCTGCTTGAGAATTATTCTTAAACCGTAGAAGTGATTTCTAAAAATTTAATGCACTTTTCCTTTTCATTTCAGTTACATATGTTCTTCTAAAATTGACAGGAAGTCCAAAACATAAACGTCAACATCATGTTTTCAAAACACAGTAGCTGCCACAATGTGTCTTAATTGTGAAAAGAATTGTAGAATATTGCAACAGTAAAGTACAAGTAAATGTGTAACTCTAAACATATTACTCTGAAATAAAAGTAAAAGGACATTGATAATTCATTAAACCAATGTGATCCAGTAAACAAATGTGATGGGCCTCGGAAGCCCCGCTGCTGTAAAGGTGTCCTCCCTTCTTGCATCAGGGGGTTTAAAAAAATGTATATTCTTCAAATTTTTTATTATTATTTGTGTGTGTGTGAAGAATCTTATCAAGTTGCATTAATACCATATATTATTAAACTGGTGAACTCTAGCTCAGTATTATAAATGACTGGGAATTTTACGTACAAATTAAACAGTATAATGTCTAAAATCATGAGTCAATACTCTGACTCTCAAAAAGAAAGTATTTCCCCTTTATTATTCAAATACAGTATATGGTAATCAAACTTTAAAATAGAAGAAGAAAAAATCCAAGCAGCTACAATATATCATGCTTATAAGTTATGCATGAAGTACGTATTGTGAGCAATTCAAATTATTAAAAATAAATTGTTTAATACCAGCATAATGCTTTTCGTACATTGTTATATTTTTTAAACAAAGACAATTCAATTATTTTGTAAAACTAATTTAAAACTTTTATAAAAAAATACTTAACTCCGATACTTCCTACCCCCTAATATAAAATCCGCAATTCTGCCCATTTTTGGCCCAATTTGTTCTATTAATAATCCGAAAACAATATAATGGCAGGCGTGCGAGTGGACGTAATTCACCTCGCTCTTGATAATGCCAATTAAA
Source organism: Gryllus longicercus (assembly GCA_038098605.1). Classification (NCBI taxonomy): domain Eukaryota; kingdom Metazoa; phylum Arthropoda; class Insecta; order Orthoptera; family Gryllidae; genus Gryllus; species Gryllus longicercus. Next base: position 3,197,877 of record JAZDUA010000079.1, read on the forward strand.
TATACGCACCTGCTCAAGGGTTAATTATAAAATAATACATTTTCCAATTATGTTGTAATAAATTTGGTTAAATTCAAACAAAATGACTTTGTAGGAAATGAACTATCGAATTCTTGATTCGAGAAAATATTAAGTTTTTAATTAGAATATTGGTACTCTTGAGAATTTCTAAGAAATAAAAAGTGACTGTTTAAATTTTACAGAGAGTAAGACAGTTTGAACTAAAGTTAGTGGGCTCGTTCTTAGTACTTCATAAGCCACTTACTCCCATTTCCTTTTATTTTTATACAATTACGAGTACTTATGATTACGACTTAGCTTCCGCTTCGAAAACAGTTTCCGTTACAGTCACATGGTGTGCGGGGTTCCCCGACATATCCGGTGCTTCCCGCCCCGGCCATAAGAAGTGGAAGTACGTTTGTCTTTAGGTGGGAGCTCCAGCGTCAATGTTGGTCTGTTGTGAATGTGGTGTTCAATCTTAATTTTAGGGAAGAGCAGATTCAAGTGTGTAAAAGTGTAAGATTGTGTATTACCTAAGATTAATACCTAGTACGCAACCACATAGAGTAGCATTCAACAAGAGAAAAAAACGATAGAACCGATAGCATTTTTTCAGTGGTGAGTGAAAAAAGCATGTTTTGCCAATTTCTCTTTAACGTGTAAAAGCATGAGAAACTATCTTCATTACACATGGCTTCCTACTTTCTTTTCAACACGACGCCAGAACTCTCGTAACGAACCACACAAGTGATATCGAGTAAACAAGGCATGCGTCATTGGGCGTCAGGAAATGCCATCGTTAGGGCCCAGATAGTTATGTAATTACGAACTTTTCTAAATAAACTATCAAATCATATGTGTATATATATATATATATATATATATATATATATATATATATATATATATATATATATATATACAGAGAATTTTATGCCTTATTTATATTTTTATTCATTTATTATATGTTTGTTAGGGAATCACCCCAAACAAATCAGCAATGAAAAATTAAATTTTCGACATTGAAAATAGTAAAATTATTAGGTTTCTGTGTAGTACTGTGTCCTCGCCATGTGAGGTTTTGTTTTCTCGTAAGGATCACATTAACCTTATGGTGCTTGTTCAAACACGTCTATCGCCGCTCCGGAAGAGCTCAGGAATGGCCCTTTTCAGTCCGCGAAGTTTTCGTGGTCAGGAGGCACCACTTTTTCATTCTGTGATTTGTGTGTCTACTGCTAGTGATATACATGATTTTACTATTATTTTTATGTAGATAATTTTTAAGTATTGATTTTTGTTGTGCCTTAAAAAGTTAATGGAAAATATAAGTGATTTATATTAAATGTATGGAATACATTTGTATTGTATTTGTAATGTATTCAATACATTACACGTTCTCTAAATTCACTTAAGTTTTAATATATTATACGCCTTTTACATTTTACTATACACATTTTAAAACTAGTACGTTTGGGTTCTTAATTCAATACTTCATATACTCAATTAATGATCGTTAAAAATACAAAATATTGATGAAAAATTCGAAACATATATATATATATAATATATATACATAAATATATATATTTTATTACTAGTGAATATGATAATATGGGAAGAACAACAACAGGATTTTCGACGCGGTAGATCATGCATATTTTATTATCCGACAAATCGTGGAAAAAGCTCTAGAATTTAACAAACCAGCTTTCGTATGCTTTGCGGACCTAAGCAAAGCATTTGACAACACACACACACACACACACACACACACACACACACACATATATATATATATATATATATATATATATATATATATATATATATATATATATTATTATTTTTCGTTGATCGGCCAACTAGGACCACGCAGTCAAGCACTCTGCCTTTACCGTGGCCCAGTTTTTATTCATTCTCACGGAGGCAGGTGCTTGCGACAATTCTTTTTGGGGGGACCAGCATTTAAGCTGGATCCGGCTTTTTATCCCCCAAGGTTGTTAGCCCTGGGGGTATGGAAGATGAAATGACGATATATGATGATGATGGGGGTGAAAGGACAATACATACAGACATACACAAATACACAAATACATCCATGCCCGAGGCGGGACTCGAACCCGCGATCTTCTGGTCCGAGACCACTCCGGCACTACTGCCTTAGCGATCTCGGCCATCTGATCGGCATATATATATATATATATATATATATATATATATATATATATATATATATATATATATATATATATATATATATATATATATATAATTAGTTTTTAAAGGTTAGAGGAGACCTTTGAATTGTGTGTGTGTGTATATATATATATATATATATATATATATATATATATATATATATATATATTGTAACGTTTCTCCTGGTGAATTAAAACTCACTGGTATTATTTAAACAAAAACGTTTATTTGTAATCAATTCTACACTAAAACTACTAACACTAAAAACTACTTGATCTATATATAGGTATATTTTACATAGTCCTTGTGTTGTTCACTTTCTTTTTCTTCTTACACACGACTCCGTTCTCTTGATTATATATTTACACAGTTCACTTCTTCTGATTATTTATTTACACAGTTCACTTCTAATTATTTATTTACACAGTCCACTTCTACACTATCGCAGTCCGAAGCACTGTCCACAGTTCACTGCGCTGACCACTATTTCCTGCGCAGAACACACTTCACTGCGCACACCAGAGTCCACTGCACTGCTATTTATCGTGAAGCACACTTCACAGCTCAGCTTCCACTGCAGACTTCAAACCGCTGACTGCTGTTTCCCCACTGCACCACTGTTTAACGCGATGCACACTTCACAGCTCAGCTTCCACTGCAGACTTCAAACCGCTAACTGCTGTTGCTCCACTGCACCACTGTTTCCCGCTATGCGCACTTTACAGCACAGCTTCCACTTCGGACACACTGACGGACTGACTGCTTATTTACTGATTACATACACTAACTTACTGTGACACACTAACTTACACTGACTGACTGCCACTGACTGACAGCTACTCACTGACTCGCGGCCGCCGGCAGCGGCGCATTTATACCTGGCCGGCGCTCGTCCCGATACATCCGGCACATTCTCCGCGTTTCCCCCGACTCGCGAATAGTCCGGAACCGTCCAGTTCGGGGGGAAGGGAAAGGGCGCCGGCAGATGACGCAATCCACGTGCAGCGAATCCGGCAGGTGATGCAATATTCTTTACAATATATATATATATATATATATATATATATATATATATATATATATATATATATAGATTATTAGTTTTCAAAGGTTAGAGGGTACCTTTGAAGTATCAGTATTCTTATGACAACAATTAGTTTTATATTGTCAAATGTTTTGCTTAGGTCCGCAAAGCACAGGAAAGCTAATTTGTTAAATTTTAGAGCATTTTCCAAGATTTGACGGATGATAAAAATTGCGTTAATGCATGATCTACCGCGTCGAAAATCTTGTTGTTGTTCTTCCCATTCTATCATATTCACTAGAGTGTTTACTATACATTTCGTGAGGATTTTCAATGAGCTGTTTATGGAGTTTGTCCCTCTGTAATTATCTGCATCGTGTTTCTCTCCTTTCTTAAACAGAGGGATAAGAATGCTTGATTTACATTCCTTTAGCAAGGTGTAAAGGGTGTATATAAATGATACGTGAATTTTTTGTAGTGAGCTGTTGATACTGTCACCTGATGAATATGATTACTACGTTGTGTTGTTACATCGGTGTTTGCTGAAAATATATTCCTGCCCTTAAGTAAGACATTTTTGACAAAAACCACTGACTTATATATGAATAGACAAGGTAATGGTAAAATACCTAGATGAATGAAGAGAGGCTTACAAGAATCACATTGGTGGGATTTGCTTATTATTCGTACAATTCTTTTTTGTAATCTAAAAGTCTGGGAACTATATGATATATTTCCCCAGAATATTATGCCATATCTCAGGCGGGAATGAACATTCACGAAATATACACAAGCAGTGTGGAGACTGACTGAATTTGAAAAATTCTGAAAGCGTAGCATAAAGAACTTAATTTAGTGTTCAATTCATTTAAATGGACATCCCATTTAAGGTTTTACTAAATACTCCCCCCTTTTTGTGTTTTTGGTGATGTTTCATGAACTTACAATGACTCACTAAAACAAGATTTTATTGCATCATCAGTTCATGCAGGAATTCACTTCTGCAATGGAAATGAATTTGTTTTTCGAACTCTGAAAATTACACGGATCTTGGTTAACTTCCTCGACCTTTCAAAACCGACGGTTGGAAAATCGGAGCTAGTGATTACATTTCCTCCTAAATGAAAACTTTATATTAAACAAATTTATATAAAAACTTTTTTTTAAATTGTATAACTTATTGAATGTATACAAACATTTTCATACAAATTTTTGAGTATAAAAAATTTGATCATTTCCCCCTCATTTTTAAGCTTTGTCACGTTGAATTTCGGCAATGAAATTTGTTGCAATGAAATGGTATTTGTTCCAATGAAAAAATAATCAATTTTTCGAGAAGGACATGTGTCATGTACATTTTTTTAAACATTTTAGCAGTTTTCAAGAAATATTGCGTGCAATGTGCAATTTAAAAAAAATACGAAAACAAGATTTTTTCATAAACGGCTCCAAATTTTTTTAAAACTTTTGGTAGTGATAGTGTTAAATGTACTTTATTATTTTTAGTTTTTCTAAATTACGAAAATGTATTTTTTTTTGAATTGTCTCTCGCGTTAATATTTGTATTAGCGGCAATTTGTTCACATTATATTTATGAGTACATGTGCTATAAGAAATATCCAATAAAGGTTCACGAAAACTTAACAGTTTTCTCTAAAAACTACCTCAAAATTCCGCATTTTCAGAAATGCGCAAATGCCATTTTCTCAAAAACGGCTCCAATTTTTTTCTTCTAACTTTTCGAACGGATAGTGCTATATGCACTCATTAATGTGACGTAAAGTTCATTTTGGAGAATTTCTTTGTGTTTTCAAAAATTACATAAATGTAATTGTTTTGAAAGATCTCTCACGATGTTAGTATGCACATTTTCAATAATTTGTAAACACTATTATATATGAGAGTTAAAGTGTTTTAAATTACTTCAAATGAAGTTTTTCGAAAACTAATTAATGTTCTGTGAAAAAAATTCGAATTTACAATAGTGCTTAAACGCAATTTTCTTAAAAACGGCTCCAAAGTTTTCGAAGAAAATGACCATTTAGGACGAGGTTTTACTGTTCTTTAATATTCCTAAAATAATATTTCCGATCTACAAGATCTTGTATTATTAAGAAACCGAAAAAATTAGAAACTTCAAAAAATTGTACTTCGGGTGGCGATAGATGACAGCAGGCAAGTGTGTGTGGCAAGACCGAATAGCTAGCCGAGACCAAAGGAAATAGAAAACTAATGATAAAGTCAGTGCTATTCTATTGGACTACTAGTTATAATTTGTCGTTATACAAAGGACGATTAAAAGGTTTATGTAATAAACGCTGTACAATACAATCATTGTCCATGAACTTCCGAAAGTTTGCTTTGACATTTTTCAAAATATCTTACCAAATGGGCAATAGTTAACTTTCACACAATCACTTGCTTAATATGTTGAAATTTTAACGCTTAAAACACGTTTAATATGACATAGACATATGGGCATTAAGCCCTGTGGCAAATTCTCCACACTTATTATACATCTAATACAATAAAGAACACTAAAATGCACATTTTACAATACATAGTACTATATTATTTCATTTAAGGCATGATTACTAAATGCAGAGGCCCTTCACAGACAACTGATCTTATCGCTTACAACAGTGTTACTAGAATTTAATCTTAACTTAAAAGCGTTGATGTTTGTGGGAAAAGTCTTCATTAGTGCTGCAGGCAAGCTATTCCATGAATTGATAGTCCTATATACAAAAGAGTATTTTCCAACATCAGTTCTCTGTTCCCTTGGACGTATATTTCTAATATGGTCGTGAAGTGCTAAGTAAACGGCTTCATGCATTGTTCCTGAATCTCTTGATTTCCGTCCATTGTTCCAAGCATCGCAAGTCGCGCCCTAATTTATCCTCATCCGATACGTTCTCCATCTTTTTGTAAATAAGACAGTCGTCCGCAAAAAGTTTAATTTATTAGCATAGATATAGCATTTTTTAAAATTAGGCAACTGCACATTCCATTACGAGCAAGGGCCTCCTGCTCGTGCAGGGAATTATTAATCTTTCTTTAATGACGTGATAGTATGCTGATGAAGGGTGAAGGGATGATCTCAAATACATCCATACAATTTTTGAATCTATTCCTCTGCTATGTCATTTACACATTCCAAATACAGCAAAGGTCCAAGTATACTGCCCTGAGGAAGCCCCGACGTTTCCCTCTTTCCCACCCTTCCTCGCTGGAGCCGGTTATTTAGAAAATCCTTAATCCATGGCATCACTCTGGAGTGTAGCCCTATTCTGTCTAGTTTTTCAAGTAGTCTCTCAGGGGTGACAGGATCAAAAGTTTTCGTAAAGTCTATTACTGCGGCATCGATTCTATCGCCCGCATCTAGTGCTTCGACGATGTACTGGCAAACGCTATTGTTTGATTTTCGCACGATTAACCCTTTCTGAACCGATGCTGACCCACAAATAGCCACTTTCATCTACTCCACTTTTTCTAATGTGTTCAGCGATTAGGTGTTCCATCTGCCTTCAGACAACTGATGTTAGGCTAACAGACCGATAATTTTTAACTTCTGATGGAGACCTACCCTTATCAATGCAACTTCAAATGCTTCTATCTAATCCTGTGGAATATTTGAATATATTTAACAGATACCGAATCATGGCTTCACTTCCTGCTTTTAATAAGTTTCACGAAATGCCGTCCAGGCCCACTGATTTATTCTTTCCAATTCTCGCTTTTCTTTTTCGAAGTTCATGTGGTCTAGTAATCATTCTTTCTCCCAACTCGTTCAAAGCAGATAATTTGTTGCAAATGCTGAATCAAAAAAGGGAATTGAAGAGTTCCGCTTTGTCTCTGCTCTCAGTAATTTTGTTTTTATTAGCATCTCTCGGCACAGGAATGTCCTCCACATTTCCGTTATTATACTTGTATATTATGTATTTTTACACTCACCAGCAATCGCGTATCTTGCACAAAAGTGCACATCTAAATTTGGGTTTTTAATTCTTGACGCATGAGGGCCCGTCTTCACGATGGAATATCTCACGGCTTTGCGCATCTCTCTCGGATGTGCACATGTAAAGTATCCCCAAATTTTAAAGAATGTTCTTCAAAATTGGGCGCCTCGAGTGGAGCCAGATCGGTCAGGGAATATCCATTTTGGAAAAAAACAGTACGTATGGTTTTGGAGCTAGTTGTGTTCACAGACGGACAGACAGATGGACATTTTGCCGTCAATTGGTTTTCGGTATCGAGGTCCCACAAAACAGGAATTCTGGCTATACCACGCGTTAGAGTACTTTTATTCTTAATTTAGCAACTGGATTTATGCACAATTTCGTCACCAGGACCCGAAAATGATTTTTTTCTGCCGAAAATTCGCCGTTTTCCGAGCAGCATTACATAACTTTCTCTATACTACGAATATTACTTCTTATTTGTGTATGTATACGAGAAAGTAAAAAGTGTAAACTCATTTGGAAGCATAAGAAGTGAATGCTGTTTGTTTAATTGTGAAGTTATTGCAGTGATGGAATACATAATTTAAATGTCGCCGGATGAAATGTTAGGAGTAATTCTGTTATTTTTTAATTTCAGATTGCATCAACTTGTGGCGAAGAACATCTTTTCAGACAAATTACGATTGAGTATTGTTAACTAGTTTACAAGTTTTGAATATTGACTCAAGACTCCAGGGCGTAGCCTGCTGTACTGAAGAGCTGCAAGTGTCTGGAGTTGCAAGACGTTACTATAAATATCTCTCAAACCCAAATAATGTCTTGGAATCCTAACTTCTTATTTGAGTTCAGGCCTTTGTTTGAAGATTTTCAGAGTCGTTTTGGCAGAAATATCCCGGCATTGCACGTAGCAGTTAAAGAAGGTCGTATAGACAAGGTGAAAACGCTCCTTAACAGTCACAACATTGATCAGGAAATGGAGCATGGTATTACACCTCTTTGTATTGCAATTTTACAAAACCATTTTGTCATTGTGAATTTTCTCATTTCAAAGGGAGCAAATTTAAATCATAGAGCCGAAGATGGCATTACTCCTTTAGCTGCAGCTTGTCAGCAAGGGTTTGTTGATATCGTTAGACTTTTAATTGATAATAATGCAGATGTAAAAACTTTGACAGATAAACAAAACACCCTTTTGCATCTAGCAGCACAGAGTGGAAATGTCAATGTAGTTAAGATGCTTATTGACAGAAAGCTTAATGTAAATGCTGGTAACAATATGGAATGCACCCCTTTACATACTGCATGTACCCTGGGACATAATGAAATAGTGAAAGTTCTCGTTGCTGAAGGAGCAGATGTGAATGCTTGTGCTGTGGGTGTTGGGGGTGGATACATGGATGATAATGTCACTCCATTTCATTTAGCAATCACACAGCTTTCGTATGAAACTATTGAGTTAATGATCCGTGCTGGTGCAAATGCTGGTGCTAAAACTGGCAAAGGCATTACAGCCCTACATAGTGCTTCTCATCATGGCCTACTGAAAGTAGTGAAACTATTGATTCAGGAAAAATGTGATGTTAATGCATGTGATTTTGAAAATTGTACACCCTTAATTCTCGCATCTGAACAAAACCACATTTCTGTGGTCCAAGTTCTTCTTGATACACCTCAAATTGATGTTCACATCAAAACAGTTAACGGGTTTTCGGCTTTGCACATTGCATGTCAAAATGGCAATTTTGTTATAGTTAAATTACTGATGCAGAAGGGTTTGGATATTAATATGCAAAATAATGAATGTTTCACTCCTTTACACGTTGCTATCCAGCACAAGCATGTTGAAGTCGCAGAGTATTTAATTGAGAAAGGAGCAGATGTTAATGTTGTGGATGATAAAAAATGGACTCCATTACACAATGCTGCTTACAATGGCTGTTCTTTAAACGTGGTAAAATTAGTACTTGCTCTGGGTGCAAATGTGAATGCTCGCAATGACGATGGTAGAACAGCACTGCATTTAGCTGCTGAAAATGGTCATTTGTCAATTGTGAAGCTTCTTGTTGAAAAAGGGGCGAATGTTAATGCATTTGATAGTAGGAATTGGAGCCCACTGCACTTTGCAGCTTATGATGGTCGCAATTCAGTGATTGAACATTTGCTGAATAAGGGGGCAATAATTCATTGTTTAACCACTAAGAATAATACTCCTCTGCAGTTGGCTGCTCAAAATGGAATGTTTGCTACATTCGTATTATTGAAAAAAATGGGTGCATTATATTAACAATTCTATGTACAGATGTTCCATTTCTAATATTCAGATATGGCCCTGACCTATATTTTCTGAATCCCATTTAGAATAAGCAGGTAAATTATAAAGTTATTTTGCTGATCAATAAACATTTTTTATTGTATATGAACAAACTATACGTTTATTAAATTGTATTTATGATTACGTCTAGCAAATAAACGTCTAAGAGAACACGCTGCAGGGGACTTGCGGAACCCAAATACAGGACCCAAATATCTAATGATTATTGGTACTGGTAGGCATGTCATTAATAATTGAAACAATAATTGTTTCATTTCCAAAAATCTAGCTCAGTCACAACAACTTGCATTACAAGGATTGCAAATTTGAATTATATGAAAGGGTGAACTAATAATACTCATGTGCAGAAGTAAACAATATAAAACTTAAGTGAAATGGCAACTTAAGAATGTTGATTTAAAGATTACAATACTGAACCCAGAAACTATCACGATAAGAGACAATAAGATGCAGCTTGCGAGAATATTCTGAGAACGTCCTGCAACCATATAATCATCAATGAATTAAATTAAACAACGCCTTACCAAACTAGATTTAAACGTTGAAAATATAATAAAATTCACATGCTCGTGATTCGAGCGATGACTGCAAATTCACTTGATTGCTATAATTAAAAAAGGCGCGTCATAACGAATTCAATTATAAGTACATTATTCAAAGCGATCAGGTCACCTGGCGTGGAGACATCAACCTCGCACGGCACTACAATGCATTGTACAAACTGACACCGATGTTTTCAATTCCCCCCCCCCCTCCAGTTGCCCTGGAGAGGCGGGAGTTTATTAACGAACGGGGATACATAAACGCTGCAGCCGTTAGGCTTTTGCAGCTGGGATAGGGCTGTAACTTAAACATGCTAACTTATCTAGCTTACAAACTAATACATGTGCCGCTTTGGGCCTATTCTAGTTTTATGCAAATTTTTAAGATAATGGATAAAGGTTTTTAAATTGTTGGAGTTTTCTTCTCTTTAGAGCAAGGCGTAACTTGACGCAACAAGGCGGCTCATCCATTGCGAAGCTCAACATAATATAAGTAGCAGTTCTATCGTAGCCAGTTAAGCCAGCATAAACAATCGATCATGTCAAATATGTGTGGACTGTATTAATATACCCGAACAAGTGAAATAATTTGAGGGTAACTATTCTAAGAAAATAAATTTTCTAAAGACGATTTTCATTTTGTTCCACTCAGTTCAGGGTCAAATTTCATTTAATTGTATTTTCAAGAATTCTAGTGTTAAACAGTTACACTGCTCCTATGGGACCATGATACTAGCAAATAATAAAGCAATGTAATGTTATACACTAAATCTTTAATAATCAAGCGTGAGAGAATAATATTGAATGCCATCATCTCGAACTCGCTTGCAGTGTCAGAAAAGTTACTTAAATTATTCACAAATGGTTTCAATTTTAAATATATTTGTAAAAACCTCTTGAATATGTTGTATTTATTCGCCCATTGCTTATGAAGAGATGGAATCCTGACGGAGAGAAATTAATTTGCACTTGAAAATTTCCCTGAAATCATTCTGATTGAAAGTACCAACTCATTATTTTTCAACTTTTGAAGGAAAAAATCTGTAATATGTCACGTTATTCAGCGTAAAATGAACGCAACATAGAACTGCAATTTTCAGCACTTGTAATACTTGACATATCTGGGTAGGCAGGTAGACATGTCTGACTTGTATGTAAGAATGTTTTATTGTTTTGAAGAATTATAATATAAACGACCACATCAGTTTAGTCTGTTGCGGTCTTTCACCATTTCTTTTGATTTATCCTATTTTCTTACAATGATTAATGATGTTAAACTCATAGGTGTATTTTACCAAAATTGTCATGTATACAGTTAAATGGATACGTATTTACCGACTATTGTAATAAAATATTATGCCTATTAACTTTGAAACATAATTTAGTAGTTTCTTTTATATTGTATGCATTATTAATGTACTGTATTATGTGTTCCATGTATTCATTTTACATCTCTATCTGAATGACATTTCAAAACATTGTTTTTTATATTTATAATCAAATAATATGTAAGAGTTGCCAACATAAAATGCAATTAAAGGTGAAGTAAATGTGAATTTATTGTACTTTTTTTATTTCTGAAAGCTATATTATTTACGAATTCATATAATTATATAACAGCCTCCCGTACCATTAATGGGAGATCTCTATAAGTACCTCTTGTGTCAATCTCCAAATTTATTACTAACGACCGGAAAAATATGTAGTATGAAAGTCATAATATGTACATAATTATGTAATGAAAACTACGAATATGTAATAAATAGAGACCGGATTATATATTTTTGTCTTTTTTACAAGGTTGTAAACTTGGCGAATCGTCGCCGTCCTGACACAATCCAAAGTTTTCGATACATATTTTTACGTATTTAGCTATTTTCACAAAATATTTTTTATTCGATCAGTTTTCTTCAATTGTATTTCATATTTTTTAATGAAAAGTTGTAAAAATTCCTTTCGTCAAAATAAACTCTCCACTCTTCTCGCAACTGGCGAAGCGAGAGCCCAAAAATACGTGCGCGGGTAATACTCGAGGTGCGCTACGTGAAGACACGGCCGAATTTTCTCACAATCCAGCGCGTCTTTCCATGCTTAAGTCTCATTGGCGGGAAGTGTGCGTCGGCGGCTAAGATAACTTTCACCTTTAGGTTTGAAAAGTATCACTGTCGCCGCATTTCGTGACCCTTATATTCCGAGAAACTTTGACGTTCGACGACATATAAAAATTTGATGAGAGTGCTGCAAACTAGTGATTATTTACTGATCTTCGCCAGTTTGTGCGATGGCTTCTACTGCGTCCATATAGTCAGGCTGCTAAAAAGATGGTCTTGGATAGCTGTAGATGAAGCATTTACTGCTGACAGGAAAGTTGTATAATGCATAGTGAACGTTAACTTGTGCTCTCCAAATTATTTTTAAAATTAATTAACTTTTTTTTCATAAATGTAATTTTGTATTATGTAAATTTGTTTTGTAAGTAGTGCACTTGAATATTACATCCGATTTTACATATTTTGTACATATTCTTACTGTTTCCCTTACATATTTATGTACATATTTGACGTTTCATTACGTTGCATATTTTTCTGGTCTCTAGAAATAAATATGTAAGATCAGATATATGTTACATTAAAATACACTCATTTTAAAACACATTAATATAATTTCAAGTTAATTTTATCAAAAAATTTCCTAAACAAAATTTTTAAAATAATACAAACTTTTTAAAAATCATTTGGAGAAAACAAGTTGAAGCACGTCTTACAATTAATCATTTTCCCGTCGGTAATGAAAGCTTCATGTATTGCTATCCACCACCATAGACTAGCAGCCAAACAGAAGACCTCATACAAACTGACGACCAAACTATCACCCACAAACCGGCGACGTTTCGCCAAGATTTGTTTTGAGTAGTAAGTAGAAAAAAAAATAATTACATAAAAATAAATTATTAAGTCAACAAAATCTCTATTTGTAACAAATTATAAGGATAACAAAAATGAATTTGTATTTTTGTTCAGTAAATTATATATTTAAGCTCAATATTTGATAAATAAATGCGAAACATTTCTTCGAACACTTACATTAGTATTCTTATGGCTTATTTTTCGTGAGTCGACTTCACTTTCGATAATGAATAAATTTAGTTTCGTTTATTACGATAGTTAATAAGGAAGAAGAGAAGCGATAGGAAATTCACCGTAGTTTACCACAAAAATATACACCTCCCCTGGTCAAAACAATGCGCGGAAGAGGCGTTGCTTTCTCGTATTACTCGATCAGGGTGTCCCTTACATTGATAAAAACTATTTTTTGTGCTCACCTCCTAAATACTTTCCATTGGGTCAAATTTACTCAAAAATAAAAATCATTTCTATAGACTGATATTAAGTTATTAACCCGTGCCGACTTGAGCGCGAAATTTGAAAATTAGGGATGATTGGTTTTGTTTTAAGTAAATGGAAAACTACTGATACATGTTTAATATATAATTTTATATTACAATTTAATTCATTTTCACTTTAGACTGTTATGGGTTTTACTCTTGTGAATACATTTCACGCAATTTTTTGGGCTAATATGACAGTCGCAACCAAAAAACAAATTTTCTGAAAAATAATGATTGCTGGGTACGAGTAAATTACCACGTCGAAAATGTCTGTCTTGTACACAACAGGTAAACATGGATGCCTTTCTGAAATGTTTGGAGAATTCTTGTTTTATATTAAAACACGCGAGTTTAAGTTACGGAACAAGCAGAAATGATTAACCATTGTAGAAATCACGACCACTGATTAATAAAATTAGTTCACGGGATTGGTCAGTTTGGGTAAAGAAACAATTAGTTATGCCAGCCTTTCGAAATATTTAATTTCTTCATCAGGGCTAGAGTATAAAGACAATGCATGAGGACAACAAACAAATTTAAATAATTTAATTCATTAATTTATTAACACTATACAAGCAACAAAAACGTGTATAAACTAAGACAAATAAAACACCAAAATATAGAAAGTACACATATTACTAATACACATTAAAGTCAAGCCTCATTTGCAGCCACCACATCCAAATATAACCACTACATGGAGTTGCTAAAGCACGTGGGTCCATCGCGCGACCAGTCTGAATTGCGTCGCGGCCCGAATCGCAAATGAATGAGAACTGGTTGAAATGAATGAACCACGCGCTACAGCCACTCCATGCCACGCCACCATGTGTTTCCGGTCAAGTACATGTTAAATTAGCAATATAACCAGATAACAATATTTGAGGAAAACTGGGATGGGGACCTTACTGATGATATTATGCCACTCGGTTAAATCTTTACTCCCAGATTGTTTTGAAAGCAGTTGTTAATCTTCGTAGTCATCCAAAAATTAATTTCAATTATGAAAATATTTGTATAAATATTAACCATTTTACTGATTTCGTTCCACGTACCCTTAACATTACGAATGCTTAATTTTAATCTGGTCTCGTTTCTCAAAGGCCTATTTTCAAATCTCTAATTTGCACTAGAGTTGTTTCCACTTATTTATTTTGTGTTCATTCTAAAATAGTTTCCAAAAAATAACTTTATGTATACCATATTGCTATTATTAAATAGATACCCCGCAATGATAGGGGACCTGAGTTTGACCATTGTTGATAAATTACTTTTATAAAACGGTTTGCGTAAACTATGCCAGGTAATTAGTTATTAAAATTTTATGCAAGAAGTATGGATTGTAAGAAATAAATTACTTCGTGTGTAAGGGTTATTGTTTCATTATCATTAAATTTCATTAAGACCGCTGAGAATGAATCCACAAGACTCTTGATTCATCTTCTGTGACGATCTTCCTAAGAAGAGCCATTGGTATTAGCAGTCCAAAAAAGGGGGAAATTGAAGGTGGTCGGTATTACCCTCACTAATATCAGCAATTCTTTGCAAGGAGACCTGCATGAGGAAAACATTGTAGAAGGAGTGTAGGATCTGCAGAAGTTAATTCTGCAAAATTCTAGTGCTCACAATGTGCATGTAAATCTTGATGTACAACAGGAAGACTCTGAAGCAACTCTTGTATGTTTTTTTTTCACTTAGTTTTTTTTTTTTTTTCACTTTACCACATAGGATTGTTAATATTGATTACATGCCTTACGATAATGTGCAGATCGTTGTACTTACTTAGAATTCATTTTTTTTTGTGTAGAATCTGTAGTTCACGATTTGTAGAATTAGGCAGAGCCATTGTAGAGACTTGTGTCTACTTGCATATTAACATGCTTTTGGATATAAACATCTTTATTGCTAACATTTTTAATTAATGTACTTATTTTCAGAGTGATTGCTACATTCCACCATGCAACCACATTACAAAGCATAATGCCTCAGGCAAACTCGACGACGCTTATATATATATTAGCATTAATCGGAAGCTTCGGATGGCAGAAGGCGGCAAATATAATGTCAAAGTCCTGCACAATATAAAATCAACATAAATTGTGTGAACCCTCATTATGTGGAAGTGGAAGAAGTAGGTACAATTGCATCTTCGTAGCATATGGCTGTTATTTACACTAACACAATATAATGCCTTTCTCTGCCTCTGATGCTCAGTCAGGAAAGATTGACTTCTTGAAAAATCACATGCAGCCTTGGGATGAAATCAGAAAGCTAGGGGAGGAAACCTCGAATCTGCGGCACAGCGGGCTTTAAGACTCTTCTAATAAAGATACCAGATTTGCTGATCATATTAGCAAATACCGTATATACTCGAATATAACCCACATTTTTTTCTTCAAAAATTGCAAGCTGGAAATTGGGGTGCGAGTAATATTTGGTTTAATGTTGGTACCGCGAACATGAAGCGTGTTGCACGTGGTCACATGCCGGCGTGGGTTGTATTAGTACTTCCGTTTTTGTAACGTGGCGCGTGAGGGCCTGTTTTCACGATGGAATATCTCACGGCATTTCGCGCCTTCCTCGGCGTGCTATATGTCGTATGATCGTGACCGTTTCAAGCGCCGTGATACGATCGCGATATTAGCGGCACGACCGAGAAAGACGCGAAATACGGGACATGATGGCACTGTGAAGACGTGTCTTGAGACGCCGTTTTATAAAAATTATACTCTGCGTTAATCAGCGTTAAATTATAACTGCGTTAATCAGCGGGCCTTTCGAGGACGCTAATTTTTTGTAATAAAAGAGGAAAAATGTGCAAAAATGTTATTTTTGTAATTCCTTGCCGGAAAGTTAGGGTGCGGGTAATATTCGAGGGCGGGTTATATTTGAGTATGTACGGTATCTTTCATTGCTGCAAACGCATTGCACGCAAACAGGTGGCCACTTGCTGCTAGAGTATGATTAACAGGTTCTGTTCCCCACAAGCAGAAACAGATTTGTGGATAAGTTGGGAGCTTTTCCTGAAAAACTCAAGAATGAACTGCACAGACTTCGCAACCTATTTTAGGTATGCAATTATTTGAATTAGCCTCCATACGCATGAATTGCAGAGGTTGATTTAAATTACAATTCACTTACTACAATTTCAAAGGTGAACTTCAATTAACTTACTCTTTGATTTTCAACAGTTTGGAATGCCGGTTTACTTTATTTCCCCACATCTATTCAACATTGTTCCAGTGAAGATCACCAATAACAAGCCTTGGCATCATAGAGGAGTGAAACAATATATCTCTACTCTATGCTTGGCATACCTCTATGGGCGACATTGAAAATGGCTTGTTGGTGCATGTCCAGGTAACATGAATTGAAGTATTACTCGGGCAACTTTTCTTGAACGATGGATTGACGATTTCGGGTGGAGTGGGGGTATAAGTTACAAAGTCGGCCACTAGAGTATTTTAAGTAATGCCAACGTCTGTGAAATGAAAGTCAAAACTGCATCTTGTGCTTAACTTTTTCGGGAGTTTTAGTTGGCTCCCTTGAAGAACCTGGACCTGACTCAGCCATTTCTTTCGATATTGACAATAAATCTGAACAGGGGTTCTGCACTATGAAAGCAACTGGCTTTGACTAGCTTCTGTTTCGCGCCAACGAAGTTTCAATTCTTGGAAGGTTGTCATTAGTGCCCGCTACGAGCTTTTGCCTTCAACTGTTTATTGCACAAGGGAGGGGGATCAAGGTCATCGTTCAAGAAAAGTTGCACGAATATTAATAATATTAACCTTCTGATATCCAAGGGAGGCTGCAAATACAGAGGCTGGAGATTCCTTGTAAAAACAGCAAATTAGTGAGCAAATTATCCATATTTCATGAATGGTTATTTCTTTATTCTACTATGGAGGTGAAGTGTATGTCCAAACTTCTTATTCTTAAAAACATTTTTAATTAATGTTTCAACATCCCTTTTGACTTATAAAATTTGTTTAATGAATGTTCCTTGAACTTTGGCATGTTCTGCTGTCACTTGTGATTATTATTTAATTCTTTAAGTCTTTTATTCTTTATCTCTAGAGTTAATTTAAAAAGTTAATTACAGAAACATGTAACATTACCCATTATTTTGATTGCTTCATCATCCCATTGGTAATGTAAGTTTCTAAAATTGTTCGGTAATCAGTTTATTTAGCAATTTTTATTGAAGATATATTGACAATAATTTTATAACTTGTAATATATTAAAATAAAAGGAACAAGTGTGAATCATCTTGATCCATAAAATGATTATAATTGTTATTAAAAGTATATAACTTTTCTAAACAAAAATTTAGAGATTTTTCAACAAGCAACAAATGTTTATGATTCACAGGATATTGGCGACTTGGGAAAGCGTCTGAATGACATCAGAACTAAGGCAAAAATAACATCCAGCTATATTGTTATAGATAATTGACCTATTCTAGTCGATTCACCTCTTTGAGCAGTACAGATGACACTGAATGCATATCATGCTTTTTTTTTAATTATCCAGTACAAAGCAGACGCTTGTGTGTTGTTATTGTTCAAGCTTTAGTGGCTATAGAAGAAACATGGCGTGAAAATGTGGATAATTCATTAAAAGTTAATATCTCATAGAAGCATTAAAGTAATATACAATAATTATTTATACATTTGTATGAGAAGTTTCATAGAAAATTGTTGTTGATCTCATTACCACAATAAGTGCTTTGGTGGTTTCCAAAATATAATTAAGTGGCTTCTTTCTTACAATTTTGGATTATAGCCATAGCCATAGGCATAGCCACAATTTCGGATTATAGCCATTGTTGTTGTGCCAAAGATTTAAGTTATAATCTTCACAGATGAGGTATTTTTCTCCAAAGATGTAAATGGTCTTTTTAGGTAGTTCTTTTCTTAAGTGATTTGGACTTAATTCAATGCAAATAGTTTGTGTTTTTACTTTTTATTTACTAAAATCTGATTATAAAGTCATCATGTATTGTATTTTTTTTTTAAATTTGCGTATTTAACACACACAGTTGTATCATCTATATCAAGGTTCTTCTGAATTCATTCACTATTTTGTCTTGGTTTTCCCATCATAATTGTTTCCATATAATCAGGTTTGTCAACTGTTTTTTGTTAATTATGTTACAGTTTAAACATTTTTTTGTTTAAATAAATATTTTAATATTATATTCCATAAGTATTTTATTTCTAGGTACATGCTGTTTTAGTTTATTCATTACATACCTATAAAGGATAACTTGTATTAAACTAGAGTGCGAGAACTCTTGCGTATTAAATTCCACCCTCTTCCCTATCCTTCCATTTCCATATTAAGAGGAAAAGTTGTTAATGAAATGTTTTAATTTATTTACAAAATGTAAAAAGGTAAGGTCCAATGTATTTATAGAATATCAAATACAGATAAAAACTGTTATTGATGTATGAAAACAAATTTTGAACAAAGATTTATTCAGTATTATAGACTAATGGTCTTGGAACAATTCATTACACTTTCTTAAAAACAATATTTGAAATAATTATACAATCTTCATTGACAGTTAGGTTTACACTTGTTTGTCACAAAACTATTAGAAAAGGTTCATTACACTTGAGAAAGCTATGTTAAGTTGGCTATGTGAAAATACAGCATCAAGCAAGTACTACTCTACACTTTTCAATATTATTTTACTTTATTACCGAACTGAGAGGTACACCCGTGCAATTCATTTGCCTAGAATATCAAGAAATTAGTTTTTATTTCACATACAGTTGCAAAAACTGCACGTCTCCGAATATGTTGTATCGAGAAGCGCCGAACCACCAAAATGTAATAGAATGTCCAAGAAGTTCTTATCCTATAGATTACGGCGCGAAGAATGTTTCTGTAAGGCCTTTGTCTCAAAAATTCCAGATTTTAAGTTCCTAGAACGATTCGTTTATGAGTTAATAAACTTCGTAGATTTTTAAAATTCTGCCACTGTTGCGGGTTGCATCTGACATGAATATTTACATTTTTTTTCCAACTAATCTTTCACAATTTTAAAGTAAAAGTGCAATTCGCCACTTGTCTGTGAAATTTTCTTTCTTGAGACACCCCAATAAAACGTGAGGTGATGTAGCAGCATCTGGACTATAGTATTCTGTACTAACTATAATTTCACATTTCACCGAAATAGAAAAAAATCTGCAGAAAGCAGACAAATCGGCAACTCTGTTCTTCAATGATTAATAAATCAATCTGCTTATTAATAAATTTAACTTGCACATAACAACAATATCATTTACTAACATGTTTAAAATGCATTTACAGTACTAAATGTACTACGAGAAAAATTGTAGTTTTCCTGCAAATACTTCGACTTGTTTTCCGCAAATTTTCTTGCAAATGCAATATTGTGACTGAACTGACTTGAAAATTTGACCGAATCACTGCTTATAACGAAAATACTGGCACAGGTAAAACACACCAGACCTGTTGATCTCGGGTGCATCAAAGTCTTAGCCTCCTCCACGATTAAACTAGAGCGGGATATCGCTTGCCTTGACATAATCCGATTCTCTTCCATTCGGTGCGCCGGGATATTATCGTTCACCGGACAGGAATCGTTTATATATTTTTTTTTATTACCAGTCCTAACAAGACAGTCTTCATTGTACAGAATCGCCCATTCTTTGCCAATGTTGTTTTTCTCTTCTTTTTAACGAAGAACATCGAAGAACAATCATCACCATTACTCGGACACGCCGAATTAGTAGCATGCTTCTCCAAAGAGGTTGCATGGGTTCGACAACTCGTGGCCGTGCCTTCTGACGAGGCATTCAGATGTGTGCAATAAGGCATCCTTCACGATCCAACTATTTCCTTCCAACAATCTCCTACACGAAGGAGTAAGTATGTTCCTAGTTGGGCCTATATTATCATGCATCATTTCCTTTTTGCTGCATCATGGATCAGTTATAAAGCAACTGTTCTTTTTGGGCTTCTCACGAGTGAAATAATAACTTTTAACTCTGAATTTTCGAAAATTACGAAAGTTTAATTTTTTTCATGCCTCTTCTAAAAAAAATGTTGAGTGATTTTTTATTCAAATAAAATTTGTTCTCTCATTTATGTTGCGTACTTTGTTTTCAAAATTGTAGTAATTTTCGAACAGTTTTAATTAAAATACGGTCAAAATTAAAAAATATTAAAAATAATATTTTCTGAAAAACTGCTTCAAGTTTTTTTTCTTTAAACATTTTGTAGGGATACTGCTAAAAGCACTGCAACAAGTGACATAAACGTCATTTCGTTGTATTGGGTTCTAACTATAGTGCGGTTTTTATAACTGCTCAAGGCGCTACTTCACGATGGCATTATGTCAATGTTTTCACGTCACTCTCCGTCGTGTCGCTGGCTATCGCATGATCGCCACCATATAGCAGTGATCATGCGGCATCCAGTGGCACACCGAGAAAGACGTGAAATACATTGACATAATGCAACCTTGAAGTAGGGTCTTGAGGGGCAGAGTTATAAAACCCGCACTATACACAAAGAGTTAAAGAAAATAATTTACTACATAAGAACTGATTTATCTCCTTTTTGTTCATGAGGGCCAGGCAATAAGAATGTTATTGTCAAAAATTCGCCGTTTTCCGGCACAGAATTACAGTATTTTATCTTCTTACGAAGGGAGGGTAGTAAAGTAAAGCTAGAATTCTCTGTTTCAGATGATTCTCCTACGATACAAGATTGTAAACAGCCAAACTAGTTTTAAAAAATTGAATGAGGAACTTTGTAAAAGGTACGTGCGGCACTATAAATGAAGTTCCTGCATCGTTCTAATGTCTTCCCATTCGCGTTGCCCTGCCCCTCTTTTAATTTTCAATTTTGACCTTCTGTGGGAGGCTAATAGCGCCGTGCATTAAAACGGATGTTGCAGACAAATTTATGGGCCTTTGAAAACTTCGTATTCTCTTCCTTTTTTCGAGATATTCGCACAAAACTGAAGGAATGTGCCTTGAAATCATGATTTAAAGGATTGGGAAGAGGATGTAGCTTTTAAGAAGTGTCACGAAGTCAGTGAGTTTTGTAGGTCAAGTGTGAAAAAGTGCATTTACATGGGAATAAAACAAGATTTGTATCAAAAGAATAATTTTTAATATTAGGAAATAATCATTAAAAATATAACATAAAAATACCAGTCAAAATACATTACGTTTCAGTGAAAATATCATATAAATCGGTTTAGCCGTTTGACATCACCACGCACTAACAGACAAAATAGAAAAAAAAGAATTGTCATGGTATGTCTTTTTATATCATATTCGTGTGCATAGATTCAAGAGATTATAAAGTGGTAGTAGTAGTATAGCGGGTTATATTGTACCCTAGGGTGTCTCACATCCCTGCCTCCACACCTCTCTATCTTGCCATTACTCAATCGACCTTTCACCATTGCCTCATCCACTCCTCCCCATGTAAGTCTAGGTCTTTCTCTTCTTCGATGGGTAGCTGGTTGCCATTTCCACAATATTTTCGGCCAACGTTCTCCGTTCTTTGCAAGTGCCCATACCATTTTAGTTTTTTCACTTCTTTGGTGTCTAATTGACATTTAGTATATTTTTACTTTGACATTTATTATATTAAAACATACTTCCGCTTTATCCCGACTCCTGTTCCGAGCCGCCGCGGCGAACGCTTGTGCCCGAGGTAGCTCTGCCTTATCGCTCTCTGGTAGTGGTCAACCGCAGCGATCAGTGCGATAACACTCAGTGCCAGTGTCTTTCGTGTGAACGGTGCGAACAGTGACTCGCTTAGAAAAGTGTTATTTTAGTTTTAGTTAAAGCCAACAAATCTTTAAAACCAGTGAATGGCCACAAGTAGTTGCTCCGTTACGGGGCAACTAATTCGACGCGCAATGGACGCCACTTTTAGTGAAAGTGATGGTGAAAACCTGCATACCAGTGAACCTGTTCAGCCCCCTCCCCCCGACCAAACAATACTTCAACACCAAGAAATTCTTCAACAACAACTGCAACATCTCCAACATCAGCAACAAATGATAGAACTGCAACTTTCCCAGCTTCAAAATCATTGTCACGTGCAGACACAAGCGCCTCTGCCACAGCAATCACATTCACAGCAACCGCAGCTGCAAGGCACGCAGGAACATGGCAATGAACTTAAACGTAAGAGGTCACGCTCGCCAGAAGAGGTTATATCCAGGTACAATATTCCTGTTTCTAATAGATATAAGCTCCTTGGATCATTAGAAACTAATGAGAAACCGAAATCGATCCAATTATTAAAATCCCCCCAATCATAGTGCACAATGCAAGCAATTTTCAACTTTTGCTAGAAGATATTAAAAAGAACGTTAAGGACGACTTCACAACTAAACAAGATAAAGACGCTATTAAAATTTCATTCACTTCAATAAGTGATTATAGAAGCTTTAGGAAATTCTGTGAATCTGAAAAAATTGAATTCCATTCTTTCAAAGACCCAACTGTAAAAACTTTAGCTATAGTTATGAAGGACATTCCTACTTCCTACACGGAAAGTGAAATACTGCAGGAACTGAAAAGGTTCAAATTCCCAGTAATTAAAGTCGCAAAACTATATAATAAAGATAAATGCCCCATACCTGTTTGTGCAATAGACCTAGAAAACACATATCAAAGCAAAGAAATATTTAAACTAAACCGATTTTTGTACAGTGTAATTAGAATTCAAAAAAGATTCAAGTCTCATGTAATCCAATGTAAACGTCAGAGATTTGGGCATTCCCAGGCAAATTGCGGCCTGCAGCCTCGCTGCGTCAAATGTACTGGCCAACATCACTACTCGGAGTGTACCAAAATTAAATCTATCCCCCCTAAGTGCATTAACTGTGGTCTCGACCACACAGCTAATTATAAAGGCTGCAGCGTTTACAAAAAGGCAGTAGAGTCAATGAAAAACTCGAAAAACATGCACCCACCTTCTAACATGCCCCACCTAACCACTAGTCATCCTAACCTTGTTACCACTAGACAGTCACCACCACATCCTACCCACCATCCTAATCCATACCTTAATAACCAATCGAGGTCATATTCTTCATTATTTAAACAGGAACAATCAAATTTAATCTCAAACATCGTTCAACAAGTCATGATAGCGCTCACTCCCTTAATTGAAAACACAGTTAAATCTGTTCTGACAAATTTAAATTACGACAAATAAAATAGCCAATATTAAACTTTTAAACTGGAACGCCAACGGATTAAAACGCCAGGAAAATGAATTCAGATATTTTCTAAAGAAAAATGAAATTGAAATAGCTTGCGTAACCGAAACCCATTTAATTCCGGGTGAAAAATTCCACATTCCAGGGTATAAAATTTTTAGAGAGGACAGAATCGCCAATAAAGCGTCAGGTGGCGTAGCAATAATAGTAACGAAAAACGTCGAGTGCGGCCAAATAACTACGCCCTCTTCCCCAAACCTCGAGTCTATAGGAGTAGCAGTGAAGAGTAGTATTATCAGTAATAATATCACTAACACTATAGGTACCTCAGCAGCAGCTATTGCTACTACAGCTGATGATAACGCTGGTATTGTTGCTAATGCTAGAACGGACATTGATAGTGGTGAAAATAGTGACGGTAATACTAATAGTAATAATATTAATAATAACCCTAACAATGACAAACAAGTAATAATTATTGCAGCCTATAAACCTCCCAATAAAAGCTTCCCTGAAAAGGCTTATAGAAAAATATTTAACACATATAATCGTATAATTCTCCTAGGAGATTTAAACAGTAAACACAGAGCTTGGGGCTGCAACTCAATAACTTTACAAGGCAAAAAATTACTGGAATTTGCAAATAATAATAACCTTAATATTCATGCACCAACAGAACCTACACACGTTCCCTATAATTGTAATATAATCCCAGACATTCTCGACATAGTCATAACCAAAAATATTAACTTCCCACTGCTTCAAAAAGTTGTAGCAGAACTAGATTCAGATCATAATCCGATCCTAATATCACACAAAGGAAATTTTAAAGAAATTACATCAGGAAATAACCCATTAGGAAAACATATTAATTGGACTAAATTCGCTTACCTAATGAAAAATAACTATAAATATCCACTCCCTATTAGGTCGATTGCAAATATCGACTCCGAACTAGAAAAGTTTAATGCAGCTATTCTTAATTCTCTTGATCATTCAACAACAACAAAGATATCCCCCCATATGTATAATACAAAAAATAAACCATTTTCCTCCCAAATTCCATGGAAAATTATTAATTTAATTAAATCAAAACATAACTTAAGAAGACTGGCAAATAACTCGAAGGCCAGATATTAAAACAAAACTAAATAAACTATCAAGAGTAGTCAAAAATAGATTAGATAACCACCGCTACACTTCATTCCGTCGGTTTATAAACCAGATAGATCCAAATTCAGCTCATCTTTGGACAATAACAAAAAGAATCACCAGAGATAAAAACGAAATATCCGAATTAAAAGTAAACAATAAGCTACTGCTTTCAGATGACGAAAAGGTCAAAGCGATTGCAGATCATTTACAAAATGTATTTAGACCACACCCGACAACAATGATACAACACAACAATGAAATTGAAAATTTTATGAAACAACCACTAACTACAGCTGAAACCAAAATAAAGTTTATTTCACCGTCTGAAACAGCTAACATCATTAAACATCTAAAACAACGAAAAACACCCGGTATAGATGGAATCAGTAATAAAATGCTCAAAAATCTTAATAAAAACTCTGTAGCAGGACTAACTGCAATATTTAATGCTATCTTACGCTTTAATTATTTCCCAACTGCCTGGAAGACTGCAATTGTTCTACCTTTTCGCAAGCCAGGAAAAGACCCTCGACGCCCTGAACACTACAGACCAATAAGCCTCCTTCCCTCAATTTCCAAGATTTTTGAAAGACTTCTACTAAAGAGACTTAACAAGTACCTGAAAGTCACGGATGCAATACCAAATATTCAATTTGGTTTCAGAGCAAACCACTCCTGCACTCACCAGCTACTAAGGCTCACCGAATACATTGCACAGAGCTTCCAAGAGAAAAAACATACTCTGGCTGCATTTTTGGATATAGCTCAAGCGTATGACAGAGTCTGGCATACCGGTCTGTTATTTAAAATAAGACAACTTGGAGTCCCTGAGTACATACAGAATATTATTAAAGGTTTTATCTCTGATAGAAAATTTAAGGTCAAAATTAATCACTCCTTTTCTACTCTACGTAATATCACAGCCGGAGTTCCACAGGGCTCAGTTCTCTCACCTGTTTTATTTAATATTTTCATGAGTGACATACCTAAGTATTCCAACGTGGAAACTGCTCTTTTTGCCCACGATACGACACTGTTTTCAGCAAGCTCAGATATTAACCTAGCATTTAATAGAGTTCAGAATAACCTTAACACCCTAATACAATGGACAAAAAATGGAGAATAGCAATCAATTGTCAAAAATGTCAGACTAAGATATTTACCCTTAGGAGACCTGAAATCCCTCCCAATCTGAAAATAGATGACAACGAAATACCCTGGAAAAGCGAACCAATAAAATACCTAGGAGTATTGTTAGATAAGAAACTCACCTGGAAACCTCATATTCACGCAGCTATCAACAAATCCAATGCCAAAATTTTAAAGCTATACCCTCTCATAAATCAATATTCAACACTCAATACCAAATGCCAGATTCTATTATATAAATCTATTATCCTACCCACGCTAACTTACGCATGCAGGGTTTGGGGAAACGCTGCTTCCACCACCATACAAAAAATGCAAATTGTCCAAAATAAAGTCCTCAGAAAGTCAATTAAAGCTCCATGGTTTATACCTAACCACCAAATTCATAGAGAACTCCAAATGGAAACTGTGCTCGAACACATTAAAAAATTAGCAAATAACTTCTATTCTTCCCTTCCCTCATCTCATGCCACTCTGATATTCCAACTAGGTCGAACAGCAAATATACCAAGCCGAATCAAATCCAAATTTCCCAAAGACATGCTAAAACCCCCCTAAACAAATAATATCATCCCGCATCTAAATATAACCTAGCACGTTCCCTTCCTATTGCCCGCTAGGGCTATCCATAACAGCTTCCCCCTCCCCCTCCCCACCAAAAAAAAATCCCAGCAGCTCCTAGAAGCAAACAAGGAATTAAACGAGCCAGAGAAATCTAATCTCAATTTGTCAGGAATGCCCAAATCCCAAAATGTCAGTATGTAATAACCGAAAACCCTCGAAAGACCTTCAGGTCGAACGAGAAGAAATAAATTAAAAAAAACCGCTTTATCTATGAAAGTCAGTCTGCAACGTCGGCGCCAGAGTCTATTTCCATTGCTTTCAATTTTATTTGCCCTTTTTTGTTACTTCTCAGTATTCTAGATCCATAAATAGCAATATTTTGTACAACACTCTTATACAACTTTTTTTTTACACTTACTTAATTTATCTTTCCATATCAGTAATAATTGTCTTATAGCCAGTCTACCTTTTGCAATTCTGTTTCTAATGTTTTGCGTACTGCCTCCATTTGCGTTTATTTCTGTACCGAGGTGTGTGAATTTTTGACAGGGTTGTACTTCCAAACCACGATTCAGTTTCAGACCTTCAGCACCTCCGTCTACAACCATATACTCAGTTCAGATTTATTTCTAAACCCCATTCCGAGAACTCTTGAAATAATTTCCGCGGCATGTATAGAGCATCATCTTCATCTTCACCGAATACTACCTGATCTTCTGCGAAGTGTAGAGAGAATAACAGAAAGTCACCAATTTTAATACTCATATTTCTACATTTATTCCTCTTTCCTATATTCTTTTAAACACATTCGGGGCTACACAGCACCCCTGTCGTAAACCTTATTTTTTAGAAATTTATTTTTCAGTTTATTTGCTAGAAATTGTGCAGAAACGTTTCTCCCGACTTTTATTTGTCTCGTATTATCACTACAAATCTTTAACAGCTCTAATCAATTGCGTATTTACATTTTGTTTCGCCTTCGCCATCCATAGCGAGATAATGGAACAGCGTCATACGCCTTACGCAGATCTATAAACACAAGGTGCGTGTCCAAGTTATGGGCGAGACGTTTATTGATTACCTGTCTGATACTAAACACATTACGTATTAATTAATGAGTGCCGTGCTCGAAAGCCGCTCTGTTCCTCGTCATCAATGAGGTATCTTTGCA
Organism: Gryllus longicercus; assembly: GCA_038098605.1. NCBI lineage: Eukaryota > Metazoa > Arthropoda > Insecta > Orthoptera > Gryllidae > Gryllus > Gryllus longicercus. The sequence goes on from JAZDUA010000079.1 coordinate 3,225,592, forward strand.
GTCGGGTTTTTAATATTTTGCCATAAACTCGGCCAATGCTGCCAAGGACAGTTATGTCTCTATAATTTGCATACTGTTTCATATAACCTTTCTTATTGATGTTTCTATGACCTTCCTGAAGTCTTTGGGTAATTCTTCCCCCATTAAACATCTCTTGTACAGTCGGGTACAAATATCCAATAATAAACTGGGGCCATGCTTCAGCAATTCAATGTTTACCAATCCCGGACCTGTTGCTTTTCCATTTTTAAATCTCTGTATTGCTTCTTCAGTCTCTCTCACTGTAATATATTCCGTATCAACCGGTTCCACGAGCTCTATGTTGTACGTGTTACTAAATGCAAACGTATTTTCTTTCAAAAGTTCTTCGCAATATATTTTAAATTGATCTATAGTTATAGATTGTAGTACTGAATTTTGCTTTTCGTTTTGTCTGAGGTTCTTTATTATTATCCATGAGTTCTTTAACCTGGCATTGCCTGTTCTCTGTTCTACACCTTCACATACTCTTTCCAAAGCTTCATTTTTTGCTTTTCTTATTTGTTGTTCCACTTCTCTACTAATTTGACGATACCGTTTTCTGTCTTCAATATCTTGGGTGCTTAACCCTGTATTGAGCAATTTTCTTGTCTCGCACTTTCCATGCCAAAGTGCATGACCATGAGTCACCTATTCCTTTCCCAGTATGTTCTATTTCTCCGAGGCTCTCATAAGCTGCTTGATGTACGGCATCTCCAATTGCATCGTAGAATGTTCGAGTAGTAGTTTGGTTCACTTCTAACAGTTTCTAACTCAATCTGAGCTTGTAGAGGAAGGATATGGATGGATCTTCAAGCAAACACATTTTGTATTATTTTTCTCTATGGTACTGGATACATGAACTTCCGATTTCTGTGTCTTGTTTATATACGGAAGATACACTTTTGATTTAAACAAATAATGGTCTGAGTTGCACTCCGCTTCTCTATAGGCTCGAACATTTTCTACCTTTATTTTGTTGTTGCGTTTGCCGATAACGTAATCTATTATGGTTTTACTAGTTCCTCTAGACCACGTGAATTTGTGAATGTCTTTATGTTTTAAAAAAACATTCCATACTTTTAAACTATACTGAGCGCATACTTCTATTAGTCGTTCACCATTTCCATTTATCACTTTTTCTCCGTACCTTTCTTCAACTTCGTCTTGCGGAAGCCTTCCAACTCTACTGTAAAAATCTCCCACTGAAAAATATTCTTTCGGTTTGGTATCCCACCCAAGACCCTCATCAGCTGATTAAAAACCTATCTTTCTCCATTTTGATAGCATTGTCATTTGGAGCATATATACCTATAACTACCATTTAAATGCGTTTAATTTTAAAATCAATTTTTAAAATATTCTCACTCGCACATAACCATCTCTTAATGTTACGTTTATATTTCTATAACACAGCAATGGAAATTCCTTTCTTAACTCTTGAGTTCTTTGTTGACACCACTATATATGTGGACGTAGCCTTCTAGACGATTTCTTCTACTCCCTGTCTCCTTTTCTTTGTTTCTAACAACACAGCAATTTCTATTCCCATCTATTTAATTTCTTCAAAAACGGCTATTCTTTCCATATTGAGACCCTGTACATTCCACGTGCCTATACTCATATACCGTTTTCGTTTGCCAAGTCGTTTTCTGAACAATCCTGCTTCATTACTGGGATATTTAGCGTTTGTGTTTTTTTTTTTACAGATGAAGAGGGGCTGGCACTACGCCGTAACCCCCAACCTGGAGGACGAGAGATTTATTTTCGAGGTTACTTTCCCTTAGACAAGCAGGCTTCCCTCTCACCTTTAGAGCCTTGTCTGCCCTTCCCATTTAGGAAAATCAAGATAGTTAAGCGTGAGAGAAGAAGAAAATGAAGAAAAAAATGAATACATGAGAAAAGGGGAAGAAAAAGTGAAAGACACCCTAGCCCTCGCAGCCTAATAGCGACGGGGTCGAAATAACACAAGGGGCCAAGAGAGGCCTTATAGTAAAGTCAAAGTAGTGTGGTACAAGTGGAAATAATACCACATTAGACAGGGATACCATCCTAAGACAGTCCGGAGGTGGGAGATGGGTAGGAAACGGATACAGCGGAACCCGGAAATTAGGATAAGTGAGGTATCTGATTAACGGGACGTTGTGAGACAATCATTTGTCTGACACCACCGAGACCGTTGACCCTATCGGCAGAGCAGTACTGTCAAGTTTACGAACCAGCAGAGGAGGAGAGGTTATAAAAGAAGACTTATTTTGAAGTCACTCTCGTCAATTTTACTAATACAAGGTGTGTCCGGATGACTGTTCCTGCCAAAACGTAAGACTGCAGTGTTTGCCACCAAGGCCCCACACACCAATGTCAAGGAGGTCCAACGCGCAACAAAAATTGAACGTTGCGCCGTCCGCCATAATGATGGCAAAAGCACTGAGCTGAGCATACAAATACGGAAATAAAAGCAAGAATAAACATTCAGTTAGATGCATCAATAAGAAAATATTCGTAATAAAACATTTTTTATTCTTCAGATCAATGACATTCCTTCACAAAGTTCAGAGAATACATTTTCTTGTTTTACACAGAACATTTTATGGCTAATCTCAACTGCAAAACTGCTTTTATAAACTTAAATTATTTTGGGTTTTGTTTATATAAACGTTTACTGGCACATAAACAACCTTTCATAATGAAGTATGATGGACAGAAAGACAATCTTTGTTTTTACAAATTTTCCTAAAATCACATCAACTTGATTATACACAAGATTTAGAAGGAAAATTGGACACTAATAAGTTTCAACTAACCTATTGGTATAACACTTCAGGACAAAATTGAAGAAATGAAGCCTTGAATATGGAAAATAAATTATTACAAACATTCTAACCAATAATATTTAATAATTCTAGTGAACTTTTTCTTTTGAAAGGATTTACGGAAATTTAGGGAACATAGAAACTGACTTTTTTTGAGAAATATAATTTTATTTATTGGTTTATAAAGGTGATTGACTTTTTGCAATGCTGTCGTATTAATTTTTTTATGTAATAAACTATTGTGACATTCTGGTAAGAGGTAAAGCTTGATTTTAACATACAAACTTACGAATTTCGATTCGTACAACCGAATGCTGCACAGCAACTGACCGTAATGTTTCACTAAAAACTTTATATTATAAAATAAACGCTCGTAAACGCACATGGGCTTCGGCTATTCACGTCACATACTTGCCATCAACATGGCGGACCGCGCAGTGTTCAATTTGCAGCGCTCGGAAAGGCAGGAGGGTCGGTATATATTCCCAAGTCTTTGGTTGCCACAGGCGGGGGATCTTGGGAAGGTAACGCGTCCCCCACCAATTGGCTGCTAGCCATTACCCAATATGAATTGCCCGCAGTGTGTACATGTTAAGTATGCGACATCGATGTCGATGGTTTTTATCGATCAGTGTTTAGTGCTCGATGTTTTTTTGATTTTTTCTGTAGATGAAACACTCCAATAATCATAAATTTTGAAAGAGATAAATATTGGCATGTAACTGATTCACGAGGAACGAACCTCCATCGAGTCGAGCGGAGCATCTCTTGACAGCGCGATGACCTCGATGCCCTGATATTTCCTGTCTGCCTTCGTTCCACGCGGAGAGGTGTCAACGCATGCGCGCCGCAGCGTTCGTCTGTAGGGCGAATGCGTGGTAAGTGGTCCAGCACTGGTCGCATGATCATCTCGAAGAAAAAAGATATTTTGTCCATAAATTTCCGTATGTTTCAGCTGTTTAAAAACATCTTTAATTTCTTGATTGTACCTGGTTTACAAATGGCGGCCATTTTGTATTACGCCGTGCGTCATTTTTTGCGTTTGTAGACTTTTACTCTTTACTAAGTTACTCAGCTCTGGGTTGTTCTAGCATTCTAAAATAAAGCATTAGATTCAGTACACCCTGGCCTACAAATGGAAATATTATTAACCTACCTTCAATGTTTTTATTTGGGAAATATTTGCAACCAAATCGATGGAACGCGATTGAACGAAATTCGATTTTTAGAGAGTAATTTCTCAAAAAAGGAATACAATCATAGCCTTAATTATTTTTGAGCATTTACACGTAACAGTATAGTTACTGTTCGTAAATATCATTGGTAAATAACGTACCATTTAAAAATTATATCCTCTTAAAAATTGGAATTTTGGATTTTTTCCAAATTTTTACCTTTCATATCTCTGTTGGAGCACCAGATAAAAATCTGGAAATTGCACCCATGCTAGATCGCTGTGGTACCAAACTTCCGTAAAAATTTCAAGTTTTAGATTTAACTTGAAATATTAAAAAAAATTCTAAACTTACGCAATAAAGCCACATTGAGGATACGTTGTGTCACGTAGTAATCATATTATTTTGAAGCTATTTTAAACAAAATCTACGTTGATTTAAAATAATTAATTATACTTTATTATTAATAAACATAAAAACGGCCTAATATATAATTTTTAATACTACGTTTATTTTACTTCAAAACAAACTTACAACTTGGCATCTACGTTTGTAATTGAAAATATTGTCATCATGATGTTAAAAGATGAACCCCATATTATAAAATTTGTTTATAAAATATAACAAATAAATACATTTACCGTTTAAATTTTCCATTATGCTTATTCTGAACGCGTCTAGTCACGGACGGACGCACAATACTTCTTAGATGCAATGATCGCGACTGAAGTTTAGAATAACACGTTGGACCTAGTGTACAGAGATGGTATACTGGATACAGAGACATGATTGTGGTATGTGCCGTCATAGTGCACTATTTACATAGTGATTGTATTTCAAGCACATTAATTGGAATCGTTTTATTACTGTAATGAATTCTCAAAAACGACTCCTAATTTTTTCTTCAAACATTTCGAACAAATAGTGCTGATCTTTAATATAACGTAAAGTTCATTCCGGTGTATTCTTTTATTTTTTCAAAAATTACACAAATGTAATTTTTTGATAGATCTCTCACGCCGATGATATGCATATTTCCAGCAATTTGTAAACACTATTGTACGAGTATTTGTGAGTTAAAGTACTTAAAAATGACTTCAAATTAAGTTTTTCGAAAACTCAAAACTTTTCTGTGAAAAAGCTTCAAATTTCGAATTTACAGTTGCGCTTAAACGCCAGTGTGTTAAAAAGGGCTCCAATTTTTTCATAAAAAAATGCCCTTTAGGACGAGCTTTTACTGTTCTTTAATTTTCTTAAAATGTTTCCGTTCTACTATCAATAAACCTAAATATTAAGAAAATGTCAAACAAATGTACTTTCCGCCGCGGTAGAGGACAGCTGTCAAGAGGATGGAGCAAGTCCGAATAGCTAGCCGAGAGAGAGAAGAAAAAAAAAGAAAAAAACAAACAAAAAAACACAACTATGCCCTTCTGAAGCACCACTATTTGTACGTGCATTTGTGTCCTGTCTGTGCGCTTGTGTTCGTGCCTCAATTCGTGTATGAGTTCGGGTGTGTGTTCTTCTACTCATACTCGTGCGTGTATGCGTAAGAAGGGGAGAGACATATTTCATTAACATCTCCCTGACATTTTCTGTCATATCTGATGTAAAGTTATTTTGATTTTAACCAACTTACCTTTAACTTGGAAGTTCTATGTTGTCACCATTTTTCTAGTTCCAGTTGAAATTGAATATAATACTTTTTCCTAGGCACTAACATCAAATAATACACTCATTTATTTAATATATTTATTTCTATAAATCTATATATTTTACATACTAAGAAAATAAAAATATTTTTTCTTAGCAAGCAATGCGCATGCTAAGTGCATGCACGTTTTCAACAAATTTACTAACCTACGCATTAACAACTGTTTCCTGATAAATTGAATTGTTTATTTACGATTTTCTAATTTCACGTATAAACCTTCAGAGGTTTTCAAAATCATTTCATAACTAAATGTGGGCTTCCTTCCTACGCCTATTAACTTATAATTTCTCAGTACTTTGCTGATTAAAGCTTTAATTTCCATCATAGCAAATTTTTGGCCTGAAAAAACAATATGTAATTAATATGTTGTGTTCCATTACAAAACAAAATGCATAAAAAAGGAAACAAAACTAATGCAAACACTCCTCCCCCCTCCCCGAATCGGCCATTTTTAGGACCGCGTGAACGCGCATCTGTATCTACCGAGGTCCAGTCACATTTTCTCGGGGGTAGGTGCAAGTGTCTTTTTTGAGGGGGGATCAGCGTTTTTGTGCTGAATCCATTTTTACACCCGAGGTTTGAGCTCTGGGGCGATGAGGTATGAAATGATAATGATGAAGGATGAATAGACAATTAAAAACACACAGACACACCCAAACAACCATGCCTCGGGTGGGATTCGAACCCGTGACCCATCTGGCACGAGGCAGCTATGACAATTCATCGTTAGCAACCTCGGCTCTCCGGGACGGCCAAACACGGATTTACTATTGTTATTATTTCTCATGTAGAAGACAGCAAGAAAAACGGGAAAATAGGAACTTTTATTGAACCGAATTCTCAATTGTAAAAGTTATTACTATTATTTTTCTATTTCTACTACAAATTATTTACTATTATTTTTTAATATCTACATAAGAAATAATAAATTGTAAGATGCTGCAAGTGTGATATGATCCTAAACATTTATTTTACTGCCGAAGTTCGAAGTATGCCTCTCATCTGTTTTTACTTCGGTCTTAATCCGCCCATTGTGGGTAATGTGAACATTACGCAGCTAATCCTCAAATTAGTCAGATTCAAATGTTAGCCACTTACTCGAACAAATGCATTAAAAAGCTCACCTATACAATTCCTAGGTCCAGCGCTAAAAGGGACATATGCGTAGGGATGTCTGCCTCTTACATTTTCTGCTGTAAATCTTTCCGGATCAAATTTTTCTGGATGAGGAAAATATTTAGGATTTTTGTGCATGATGGCAGGTGCCAGAAGCACAGTTGTCCCAGCCACGATATTAATTCCTTCTGTAAAATATAATCAATTTTTAAGTACGTTATGAACGAGGATACTTAGGCCAATACTACAAATATTGATATGCGGTTTTTACCAAGGCAAACCGATGCTCTCAGAAAATTGTAGCAACTGTGCTTATTAAAGAAGTAAGAATTAGCAGATTTTTAAATGTAACTTAATGATTTCCTAGCCACTTATTCTAACACTAACTTGATGATCACATTGTGTCATTTTTAGAACATTGTTTCAAAATATTAAGTCTTATTAAATCTTTTACCTATTTTTACATCTTCATTTAGTTCACGAAGGAAGAATGGTACACTTGGGTACAGTCTCAGTGATTCTTTGATGACACATTCTAAATACTTCATTTTCGTCAAATCTTCAGTTGTTGGTTCTCTTTCAGTGTCTCCAAATATTTCAAACAATTCTTCATATACTTTTTGCTGTAAACAAAGAAATGTCGAAATTATTCACATTATTGTTTTAAAAAATGTTAAGATCGAACCCCAATTTTAGGATTTATATTCCATTCTTTACTCGTGATATCTTACTAAGTTTGTACACGCCATAGCGGGCAGTAATCGACTGCATTTCTGAGTCTCTGCGCATGCACCAACTCGAAATCGAACTCGAAGTGTCAACGAGGCCCCTCCATAACCCGCTATTTCGCCGGATTTAGTGGGCGAGCCCGGGAGACTTTATCGCGTGGTAATTGACCATTCGGCCACTTTATATGGAATTTGTTCCCGACTGTGGCGGCAGACTGTGCTGCTAACTGTATTATCGCAGACGTTTCGTGTTTGTCAACGGATTTGATTAAAGCTCAACTAGCGTACCCGTACGAGATCTCTCGCATGTTAAACCTGTAATTTTTAGTGAAACTGAAACAACAGGTATCGTGAAACTGAGACTTGTGAACATGTGGTCGTTCTATCGAAGTTCCCTCTGCAATTAGGTACACAGCATTTGTAGACCGCGACAGAACATTAAATAAATAGTTGATCTATACGCATAAGAAACAATCTCTATCGGTTCCAAGCAACTATAAATAATACTTCTAGTTGCTGCGAGAGCGAATCTTGAATTAATAGTTATGCAAATAAACCTTGTCAGTCTGCGCAAACCACGGTGTACACTGAAAGCCTAAATAGTATAAGATAAAGCAATCTAAGCCTTCTATGTGTGTCTAGAATGTCTAAGAATATCTCATTCTATGGATTACGGTATGTGCATAGTCGACTGCACACCATTGAAAGAACCGCCGGAACCTAGTACCGTCGCTGCTCAAAAGAGGGCGACGACAGCAGCCGCCGCGGTGCCGTCACGCGCGAGCAGGTACCGAGCAAAAGGAGGCACCGCCCTTATCCGGGGGCTGGCCAGCGGACCTTCAGCCTCAGCGCCCCGGCGGGCAGAGGGCAGTTAAGCGCCTACCAGCAGTATCGAGTGCATCAGTGAATTGTGAACAGTGTTGGAGGAACAGCAAAGTGTACGGACTCTCTCTCTCTCGGACAGATACTTCGGTGCTACGGCTACTAACTTTGGACATCTCCCTGAGCAACGGCGACTTTGGCCATGGTACATCTTCAGGAAAATTGTTGGATCTGGCTTGTATATGGTAACTCTGAACAGGTGTGAGATCAGAATAAAGGAATTACGTTTTTTTGACATAAGTGTGAGGAACGTTTCTCTGCCATTTACCTCAAAATTTTAGTTTTAAAGGCTCTAGAACGCTTTGTTTAGGAGTTATTTAACGATATAGCTGAGTGTTGCGGTTTGCATTTGATATTAATAATTAGAAGCGTTTTTTTAAAAACAAATCCTTCATATATTTAAAGTCAAAGTGCAATTCGTCACATCTAAATGAAATTCTCTTTTTTAAGAGACTCATTTATCAAGATTGGTTGCGTGTGAGAGCCGCAAAAGGTATGTGTACTAGTGAATTAATGTAATTGACGATTGCTACATGAGTGCTTCTGCTAACCTCACAGTTTTCAATGGAGCCGAATCATTGTTAGTTGTAATTCATTGAATACGTAGTGAAGGCCTCACAAGAAATAGGCAAAGTATCAGTAAAAGTTTGTAAAGTGTGTAGTGAATTCATTGGTTAGGTCAAAGTGAATTACTACCGCAGAAGAAATGTCATTAAAAATGGGATAAAAGAAAATAATTGTGTTATTTGTAGTTAGTGAGTCAAATGATATAAATCGGTATTCATAGGAAGAACTTTTTTAGTATACTAGTTAATTGCATTGTATTTCTTAACTTGCTTACCAATTTACTACAAGTATGGATTACTCGACTTTAACCACATCCATCAACTGTGAGGCACCTCTCCAGTATTAATTTATCATTAAATCTGAATACTGAAGAGGGCTTCTGTAATTTACTCCCATGCGGATATTCTAAATTTAGGGTTCTCCTTATTGCAATTTTGAAGGCTACCATGAGTGCAATGAGATCATTGATTTAAATTTAGATTTATTTCGTAAAAAAACAGTAAAAACTATATGTGACATATGGGGGAGAAGATTATCTGGGATTTGGAATCCTGTATTCAATGAAAGTGGGTCTACGTCGTGTGGATCTTAACGTATGTACTATACACGCAAGTTTTCTTGATATTCCACAGCGGGGGGAAGAGGGCTCTGTCTACGTCACGGCTTAGAAGGGCGTACCAACTGTGGGCATGAACTTAACGCCCCAAAGCGTGCCACGAGTTTTGAAAGTACGAGGTGATTGTTGCCAGCATTGTAAATTGGTACGTGCCGTTCCGAGTCGAATCTCAACGTGCAGTACTGTTCAGCGCTAGTTGAGGACTAGGGTGCTCGTGTATCAAGAAAACTTGCGCGAGTAGTAGTTTGTCAATGTATCATGTCAAGGTGTAGGTTATGTCAATCAAGTTGGCACATTATTTGTGAGAAGAAAATATTGTATTATTCTAAAGTATTGTTGAAATAGTAAATACCTTGGTTAACAAAATGAATGAGGGAAGAAAAAGATTTGTATTTCTTACATTCCTTCTGCACTTGTTCCTTTTGTTGAGTTATACATGTCATATTTAAATCCACATATGTACTTAATTTTGTTTGACATATTTTATGTAAGAACACTGGTATTAATATATAAATGTGTGATATCTTGGTACAAATTTAATGCTAATTTCACATATTATCGAATGTTATATATGCAAGTAATGAATATTTACAAAAGTCTCAAATAAAGTAACATGAAGAGCACAGAACAACTGATGACAATTTCACTATAGCAGTATTCTCTAGCGCCACAATTTCGAACGTCTTCCTTTGCGACTTTTACGTTTCGACCTAAACGTGCAAAAGCTGTTTCTGGATTTCACCCATTATTAATATCGATCCAGATTTCGATTGCTTTAACGTTCGAGGGTTCACAAACTCCGTAATACTAGAACAACCCAACAGGCCTAGGCAAAATATTAGGTGAAAATGAGCATAACATTGCCCATGTTTGGAAACGTTGTAAGGGGTTGTCCATAAATTACGTAGCGCCAAACAAGGGGGGAAGGGGTTTGAGGCAGCGTCACGCTGCGTTATATAGGGGTAGGGGGCGTTAGTTTAATGTTACGTAACACTATTTTTTTAACATTTGCGGAAATAATTCCTTTTTCTCAGTCTTGTACTAAAATATTAACTACTCGCTGTACTGTAGCACCACTAGTTCCTTCTTGTAAATGCGGGTGGGGTGTTATTGCGAGCGTTACGTAATTATTTAGGGGGATTTCAATCGCGCGTTTCATGTGCGTTACTGGGGGCGAGGGGGTATTCAAAAATAAACAAAATTAGCGTTACGTAATTTATGGACGGCACCTAATGACATTTTCTCAAAAAGGCTCCAAATTTATTACATACATATATATCAAATGAAAGACTATCTTTCGTTTCAGTGTTTCAATGTTACGAACATTAAAATTCGATAAAAAATTCAATAATAACGCATGATTGAGTTCAACATTGCGAACATTTTTTTAGAAAACTTGAAAAATTAATTTTTAGGGAAAAGTATGTTTCGTATTTTTACCAACACAGTTCGCCAGTATTAAATGGTACCTACCGATAATAAAAGTTAAAAATTTGGTCCACCAATGTCCACAATTTGTGCATTTTGATGTGGATGATGTAATACTAGTAATTCGTAGTACGTAGTGCACCCTGAAAGTAAGTTTCCCTATTTTATGAAATAAAAGACAACATAGTTACATGCAAAACTTTACTGGGAGCAGGTATAGCAATATTTGAGCTATTTTTCGACACAGTCACCACACAAATTGAGACATTTCTCATATCGTGGTATCAACTTTTGTATACCTGTCTCGTAAAAGTGTCGCCTGCGACTGGAACCAGCGTGACACAGTCGCCTTCAACTCTTCGTCGTCGTGAAAATGACAAAGGATGGACAGGAGGACAGGATGTATGGCTGACGGGAGGGCAGGAAGGTCTTCAGGTGCAGGAAAAGATGAAAATCGCCAGGTGCGAGATCAGGACTGTATGGTGGATGATCACACATTTCGCAGCCCAACTCTTGCAGAACGTATGCTGTTTACCGCGCCGTATGTCGACGAGCATTGTCATGAAGCAGCACAACACTTGCAGTAAGAGCTGACGCTGAATTTCGATCGGCGCGCTGTTGTGCATTAAGGACTGTATCATGGACCGAACCTCGCAGGCGGCGCAAGAACAAATAAGCGCCGCCATTTCGGGCCTCTGCTGTCGCGCTAGTGGCACTAGGCGGGAACTGCCCGGCCAGCACGTGAAGGATTCGTCAAAGATCTGTTGCGAGTGCGCGATTGCTCCGCCTCAATGCGTGTACTTTCAAAGTAAAAATAGGGACACTTACTTTCTGATTGCGCCTCGTATTAATCAGGAAAGGGAAAAGCACTGTTACCTGACAATCTGGATGTTCAGCTAAAGACCACAAGCAGAAACTTAAACCGGAAGATGTGGTGTCATGACCCTAAAAAATCGAGTCAAATTTTAAAAAAAAGAAAATGAGCCAAATGTAGTCAATAAGTGTTGAGAATTTTTCTTACTTCGAACATAAAAGTGTCAACTTCTTCTCGAATATCTTCAAGAGTTAACTTTCCACCATCTTCATTGTATTGTAAGAGCATATCTAAGAATGCTAATTTTTTCTTTTGCCCTGAAAAATAAGACCAAAATAAATTTTAGAACAGGAAACATGAAGAAATTTTTGTTCTTTTTACAGTACCATCTCTTTCTCTCTCTTACGCACTCGCATACACGTTCTGAATGTTCCGAAGAATGTCTAAGCGCAACTCTGTTTTAATAGAAATTCAAAAGGATTTCGGCGAGCAATGTTCCAAGAACGCTGACAAGTGAAGGAGCGTGGTTAAGCACTTTCTTGAGGCAAATTCTCATAAATGTCGTTGATAATTGTATTTGAAATCCAATCACCGTCCCAAAGTTTTCTCACTCGGCGCAACCCCAGAATAAATTCGAACCGCTCAACTTGATCATGTACGTAAGGTTAGCTGGCTATGTTATCTGCTGTAGTTACACGTTTTAAGCCCTCACTGCCATCACTCCGAACTACGCTGGAAATTGACAGCTCCATGGACTCTCTTACTCATACTATATTAAATGCCCTGGACTTTACGCTCCCCACAACCCATCTACCCACTTCGCTTAGAGCAATACCACCAATAGTGAAGAAATAAAATAAGATCATAAAACGATGTATCCAATATCACTGGCTGAGACATCGCTCTTCTGTATACATAACTAGTGGTGCTAAAACAGCATGTATGTACCCGCCTTTAGTAATAGTTACGTAATACTATTTACACCACAATTTCCGAATTAACACATCTCAATCATCATTTTTTGTAAAACCCATTACAAATTGTACAACATTTGCTGAAACATCAAATATTTTCGAGCAAATATCGACATAAAATCTATAATTGCTTTTCTTACAGCTACATCGTGTCCCAACAATGAGACGTAATTCACAGAAATTCTGCTGACGATTCGCGGCACGGAATGCCATTGTTGCATTCCAATCTGATATTCCTTGAAGGATAACAACTTTTATTTCAAATAGCCTTTAAATAATTTTCAAAACAGTGTGATTTACAAAAAATTGAACCTGTACTTATTTGAAGATCTATTTTTGATATACGCATTTCATTTCAAAACAATGAATTTTCACAATAATTGTAGTTACTCTAAATTCCTCAACTATGTCAATTCGAGTGGTCTATTATATTTGCCCCGAAATTATACTACTATTTTCAAAAAATTCAACATGATCTTATTTAAAGATCTAATATTTATGAACATATTTCATTAAGAAACAAATGTATCTTCACAATTGTAGTTGTAGGAAGACGCCGACTTTTTCTTTTTTAGTTTTTTAAATTTTCGTTAAATCGCCCATTTTAATGAAAGTGAGACTTACACCAATCTCTTTAGCGTCCTTTATGTTCTCTAAGTTCCCAATTTAATCTATAAATATTGCGCAGTTTTTAAGAAAAAGAGGTTTAAAGAAATAAAACTTTCCTCTATTTGACACTATTTCCCAAAGAATACTCATGTTTTTGAATAATTGAACATGACCTTATTTAAATATCTTATTGATGAACACATTTCACTAAGAAAAAAATTGTACCTTCATACTTTGCAGTTGTAGAAAGACGCCGAAAAGAAATTAAATTTTTTCAATTTTCGAAAAAAGAGGGTTTTCAAGCAACATGAGACCTATATCGTTCTCTTTAAGAGATGAAATACTGTTAGTATTTCATCAAAAACGATGGAGTATTTGAAAAAAAAATGTTTTAAAAAAATAAAAAATTACCTAGATTTCACGCAAAATTATTAAATAAAAATAACACGAAAGAATCTCAAATTAAAAAAAAAATTGCACATGACCTTATTTCAAAATCTATAAAGAACAGATTTTATGAAGGAAAAATATCAATCTTTAGTATTTTACTTGTAGGAAGACGCCGAAAATAATTTTAAATTTTTAAAATTTTCGAAAAATCAGAATTTTTAACCAACATAAGACCTGCGCTATTTTCTAAACGTCCTTTAGACTGTCCACCAACAAAACTTAATCAAAATCTTTGGCCCCATTTTTCTAAACATTTTGAAAATGTCCCAGGGGCTTCATGTAAAGTACCCCAAAAATGAAATATCAATTTCAAATTCAAGGGGTCACATCAGCCAGATCGTTTTAGGAATATCAATTTTGAAGAAAATCGTCTGAAAGGTTTAGCCGCTAGCGTTGTTCACAAAGAAACGGACGGGCAGACGTTTTGCTGTCAACCGATTTTTCGGAGTTAAGTCATTCAGTACAAAACATGGAATCTGGGTACACCACGTGTTAGAAGATTCCCCTCCCTAAATTTAGAATCTGGATTAATGAACTTTTTCGGTTCCAGGGCCTTGTAATAAGTGTTTTTCTGCCGTCAATTCGCCGTTCTTTGCGCAGCATTACATAACTTTCTCTCCACCGCGTAAGTGGTAATGAAAAAGTAAAACGGACGTCTCCACTACGGTTAGAAGAATAATACCGGTTCAGAGGTATATAATAAGACATCTTGAGACTACCGTCTGCAGAAATATCAGGTTTGATAGGTTTGGCAACTTCCCCTCACTCTGCACGCACTTCCCCTTAAAATCCAGAAAGGGGTGTACATACTCAAGCGATAGTGGCATCATACGAAAATATGTTGGCCACATTTTTCTATCAAATAACCGAGAATTGTATCATGTTTATATTCTTCACTACTTATAACTATTTTATGTTTATTTTCTTACTAAATTCTCCCTTACATAAATACCTTTGGTAAGTGGCAGGAATATGTTTAAATGGAGAATTCATATCTTATTGCTTTGTGTTGTCTTATTAAATCATTCAGTTATTTGTCGTTTTTAGTAATAATGAGAAATAAAGTAACAAGTCTCTAGAAGTTAACAATTCTCGCTTACGGACAGCCAGCCTATTTAACTGACTAGAATATTTGTCTGTTAAATGAATGTTAACCTGAATGTAGAAAGTTCATGCTTTTATATCACTTTTAAGTAAACAGAATTACACAATCAAGAAATCAAATGGAATGTACATATAACAAAATTAAACACTAAATTAATTTCATTATGTTACGCATTTAGCATTCTTTCAAATTCTGTCAGCCTTCGTGCAGCTCGTTGAGTGTATTTTGCAAATTCCCGCCTGGGATATGGCACATTATTCTGGGGAAACTAATCATGTAAAACTCAGACCTTTTGATTGCAAAATAAATATTCGAATAATGAAAAAATGCCATCCGCGTGATTCCTGCAAGCCCCTCTTCGTTGAGATTGGAATCTTACCACTGCCTTGCCTATATATTTACAAATCTGTAGTATTTGTCAAAAGTGACTTACTTAACGGTGGTAACATATTTTCATGCAATACTAGTATTTATAATTACAACACACACCGTAGAAATCACGCTCATCAAGTGTCAGTATCAACAGCTCACTATCAGAAATCCTCGTACATGTACGTTACTTAACAACGCATTGCCAGATGACATTAGTCAATTGAAGTCTATTCACATTTAAGTTAAAAGTAAAATATTTTCTGCTGCATAACTGTTTCTATACAATTAGAGACTATACTTATTATCAAAAAGAAAAATAATGTTTATTTTAAGAAAGTTAAATTTTCTCTAACTCGGGAACAAAAATGTCTAATTTTTTCTAATATTGCTAATCTCGCGGTTTTTCAAAATTTATTTTCATTTATTTATTTATTTTAAACCTTTACTCATCTTTCAACTATTATAGCTAAAATGATGGGAAGATATTCTGGAACTCAAGAAAACTTGCGCAGACAATCTTCTCTCCCATACGTGTCTATTTTCAACCGAGGTGTCCGAAAAACGTATTGATAAAATATTTTAAATTTCGTCAATTTATTAATTACACCAGTTTATATAACTAAGACTAGTACCCTAATGTTAATTGTTTTTTTCTTAAACTTACTCACCAACATCGTTCTCATTTTCAGCATCAGGGTCCTTTTTCTTTTTATCAGAAAGTTCTTTCTTTCTTTCTTCTATTACCTACAACACAAAGAATCATAAGAAATTTTTAATTGGAATTTTTTTTTTCAGAACTTTGTACAAAGTGTTCTCACCTTGTAAGACATACTGTGTAATTTTTTATTGAGGTAATTTTGTTTTCGTCCTATTGGGCTCATATTGAAGATAAATTCAGGAAAATACCACGGGCTGATACTTCGTGTAACTATTGTAGCTGCTAATCTTAAAAGTAAAATATTAATAATAATACAATTAATGAAATTCAGGAAATGTTTAATGAAAAGGTAAAATTCTATTGCCAAAAATTCTTTAGAAGGAACAAACATTACTACTGTCTTCAATTTGACCATGCAATTATTTAAATTACAATTTTTATTAAGGAAAAAATACACACAAGTTGTGAAACATCAACATGTTTACGTAACCAATAACAATAATCATTTCCGATGAAAGCATCTCACAATTTATCATAGATGGTACGGGTACTAAATTGGAAATTTCCGATGAAAGTAATGTAAAACAATGTCAATGCACAAGTGTTCCACAAAATAGATTATGTTCAACAGAGTTTCAGAACGGATCGAATCTATTATACAAAAGTGAAATTGCTTACAATGGAATGTGTCACAAAAAGTTAGTACCACTGGAGTGATCGCTCCCAAGTTTGATCCAAATACTTTGTAGCTCTCACATTAACATTAGCTTAGTTACGATGCAAAATGTTACCCCAAACAGTGGAGAGAAAAACACTTGAGTATACGAAGTGTTACCAAGCTAGCCTAGTCATAAACATCAACATATGAAACACGTAAATCGAGAGAAGTGGAAACGTTAGAAGTATAACGGGTATAGAGAAGATTAATTGATTATCTAATGTGAATTGTTTCTATTTGAGAATGATAATCTGTGCCACTTTCTCACGTATATGATATTTAAAAAAGTAACACACACATTATATATATACACACACATACATATATGCTTCAAACAGTGACGGATTAGCTTTTATTCTTAGAAAGAAGATCCTTGAGGTACTCTCCTTGCAACAGATCGGGAGGTCAATAACTTATCACTAATGCATACACGGGATGGTCTGGTCTGCTCTTTGATCCATGCTAGTTATTTGCCTCGGGTCCTCATTCATTCTAATTTGTGAATTATTCGCTTATGGGGGACTTTGTCGAAAGCTTTCGCATAGTACAGATAAATGACATAGATCTGTTGTTCTTGGCTCAATGCCTTAATTTACAGATTGCGTAAATTGGTGATGATTGATCTTATAGGGATGAATTCGTGTTGTTCTACAGGGATCAAATTATACCTTCGCACGTAATCCCAAAATCTCTGAATCATTATTCTCTCCATATCTTTTCTCAAGGTGCTGGCCAAGCTTTGCGGACTGTAATTCTGTACTAATTGTTTATCACCATTTTTAAGGTAAGCGCAACCCCACCTTTTTATATGCGGGGTTTCTCTGTGTCTAATGACTTTGATTAGTGATTTCTGGTGCGTCAACTGCTACGATTATCATTCCCGAAAGTGTAATGCATGGTTGTCATCGCGGGAGGTGATGATTTTCCACGCTGGCTGGCGAAATCTGGCGCCGACTTCTGTCAGCATGCGCGAATTTTCCTCAACCATCTTCCACCAGCGTGGTACCACCCCACTCGGGACTAGCTCTCAGTTTCCGACATGTGTGGTAGTGTAATGCTTTAGAGTGTATGTGTGTGTAGGTAAGAGGTGATGAGTGGACAAGGAAGGGGAAGGAAATATCGCGCGCGGTTCGTAGTCCGTTTGTTGGTGTGCTCCAACACTCGCCTGGCAGGTATTGATAGGAGAAACAACGGAAAACTATCGATAAGAGCAGCCGGCCGGTAGAATTCTCCTCCAGACAGCAGACTCGTGTCCTCCATTGTGGACTTCCCCTCGCGTGAGTGGCAAGAAGTGCGGATTTAAATGACTGCTTTAAGTTGTACCGTGTATCCTACATCAGCAGAAATGTTTTATCTTTCGTAACAATGAAACGACACATTGATCAGCATCTGCGTACTACATCTACATACTTCTGCAATGTTGCAAGGTATTCACAATTCTGGTTGTTTTGAACATTCAGCTGAACTCCCATAGCAGCATCTGAAATTATAAGATAATTATTATGCAGGTTGAAGATCGTTGAAGTAATATTTTTTCAGTTTTCACATTCAACTTACCACATATTACATCCAGCGTGTAAAGAGTAAGGTGTTTGAAAATGTCAAATTCAGGACCACCAACTTGTTGCTTCCATTTACTGATTAAGACGTTTGCATTGGAATTGAATGAATCCATATAACCTTCAAGTATTTTGAAATGAAAGGCTGGAGTAATTATTTTCCTTCGGGATTTCCACTTGCTACCTGGTTTTGATCAGACAATTGTTAAACACTTGAAAGGATGACAAATAGTTTGTATAAGGATTTAATATTTTACATACCAATAACATGTTCTTATTAATATTTAAAACATTATTAAAGTTATACCGCTTATTATTTCTGTGAATTGGGATCGAACGTAATATCTCAGAGGCACCTACATAGGATTTGAACTGTGCCCAATAATGCGGTATTTTCCATTTATCATGCTACCTACATAAACGCCCCATCAAGGTGCTAATAATGTTTTATAGGGTTTCTGATTGAAGGCTTTGGAGCTTAATTATCTCTCGGACAACAGTGATCCTATGTTCACAGACTCCCTCTTGGAGATTACGATATTTCGATATCTTTGGATCTCGTGTCACGCGCTGGGTTGTTTTTGTCCATACCTTCTTCTGTTCAACGCCGGGAGATCTGGCACGATATGATTAGATCGGACCTTGAAATCACATAGTACTCTGATGTTTGCGAAAATTGCAACACAAAGAACGAGATATACTATTAAAATTTATTCCACGGATTAGGAATATCACTACATACAAACGATTAGAATTACAGAACTGTAATTGTATTTTGACATTTAGTACTTTATGAAGACGCCACGCACTGCCGTCAGAGCCTCTACACGTCGTGGCATGGATTGAAAGAGAGCCTGGACATGCTGCTGGGGCACATACGCGGCCATCGCTGTAGCACAAGTTGAAGCGTGACTCGTCTAAAAAATTTTGCCACTCAGTTCAACTCGGGTAATACGTTCACGTGCCCATAGTTATCAGAGGCGTTGGTGGTTTATGGAGAATTGAATCCAGTGGTATGCGTGCCAGCAGTCCAGCCCTCTGCAGACGGCGACTAACCGTCGACGCAGACATGACCACACCCGTTGCAGTGCTCCAAAGTTGAGATACAACTGTGTGGGACGCCGTTCTCTCGGATAAGGCAATGCGTTGTAGATGGCGGTTTTCTCACGCTGTGGTCACATTGGTCCAGTATCCACTAGTCGCTGTGTACGACTCTCCTCTCTCCACTGATTTCACTCACCCATCACTGTCGTAGCATCGCTTACCGTTTGAGCCGCAATGTCACGGTATGACGAACCCGTTTCCAAACACTGATCATTCTGTTAGTTCGAACTCACACGGATGCTGATATTACACCCTTTGATGTCGACGAGGCATATCGGCACTTGCAAGTTTCCACGTTGTTTGACGGCTCTACATCGACTAGGTGTGGCGTAACACTGACTTGACCTGTCACACTGTCGAATAAAAGAGGACGCTGCTAGATCAACGTGTACGCCATCTCTACGAAAATTTAATCACATTTTATGGATGCACTATGCACTACACATCCGCCAATTTTTAAGCTATTCCCGCCATTTCTTCTGGGTGTTGTAATTTGCAAATTTTCACAAACAGCAGTGTATTTCTTATTACAACATTTTAAAGCTGTAAGTAAATTATTATCTTTTATTAATGCCGATATTCCTTATTTATTACTATGAAGAGAAATGCCGTGCCAAACATCTTACATTTTATAATTGAATAATCTAATGTTATATAATTTTTTTAAATATAAGTACTGATTTTTAGGTATCTTTAATAAGATATATATATATATATATATATATATATATATATATATATATATATATATATATATATATATATATATATATTAAAACCTTACAAAGATCATTTTTTGACAATATCTTCAGAAAATTATAGCAAAAAGCCCTTTTTGAAGTTTGAGTATTCAAATATTCAAGAAAGTAATACAATTTTCAAATTTCTTACCAAATGATGTTAGAAGCCCGGTACCTAACCACGGCTGCAGGAATTCATAATTCATGCTCTTTTTAATATTGACAGTAGAATTGAGGAATGGCTGAAATTGAGGAAAATTGTAAACATATTTTGTATAATAAAATCACTCAGTCGTCAAATCATGCTCAAAACTATCCGATCCAAGAAAACAAATTCTGGATCTAGACGTTTTGTGCCACTGGTTCTGTATTATATTTTGGAGGACGCAGAATTCAAATTTTTATATCTAGAAAGGTCCTCTTCACAGAGAAAATAAAAAATAAAAAAATAGAAAAACAACAAAGTTTACCTTCTGTTCACCATTTTCGCTTCATCTAAAAAAGGATGCGTTTTATGGAAAATACCAATGTTTCCTTCAAAATGCAATTTCAACATTAATTGTTCATATGTTCTGTGTTCTGGAGCGCACTGGCAATAGGCAACGTTTTTTGGTTGAAGTGGGAGTGCAGCTCTTTCTCACCCTATTTCGTGGCGCCGCTTGTTTCACTATAGTTCAAAACAACTATTTTGCGTGAATTAATTGCCTATTTGAATGATTAATAAAAATCACTCTCTATAATACAAGTATGGATTTTTAAAAACCAAAAATACAAAATCGACAATAAATCGTATATTCGTGGTTTTGCTAGGTAGGGTAGGTAGGGTCTAGCTCGACATCAAACATCTTGAAGCAAAGTAAATATAAGGTTGCATTTTATGTCGCAGGGAACATATTATTGAAACACATATTGCCATATAACTCTGAAACTATGCGTCCTTGGGCCTTAAGACCTGACATTGTATCCCTAAAGGTGCACAGATTTTGAAGGAACAGGTCAGTTTCTTGTTTACGAGTTGTTTTTTTGGTAATGCATCAAGCTCACCACATGTATCCTTTAATCCCCGGGCTTGGATAATAAATAAAAACAAGACTCAGAGAACACCGCTAGCGAGCAAAAGTTGGATTAATCCGATCCTAAAATGCCACAGATATACATAAATTCCCTGTGCAGCAGTTTTGCTGACCTGAGGAAATAAAAATATTAAACGAAAACAAAATATTTATTTGCCACACACCCGAAAGTTTAAAAAATTATGCAAGTATACTCGTAATTAGACACTTCAGTAAGTAGAAGGTATATTTCTTCAACAATGAAAGAAGACAAACTGCATTTATGACTGAATGATAATATTCTTCTTGCACCACAGAGAAGAAATTTGACTTACCATATTGAAATAATATTTTCTTCTTGACAAATTACACATTTCTATTCTTATATCTATTTTTTCTCAAAATGTTGCCTAAAGCAACTTTATACTGTGAAGGACATCATTAACAGAAATTACCTCCATGAATACTGGATCAGCAACAAGTACAAATAGATAAGGGCCCGCCCAGCCTCTGTAAACGTATCCATGCTCGTTTGCCCATTCAAAAAAACTTTTATAAAAGTCTGAAACAAAAATTAACAAATATAAAACTGTTAAAATAATTAAGGTATTAGTAGCCCCTTAAATTTGATATTGATATTTTAATTTTGGGGATATTTTACTTTAAGCGCCTGGAATATTTTCAAAATTCTCAAAAACATGGCTCCAAAGTTTTTGATAAAATTTTATTGTTGAATAGTGTGAAGGACGTTTAAAAGAATGGTGGAGGTATATTTTCGTTAAAAACTCGGAAATTTCAAAAGTTAAAATTTCTTAAAACTAGTCTTCTTAAAACTAAAATATTAGATATATAGGTTTTCCTAGATAAAATGGGTTCCCTGAATCAGATCATTAAATAAGGTGAAGTTTAATTTTTTGAAAATATGAGTCCAGTTTCACTTTCATTACAAATAAGCATATGAAGACGGGTTATAGTGAACCTAAACCTCGGCTATAGTGAACGTAGGAAATACAGGGTCCTGGGAATTAATTCCCTCCTGGAAAACAGTAAATCGCGTCAGTGACACCAAGTCCAACACCAGGCAGCTTGAAAAAATGTCGGTCCAAGACCATAATAGAATTCGTGTCCGCACGGTGAAGGCAGGGGGCCGGGAATGGGCGCCATACGGATGACCTTATGGCACTCAATTTCACTGCGGAAACGAAGGCCGTGTGCTGCGTGGGTTACAACTGGCGGTGGCGACGCGCAATTGCTTGCTTCAGTTTCAATCTTGGCGTTACTTGATATGCCGCGGGTCAAAGCGCGTTGAGTTTGACGAAAGCGACAGGAAGCACGCGACTTTTTTTTTTTATAGTATATCTTTATTAGTGAACGAATGTACATAGTTCAGTATTATGTATACTACATCATATGTATTTTTATGACTTATATTTAACTTAAATGCTAATCTTACAACTAAATCTAAATACACATGAATAGGAAACTCACAGAGCACCTACGTGATTAATTGAGTTCTGAAAATATGCTGAGGAATGAATCTAATGGATATCTATTTTTTATTCTTGTTGGGAGCTGGTAGGTGGTGGCTAGGCCGTAATGGGTGGCTTGGGTAATTGTGTTTATTTTGGAGAAGAAATTGTTAGATAGGAGCGCGATATGGTCAAGTATAGGGGGTAAATTAAATTCTTTATGCAGTTGAATGTTTGAGATGAACCAGGGTGCATGAGTGGCAAGTCTGAGGAAATTATTTTGGATGATCTGTAATTTATTTATATTAGTTTTAGAAGCATTGATCCAGATAGGGCATGCATAAAGCGTTAGGGGTCTAATTATTGATTTATAGATGGTGATGGCATTGTTTAATGAGAGCTTACTATTGCGGTTTAAGAGTGGCTTTAGTTGAATTAATTTTATTTTGGCTTGCTGTGCTTTTGCTGTTATGTGATTTTTCCAATTTAGTCTGGTATCAAGATTCAGCCCTAGGTATTTGACAGATTCATTGTGCGGGGTCCATGGAATTGGGTTATTGTTTATTAGGAGTGGTGTTGGGGTTGAAAATGTTCTTAATGAGAATATTTTGGCGCATGATTTTGTAGGATTTAGTTTGATTTTCCATTTGACAGACCATTCATCAATTTTATTTAAATGTGTTTGAATTTGTTTACAGATTAGATCAGTTGAATGATTGGACATGAAAATTGCGGTGTCATCGGCGAATTGGGCGATGTGCGTGTGTGATGTTATGGGAATGTCGGCTGTGTATATGTTGAAAAGCGTGGGGGACAGTGGTGAGCCTTGAGGTAATCCAGCTGTAATTCTGCGGGGATTGGATGTGTGATTATTAACTGTGACTGAAAATGTTCTATCTTGGAGAAAGCTATTAATGGTATTAATTAAATAGTTAGGGGTACCTATTTCTTTAAGTTTGAATATTAATCCAGGGTACCACACTTTGTCAAAAGCTTTCGAAATGTCTAAAAAGGTAACTATTGTATGGTGTTTTTTTTGAAATGCCGTGTGTATGTGCTCCGTGATTCTTAATAATTGATGAGAAGTTGAAACTTTATTAGTGAAGCCAAATTGGTGCATTGGGATTGTTTGAGTTTTATTCAGATGGGAATTTAGTCTTTTAAGGATTAGTTTTTCTAGGATTTTTGATAAAGTGGGAAGAAGGCTAATGGGTCTGTAGTTGTCAGTTCTGGATAGATTTTTGGATGGCTTGGGGATGGGTATTACATTTGAATTTTTCCAAATAACGGGGAAGTAACCAGTTCTAATTATTGAATTGTAAATATTGGTGATATATGCTATTGTGGGTTTAGGTAAGTTTTTTAAGATTTTGTTACTTATTTTGTCGTGACCAGGGGCTTTTCTTATTGGCAAAATCTTAATTATATTAATAACTTCATTTGGGGATATGTAGTTTATTTTGTGTGGTACGTTATAGTTGGGGGCTGATGCTATTTCGAGTATGTTTGAATGCAGTGGGTGAGTTGGGGTGGCATTGGGAGTAAATGATTCAGCAAAGTGATTGGCTAATGCTTCAGCCTTCTCATAAGAAGCGAATTTCTTGCCCGTTGGAGTTGTTAATGGAGGTATTATTGCTTTCTTTTTCAAGATATTTTTAGTGAATTGCCACAACGTGTTGTTATTTGTGCTGAGGGACTGGATTAAGTTATTGTAAATTGTTTGTTTATGTTCCCTTAGTGATTTTTTTACGATGTTGGACAGTAAATTTAACTCTTTCTTAAGCTGTGGGTTTCTCATGGTGCACCAAAGTCTTCTTGTTTTGTTTCTAGTCTTAATAATTGTGAGAATGTTTTTCGGAAGTTTTTTATTGAAATGTTTAGTGGTGGGGGGCTGAGCATTATTATTAAGAGTGTTGATTGTGTTAATTATCATATTGTTTAAAAAGGCTATAGCTTGTTCTATTTCTATGGGAGTTTTTAATATTTTAAAGTGGGGTGATTGTTTTTGAATTATGTTCTTAAATTTTTTCCAGTTGATGTTTTGTGTGTTAAGTGTGAGAGTTGGAGTGTGAGGGGGCGTAATTTGTTGAGTTGAGATGATGGTTGGCAGGTGATCCGAGTCTAGTTCAAAGATGGGTGCTGAGTAAAAAGTGGTTTGAGTGTTAGAAATTGCAATATCTAATATGTCTGGGTGTTTATTGTGATCTGTGGGGTAGTGAGTGGGTTCTGCTGGGATAATTAACTGAAGTTTGAGGTCCGTAATTATTTTGCTGAGTTGGCGTCCTGCAGTGTTTCTACATCCCAATATAGTGTTTTTAGCATTAAGATCCCCAATCAGAAGAGTGGGCGAATTCATCTGGAATAGCGCTGAAATATTCGAGTCAGAAATTTTTGTTTTCGGAGGCTTGTATGCCGCTATTAGGGTTATTAATCTATTGTTTAGAGGGAATTTAATGGCTATAGTTTCGAGACCTGGGGTGTGTGGAAGGTTGATTTTAATAAATGGTATGGATTTTTCTATTAGTATTAGTACACCACCTCCGTTTGCATTTGATCCGTCGGTTCTGACTACACTATAGCCTGATATATTAAATGTAACATCTGATTTTAAATGCGTTTCCGTTATGCAAGCTATATTTATTTTGTTATCATTTAAGAAATACGTTAGTTCTAATTTTTTATTGTTGATGCCATTCGCGTTCCAGTTGAGCAGATTTAAATTATTTTTATGGTACTGTTGCATTATTGTTGTTAAAATAGGCTGAGAGAGATGCTTGTAAATTGCTGACTATTGTTGGGATGATATTATTAATAATATTGACTAAGAAGCAGGTAATTGAGTTAATAATGGAATGAATGAAAGAGTTATTATTAGAATTATTTATAAGAGGAGGATGTGTGGATGGGTTATTGTTAGGTTGGTTGTTTTGATTTGTATTTTGGGGAGGGTTTGGAGCAAATGTGAAATTTGGAATATTGTTAGATGTGGGGAGAGGTGGGAAGTTTTGTGAGGTGAGTCTTGGAGGGGGGTTGTTTCTTAATCTATTTTTAATATTGCCTGATTTGGGGTTACTTGAGGGTGTGTCTATTTGTTTTTTATAGTATGGGCATTCTATCGATCTTAAATCAGCTCTGTGAGATCCATTGCAATTTTTACAGATTGCAGGTAAGTCTTTTTTAGGGCAATTAACAGAATAATGATCTTGTGCACAGAAAATACACGCGATTGAATTGTTGCAGTTATTCTTTGTGTGTCCAAAGTCTAAGCACCGCATACACTGAACTGGACCTTTCGGCCTTCTTCTTCTTTCTGGCTTAACACTAATGTTACAGATCTGATTAATTTGTAGCACTTGTTCGATATTTTGACTTCCGTTGAATTCTGCTGCAATAACTGGAATGGGCACATTATTTTTATAGAGTCTTGTTACACTGATGATGGACGGGAATTTGTGCTGAAGGTCTTCTGTTATTTCCTCTAGTGTAATTGTTGGGTGAATGTTTTTAAAGACGACAGAAATTTTTTTTATTGGCTGGATCTTTGTAGGTGTGAAATTGTCTTTTAGTTTCAATGAGGTATTTGATGGCTGTTCTGAAGTCTGCTATTGATTTAAACATTATTTTAATTCTGTTTCCGTTGAAATCTGTTGTAAATTGGCTGGTTAATTTGCTTTTAATCTCTTTGTTGAATTCCGAGATATTGTGGATATTATTTACATAGATAGGAGGGATTCTTAGATTTTCGTCTTCTTGGGGCGGAGTGGCATTGGCAAACTCAAATCTTTTATCTTGATCTGATAGATTTTCTAGCACAGCGTATGTTTTCCACTGGTATATTGTACTGAGTTGAATCTGAAGTGGTTGATTTCTTATTTGGGAGGAGGTCTATTTCTCCTGAGGTATGGGTTCTTTTTGCACTGTTAGTAATTGTTAACGACTCACTGTTGTTGGAAAAGGCTGCTTCGCCGCTAGCTGCATCTTTTGCTGAGCAGAGGTTACCGACCTGGAGGTTTCCGGCCCCGGTGAGCTGTTGCGAGCTGCAATCGGCACCTTGAACAGTTGCAAACTGCCCATACATGTTTGAGGCAAGCTGAGGGTTTTGGCAGTTCGGGATGGCTCCGAATACGAGATGATGTTGTTGTTGTTGAATTTCTGGACTGCTGGAGGTACTGTCCATGGCATACTCGCTGCTGTAGAGAGTTGCCATGGCTCCTGCAATGCTGTGACCTAGGTCACAGCTGGCTGAAGGGGGCTCACCGTTAATAATAACTGATAAGCGACTGTTGGTTTATGGCACACTGTGTGTTTGCTGATTGTACTACACGACTTCACAACACAACGAGTACTTCACTGTTATACACTTAGTGAACTGTCTGAGTAACTGCACTGACTAGGCCGGAGCGAGCGATGTTGTCGCCATGGCTGTTCGGCGAGGAATGCGACTGCCGCAAACTGCCGATATCCGCCTTGACGCGCGGAAAAACAACAACTCAGTTTCGTTAGCCGCTTGCGCCATCACACCACCGAAAGCATTCGTATATTATTGGGCGACTAAACGGGTCTTCAGAGATGGGACGTTATTCCAACAGTGCAGAGGTACAGAGGTGGATTTACGCATAGGCACAGTAGGCACGTGCCTACGGCGGCAAATTTTCAAGGGCGGCAAATTTTCAAAGGCGCAAAATTTTCTTGATATTTTCTATAACAAATTTAGGTTCTCTAAAATCTATAACAGCATAAATCATATTTTTATTTTAAAAATATCATATTAATATTTAATACAAGCTATTTATTTGTCTACTTCATTAGAGTATTCCTTATGATTTCAGAAGTATATGAATCTGAAACTAAGGCCCGTTGACAAAAAAACATGTTGCAATTCTAGTTGTCATGTTTTAGTTTCCTTTTAATGTTAACGTTTCAGTGTTGAAACGTTAATAATGTTGAACGTTACTTGCTATGAAGATACAGTTTATATCCAAAATTAGCTAAGCCAAAAAAATTATTTAATTTATGAAAACAATGTGCAAAATATAATGTTACTTTTAAAGTTAAAACGTTTAAATTAATGAGGAATTGTTACGGAAACGTTACAATTTGAAATGTAACATTAATTTTAAACAGGGGGCGGCAAATTTGATGTGCCTACAGGCGGCAAAAATATTAATCCGCCCCTGCAGAGGTATTGAAGGGCATCAAGACTGTATTACGATACTTAGACACCGAGGTCAATAACAAATCAATTATGGAAATACCACGAGCTGTGGAGAAGGATCTAGAGAAATTACTAATGAAAACGTACGAAGAAAACCATCGAAAAGAAGTTGGTTCTTTAAGGACAAATAAAGATGTTGAAATTTTCAGTTCGTGCTGTTAATATATTTTCCTATATCTCTATTTTAATCTGTCGTTATGGAGAAATTCTGTTTAATTTTGATATCCTCGGATACAGTGAACCATTTTAAACATTTTTTTCTGAAAAACGATTCTAAATTTTTTGTTTAATATTGTTTTTTGTATATAGCAAAGTGTGGTAAAATTATGTTGGTCTCATTTTCGGTACATATTCTTGATTTTTGAAACTTGCAAACAAGAAATAATATCACAAAAATACAATATTGATGATAGAGATACATTAGTTACATGAAATCTGACAACAGCCCGTACTTTCTCGCGATTTTGCTAATTGCTATGTAATATTATAATATGACAGTGTCTGTCTTATACTCCAACTATTGAAAAAATCTTAAACAAAGGAAGTGTGAAGAATACAGCTATTTTTTAATTCAAAAGTTTGAATCGTGTTATCCCATTGCATTCAGTATATTCACGTTCTACGTCAACGAATCGCGATAAGTATTTTGGCCGTTTATTAATTCGTACTAACGGGAACGAATCACAGCCGTCATTATCACCTTCTGTTATCAGTGCGGCGTTACGAAAATGTGTCGCAACAAGTAAAACTACCGCTAATTTGTATGGGAAACACATTTTGCAAATTTTATTCGGTTTGTACATGCATTACTCATTATTCCCAAGTCTTACTAAGCAAAGCGAAATCATCTATTCGTTTTCACATTTAACTCAAAAGACGCAAATTACAATAGGTTTTAAGTAACTTCTGAAATATTAATTTTAAAACGTACAACACAAGTTGAAACGTAAGAAACGAACAAAGAAAAATGAAATAATAAACTGATTCTAACTTACGAAGTCGTCTGGAATGACGTCCACGAAGCGCAGTAAATTCAGATAGGGCGACTACGTATGTCGCCAAATTAAACAAAAAATACTCATGTTTTCAAACAATTCAACATGATCGTATTTGAAGATCTGTTTTTGATGAATACGTTTCATTAAAAAACGTGTGTCTTCCCAATTATAGTTATAGGAAGACGCCTAAGAAAATGAATGTTTTCAATTAACGAAAAATCAGGATTTTCAAAGAACATGAGACATGCACCATTCTATGAAACATCCTTCACACTATCGAATAACAAAATTTAATAAAAAACGATGGAGCCATTTTTTTGGAAATTTTAAGAATGTCTCAGAGGTTTCATAGAAAGTACACCACAAAATTAAAATATCAGTTTCAAATTAAAGGGGCCCTGGCATTAGCCATATCGATAGGGAAAATATTAATTTTGGAGAAAGTGGGCTGAACGATTTAGCCGCTAGCGTTGTTCATAGACAGACGGACGGACAGATAGACGTATTGCCGTCAATCAGTTCTTCGGTATCAAGGATCCTCAAAACATGGATACATGCTACACAACGTATTTCCCTCCTTAAATTTAGTGACTGAATTTATCCACTTTTTCGTTTCTAGGGCCCTATAATAAAGTTGCCCCTTTTTCCGCTCGTTACATAACGTTCTCTCTGCGTAAGCGGTAGCGAGATAGAAAAAAATAGTCCTTTAAAACATGTCATATACAACTGGTTTGAAAAGTAGTATAGCGTAATTTTATTACTTTGAAATTGCATTTTTGAATTTTTCGAATTTCGTTTGACGAACTATCAGTGTGTACGCAAATTATTCCATTTGTTGGACAGATGTGGAACCATTACAAGGCTTTGTTTTATTTATTTGTATATTACTTTTTACGTGAAAAACAGTTAAAAACTGTACGACGTTCAACGGGGCGAAGTGTATTCTGTGAACATTTTCTTAAATTCTGGTTTCTGAATACAGCTGGAAATAAGCGTTTGTTCTTCGATTAGTAATAAGAATTTGAGGACATTTTCTTATATGTGAAAACAAATGGAGAGCATTTATAATTGGATTTATTTATAGCTGCCCTTGACGTAAATCATCTGTTACGCGACATTATATGTTCAGTCAAGGACTAAAATTGGGTCCGAGTAGCCCGTGTTTATGGTAGTTTTAATATACTTACAGTATTTAATTTCATTTGTTGCCAACTCTGTTACTGCGTTGTAAAATGTACATACGGAACAAACCTTGAGACAGTCGCCGGTCTGCAATTGGCTTCTCTAAGAATTCCGTCTCCTCGTTGACATGATATAGCTGTATGAAAAGCAATTTCAATTGTCGAATATTTGTTGAAAATAATTAGGTTTCCTACCAAATTTGCTAACATTTGTATACTTGGGATTTATTTCTTGGCGGGTGAGGGCCTGTCTTCGCAATGGAATATCTCCCGGCATTTCACGTCTATCTCGGTCGTGCCGCTAGATGTGGCATGATTACCAGCATTGCTCGATACTGTCGCGATCATGCGATATTTAAAGATAGCAGAGATGCGAAGTTAGAGATAGTATTTACTTGGTTCCAATACCGCCAATAAAAATAAGATTGTAACTTGGTACAAATCATGTCGAAGAGCAAAAGATAATTGTAAATTAAGCCGTTAAACGGATGGAACCGGACACCAACTTGCTTTGGCATCCATGAATGCCAAAAACCGTTCTCATGATTGGACATGCAATGCCGCTTGCTTCCTGTGAATGGACTTACCCACTGGATTGCGACCAACAGAGAGGGCCGCTCCAAAGATCGGCCACGACCTCGGCCCCGGCAAGAAGCGACTCGTCTCGCGAGCGGGCCGAGACCAGAAGTAGACGTAATACTGAATGGCGCCCAGCACTAGCACCACTAGTGCGAAGAGGGTCCAGGTGTCCATTTTCGGCTACGCAGCACAAACGCAAAGCAAGGAGTTATTTAACGAAATTTGCGACTTGCAACGCATAACTTACAATTTTATTGGTCAGCTCTCGAATTATTACGAAATATCACCAGTCGATTGTACTGCATCAAAAACTTCAACAAGAAGTATCAGAATTTGAAATTATTTAACATCGCTAAGAGCGAATACCTAACTGACGGCATTTCTGTGAGGTTTCCATCTCTGCTACGAGCCGCGGTGTTTGGAAGCACGCAGATGTGGCGATGTGGGAAGGGGCCCTTAGGGCCTATTAAGTATTTGATATAAACTGAAGCAACAACTAAGATGAACAATTAGTTTGAAAAATTGTTAGTTTTAAAAATCTGCGGCGCCGTGTGTTGCTTCCTTTTTTGGTTGCGTGACGCTTGCACATGGAAATGTCAACAATTCATTAATTGATTTTTTTAAATGCAGGAGAAATCTGCAAAAAGAAAAAGGGTGACTTTTCAGAATGCATCAATGAGTGGGCCTCTTTCAGCAACGCGGGGCCGGGCGGTGTGCCAAAACAAAAAGGTAAACTTGTGGTGCGACTGAATGGCACAGACTTTCTCGTACTAGTTAGTTTTCTAATTTCTTTGGTCTTGCTCCATCTTCTTGCCAGCTGCCATCTATCGCCGCCCAAAGTACTTTGTTTATATCAATTTTTCGCTTTCCGAATTGTAGAAATGAAACATTATTCTAAGAATATTATACACAGTAAGACCTTGTCCTATACGAATATTTCCGTTGAAAACCTTGGAGCCGATTTTAAGAAAAATACTTTTAAGCGTTACTTAAAATGCGAAATTTGATGATGTTTCACAAAAATCTTCTGAGTTTGAACCACTGTCGTTCTGGCTTGCGTCCACTATCTGTGATTTTGAACATTCATTAATTTTGGAGGTACTTTACATCGAGCCCTTGGAACATATTCAAAATTTACGGAAAATGGCTTCGAAATTTGTTCGTTTCTTAATTTCTTGTAAGAATAGAGTAAAATACATCGATAAAGATGGCATACGTCAGATTTTCACAGTTTACTCTGAATTTTCGATAATTGCAAAATTTTGCAATTTTTTGGCGTCTTCTACAACTATAACATTGAAGATAGAGATTTGTCCTTCAAATTAATTTTTTTATATAATTATTTCTTTCATTAATGTCGTGTTCATTTTTGTCGAAAATGTGAGTAGTTTTCAAGCAATATTGCTTGCAATAGGTGCACTTTTAAAATTAATAAAAACATGATTTTTTAAAAAAGGCTCCAAATTGTTTCTTTAAATTTTGTTAGGGATAGTGATGATAAATGTACTCTATACCATGGCATAAACGCCATGGTGCCCTCTTCCTTTGTTTTTTCAAATATTAAAAAAATTTAATTTTCTGACTAGCCTCTCACGTCCTTAATATTTACATTACCAGCATTTCTTTAAACTTTTCGTACGGATAGTACAAATTGCACGATTTAAGACGACATAAAATTCATTTTGCTGTATTCTTTTGTTATTGTTTTTAATTCACAAATATAATGTATTTCAAATATCTCTCACGATATTATCTCACATTTCGAGCGATATGTATACATTATTATATTTGTGAGTGAAAGTGATTAAAATGACTTGAAATTAATTTTTTTGAAAACTTGAAGATTTTTGTGAAAATGATCTTCAAATTTGGCATTTTAATTAAAGCTTAAACGTCTTTTTCTTAAAATCGGCTCCAAGGTTTTCAAAGGAAATATTGTAATAGGATGAGGTCTTACTGTGTATAATATTCTTAGAATAATGTTTCAGTTCTACCATTTAAAAAAATGTACTTTAGGCGGCAAGAGATGGCAGCTGGAAAGAGAATGGGGCAAGACGAAAACCGAGACCAGACCAAAGAAATTAGAAAACTAACTAGTACAAGAAAGTATGTGCCATTCATTTGCACCACTAATTTTCCTTTTTGTTTCGGCGCTCCGCCTCGCCCAGAATTGTTGAAGGAGGCCCACTCATTGATGCATTCTGAAAAGTCACCCATTTCCTTTTTGCAGATTTTCTGCATTTAAGAACATCAGTTAATGATATGTTGACATTTCCATGTTCAAGCGCTACGCAACCAAATATGTAAGCAGCACATGGCGCCAAAGATTTGTAAAACTAACAATTTTTCTGTAACTTTGTGGATTTAAATTTTTGCACTAGATATGTCGTGAACGTTTCCTTAAGGCTTTACTAAACTCTCTGGTGACAGTTCTTTCGACGAAATTATTTGGTGCGAAAGCATAAGCGAGAAGGAGGAACTCACAAGGCGTCACTTCTTGGAGAAGCGCTTTGTACTTACGCACTTTGCCGGCGTATACTAGATATTTATTTATTTATTTGTGAGTTTCCAGGTCGTTGACTATTGAACTTGATTACGTAATTTAACAACTAAGGAGTTGTGACTTCTGACGCAGGTTAATGCCTGAATGCATTAAAGTATGTGCCTCCTTCATTGGTGCGAGCCCGGGTAGTGCGTGGAGCAGGCCAGCAGGCGCGTCGATACGGGCGCTTGCACACTCCGAAACGACGAAACGGGAAAAATAGCTCATGGGCTTCCAAATGACGCATAATTTTCTTTAAGTCTAGCAAGTTTCATACCCGTTTGATGTCTCTACAAATATGTTCAATGCAGCCGAATAGTGAATCAAGAAAACCGTCACAGCAGTGCGACTCAAAAGTGGATGGTTATCAGTGATGTCGCTGCAAATGCTGCAATTTTAGACATAGTTATGAAACTATTAAACTTTGTGAAGCAATGTTCTTAAAGTAGAGATTTCGAAAAAAATTCTAAAATGCCGCATTTTTGAAAAATCAGACATTTCAACAAACACGAGACCTACACCATTCTCTTAAGCATCCTTTACACTTTCTCAAGTCCAAATTTAATAAAAAAATGTGTGCCGTTTTTAAGAAAAAATGATTAAAGAAAATACAAATTGCCTATACTTGACACAAAATTTCGCCAAAAATACTCATATTTTCGAAATATTGAACATGACATTATTTGAATATCTGTTTTTGATGAACATATTTCATTTTAAAAAGATTTATCTTCATAATTAAAGTTCTAGTAAGACACCGAAAAATTTGTTCAATTTTCAAATATAGCAATATTCAACGAATTTGAGACCTGCAGCATTCCCTTAAGCGTCCTATTCGCTATCTGAGGTTAACATTTAATCACAATTGTTGGTGTCGTTTTTGAGAAAAAATTGTGTAAACAAAATTTTAAAAATGCCTATATTTCACGCAAAATAATCAAATTTTCGAAAATTTGTACAAGACCTTATTTCAAAATCTGTCTTTGAGGAACAGATTTCTTTAAGCGAAAAAACCTCTATATTCATAATTGTGAATTTAAATGCTACAGAATTTACATAACATAATACACAAAAGCAAGAATAATTTCACACAAGCCTACCCTGATTACATTTGAAGAGCGCTATTTTTAATACAATAATCAGCGATTAAAACTTCTTAAAGTATAGAAGTGTGTTAGTTCTAAGTTAAAATTTCTTTCTTTCCTCAATCTACTTCTATTCATTAAAATATTATCGACATCATACAACCATCATGACCGACAACAATGGGATGAATTCGAAGAATTTTGAAACCTGTTTTGCAAAACTGGCAACGCCTGAAACGACGCGCGCGAAATTTGAATTTACAATTTCAAACTTAAATTTTCGAAAATGCAGAGTGCCCTGACCATAGGGACATCATCAGTATCTTGACCTTGACCATAGGGACATCATCAGTTCTTTGTTACGTACGAGGATAAAAATAAAAGACAAAATTTGAAGTAATTTCTGTGAAAATTATTTAAAGCGTTTTCCGCCTATGTTTAATCTAAAATTACGCAAATATAGTCGTATTTTCAAAATATTGAACACGACCTCTTTTGAAGAACTGTTATTATGAACACATTTCATTAAGAAAAAAAAACTTAAAAATTGTAATTATAGGGAGAAGAAAAAAATTGAATTTTTTCAATTATCGAACAATCGAGGTTTTCAACGAAAATGAGAAATATACCATTCTTTGAAACATCCTTTTCACTATTCAACAACAAAAATTAATAAAAAACGATGGAGACAGTATTTTGAAAATTCGGAATATGTGTAGAGTACCTTCCAGAATTAAAATATTGATTTCGTTATCAGGGCCGGCAATAAGAGTTTTTCTGCCGAAATTTCGCCGTTTTTTCCTCGCAGCATTACATAACTTTCTCTTCTTAAGGGTTGAAGGGTTTCGAAAGATCGAAATCCCCAACTTCTCATGAGTCGGGCACGTGATCAGCCGCCTGAGATTATCTTCCAGAACTAGGGCGCCACACAAGGGGCATGTCAGATAATAACACAGGGCTGTTTGTGAGCATTGGAAAACCAAATTTCAAAGGTTCTGATAACCCTCGAGGTCACCTTCCTCTCTCTGTGTTTACCCCGATTATCGGGGATCGTCGGCTCGTCTTTCCGTCTCTTCCTTAAAATGAGAATACAGCAAAGCGTGTGTAACGTGCAAATGGAACTGCATGTTCTGGGAATTTTCATTTACAGCTATTTTTTTTTATTTTTGTGCGACACTAGTTCGTTTCATTTCCACTTGCACTTAATACTATTTGCGAAAAGCCTCCTGTTCTCCACGATGCTCAGATCCATTCCGGGGAGACGGAGTTGATCTACTCGGGCCCTCGACTGCGCTGTCTCCCAAGCAATGAAGCCAGGAATCGGTGTTTACGACTGCGAGTTTGGTTGCTAGCCGTCCAAAGGGGCAGCTTCTATTCCTTTAGGGAAAGTGCATTATGTATTTATGCATTAGGGAAAGTGCATTAAATAAGGGGCGATGAAGGTTAGTGGTTGGGGGAGTTTGTTTACGGAATTTGATTCGCGACACCGGTGTAAGCATTCTACTGAGATAGCCTTGGAGCTTTAGGCCAGATGAGAGAGTAAGCAATGATTTGGAAGCGCCAGCAGACACATGGACTCGAGAGTTGACGAATGCGTCTACGCTCTTTACGAAATTCAGCCCTCTCCACCTAAGACATTAATTAGACCCAGAAGAGGCAGCGACTTCAAGGTCTTGGCGGCGAGTAGTTGAAAGGTTACGTACCAGAAAGTGCGAGTAAATTCATAACAAAGTCCTGCAGCCTAATTTGAAGAACAAATTCAAAATTCCCTGTTGTCTGCTCTCTCCCCTTAATCTCTACTACCTGTGTTCCCCTTGCACCTTCATAATAAAAAAAATTGACGCTCACGTATCCCTAAAGAGAGATTTCTGTTACCCCAGAATAGTATAAAACAGTGTGTTGAATGTTAATAATTAAAAGTATTGTTAATGACACCAATGTTTATCGTAAAAAGTTTCCGTCTATCGCGTTACATGCATTGCAGCAGGACTTCGTCGCATGGCACAGCGATTACTAAATATAATGTAGGTGAGATATTAAGGGTTTTTGATACTTGCAATTTACAAGCAATAAAAAGTCTGCCCTTTCATTCATAAACAACAAGTAAAGGGTAATTTTAAATGACTTCTTAAAACAGCAACATGCTATTTAAAGTTTGCATGGTACTGATTAAAAGAAAAAAAGTTCGTCTACACTTAAATTGTATTAGTTAGACATTTCATATACGAATCTGAAATATAAATATACTCAAAGAAGTGATGAAACGACTTGTCTCGTAAACAGTTATAAGAAAATAATTTTATAGTGCGGAAAAATAAGGTTAGAAGTATCAAGCAGAAAGGAAGATAGCCAATTTATATCCAAGAAAATGGAGCGCCGAGTGGTATGGATGTGTTCAATGAACGAGCGTATGATGATAGCCGAAGAAAAAACACAGAAATGAAGACCATTATGACAAAAATAAAATGGAACACCCACGATACATTGTGACTCATTAAATAAGGTACAGAAAGATATTTTTAGCAATATCAGATACTGGGGAAACATACTTTATGGAGTTTGAAAATGGCCGTTTTTGCTGTCTTTTGAATAAGTTTCCCAAACTGACTTCTTTGCGGTCACCAATGACTGTAGGTAATAAAAACACGCAGTTTAATTAACAAAAAATTATAACACTTATTGAATTATAATTAGTAACACTGAATAAAGCAGTTTTCATATTTATTGAAGATTTGGGTTATAGTTTGTTTGCGTTAATGAATCCAAATATGATGTAAAAAGTGCAAAAAACTTGTTGGTTGAACTATAAATTTAGTGGTATTATATACTAATATGAAATATGAATATTAAACATTAATATAAAGTAATAAAAGTATATTTTTTTACGATTGAACAGAGACAAAACAAAGATTAACAAAACTAGATTTAACTTAGTGTATTATTTACTCAAATGCTCAACCAGAATATTTAGAAACGAGTGCTGTTACAACTATATTTACTTGTATTATTTTTGTCCGTTAAGTTGCAATATTAAAACAACAGATGTTTCACTAATTCTCGAGTATTCTCGTGAAAAACTCCCTTCAACAAAAGAAGCAGAGATCTAAATTTGAAAGTTTCAAGAATTTAAATGTTTGAATGAAAAGAAAAGCTATGTAGTTATTTATAAACTTTTCTTGGAAAATACATTATTAATAAACTACTGTTGGTACAATAGCACGTACTTTCTCCCAAGTGCTACGGTTACATGCTATTTCTATATCCTAATTGTAATTTGTATCCTTATTAATACTTCTCAGTAATTGCTTGTTAAACTCATGATTAATCCTAGCGCACGAGGTGAGAGAACGAACTCTTTTAAAGGTAAAGTATCAACACAGCGGTTAGTATTGTTGCATGACAATGAGAAGTAATTTTATGAATATCAAACTGTCGTGTCGCGGCGTAGCCATTCTAGAATTGCGACCTGACATGAACGAAGTCGCGGTCACAACTAGAAGAAAACTACTAATTACTTGAAAAAAAATAGGTTCAACTGCACGTATCTCATCGATTAATCGTTTATTGTGATATCTGTATTATAATATTGACACGCCTCACCTACCTCGTGAACTCAGCAAACGAAATTCAGGAAATTCGTATTGGCAATTTCGAAGAAACCGCAGTAGAAATTGGATTGCGAACATATATCATTCAAGAAACGTGCTCACAATCCAGAAAGCTTGTGTATCGAAGCGAATTTTCCCGTAAGAAATAATTG
The DNA here is from genome assembly GCA_038098605.1 of Gryllus longicercus. Lineage (NCBI taxonomy): Eukaryota > Metazoa > Arthropoda > Insecta > Orthoptera > Gryllidae > Gryllus > Gryllus longicercus. The sequence goes on from JAZDUA010000079.1 coordinate 3,263,630, forward strand.
AAATGCAAATGATTCGTTCCCAATACAAAACTATTGATTAATATAATAGACCACGAGAGCAGAGCTTGCGGGAGAAGGCGTATTGAAGTGCCCCACACTACTCTTTGGGTTGAGGAAATGCTGAAGGAACGCGATTGCAGACCTTGCAAATCCGTAACTTTTTACACCTGTGGATACTTTGCAAATGTGGTGTCGCGCAAGACAAAACCTCCGTTTCGCGCCGACGTGACAGTGTGAAGTGCGAACAATGTATGGGGCGGAAATGATGGAGGAATGTCCTCCGCTACTTTTCCCGCATGCATAGTCCAAAGTTTATCGAAATGAGCGTGAGAAAATCGCACAGTTGCGCAGCAGGGGTGAGAGGGTACGGGAGACTAACCCGTTCTATTCGTATCGCAATCATCGCTCGTATATCGACTTAAATTATCTTCAAAATTTTCGCTCATCTTGCAAAACTCTAGCAAGCCAAGTTACTCGCTAACTAAGGTTCTATTGCGTTCTTATTAAAAAAAAGAACATAGCCTCTTTTAAATATCTAATTTTGTAGACCAGTTTTCATTAAGAAAAAAATCTTAACCATCAATATTGTAGTTTTGCATTCTTTGGCAATTTTCAAAAAACTACAGATAGTTTACTGAAAATGGACTCTGCGCCATTTTTATAACTTTGATTTTTATAACTCTGTTCGTGAACAAAGTGAGACTTTTTGAGACTTCGTTTAAAGTAACCTTTTTAATTCAACAAAAATGTACGCCGAAACCACCAATGTTTTCATAACTTGTACATGCAATTATATAAAGATCTTTTTTAGAGCATATTTCATTTACGAAAAACATCTCAACCGCCCGTGGAACAGCACTAATTCACCTTTATCCTGACGCGTGACATAAGTTACAACTCAAGAACGCTGAACGCGAATTTTACGACTGAACGTTCGAGATTACATTGTTGAGATGTTTCCAATTCTTCTCCTGCCTCTACGATACTAGTTTAGGGAGCAAAATTATTATTATTATTATTATTATTATTATTATTATTATTATTATTATTATTATTATTATTATTATTATTATTATTTTTCAAAAATGTTAATGGAGGGGCAACCTGAATTTGCCCGTCACTCCTTTCTGAATCCGCCCGTGATCCTGCGAAGAGGCCCGAGGACAGCGCCCCGCCCGGGCGCGAGACGTACCTGCGTCGGAGAGCGCGTGCGGTTGGTCGACTGCTCGGGGACCTCGCGGGAACTGCAGGAAGTGAGCGCTGGCTCAGTGAACATATCAACTACTCCTTGACCCCTGAGCAGGCACGGATGCTCTGGGTTAACCTTTGGTATATTAATGATCCAAGAACGTCGAAAAAAAGGTTCTGAAAGTAATGGAAGGTTTTTAGGTTCTTCACCCATGAACGTAAATATTATGTCAAATACAAATGTATTTCTCTATCAACTTAATTATAATTAATAACTCTGTTTATTGATAATGAATGAATTAATGTATAAGATGTATTAATAATTTGGTAGTTTTTTAAGAAGAAGAATTACGGGCCAATTACTTGTCCGCCAGTAATGTACAAGTTATAACTGCTGCGACAGCAAGCAATTATCCTGTAGTTTCTTTTAACCAGCGCTATGAGCGGAGTGAAAAAGCAGAAAGTATGAATGATGTGAAATTCGAAAGGAGAACCTTATATACACATACATGTACATACACTAGACTTAGGTAACCAAGACAATCTATTCAAGACTCATCGATTCTTACGGCAAAGTAATCATCTTTGTAAATCATGTGTCGCATTTTTCAGAACTCTCTCGTCAGTTGAAAACACAGAAGGCGATGCATAAAACGTCTCGTCGCAGTTTCTGCTAATGATCTCCCAATCATCTAAGCAATATTTTGCAGCTTCAACACCTAGAGAAGAACCATCTGTTGCCAGTTGAACAGAAAGCTTGTCGTAAAGGTTTCTATGGCTGTAAGGAAATCTGGCTACTGAATAAAGTCATCTTGAATGATGATGAGAAACGAAAACGTAATTTAAGCATGGGTTGGATTGATTACCAGGACGCCTTCGACAGTTTACCACACGATTGAATTTTGAAGTTCTTAGAGATATATCGATTTCATCCTATACTTATTGAGTTTTGCAAAGCTAGTATGAAGTCGAGGAGAACCGGGTTTCTAAGATACAGCTGAAATGGAAGTATTTGAAACAAGAAGCATTCAGATTAACAGGGGAATATTTCAAAGAGGTTCGCTAACCCCTCTGCTTTTTGGCATTAGTTTGATCTCACTTTCTAGACAGTTATCGCACACTGACTTAGGTTACAAGCTCCATGGTGATGAACAACCAGTATCACATTTGGTTTACATGGATTATCTTAAAGTGTTTGCTTAGAATCTAGCGATTCTTTCCCAAATACTGTCTATCGTGAATGATTTTTGCATGAAGTTTGGTCTTGACAAATGTGCAAAAATCTATTTAAGAAGAGGCAAACTAACGTCAGAGAGTATTGAATCAGCAAACCGTGATTCAAGATCTTGAGCCAAGTAAAACTTACAAATTGGGCAATGAAGAATGTGAGAAAGATAAATTCGAATCATGAATCGAATAAACAGAAAACTGCTTACAATGCATCAAGTCGCCCATGTTCGAGCTGATGTACAGAAAAAAAGTGTTTTGAAATTCTGTATTCGCAAGCGCGCCGACAAACTTGAACGCCCCGCAACCCGAGGGAGGGTCGCTTTGACCAATCGCTAACTCTTTTTGCTCTCAATAAATTAGCTCTTCACAAGTACACTGAAAAAACAGTTTTCCAATGTCGCGCTTTTGCTCGCTACGTTAACTTAAAAACCACGTAGCTTGTAAACAAATTCTCTGGCCAATTTAATTACTCTGAATGCGTCTGTTTTACGGCAAATAAGAACGTAACTTTTATTGTGGTATATAGTCATTTAAGTCCTGCAATTTGTGAGTCGATATATTTATCAAATAGAAGTAAATTTATTATAAACAAAATATTTTTCAAGATGTAATACGGCGAAACGATAGTTTGAAGCCCTTTTCTGATTTTCTATAAAGGGGTGCATCTTCGTTTAGGCTTGCAGGGAAGCTCTTCCCAGTATGGGTTAGTAGTGGCACTGTCGTGGGCGGCAAACGGAAAGGGGGTAGGGGAAGGAGTCTCTCGCAGTTGTTGCGAGAGATGGGATGGGAAGGGAGGGGGAAACGACAGAATTTAGAAGGATCTTTCGTTAAAGGGGTGTTTTTATCAGTTGGTCTTGTCGCCGGTTTCGGTGGGTGAGTGATGGAGTTATGCGCTGGGGGGGGGGGGGGGAAGTAGAAGGTGAAAGATGTCGAATGGATGGTGAAAGATTCTGATGTTTACAGGACATGTGAGGACTTGTTGGTGCTATCGGGTTTGCAAGAAAGAAGTGAAGTGATTATTTTTTAGTGCTTTGTCTATTTTTATTCTTCCTGTTTCGTAAATGCCCTCGTCAATTGTAGTAAAAGGGATGTTGAGCTACCGAATGACTGTATTATTATTGTTTAAGAAGTCTTTGTTAACACCGATAGTCAGAAATTATTCGTTCATCTTATTGAAGCATTACCATCAAAGAGGGAAACATACTATAAGCTCTTTGCCATAAAATGCAGTGGATTGGATGAATGGAATGTTACGGTTTTCAAATGAAGAAATATTCAATTTTGTGTGTCACCTGAGTAGAATCACACATCACAAAATTATAAATTATTTGCAGAAGTACATTTTTTTAAATGAACGCGTATAAAATTTAAGTTAATATTTTAAATTCATTAACTCACGATCATCTTTCTACAACTGTTAATTTGATGTTTTTATTCTACAATATTTGAATGGGGTACATTTGCTCAATCTACGCTACATCGGAATGAAATCGCTTTACATTCCCTCTTCCAACAGATCAGGAAGTGCATGCAAACAGACTTTTCGATAATAAATTAAAGATCTCTAGCGGACGTCCTAAGTTTCTTTGCGAATTTTTAAATACGTATTTATTCTTTATAAATTTGGTTAATTTTTAAATAGGCCAATTTTTAAATACGTATTTATTCTTTATAAATTCGGTTAGATTGCAATTTTTTTAAATTCTAACGTTATACTACAGAAAACCATTAGGGACCCTCCACAGCAATGTGAAATATCAATGCAAATTCTTAATGCATATAAAAAAGCCAAGATTAAATGACCAAATACGACAGATGAGCAATGAAATTACGCAATGAAATTTCATTGCAGAATAGTAAATGTTTGCTTCAAGCCCGGAAACAACTGATTTTGATTTGAAATGTTTGCATTGTTAATACTTTTAAATAATACAAATAATTATATTTATAACATTTTAGGTTGGGAAATAATTCAACGAAATTTGTTGAATTCCTAAATATTTTGAAAATACTTCTAAAATTAAGTTATTATAGCACCTTAAAATAAAAAAAGAAAATGACAAAAAAAGTCCACCACAAAACAAATGAGGCGTTTGGCTATCTCAAAGACTTTCAATCATTACTTGTGATTCCAAAACAGAGACTCCTGAATTGATAGAGAAGTCTGAATCTACCGATTCGTCATCTTCAAGAAGTTTCCGATTGAAACCTTACTCATGTGTGGTTTTGGTTTTCTTACCAGTCTGGTTTCTGCTTTTCGCTTTTCCATTTTTACGTTTTTAGTTTCTTTAGGACTTTTCCCCCATCAGCCGCCGTAAGAGCCTCCTTTTAAGGATATGATGTGGTGAGGCTGCCTATGAAGCTGAAACAAGCTTGTGGCGATTTATAAAATGGTCGAATCCATTCCCACCAGCTAATGCGTCTTCTGTGAACAGGTGTTTCAATCTATACCTTCTGCAAAGGTGGTACCTACGCTACCCTGCGAAAATATTTTCTGATGAGGCAGTAGAATTTACTTTTCATGACAAATTCTTGACTCTTTTCCACCTCCTCCCCCCAAAAGGTTTTCTTCCTAATTTAGTTAAAACTGGTAAACAAAAAAAGGTCAACAGAAAAGGTTTGTCAACATGAACTCCAGTAGAGTAGGTCTTGATTCGAGAAACCTTTTTTTGAAGACTTTTTCAAATTCATTTCCTTGCTCTTCACTGCGTTGCCTCAACCATGCCTTCAGTATTCCAATTATTCCTTTTTGTTTTGGGCCTAGAAATTTTTGTGACATCTAAAACAAAAATCGTACGGACACAAGTTGTAGTGTATGTAATTTGAACCCCTTAAAGTTTGGGGTACACATACCCGCCACGATTTGGTGCTCATTTTACAACAAACGCCAAATTAAAATTCTGCAAACCAAACACAGTCTTTATTACGTTCGAATTTAGCGACATAAAACAATGTTTAAAACATGTATATCATTTGTTAAAAATTAGGGTCGGTCTACCCGAACTCAAACTGTAATTAAAAGCCAAAGAATTACTTTGTAAAGTTTTTAGAACCCAGAAAACACGAACATCTGTTACACATTCGTTCTCATTCACAACTGAACCACAGAGCTATGATGAGAAAAGGAGTTACTATACTAGTGTTTAAAACCGTTGCTGCTAGAATGTTTGCGATGTATGAATAGATAGTAAGGGGGCTCATGTTGTATATTCGTACAAGGCTCACATTATCACCTTTACCTCTACTTAGTATCGGAAAAGTAATTAATTCTTGTTGTGCAGTGCATGTAGTATATAACTTCCTCTAACTCACTCTACATATCAATTACAAGGATATCTTTTCTAATTTTTTTATCGTTTATATGTATTGATGTTGGGAAAAATAAAATTATTTTATTTATTTATTTATTTATTTACTTATTTACTTATTTATTTATTTATTTAATCATCGTCAAAAACTGTTAAAAACTGTGTGTGACGTGCTATGGGGAGAAGTTAATTTGAAGTTAAATTTATTAATAATTAATTATTATATTTTTAATATTCGGCATTTTATTAATTATTAATTCAATTAACTTTATACTATAATTGATGTAACAATGTTTAATATACTTTATATTTGATTTCCAAAAATAAATTGCAACCTCGTTACGATATCTAGCCCTTTATAAATTCTTTGTATTTTACTGAGAGGAGTTTTAGTTCGAGAACAACTTAAACAGATTAATAAAACACATCTTATGATTGAAAATACATTGTATATTCTAATAAGTTTAGAAGGATTAATTAATTTCATTCCTTATAATACACCAATTTCTAAATTGAGCATTTTTCTAGCAGTTTTCGAAGCGTTGAATCTCTCGGCCAATGAGGAGCTGCGATGGCTTCCGTTCTGCGACCAGCCCGCGCCGAGTCTGTCCGGCGTCGTTCACTTGACGGCGAGTCGCGAAAGGTAAACGTGTGCTTCCGAAACGTTGTTCAGGCCGCGGACGGTATTAGGGATGGTTGTAGAAATGAATGTGATAAGTTTTTTAGGTGCGTTTAACTATGTCGATTCATATTTTGCATTGCAAATGAATTGTCTGAGTTTTAAAATGTTAAGTTAGGTTGGAATTGTGCGTGAAAAGTGTAGAGGAGTGCCGCAGGAATGTGATTAATTTTACTAATTGTTGGCAAGTGGAAGTCTAAAAGTGTTCGAAGTGTAGGTTTAGGTAGTGGAGTGTCCTAGTGTCCAGTGAAGTGCAGTGCAGTGCAGTGAAGTCAGCTCTAAAGCATTTCGAGAAAATTGTGTGTAAAGTGAAGTGTGTAGGTTCGAAATGAATGTGAAGTAATCAGAGTGAATTCGAAGTGAAAAGTGCTTGCAAGATACTCAAGATTGTTGACGGCGACGTGGTTTCCTGCTTCTTAGCTGCACTGTGGCCTTGGTCTTCACGACGCCGTTCTTCTCGACGTTCCTCAACCCTTTTCCCGCCAGGGGGTAGGGAAACGCTTAAAAAATCTAGGAAGTGTAGAGATCCTTATTAGGTCAAATAGCGTTAAAGTAAACATGGAAAATGCCGTTACAAGCTTTCGTTCTAAAGTTTGCAAATCTGTAGTACAAACTTAATGAACATATCCAATGCAAATACAGATGCGTCACTATTTGCAGGTTAAGATTTAGAAACTTCCTAATTACAGTACTAATTGATTGAACATATTTTCAAGTGTAGCAATAGTTGATAAATAGGGCGATAAAGGATTCCGAATATTAGACAAAAAAAATTAAAAAGAAATTTGATAACGTACTTTATAACTGTTCAAAGGACAGTTTACTAAGACACGCCAATAAAGTATAGTTTTAATTATGAAATAAATTTGCCTGGTTAGGATAGGATACACTTCTTAAGGATATGAGACTGAATGATGAATAGTAAGCATAGGGTAGAATAGGTTCCAAACCACAGGTTAGGGTAGCATAGCACCCCTGGCAGAAGAGCAGCATCTTTGTCCCGACGCCGATGGAGTCTGGATTCGGTGAGTGTTCTGGGCGGAGATCTTCCCAAGCCTCGTCCTAGGCCTCCCGATCACTTCCTTTGACCTTCGCAGCGGCCCGGCCCTTTGCGTACCTCCCCCGGCTGCACGACGGATGACACAGGTTTAGCCACACTCGCTGGGGCCTCGCCGGAGCTGGTTTAGAGGAAGAAAGGTCACATGATACTACGAACTAAATTCCTCAAATCTGAGACAATTAATATGAACGCATTATGGAAACCAGTATTACAAATGGCCTATGCCTAATTTAAATACTAATACCCAGTTTTGTTTACATCAATAAATTGTCACTACGGTTATTTCTTCCGGTGAGGTGTATTCAGTAAACATAGAAATGGAAGTCAATACTAAATAGTGGTACTGTAGAAATGATAAAATGATCCAAAAGGAACATGGCAAAGTAGCAGATACCACTCTGTGCTGGAGGCCCCACATTTCGTTCGAATGTAGGTTGGGAGGGGTAATTCTTCCTCGTGCAGTCTTTAGCTCCGCTCAGATAATATTAAGAGGGTATTCGTCCGCCTTTAGATTAATGTATTGCTGGGTTACTGCAGTCTTGTTTTCTGAAATGAACTTTAATTGCTTTCATTGAATCAGAGTAAATTTAAATGTAAAATTTTTGTTGAGCTAGTTGTTTCAGGTAATTATTTAAACCTAAAACTTAAATTAATTTTAAATTTTAAATTGTTAATCGGTTCATTTAATATTAATATACCTTGATTTTTTATTTACATTTTGAGATGATTGATTAAAATTCTAAAATGTAAAGAATGTTGCTTGAAATATAAAATAAGTACCTAGTATTAGATTAGAATGGGCAAATGTAGGAAGACTGCAGGGCCCGGTTAGCTAGTAATATCACGGCGGTTTGTTTAGCCATATTAGGTATCCTGTGCTGGAACCTATTGCACTTGGCATGCATTCCGTCATAGAGATTTGGGGCAACTTTGACGGGGTGGGAAACTTTTTGACCTGCGAGATGGCATTGTGCCTCTCATTCTGCATCGAATTAATGGCAGATGACCTTCCTCTGGACAGTAGTCTAGGTCGCCGTTCAAGAGCGGAGGTCATTCTGTGCAACTGGCGATTTAGGAGGGACACGCCCACGTGGCTCACAGGGCAGGGTGGGTAGTTTAAGTGTTAGGGAGTGTTTCAATTCGGTTTTGCGCTCTTACTGTTACTTGAAGTATTTGCGACTTCGCAAAATACTTTTCTTGTAAAAAGTTAAATAGTACTTAATGAATTGGAATACGCCTTTCTATCGGAAGGAAAACTGAACGTTTGCCCATCGTTCAGTCATCCTTCGATGGAAAAATATTTAGTTGGCGGACAGCACACTTGGAACAGGGTGGTAATTTATCGAAACTTCTGCGAAACTTTAGTACTGGTTAATGATATATTTACTAATAAAAAACTAACATTTTCTTTACAGGAACTTAAGTCCGCGCGAGACGTGGCAAAAAAGTCACTTAGGTGACAAAATATAAATTTTAAAGCCCATATATGTACGTGGTATAATACGTAATTTAAAGGAATAGCACTATTTTTTACAAAACATCGAACTTGCTGAGAAATTTAACAAATAAATCAATGGTCATTGTGAAATTCTTGTGTACTTGTTAAATTTTAATTCTTATTTTTCAGGACTTACTAACTTTTCTTTCAGATTTTTTTCGCAATTCTCAAGACTTTACTCGGTTAATACCTGTTTTTTCAGCATTAGTATAAGTTAAATTTTAGAAATGTAAGCATTTTCAATAAAGTAAAAGAAAGATTAAATTAGTGTCATTCTTACTTAAGCGCTGGCGAATAATGCATCAATACATGCTTCAGAGTTCAATATTTTTAGCTCTGTAGATGTATTGATTTTTGTGAACAGATATCTGCCGATATTTCTTATGTTTCAGGTATTCATCCAACCACCTGAGGAGTAAAGTCATAAGATCTACAAAGACAAACTTCTGTTTGATGTATATTCAGATACAAAAGCAATGTTGAAATGAGAATTATCCTCGCTTAAAAATAGAGGAAATGTGAAAAGGCTAAAGTATGTATGAAAATAGGTAATGGGAGTAATGAAACCATTGTTTGGAAAAAATTTAGCAAGTGCTTGAGAACTTAACCTCTTTGCAAAAGTATAAAACTAATTCTTTAAACATAATGTATTTTACTGACAACTTTAATTCTGAAAGGATGACAAATTGTAAAAATGTATTCATTTTTATCATTTAATTTTTAATAAATATAAAGTATGCGCATTAATTTTTTTGATTGCAGGTTGTGTCGCAACTACAGGGCCGGCCAAGTTTCTCGGACTTCTGCTTCATCTTTGGCCTCTTTCTAGACTTATGATCCATATAGATCAGAATACAATTAAAAAGTAATATTCGCGCAACTTTTCTTGACCGATGACCTTGAACCCCCACCCTTGTGCAAGAAACAGTTGAAGGCAAAAGCTCGCAGCGGGCACTGATGACAACCTTCCAAGCGTTAAAACTTCGTTGGCGCGAAACAGAAGCTAGTCAAAGCCAGTTGCTATTACAGTGCAGAACCTCTGTTCAGGCTTTTTGTCTAAATCAAAAGAAATGGCTGAGTCAGGTCCAGGTCCTTCAAGGGAGTCACCTAAAACTCCTGAAAAAGTTAAGAGGACATATCGTAGCGGCGAACGCAAAATGATTGAAAAAGTGGTTCATGCATGTGAAATGGAAAAGGGGAACAATGTTTTGTTGCATCCTCTAAGTCATGCTCTAGATCGGGCTTCTGCGTATACTGGAGCCAGTATTTCCACTATACGTAGAATAAAGTCAAAAAGAGCCAATGACCCTTCACAATCCCCCGAAACGCCCGGTAAAAAAAGGTAACATTCAAGGAAATCAATTTATCATACTCTCTGTAATTATATTTCTTACATACTATTTCCATATACTTTACACAGATCTTCAAATGAAAGGCTGATTTATAGTACTTTAAGACATTAAAAATGTTCGCCTTGTTACTTCCTCTTTAGACAGTCACAATTTATAAGAAGAAAGTATTACAATGAATGTATTACAATAAAAGTATTTCTCACTAGAGGCAAACAAAAGTCAAGAAATTAACCAGTCATGTATTAAAAAATGTGAGGAGCAATTTTAAATACAAATCTGACACAGAACATTTCTATTAAAGATGTACTGAGAGCAAAAATCAATTAAGCTAAAATGAAAAAGTTGCGAATGCTTAAAGTACAAATCTTAATAATCTATTATTTTCTGGAACTGAATATTACTTTACTACAATCAGTCAATGAATAATTGTTATTGAGTATTATTTTTATAATTATGGCATAATATAATATTAAAAAACAAAAATATTAATGTTTATTAATTTTTAATTTGAATTGAATCTCTTTAAATTGAATTGAATTTCCTTCCTCCATAATCAGTATTGCTATTTGGTATCCACTCATTAAAAACAATGATGGTTTAATTAAATAACATTTAATTATGATATAATCTAATGTTTTAACATTTCTTTATTTTTAATCCACTTTGCCTTATTGACTTCAAAATGATTTTAGTTTTTTTCTGATCAGCAAAATACAAACATCTGCATTTTGCTGGGCATTAAACTTGGTTGCATTATGACATAAAAATGAATTCCTTCTTCTTAATTCTGTCAACACTAATATTGTTTTTAAAAATCTAATTACTTATGATATTATAAATCAACCATTCATTCTAAAAATTTGGAAACAATTGTGAAAAGATGTAAAAGGAAAATATAGATATACTTCAATTATAATAAATTGGACACCTCTGTAATTATTAAACTAAGGCATCCTATCTTAAAATATATAAAATGGAATTTTGATGTAATTGCGTCATCATTTTTTGCTAATTTGAAATATTCCATAATATTTACATATTATTTAAGGGCTTATTCTTTTCTTTTTTATATTAGAACAAGAACAAGAGGTAAGGTTGCTGTTGATGATTTTGACAAGAGAGTTATTCGAGATACAATCCAGCATTTTTATTCAGTAGAAAAAGTTGTTCCATCAATAGACAAACTTCTACCTGTTCTGCGAGAAAAGATTAATTGGAAATGGGGGAAAAGCTCTCTTAGAAAAACATTGCACAGCATGGGTTTTTTTTGGAGAAGAGTTCAAAATAAGAGAACTTTGCTTCTGGAGAGAGCTGATATTGTGGATTGGCGAACTCGTTTCATTGTACAAATGAAACATTTCCGAGAGAATGGGAGAGAAATTTTTTACCTAGATGAATCATGGATCGACAGCAATCTTACTGTGAGAAAATGCTGGCAAAGGAAAGACGTTATTGGTGTCACTGATTGGGGAAGTACATCTAAAAGATTTATTGTTGCCAGTATAGGTTCCAAAAATGGATTCATTGAGGAGGCTCAATTAATATTTAAAGCCAAATCAACAACAGGGGATTATCATGGTCAGATGAACTCAGAAAATTTTGAAAGATGGTTTTGTACAAAATACTTGACAATCTGCCTCCTGAATCAGTAATAGTGCTGGACAATGCATCGTATCACAGCAGACAGGTAGACAAAACCCCATGCAGATATGACACCAAAATAACCATGGTTCAATGGTTAGAAAATAAGGGCATTTCATGTGATATGTCCATGAGAAAAGAAGCACTATTTAAAAAAATTAAGGAAAATAAGCCTGCTCATAAGACATATGTTGTAGATGAAATTGCAGCAAAAAAAGGCCACACAGTAATTCGTCTGCCCCCATATCATTGTGATTTGAACCCCATAGAACTTGCATGGGCTAAAATCAAAAGATATGTCAGAGAGCAGAACATTTCAGGAGATATGTCGGCAGAAAATTTGCTTAAGCTAACTAAATCAGCTTTTGCACAAGTATCACCATCAGACTGGGAAGGTTATTGTAGACATGTGCAAAACGTTGAGGTGGAATATTGGACCAATGATGGCATTTTAGAAATGTCGATTGATGACATTATTATTAACACCTCCTCACGGTCCAGTGATGAGAGTGAAGATTTGCATTCATCAGAAAACTCTGATTCTGATTAATTTGACCATTACCCGATTACGACACCAAACCCGGACTTGACATTAAAAACCTCGATTATGACTAACTTGCTCTCAAAAGGTAGGGTGGTTGGGAGGGCAAGTGGGGAACTCGATGTGTAGACACCTCCACGTGGTGAGTTCTGGGTAATTTCGACAAAAATACTTGTCAAAATTAGCGAAGATCTACACTATCTGACTGCTTAAATACATTTTCATTCATCTAGTGTCCCTGCTGTTGCTTTCCCAGGGCGATGACCTCGCCGCACAAGATGCAGGTTTGACTTTCATTTCACAGACGTTGGCATTACTTAAAATACTCTAGTGGCCGACTTCGTAACTAATATCCCCACTCCTCCCAAAATCGTCAATCCATCGGTCAAGAAAAGTTGCGCGAATATTACCGTTGTATTAACTTCTTATTCGGCATTCAGACAACTTCAAATCTATTCTAGAGAAAGTACCATTTCCAAATGAAACCGAAAACGAAATATTTTAAAATAGGTTGTCTTAAGGAGAAATTCTCATTGTCAGTTTAATCTTTTAATTTCAATTTTTTAAATTGAAATTTGAAGAACGGCACTTTGTAACAAACTTTTTCATAATGCAAATGATTTTCGTTCTACTAAGACATTATCCACTTGCATATCACAAAAGCAATCTTTCTAGTTGTCGCATCAAATTGTTCATTAAACGTAAACTTTCACTACCGAATTTACAAGAAATGTATACTGGATGCTTAATAATATTGTCATAAAATGTTCACTTTGCTTTAACAGTGGAATTGCTTCGTAAGTCTTAAATGCGTGTCCTTTATAACTGACAAATACGCCTAGTTGTTCCGTTCAAATCAAATATTTCTATTTCATGGTCCCATGTGTGTGTCACCCAAACTTTACTTGCTGTAGTATAGTTTTATTTTCAATTTAGACTTTCAATCTTACAGCGTTTTCTCCACAATTCAGTGTGCTTCAGTGTGCTTTTAAGAGGTGGCCATGTTACGGGATTTGCATGCCATCTAGTCACTCTTGATTGTTACAGATTTACTTACTCGCTTGCGAGCAGGCATTGATTGAATTAAAATGGGTTTTACAATTCTTGAGACTCGCATTCCATTGTCTAAAAATCTCTATTTAGGCTAGTGGTGTAATTTTGAAGCATTGTTGAACTCGTGGTAAATGTTCTGTTCTTTGATAAATCTTATTATTCAAACATGCTGATTTCTACATATACTCTCACACCCCTCTTATATCCCCAGAATATTGCCGCCTACTTTGTCAAATGTTTAGATAAATGAATTTCTATTGAACTTGTTTAAAAAAGGTTGCTGAAGTATATATACCATAATTTGCAGTTTGATGTATATTAGTCTTTAAATATGTGCTTAAGTACATTTTCTAATCTTCTGGTAAATCTAAATATTCAGATTGTGTTAAGGCTGCAATATGATCCGGTTTATACTTAATTTGTCGAAGATGCTAACTTAAGTTGTATAAGATTACGCTATATTCCTTCATCATTCTTAGTTTCTAAGAACACAGATAATTTAGTGTCATTAAATGTGGATTAGCTTCTTAGTTTCTTGGTGGCCTAAATTTTCTCCTTAATACTGAATTTTCTTTAATATTGTAGCCATGAATCTTGTTTTACATTGAGTTGTGCAAACTTGTTCATCACTCTATTTTTACGGAATTTCTTCCATTCCTCTTCATGTAACTCCGTTTCTTTACTTCAACGGATTTGTTATATACCAACGGTTCTGAGACACACTCGTAATTCACCCCGTTCGGTGTGGAAAAGATTTGCAAGAATATAACAAAGTGACCTCCCCTCCCGGTTGTAAAGTGACTAAATCCCCACTTTCACGATAGTATCCTTCCTTTATATCTACATGACCTTGGTTACCTTCAGGTTCCTCAAATCGAAGGATCCCTTAACCAATCCAGTTTCCTTCGATGAATCAAGATCTTTTTGGTTTCTCCCACCTGAAAGGGAGCAGCTGGCCTCTGACCTTACCCTTAACTATCCATCCCAAATGCAGAATTTCATTCCCACCAGGCGCAAACTGTTGCCTAAAGCAGTTTGAAGGCTGCTATCGATCCCAAGTGGATACGAGTACTCGTCTACCCTAGCTTAATGATTTTTGTGGCATGTATCTGAATTTGAACATACTTATTCTTATTGGTTATCAAGTCAGTCTTTAAAAAATATTTCATTCAATATGCCCTTTTTCTTCCGAAAAAGGTAAGATTTGAAACGGATTTCATGAACCGTTAAAAATCTTTTGATTTATTTACAAGATTTGGATATTATTTTAGTGCCTGAACCTAAATATGAATATGAATAATGGACTTGTTTGTGCTTGTACAGGAAATTGCGTTAGAACTTTAATAAAAATACTAGTAACGATATACATTAAAATATAAATTTATTATTGCTGAATTTTTTCTCGAACGGGAAATGGGTTTAGGGAAAAGCCAGATAAGTTTAAATGCTCTAAAATGTCAAGATAGGTTGCACCTTCAACTTTTGTCTTAACTTTCTGCGACCTTCGAAGTATCTTCTCCTGCTTTTACTGTAAAGTGTAGTCTATTTTTTAGCTATTTTAGGTTTTCATAGGTCAATCACACCTCGCAACATTTTTGTACCAGGTTTGATGCACATCCTTTCAAATATTAGACGTGGTATATGCGCGCCTTCGGAAAAGTACAAATAAATTAAAAATAGTTTCAAGCATTGAAAACTATACATCTCAATACACAAACTATGAAAAACATTCAATTTTTTCGGGAAAAAACATAATTTTGAGTCGGGTAGACGAGTACCTTAATTACTTTCCACTCTTACAGGGGCAGACACAACTTCATATAGAAGACAATGCAAGGTCTTTTGTAAGTTAAGGAACTTTTGGGAAGCTGAAAAGGGAAAGCACCAATCGCCTACACTTGCGCAGCTTTCGTAGGACGGCTAATACAATGAAAAAAATACGTAAATAAAAGGTTTCTTTCAAACTATGCTTCTCTCACTTTGATACTTTTATCAATAAACTGTGTATAGTAAATGGGTGTGAGTAAATGAATGTAAAATAAAGTAGGATTCAATACATTTTTCTAGGAAGTGGTAAAAGTTCTCAGTTATGTTTGCAATTTGTTCATTTTTCAAATACCCAAAGTATTACTAAGAATTTCACAAATGCTGTGACATAGTGTGAAGCTTATCGGCTACTGCTTGCATCGAGGTGAGGTCGTTAATGTATTGTAAGTTAGAATATTACAAATTAAAGGTCATTCAAAAATCTCCTTAGATAAATAAATTCGTCCATCTCTTAATCAACATTTGTTTTGTTTTTGTCTTTAACAACTTGGTCATATAGCGGCCATGGTTAGCTTTAACTGTATTGAACTGTAGAAAGAACAGACAGACCCTTCAGCCTTAGCGATATTAGCTATCCAGGCCAGTCTTTCTTTAATGTTTGAAAGCGACGTTCCATACAATTTACGAATTTTCCGCTAAATGTCAACGCGGATTGACAATTGTCAGTGAAAATAAAATTTAGTGAAAATATGGATTGCATTTATGCAAAACATTCATGAGTATTTTATTAGTAATGAAATTGCTGGAACATTCTTTTCCAATCTTAAGTACTGGAACGATATTTAAAACATTAAATTTTTCAGACAATCAAAGGTATAAGTGACTAAACTAAAACTATTTGCACGATCTTCAAAGTATTTATGTATCCTATAAAATTTCTTAAATGTTCTAGAAGTATCAAGCCTAAGAAATGTGATATTAATATTTGTCAATGTTCAGAACACACCATAAAGATCTAAAATAAATTAATTTGCGAAAATACTCAAGAATGGGTGACTAATGTCGCAAACTAATTTCACTATGAATATTTTAAATTCTTCAGAAGAACCCCGACAAAATAAAAGAACGGGGTTTAACATTGCATCACAGTTTTATAAATTTGTGTACTCGACTACCAGCAAGTTTCATAAAAAGATTTTGAGTTAATGAAATATCAAGATATTCATATAAAGCTGATATTTAATTTTATTTCACTTCACAGAAAGTAAATTAGATTACTAGATCAACAAGGGTACAATAGACAAAAACTTTAAAATATGAGAAACTCGTGTAGTAAAATTATAGGGATGAAAATATTATTTATAAGAGGAAGAAAAAACTTCCTCTTATATCCATCAATAGAAAACGAAAAAAAAAAAAAATAATAAAGAGATCAATGGACTGGAACTTAACATTGAGATAGAAATTCGGATGATAAAGCGCATCAAAAGGGAGTAAGTCAAGATGCAAGATTTTATATATAGACTTCATTCTAAAATAGTGTAGAATAAGGAAAAGGAAGTGCAGTGCAGTGAAGTGTCGTGTAGTGATGGAAAGTATAGTGTGGTGAAGTGCAGGGCTGTGAAGTAGAAAATAGCGCGATAATTTTTATAACAATCTGTAAAATATTTTAATATAAGGTTGATGCATTAATGTATAAATATATTCAATGTCTAATTATGGAATGAACGTCCTTCTGCCAACAGGCTGCAAGGTACTACTGGAAGAAACCTATACTTTTATCAGTTCCTTAATTACAGGCTCAACGTGTATCTCATTTTCTGTAAAATTTGACTTTAAATTTCTTACAGAAATTTCTGGAACTGACATTGGATTCGAATAGGAGGCTCCTGGGACAAGGGTGTGAAACTATTGTGGGAAATCACCCGTTAAAAATGAGCGATGTATTTGAATTACTAACAAGACTTTTTTCTTTCAGGAAAATTAACTTTTCGATTTATTTACAGAAACATAGATTCTACATACAGTAACTGATTACACACAATTCCTTAATCTCTACCAAATTGCATGGAATGAAATGAGCATGTGTGAAAATACTAACCAAAATTGGGTTTCATGGCATGAAATGTGGCGGACTCTGTAGTTAGTTCATAGAAATCTATGTGCAATGGTGATGGTTCAGTGGAAAGCCTAGATCTGAAAGTTGTTGAAAGAAATGCTAAATTCTTGTCAGATGTACTATCAAAGTTACGCTACTGGAAAATTAATCTCAATTTTTTTGCCTAAGTTAAATTGTAATGGGTGTGTAAATGTACAACACTCCCAAACGAGTACTCCATGTTAAATTGTAACGAGTATAGGCTTTCTAGCGTTGTTTGACGAAATGCTCCCATATATTTTTTTTCTGTGCCAGGTTAGACTTTCTTGATTCACGTCGGAGGGGAGTTCGGCTGCTAGTCACTTCAAGGCAGTGTGTAGATCTTCGCGCTTCAAGGTGTCGGAGGTAGAGGTGGATTTTCCTGGAGACGCCAGCGGCGCTCTCGTTGCTTCGCGTGGTGGAGACTGAAAAACCTTCAGCCCGAAGAGACGAGAGGATTCAAGATGCTGAGCAGCGACCTTAAATTTTAGTGCTGCATCGTCTCTCATCCGAAGTCTTGTAAAAGAAGTGGATCGTTTAGCTAAGGGAGTTGAAGGTCTGTACTCAAAGTGAAAGAATTATAACTAACCCAGAATTTTTATAAATTATAATTAAAATTTAAAATTGTATAAAAGAAATGCATACCAATTTTCAGGTTACCATTAATTTTAAAAGCTTGCTCTTTCACTAGTTTCGAAATGCATTATAAAATTTTGCAGTATTTTCACGATGTTAGATTTGGTTTAGTTTTGTTGTTTCCAACAAATGTCTTTCAGACCGGTTAAAAGTGGAAAATAAGTTTCTTCGTGGCTGGATCAGTATTCTTCGATGGAAGGTCAATGCTCTAAAAACTCTAAATCAATTAAATTCCTGAAATGTCATTAACGTCCAAATACGTGCACGTTAAAACCTGAAATGCACCATGAAACTATTTTCTATATTTATCATTCACAGCCACGAGACACTATAAATGTACGGTTCTTATACTGAGGTACACTTTATTAGTTAGGAGTTACACTAAAACGCAAACATAAACTACATTTTTGAATACTTTCATACTCCTTGACTCACCCCTGTACTGCCGAAATAGTTTTTAATTATTAAAAATTTTGTTGAATTAACACCATATTGTCTGATTGAATAAACATAAATAGTTCATGCAATTACTTAAGCTTTGTTAAACTTAATTGCAGGAGTAAGTGTTTCGAAGACGAGCGACATTAGGATCGAGATTTTAAACTTGTACTACGAATACTCACATAATACCGAAGCGATGCTTCCTAGGCCCTTAAAACGGTTTCCTTATCCCATAGGGACAAGACTTTAGGACTGGTACAGTCTGGCAGACGACGTGGTTGGAGGGAAAGGAAGGCGACAGTGGAGAAATAAAGAACCGTTTGTGAGGATAGATAGGGTCAGTGGGGAAATGGAGGGGACACGTTGCACCCGGATAATGTTCTTTGCAGTATGCTGCAAAATACCTTACCAACGCTTTTACAATTTTGCAGATTTAAGTTTTAGGTGCCCCCTCCACAGCAGGAGTGGCCAAAAACGTACGAAAGTCGAAATCAATGTAAAATTAAATTGAAGGAAAAATACCGAAATTATCTTTTACCATAAAATAGACTATTCTCTGTGCATTTTAATCTCAACAGTCAGCAATATTGGAATGATTCTCTAGCACAGTGCCGGGCACATAATGCTGTACTACTGTTCGGGGAATCGGTGCTTGCATTGGGTTGCATTAAATAAAGACTGCAGTTTTCACGTGTCCGGATTGTGTGTATATACCTTCGTAGGTAAGGGAAATGACGGTTATTTCTTTCGAAACTGAAGTTGCCGTTAGCAGTTCTGCCATCACTCGCACTCGTAGATCAACAGGGGTCTTAGGCTATGGTCTCAATGCAGGCTAAAGATCTGCCGCTCGCTACCGGAACAAAAATTAAAATTTGATTAGAAATAAACGTATGTAGTCCGGATGATTTTCAGAATTTAACTGCAACTAAACTGTTACTTAGTTTTACTGTAACATCAATGGTTGACGCAATTAAAAATGGATTCTTTGACCTTCAATTCGTGTTTCAGAGATGTTCCTGCAGCAGAAGCTTCAAATCAAGCCGAAGGTCGTCTATAATAGTGTAGTTAAAAAATAATTATAAGTCATTTCAACATGGTGTAAAAGTATGTTGCATATTTTATGATGCCAAACTATTTTGGTTAATTTTAAAAATGTTGCATAATTTAACTTATTTCAGTTTTTACATTTTTAGTGATAATTCTTGCTGTTTGCAAAGTTGAGGCATTAAGAAATGTGCAACTATACTTTAGTAATTTTATGGATCTGGTGCACCAGTTAGTTTTATTAATTTGATTGACTAGATTTAAATATAAAAAGAAGTTCTTTAGGAATAAATTTTGTGAACATGTCAAAATTACATGAATGTATTTTAAATGTGAAGAAAGTGTGTAAACTTCACAATTTTTTTTTGTGTTAAGATCTTTCGTGCAAGGAAAACTTAAGACGTTTACTTATACGAAAACTTACTAACATTTGTAAATTATTTCTTTGGATACTTTGGAGCAAATGCCGCTTAGAAATTCCTCACTACAGTAGCACGTTCCCACTCGCATCATTAAAATTCAAATAAGGTTTTAATTGACATATTTAAATTTTGTGAAAAAAAAAATGTACCTAGTTACAAAAATTTGACACTTGTATTGAAATCCACTGCATTGAACTCTTGCTGAAACCAGTCATGAATTTTCATTGGAAATAGGATAAACTAAGTATTAAACTTTAAATATAAATTTTGTTCACCCCAAAATGGAATAACCTTAAATAAAGCTGTGAATTGATACTAATGAAAATTAATACGTTCTGTACCGGTTATCCGGTGGGGCTCTCGAGCATGGGACATCAAAAGATGCGTCGTTTTTGTACCACTGAATATGATGGAGAAAGGACAGGGTTATTTTTCGTGTTGGCTCGCTTGACTCGAGACGTATCGGGTAACGACTATTTTATGGAATATTTCCTGTTAGATGAATAAAACACAAATGAACTTTAAACATTTGTTCTCGACTTTTGAAATATTTTTCTACTAGTTTGAATACTTTTGAAATAGTGAATACTATTCCGTAACTTGAGAATCCTCTTTACCCTTGATGACGTGAAATAACCAATATACTTCCGATATTTAAACCACACTTTACAATTACAAAGTAAACCCAAATGAAAATAAGTGGATATATTTACATGTCAAATTTGGAAGAATTGTGTTGGATAGTCCCAAGACTATAGCCTTCCTAAACACAAAGTATGTTTTCTGTACATTACAATCTCGTCTCCTGAGTTGCAATTTCCCCTTGGCTATTTTGGTGCCCCGGCTCCCCTTCCCATGCCAGCTCCGCACAGTGGCAGCCGGTCTCACCGTGGCCTTTCGAGTCTTCGGCACCACCCGAACTTCACTCCATCGCGCATCAAAATTCGCCGCCAGCTGCGTCTAGTCGTTGGAATTTTCCCTCGTACAGGCCTCAAAATTCCCTCGGCGTATCGCAAATGCAATGCCCTTCATGCGGGGATTAATGAAGAGGGGTATTCAGCAAGAGGACCAGAAAGTGTCTCATTGGGCCAGAAAGATGTAATTCGTGACGTCATTTGTGGAAGTTCACGTAATCTCCCCGTTCCCGTAAAGCACCACAATCTCTAACTCCCGCGATTTTTCAAAATTGTCCTTAGCAACCCTCCCATTAAAATAATCATTCTAATTGGCCTTGTTAAAACTAGGCAACCAATACAAAATCAATGTTAAATATTAGTAGTTTCATGCACTTTAGAAAGTGGGTTCTATTGCACAGCTGAACAAAAATTCACACACTTTAATTCCACTGTTATTTTACATTTTAATTACAAAGTATTTTTTTATAATTACAATTCCAAAAGAAATTACATTAGATTAAAGTATTATTGAAAAAATTGAAACCCTACTTAAAATCAAAACTATTTACATTATGGTACCAAGAACCTGGCTGATACGTAATGGAGTCTTTCAATATATGATGGGAGAAGTTTTTTTCGAAACAAAAGTTGGTACCGTCTGACAGAAGTTACTTGCGGCTAAAATATATCTACAATTTAATAATATTCTGCTCTTAATCTAAAATAAAATGTGCAGAAGTAGATAATCTGTTTTCAATTTGCTCATACTCCTTTAGGTAGCAAATCATAGTGCCAATGCAAAATACATCTTTTTGTGATCAAGTGCATATTTTAAAGATTTCTCAGCATATTCGTATTTCACAATTTTGTGGCATATTGGCAGGCATGTTTTAAGGATAAAAACGAGTATAAACATTTTAACTTTATAGATAACTTGTCGAAAGCGTCAAAACTGTTCGACAACATATTGGAAAAAATTGAACGAATGCAGCGAGATATTCAAGGGAGTACGAAATATATTAAGAAAGGAAAAGGCACAAAAGATATCACTTTCACAATATACGAGTAATAGACATATACTCTATATTAAAACAAAACAAACACAATGAAATAAATCTACCAACTATAATTTCAAAAGGGGGTAATAGAGTAAACAAAGAAATAAAGTGGAAAACACTGGAGACAGAAGAGATACCAGCAGAAATAATCAAGGGAATTCAAAGCATTTACCTGAATTAAATACAGGTAATGTATAAAAGTCGGAAGTTATTTACAAGAAACTGAGATCTCAGACAGGACTACGTGTTGTCGAATCTTTTTAATATATTTACCAATCATACCAATCAATCTGTCCATGCGTGTGTGCTAGATTTCGTGCGTGGATGTGTGCCTGTTTTCGTACTTTGCACTTGTGTTCGTGCTGTAAGTATGCTAGGGTGTTTGAGTATGTTTGTCTTCATGTGCTTTTGTATGTCCATTTGTGTTCGTATGTGTTCACTTGTGTTGAAATTGAAAATAATTTTCCTTAGACCCTAACACCAAATAATACATACTACTTCATTTAATACATTTATTTAAATCTAAGTATTTTACAAATTAACAAAATATAATACTTTTCTTAGAGTATAAATATATAAGATTGGATACCAGATTTACTATGAATGTGTACGTATGCGTGTTCGTCTGCTCATACTTGTGTGCGTATGCTTAAGAGGAGGAGACACATTTTTCATTACAACACCCTGAACCCTCTCATATCTGGTGTAAAATTATCCTGAACCAAATTACCAATTAATTTGTAAGTTCATTGCTGCCACCATTTTTCAAGTTCCAGTTGAAATTTAAAATAATACTTTTTTAGGTACTAACATCAAATAATACACTCATTTATTAAATATATTTATTTAATGTACATATTTTACTTATTAAGAAAATAAGATTTTTTCTTAGAAAGCAAATGTGTAGGGCGTTTTCAACAAGTGTACTAACCTACGCATTACGTACAACTGTTTCGTGATAAATTGAATTTTTTTATTTACGATTTTCTAGTTTTATGTATAAACCTTCAGTGGTTTTCAAAATCAATTCGTAACTAAATGTAGGCTTCCTTCCAACACCTATTAACTTATAATTTCTCAATACTTTGCTGATTAAAACTTTAATTTCCATCATTGCAAATTTTTGACCTGCAAAACAATTTGTAATTAATATATGTTGTGTTCCAGTACAAAATAAAATTATTAAATTAGAACTGCTAAAAAGCGCATACTTTCTTGCAAAATTGTTATCGTTATGTAATATTACGTCACAATTTCTGTCTCTAACACTTCACATACCACTTTGACGGGTAACTAAACAAACTTTGAAAAAAAAAAAAAAAATTTATTCAAGAGTTTAAATGAAAATATATTTCTGGCATTGAATGCAGGGTATTAAGGTATTCAGTGTATTACAGGAAAAGTACTAAAATTTACGAAAAATTGTTCATGACCTTGTTTCAAAATCAATCTTTAAGGAACATATCCCATGCGTCGACTACGTGATCAAAAGTATCCGGACACGTCCAAAATGGTGTTATGGTGTGGTCGTCGGTGTTATGGTGTGATCGAGCACCTGTTCATACTGCATGGCCTGTGGCGGAGTGGTTACACGCCAAAAACATCCCTGTAATGGACTGGCCTGCACAGAGCCCTGACTTGAATCCTATCGAATACCTTTGGGATGTTTTGGCACGCCGACTTCGTACCAGGCCTTACCGACCTTCGTGTAGGCCGTCCCGTCCTTTGATTCCTCTCCTTAGTGCATCACTCCGTGAAGAATGGGCTGCAATCCCCCAATAAATCTTCCTGCACCTGATTGAAGGTGCCTGCGAGAGTGGCAGCTGTCATCAAGACTAAGGGTAAGCCAACACCCTATTGAATTCCAGCATTACCAATGAAGGGCGCCACGAACTGGTAAGTCATTTTTAGCCACGTGTCCGGATGCTTTTGATCACATGGTATATACACATAAAATATTTTTTAATTAAAAAAAAATGTGCTAAAACATCACGTAGTACTTTCTCGCCCGTATTTTGACGCAAAATTACGGAAAAAGTACAAAAATATTAGATTTTGAAACAAGGTCATGCACAACTTTTCTATCTTTAAGGAACATATTTCATCAAGGGAAAAATCCTCTCTTTAATATTATAGTTCGAAACAGACGCCGAAAAAAAGTTCAAACTTATTTTCGAAAAATCGCCACATAGGGCCACATTTTACTCTTCTAGAATATTTTAAAATAATATTTCGGTTCTACTATTAGGAAACGGGAAAGTTGAGAAATGTTTTAAAAAACGTACTTTGGGCGACGTTAGATGGCAGCTGGCAGAAAGTATGTGAAAAAGTTCGAATAGCTAGCTCAGACCTTAGAAAACTATTGCGAGAAAGTCTGTGACATGTAGCATCACTAGTTAATACTTTATTCTTGTTCTAACACAAACACAACCACGATATTTTTATGAATTTGATTTATGAAAAGTTAACATACAAGAAAATAAAATAAATAAACAAAAGGCGTAATGCTCAAATAAGTCAAATAACTCGTTATAAACCTTATTTTGTTAAATTGATATGAGGCATAACATTATTACATAACCGTTACTAAGCGCCCGAAAGTATATGCTGTTTTAGCACCACTAATTTAATATCTACATAAATAATAGTAAATTATAAGATGCGATTTTGATATTTTATGACCTGAGATATTTCTTACTAATGTAGTGCAAGTAGAGCTTACACTAAATCTGTAAGAGCTGGAGATCGAACTGTGCTTCATGTTAAGAGTGACCGGTAAATTTAAACACATGACAGTACGAATAATACTATGAATCCCAATAAAGGATCTTTTCGAGCGTCATCCAGCTAATGTTTGTATTAGTCATAGCGCGTTCTCGAAAGTAACGCGACTGTTGGAAGGTGAGGCGTCTTATGAGTTCGCGTGAGATATTTTGGCATACGATCGTGCTGAAAAATACATGCATTGCACAGACTCAAGGTTATTTCGTGTCAGTCACAGGTGCTCAAGGCTTAAGGCTAACTCCAAAATCCGCATAAGATGCATGTATTCAGGTTAGGTTAAGTTAGATTGTTAAGGGTAAATAGAAATTCACAACTGACACAAAGGAACTCAAAACCTCACTATTCTCTCACTAGCCTTGCGAACTTTCTACCTGCAGTCTGATCCGTGTACGGCACATATTTCATATTCTTGTCACAGTAAAGTACTTCACTTTCCCTAGACATCTCCGTGTTGGCTAATATGAACTTTCTTGTCGAAGTCCGAAACTATTTTTACTTCCAACTTTATACGCCCATTGTGGATAATGTGAACATTACGCAGCTAATTCTCGAATTAGATTCAAATGTTAGCCGCTTACTCTAAAAAATGCATTAAAAAGCTCACCTATACAATTCCTAGGTCCAGCGCTAAAAGGGACATATGCGTAGGGATGTCTGCCTCTTACATTTTCTGCTGTAAATCTTTCCGGATCAAATTTTTCTGGATTAGGAAAATATTTGGGATTTTTGTGCATGATGGCAGGGGACAGACCCACAGTTGTCCCAGCAACGATATTAATTCCTTCTGTAAAAGATAAGTATTTTTAAGTATTATGTACGAGGATACTTAAACCAATACTATGATATGCGGGTTTTGCCAAGGCAAACTAATGCTCACAGAAAATTGTAACCACTGTGAGCATTAAAGAAGTACTAAAATTAACAGATTTTTAAATGTAACTTAATGATTTCCTGGTCACATATTCTAACACTAGCTTGACGATCACATTGTGACATTTTTAGAAAATTTTTGTTTCAAAATATTAAGTCTTATTACATCTTTTACCTATTTTTACATCTTCATTCAGTTCACGAAGAAAGAATGGTACACTTGGGTACAGTCTCAGTGATTCTTTGATGACACATTCTAAATACTTCATTTTCCCCAAATCTTCAGTTGTTGTGTCTCTGTCAGAGTCTCCAAATATTTCAAACAATTCTTCATATGCTTTTTCCTGGAAACAGTGAAAAATGTTCGTAATGAAATGTGGAAATGATTCGTGATAAAGAAATGTTGAATCCCAATTTTAATATTTATTTATTTATTTTATTTATTATATTTATAGATATTTAATATATCATATTCTTTAATTGTTATATTGTAATATTCTGAAACTTGTATCGGTACAAAAATAAGTTTTTCGGATCTACCAATAATACATGTAAAAACCTCGTCGCATGTTTACGTTTGCATTTTTTGGATCATTGTATGGTTTTGAAAATAAAATAACCTTTCTATTAAACAATTTTATTAAAATGATTGTTGATTTTTAATTTTTTCTACATTTAAAATCGTATCAACTACTAGGTCATTAGCAACAACGTTATTGATTTTAAGGTTAGGGTATCCGTAAGAGTAAACATTCAAGAGGACTGACAGGTAGCTTCTCCGCGAACGCGCCTCCCTACACGCGCACCTGGGTCACTACTCACCGGCCGGAATTGGGAAGGAATTAGAACAATGGTACGATTTAAGGCACCTCGCATGGTTTGGGCTGGACCCTGAGAAGTAGTCAAGCTCGTTTTTTCGGAACAAATTTCACATGAGATTGTCCGGGAATCGAACCCGGGTCTCTGTGGTGAGAGGCAAGCGACTTTAGCTGAGACACGAGATGGCTTAAAATTAATGTTGTTTGGCTTAAAATTTTAAGCTGGACATTCATTTTTCTGGATTTGTCACGAGCGTTAGGTTTTCACAGCTCATTAAAATTTTAGACGATGGGATCCAAATAAGGATCTCGTCCAGACGGACAAAGACGAACAGATGGGTCTACAACCGTGAGGGCAATACTGCCGCCAATGAAACCATTTGGCTCCATTCTTTCTCCGAGAATCGGGTTATTGTTGGATGCATCTGAACGAGTGTGTGGGAAAATTTCTATGGGGTGCGGTTTTGGTCGAAATTACTAAGTTTTTTTCTGAACGGTTTGTGAAGAATAGAACAATAATTATTGCTTTAAATGTCTGGCAATTCGTTTATAATAAAATGTACATTGACCTAGACACCTATTCTTTATTTATAAACTCTTATACTAATATTAATACAAAGTTTTTAAATTATAAACAGAATAATAATTATATTATACGTTAAAAGAAGGTTAATTTGGAATAAATAAAACATACAATCTAAAATATGTTTTATTGCATAGTCTAAGCACAACGTTCCGGCCAAAGAGTGTAGTCCTCATCTGGTGTGTCCCATTACCACATCCAAAGAGTTCTTGATCTTCGTATGGCTTCCGCACCTTTGAAGAAAGAGGCCACTTACGGTACTTATATTAGCATTCGGTTGCCTTAAAATTAGGAGCTACTCTTAGTAGAATTGAGCCGTTCAGAGAGAAAGCGGTGTAAGTCAAATTTTGGAAGATTTGAGTTGAGGGAGGTGTTTTTAATCTTGTTTCATGACGGGATCAAATGGGATATTTCTTTTACGGGATAATTCAATATTTCTTCGCTAGAGTCCAGTACAATGTCTAGGTAGACGAGTTGCTTATACCGCTGCAAGCAATTGTTGTATAAAACGCAGTTGGGACGAAACATCAGCTTCCACGGGCTGCCAAGAAATAGCTTTTTGTTTACCTGTACCCACCACAGAAGCACCTCGGGAAAAAATCTAAAAAGTTTAATCGGTTTTAGTGATTCGTGCACATGTCGAAATCGCAACTTCAAAATTATTCTCACTTGGATGGAAATCGCGACAAAGCTTTTTTTAATGAATTATTTATGAAAAATTACTCCGATTTTGGAAAGAGAATGCTAGCTGCCAAAGATAATATTCATTTTGTTCCCTCTGACTGGTATAATGCCACCCGTTCAGCCCAAAAGAAGAACAGGACGTGAAATATCCACAGCGTTCCAGTAGTTGCTTCCACTGGCGTGGCGAGCTCTAACAAGTACTCGTAGAAGAGTGTTTGCTGATGTGGAAGCGTGAAGAGTTCAAATACTACAGAAAAGTGCTTACCTACTCAATGCTCTGTCCCGTCACAGAAAATTGTACTCCTGCTCCGAAACGAACTGTCGAGCAAAGCAAGTGCCCGACGCGGCCGCGAAAAAAACTACTCGTTTTTTCAAAACATTGTACATGACCTTTTTTAAAGAGATAATTTTGTAGATCAGTCTTTGTCTGAGGCAAACATCTCTATCTTCAATTTTGTAGTTTTGAATTTGTTTGCAATTTTCGAAAAAAAGGGCAATGCTTGAAAATGGGATTAGAATAATATTTTTTACCGTCCCATATTACATATGTGGAGAAAATATAAAGAATCATTTATGAGCGGTTTTTCGAAAAACAAGTTTCGTAATTTTCAAGAGCATATTAGGAAACTACTGCCTTTTTTAAAAAAGGAGTACATAACCGTCTTTATAGAGCTAATTTTGTACAACAGACTGTCTGTGGCAAAAATCTCTATCTTTAATTTCGTAGTTTTAAACATTATTTTTTGCCATAATCGAAAAACCGAGCAATATCTGAAAATGGTATTAGCAGCATCGTTTTATCCGTCCCTTATTATATTAGTGTAGAAAATGTAAAGAAAAATTTGGAGCGGTTTTTTAGACAAGAATTGCGATAATTAAGCAAACATTTCTCATTTTTTGCAAAAAATGTACATGACATTTTTTAAAGAGCTAATTTTATACAACATACTTTGTCTGAGGCAACATTTATATTTCCAAGTTTGTAGTTTTAAATTTTATTGTTGCAATTTTTGAGAAATTGAAGATATCAACGAAAATGAGATTTGCACCATGCTCTTAAACGTCTTTCGACTTCTCAACAGCACAATTTAATAAAAAAATTTGGAACCATTTTTTTGAAAATTGGGAAAACTGTCCGGGGGGCTAAATGTAAAGTTCCCTCCCACCAAAACAATTAAATTATGGGTTTCAAAATCCAAGGGCTTTGACATCACCCAGAACGGTTGGGGAAAATCAATTTTGCAATGGGCAATGCTCGAAAATGGGATTAGGGCATTGGGAAAATGGGATTAAGAAAATCGGCGGAACCATTTATGCCCTAACGTTGTGCACAGACCGACAGACAGGCATGCGTTTTGCTGTTAATCGATTTTTTGTGTGGCGTCATATCAGTCGCCTTGTACAAACGTACCAAATATCAGCCACGTGCATTTCATGCTCATGGACAGCGCTGGCGGAAGAGACGCCGGGCTGAACAATGGCAAACCTAGGGAGCGGAAGGGAAGGGGTGCCGTGTCGTGGGTGGCAACTTGTGAACCCCGTAGACAGACTAGCTGCGGAAACGCGTCGGCGGAAACAGCAAGATGACGCAGTTCCGTCAGCCGGCCCAGAAGGTAATATAAACGGACCCCGGACATAAACTCCTTCTTCTGATTCTTGGGCGCGTCGGTAGGAAGTCGTGTGGGTTGTGCGCTGCGCTGCATTTTAATGCATAGGCTACTGAGGCAGGGAACTGAAGCCGGCGTGCTACGTCGAGACGGGAGGTGCGGCATACTCGCTTGTATGCTCACGTAGGCTACTGGTGCATCACACCGTATATGATATCTAATTATCAGGCCAACGGTGGTGGTAACCAGGGAACATTTCTTCTAGTAACGGGTCAATATTGTTTATTGTAATTATAGAACATAGTATTCAGGTGTTGGAGCATTTTTTCAAATAAATACTTAATAATTTACAAACCGTTCACGTCTGTGATTTATTGCCCCGGCAAAGACGCCACATTTGATATGAAGGACGCACAAAACACGGATTGTGGCTACAACAGGTGTTAGAGGATTATTTTTCTATATTTAGCAACTGGATTTATCCACTTTTCCTTACCAGGGTCAGCAATAAGAGTTTTTGTGTCGAAAATTCGCCGTTTTCCGGTCACGATTATAATACTTTCTCTCCTTACGTTAGTAAGTGCGAGAAAGTAAAAAATGTAGGTTCATAATTGTAAGAAGTCGCCAAACAAATTTTGAATTTTTTCAATTTTCGAAAAATCTGGGTTTTTAACTAACCTGCACCATTTTCTTAAATGCCCTTTACGCTATCCAACAACAAAATTTAACTTTTTGCAATTTTCGAAAACAAGAGACTGTTGAAAATGGGATTGACGTTATTTTTCTTAGCGTCCCTTATAACATATGCGCCCAAAATTTAAAGCAAAAAATTGGTGCAGTTTGCACTTTGTTGAAAAAATAATTGCCTATATTTCGCCCAAAATTACACGAAAAATTCTTACTTTTAAAAAACATTTAACGTGAACTCATTTTAAGATGTCTTAAAAATCAGATTTCATTAGAGAAAATCTCACTTCAAAAGTTTAGTTGTTGGAAGACACCCAAAAAATGCACTTTTGTAATTTTCGAAAAATCAGGAATTAAAAAAACAAGAGAGCTGCAGCATTACCTTAAGTGATCTATACGCTATCTGAGGCCAAAATTGAATCAAACAATTTAGAGCCATTTTTGAGAAAAGTTTTATGTTTTTGAGGCTTCATGTAAAGTACAGCAGTGAAACAGTCCAATTTTTCAGTTGAAATTTACAAATTCTTGACTTCCTTTAAGATCGAACGAGGAATATCAATTTTGAAGAAAATCGGCTAAGCGGTTTAGGTGCTAGTGTCGATCACAGGCGAACGGCCGAACAGACACGTTTTACCGTCTATTGATTTTTCGATATCAAGGACCTACAAAACATGGATTCCGGCTACACTATCTGTTAGACGAGTAAGTAATTTACTACATACAGCTACAGTATTTATCCACTTTTTCATTATCAGGTCCCGTTAATAAGAGTTTTTTGCCGCAAATGAGTAAAGTAGTGCGAGGAAGTAAAACTTTGGACCATCAACGTCACTTTTTGCTGTTTTTGCGCAAGTTGATGTGGTTGAAGTAATACTATTACTTCATAGTAGTAAACAAGAAATGGGAAAAGCAGTGTTACCTGGCAATCTGGAGATTCAGCTAAAGACCACAAGCAGAAACTTAAACCAGAAGATGTAGTGTCATGACCCTAAAAATATAGAGTCAAATTAAAAAAAAAGAACATGAGCATTTAGTGAATATCTGTTGAAAATGT
The DNA here is from genome assembly GCA_038098605.1 of Gryllus longicercus. NCBI lineage: Eukaryota > Metazoa > Arthropoda > Insecta > Orthoptera > Gryllidae > Gryllus > Gryllus longicercus. The sequence goes on from JAZDUA010000079.1 coordinate 3,294,668, forward strand.
TACTTACTTCGAACATAAAAGTATCAACTTCTTCACGAATATCTTCAAGAGTTAAGTTCCCACCATCTTCATTGTATTGTAAGAGCATATCCAAAAAGGCTAATCTTTTCTTTTGACCTGAAAATAAGAAAATAAAATATATAACGGGCACAATAACCAAGAATTATTTGCTTTTTTACATCGCACTTTATATCTCACGCACACACGAACATTGTCGAATGTTTGGAAAAAAAGGCTATGCGTAACTCAGTTTTAAAAGAAAATTTAAAGGAAGTTCGACGAGATCTCATTAAATTATTCACAATGGAGCCATTTTTTGAAAATTCCCCTGGGGCTTCATGTAAAGTACCCCAAAAATTAAAATACCGCTTTTAAATTTAATGGGTCGCGACTTCAGCCAGATCGATTGGGAAATATAAATTTTGGAGAAAGTTGGCTAATCGGTTTGCCGTCAAGAGGATCCTTTGCCGTCAATCGATTTTTTGTTATCAAGGATCCATAAAAACATAATTCTGGCTACACCACATGTTAGAGGTTTTTCTGACCTTTCTAAACCTGGAATGTTAAAAAACATTCTGATTCTTGTGCGCAGAGGGCGCGGAAGCGAGGGAGTGGAAACGTCTACAGACGTCCGGCCCTCCGCGATGTGTTTCCAACCCCCCTAGCCACGACGCTCGTGCAAGCGGGAGGGCCTGGTCACGACAGAAAGAGGTTATTATTGCGAATAAATAAATGGGCCAACTCATATTGCACGTAGCAAGGCCACACCAGGCTTAGTGCCTTGCGTCTGCATTTACTGAGCGAGAGCGAGAGTGCGAGAGAGATGCGAGAGAGAATGCGAGAGAGAGTGCGAGAGAGAGCGAGAGTGCGAGAGAGAGCGAGAGAGAGAGGGAGAATTTGTTTTGAAAAAATGCGAGAAAGCATGTGCTTTAGTAGCACCACTAGTTAATATTGTTCATACTGCACGCAATATTACGCGAAAACAACTAAAACGTTCAAAAAAATTTACTTGACCTAAATGAAAGGACAAATTATGGAGAAATAATTTTACTTGAAGGGAAATATTTTTTCCATTTTGTAGTTGTAAGAAGACTTCGAAAAAATTCAAACTTTTGCAACTTTGGCATTTAAGAGTTAACAGAAAAAATCGGACTTATGCCTCCTTTTCAAGAGCACTCTATTATTACATGAAATTTAATTAAAAAATGGAATCATTTTTGAGAAAATTTTGACAATGTGCCAGGGGCTTCATGTGAAGTACTTCCAAAAATTAATAATGAATGTTTTTCAAAATCGCAGAACTACAAGTGAGGTCAGATGTACAGGGATTTATTCAGTTTGGAATAAATACTACGTATAGTTTAGGCTCTTTTGTTCAGAACGACCGACACACTGACGGATGGACGAAAAAAAAAAACAACAGTTTTTCGGTATCAGGGGACCACAAAACGTGTATTTTCGTTGAAATCATGAAATCAATTTTTTACAGCATTACGCAACTTTTTCTATACTATGTACAATACTCCGTATACCAGAAATTAAAAATTATTCGTTAACTTGATTTTTGCTTTCTACAACAATTTGCCTAGTCATAAAATCAGAGGTGTAAGAGAAAAAAATGTTAAAGATTTTAATTTTTTCTACTCATTAATTACATTAGTTTTTCATTCATATATCATATATCATACATCATACATCATATACCATATATCATATTATACTCTAATCTTATTTTTTTCTTCTTCTCAAACTTACTTACCAACATCGTTGTAATTAACTGTACCAGAATTCTCTATCTTTTTACCATTACAAAGATCTTTCTTCCTTTGTTCTATTACCTGAAACAAAGAATAACAAACAATTTTAAATTGAAAATATCTTTGCAGCTTTTTACAATTATTTACTATAGTGTTCTCACCTTGTAAGACATACTGTGTAATGCTTTGATGAGGTCTTTTTGTTTTCTTCCTATTGGGCTCAGATTGAAGATAAATTCAGGAAAATACCATGGGCTGACACTTCGTGAAACTATTGTATCTGCTAATCTTAAAAGTAAAATATTATATGTAGAGCAAAACACGAAATTAATTAAACATAAAACAATTAAAGCCGGTTCACAAATTTAAGTTAAAAGTAAAACCGTTTCTGCTGCATAGATGTTTCTATACAATTAGAGACTACTACAATTAGAGACAATAGATGGCCCCTTGTTTTGCTTCTGGACGTAAATGTAGCTTCACTATAACGTTTTGTTGAACTCTCCTTTAACTTGTAATGGTAAGAGTAGAGGTAAGGGCGAGTTGCTATTTTGTGAGTAATGTAGAAAAATCATTCTTGCAATTCATGTACCGATGCAAATAAGTTTTCTATTGCTGACAAACGAAAATAACTATTTTTCTAATATTGCTAATATTACGATTTTTAATATTTATTTTTAAAATTTATTTATTTATGTTAAAATTTTACTCACCTTTCAACTATTTATAGTTAAAATGAAAGGCAGGGATTCTAGAACTCAAGAAAACGTGCGCAGATAATCTTTTCCCCCATGTCACATGCAGTTTTTACTGTTTTTTTGACTGAATAAATCGAAAACTAAATCACCTTTCAAAATGCGCTCACGAAGCGCAGGAAAGTCGAAGTGAGCGACTATGCTTGACTCCAAATTAGGCAAATAATTCTCGTCTTTTCGAAAAATTGAATATAAACTTATCTGAAGACCTGCTATTGATGAACACATTTAATTAAGAAAAAATGAATCTCCAATTTTTTTGTTGAAAGTACATGCCGAAAAATTTTTTAATTTTTTAAATTTTTAAATAATCAGAAAATTAAACGAACATAAGACCTGCAACATTGTCGTAAGCGTCCTTTACATTATCTGAGGTCCAAATGTAATCTAAATAGTGGTGCTCCAACAGTACATACATTCTCGCGATATTGTCAATGGTTATGTAATATTGTAATAGGAGAATTTCTGTCTGACACTTCAACTACCATTTGAATAATTCTTAAAGAAAGGAAGCGCGAAAAATACATAAATTCGTAAGCAATATGTAAGAAATTAAAGTATTTAAGTTAATAAATAACACGATACTCATAGCGTTGGCAAACTAATGCAAATAGATCGAAAAATATAATATATTAGTAATTATTAAACACAATGGCATTGCCATATTCTACAAATATATAAAAGTATTAATTTCTATTACCGGGAACGAAAGGCAGCTGTCATTATCGCCTTCTGTCTATCCGTGCGGCGTTTCAACAATGGGTTACAATGATCAGCAATGACCGCTCATCTATTCGTTTTTACATTTAATACAATTAAAGGACGCAATTTAAAATGAAATAACATAAATATAATAGATACTACTACTACTACTACTACTACTACTACTACTAGTAATAATAATAATAATAATAATAATAATAATAATAATTTGTTAGCTAGCGACTGAAGGCTAACAATCTTTATTAACATGAAATTTAAATTCAATATAATCAGTACTCAGTATTCAATATAATCAGTACTTTACTACACGGGGGGGGGGGGGGATGTCAATACCTTGTCTCTAGTGCGTACTCGTGATGTTCCGGTTAAGATATATTCTCTTCTAGAATTAAATTGAATATTTTGAGGGATGTGTGTTGTATTGTATTTGAATGGAAAAATAAAACTTCACAAAAAATAGTGGTCAGTAATATTTATTCTTCTTTTAGCGAATAATTATTAATTATTTTATTTAGAAAGAGGATGAATTGGGCCGGTCAAGGCCAAACGTGGACGGACAAGGCAGGGACCCGCGCTTTACATGCACACCATCCCATATGACTAATGTCCAGCAACTTAAGATTAGCCAAGGAATGTAAGACAAAACGGGCAGGAAAAAAAATACTTTCTTTGGAATAGACTGCCCTGTTTTGGGCATAGAAAATGTATTATTAAACGCTATTTGTGTTAATTTACTGAGGGGAATAGTGGTCATAAACGAGTATGTTGAATTAGCTTAGGTGCTAACCTACTTCGTTCTAGTGTTTATGCTCAATAACAATACAATAACAAGAAGTTGTTGGTTAAAGCAGAGAACTCGGTGCACCCTAGAGAAGCGAACGGATGACTGGGAAGTGGATGGAATGGGGAAGAGAAGGAGAAGGGAGGGGGGAGAGAGCTGGGAATGGGAGGAAGTAGCAGGGGTGCCTCTTTGTACCCTGCCTCGAACATTGCAGAAAGCGCTCTGAAATAAATGAATCAAACTTCTCAAAGTGCGAATTATTCATGACCGGATAAATTGGAGACGCCCCCAAAAAAGGCTATAACCTTTCTTATTTATTATGCTTTTCGCAAACCACGTCCCCTTTTGCACAGAACACTTACGCGTATGAATGGCCTCTCGTACTACACTTCCTCACAACGTCAACACACAATTCCTTCCTCTTTGCCAACATTATAGAACACATACACACATTTGCTACGTTATCCCGTCACTTCGAACCCACTTCGTTTGAATCCTCTTAATTACATAAAAACACCTCTTTCGGCACCACGCGTAAATAATCATATTTATGCTCATTGCCGTAACAAACGACGATCAAAGGCACAAATCACAAAAATTCAGAAGAGCGCAAGAATAATAACTGTTCGACAGAAACTTAAGATAATCACTATGACAATTACTCCGACATAAAATAAAAGCATTAAAATTATTTCAGTGGCTTAATTTTCATAATTTATGTAGATAGCCCTCGTATTGCTTATTATAATAATTATGTATCACACTACACGCATTGCTCTCCACACTTACCCAACGATTCTTCTCAAAACTCTCTATTGTGTATTTCCCCTCGTCCTTGCGACCTTAAGGGACGGTTTAAACGACTGCTTAAGTTGTAGGAGATAGTGTGTACCTTGAGACAGTTTTCAACCTATTGTTTTATTAACCAATTGTACAATTAAAGTCGCGATCTATTAATGCCAACAATTTAATAAATGCACTACAGTTTTAAATTGATCGTAACTTATAAAACAAAATAAATGATATTACATTTTTTCACACCCGTGAAAGTATTCCAAGGTTCAACATTACGTTGCATCTTGGAATGACCAATGTTGTACCTTGGGACTAGGATAAAATGTAAAATATACTTTTAATTGGAGGCGAAAGAAAGAAAATATTTATTTTAAAACTTTAATAATTACTAAATATACTGTAAACTCCGGTTATTAAACTCCGTCTGGGAACTGACATTTTTGATTCACTAAATCCGATGATGTGAAAATTAAATAGAATTTCTACACAACGACTAACTTTATTAATATAGAGATAGAGAAAAATACATTCAAATCACCAACTGAAAATTTCATTACCTCTGTTTGATCTAAAAAAAAACAATTATTTTTAATTATTTCGTACATTTTCATTAGTAATTTCTTTAGATCCTTCTCAAGTCCGTCACTCTCCATACTTGATTCTGTATAGTCTTCTGTCTCTATGTATCGTAATGCAGTCTTGATACCCTTCAATGTCTTTTGCTCTGTTGGAACACCGCCCCACTTCACGAAGACCCCTATTACTCGCCTAATAACACACGAGATTCTGTCGCTTAGCTGCATGTCGCAAGCGGCTAATGAAACGGATCGCTGAATGAGACATTTCGAGTCAGCTGCGTCCACCTCTGGGGAGACTTCTGGGGATTATGACCTTTGGCCGACAATATTTTTACCAAGATGCCTAGTTTTGGGTTTTCTGGCACTGAGGCGATATATATTTTTCCCAGAGAAGGAATTAATTTCCATGACGTATTTCCTACGTTCACTACATCCGAGTTCATTGTATCCGAGTCCACTATATCTGGAGTCGACTGTAGTCATATTATTATTAGCTTCATTGGAAGAGTTTTATTTTCTGGAACGTAAGGAATATATTAGATGGTTTTCTTTCCTTAAGATTTACGACATTATACACATTACATAAAAGGATAAGTTGATATCATCAGTTGCACACAGGAAACAGTGTTAGTTCAAGGGCATTTCGCAGGCACTGAAGTTAACAGGAAATGTCAGAATATACTTTTGATGCTCTGATTTTCCTGCAATAGTTGGTGATAGCATTGCCCGCTAGTATGCTTATGCATAGGCGGGGTGATGGCAGTTTGCAAATTATTTCTTCATTGTCAACTTCATACATATTCGGTTCATAAAACAAAAGTATAACTCCGTTTTTTAACAAGGTATTTCACTTCATTCACAATATCTATTCTTTTCACAACTTGTCCTGCATAAGAACATTTTTTTCCTTTTCACTTACTTGCAGAAAAACCTAATATATTTATGTAACTGTAGTTTCTATTACACGATCAACCTGAATTTCGTTTTCTTCCAGTAGAATATATTTTAGAAGATTGTTCATATAATTTTCATAGTAAATTAAGGTCATTTGTTCGTCATCAAAGCTAGTTACATAATTCATTTGTCTCTTCAACAGGAGCCAATTGCCTCAGGTTTTGTTTATTTGGCTTCTATCTGCTTTTCAGGCGTGACTTAGAATTCTCTTCTTCGTGTCTGTCTTCCTCTTGTTGACTCCTTTCGGACAGAAGCTTTGGGACGTGACTGAATCATTTCAAGTGTAATATGATAACCTGTTTGGTTAAAATATGGTTACAATCTCTTTTTCATAGTCACAATTTACACTTCAACATTAAACACAAACAATAGTAGTAAAAATATAAAAACCGAGAAGATGACAAAATATTTACTTGCCACAATGAGAGTTTTTCTAAACTGCAATGCAAACAAAACATACGATAACACCCCCAGTTTTCTGATCTGTTTTCTACAGGCAGAATGGACAATTACAACGTGTTTATTTGCCTATTATATATTAGATGTCAGTGGAATGCAATTTGTCCCAAGGTAGATTTAGATTTATTCCACTTAGAAAAAACCACACAGTAAAAACTGTATGTGACGTATGGGGGAGAAGATACTCTGCGCGTCTTCTTGAGTTTCAGATTCTCTTCCCTTGATTTTAGCTATAATAGTTGAAATATGAGTAAAGTAAATTAAAGTAAATAAAAATATATTTTGAAAAAGCGCGAGTTTAACAATATTATAAAAAATAGACATGTTTGTTTCCGAGTTATAGAAAACTTATTTGCATCGGTAACGAATTGCAGGTATCAGATTTTCTGCATTGCTATATATATATATATATATATATATATATATATATATATATATATATTTATATATATATATATATATATATATATATATATATATATATATATATATATATATATATATATATATATATATAATCACTGTTCTGTTAAAATAAACATTATTTTTCTTTTTGATAGTCAGTATAGTATCTAATTATATAGAAACAGATTTTACTTTTAACTGAAAATTGTGAATCAACTTCAATTGTTTAATGTCATCTGACAATGCGTTGAAAAGTAACGTAAATGTATTGTATGTGGATTTGTGATAGTAAGCTGTTGATACTGGCACTGGATGAACGTGATTTCTACGACGTGTGTTGTAATCATAAATATGTGTTGCATGAAAATATGTTCCCGGCGTTAAGTAAGTCAGTTATGACAAATATTACCCTTCGTAAATAACAGGGTAAAAACAGGTAACAGGTAAACCGGAAAACGTAATAACTGGTAAAACCTGTTCCAAGGTACAACACCTTCCTTCTACCGTGTATCCTACTTCAGCCGAAATGTTTATCTTTCGTATCAATGAAATAATGACCAATTATTCTAGAAACATAACATACTTATGCAATGTTGCAATGTATTCACAATTCTGGTTGTTTTGAAAATTCATCTGGACTCCCATAGCAGCTTCTGAAATTATAAGATGATTACTATGCAGGTTGAAGATCGCTGATGTAATATTTTCTCCAGTTTCCATCTCAACTTACCACATATTACATCTAGCGTGTACAGAGTAATGTGTTTGAAAATGTCAAATTCAGGGCCACCAACTTGTCGCTTCCATTTACTGATTAGGACATCTGCATTGGAATTGAATGAATCCATAAAACCTTCAAGTATTTTGAAATGAAAAGCTGGTGTAATTATTTTCCTTCGGGATTTCCACTTGCTACCTGGTTTTGATCAGACATTTGTTGTTTAAAACTTGAAAGGATAACAAATATATTGTATAAAGATTAAATATTTGGCATACCAATAACAATGTTCTTATTAATATTTAAAACATTATTTAAGTTATACCGCATGTTATTTCTCTTTATTCGGGTCGTATGTAATATCTCACAGGCACCTGCAAAGGATTTGAACTGTACCCAATAATGCGGTATTTCCCATTTGATATGCTACCTGCATCAAAGCCCCATCAAGGTGCTAAAATGTTTCATGAGGTTTCTGGTTTCAGACTGTAGAGCTTAAATTACAATCATGAAACAATTTTATATTCTTGTTTTTCAGAGAGAAAATATTAAAATTATGTAAAATAATTAAAGTGTATAATGAGTTATGAGCCCGACTATCAATTGTAAATTACTGTTTTAATACTTTTTTTAAATTGTATGTCCACTATTTAATTTAAATCCTGTTTTCTGAACGTATCCGAACAATTTCTGAATATATCCGAATATTTCCACAAGGTCTTGTGTGGCATTGAGTATAGGTAGTAGTATGCGTGAACTGTTGTAGGATCTATCTTTTCAAATTCCTGCCCTAAAAGCCCCGATATCATTCTTTGCACGAGATGTAGCATTCCCTTTTAATGTTTGAGTCAAATTGCCATAGAATCTATTAATGCCTCAAACATACGGTTTTGTTCAGGTAAATACACTCAACGTTAGTAACGTTTGATTCCTTAAGCTCATGCTTGGATTTTCTATTTCTCAGCCACCATTTGCCTAGTCGTGTCATTCGATACTTGGTAATTCTATTCAAAATGGAGTATTCGTGTTTGCATTTGAGTGGTGTTTCCATTGGTTTAGAACAGCGATGGACCACTGGCGGAGAAATAACGTTAGAACTCCATTCCCATCCCCGTTCAGGCGATAAGAGAAGCAGCGCGAGCAATGGGGGGAGGGAGAGAGAAGTAGACAGCTGTGGCCGGTGACGAATGCCTTGCAGTGGCAGTGGGCCTTTGCCAGTGTTTCAAGCAACATGAGAACCCACCTAAGCCCGATAATTTTCTTTCGGTTTGGGAAGAAATACTTTCTTCTGTAGATACCGTAACAATAGTGAAGTTTTTAGTGTGTTCGAAAAAACAGTATTTTGAAAAGTTCAACTAAACAGAGGCATTACGCAGATTTGCAACCCAGAGAAACCCGCGAGATGAAAATAATTTCTGAGGATTTACAGATAGCCTGCAATCATGAGGAAAGGATTTTGCAGATAGAAGCTTATGGAAAAGGTTCTGAAAATCATGAGGATTCCTAACATTCTCAAACAAAACTGTACAGGAAATAATGAAGCAAAACAGTTTACATAGCTGTGCCCCGAAAGAAAAGCTCACGAGGCCAAGTGTGTTAGATACGGTGATGGGAATATGTTATGCTCGTCACATAACTCCTTTACCCCCAGTCGCGGACAAAAAATAAAAACGGGACCCAGACCTTGAAACACTGCTAGATGGCAAAGGTCGGTGTAACGTGGACCCAAATTCCCAATACATACGAGTACAGCACTTACATTAAAAAAATAATGTTTGGCACAGACGGAAGGGTAAACCAATTAGCAGTTTACAATCTATCTTCTGACAGAATTGCGTAATGAAATATTTTAAATCTGTAAGTAGAGAAAGAACAACTCCGTACCATATATCTTACAACGTTTATAATTGAATGATAATAATGTATTGTTATTCACTTAATTCTTTTTTCTAATTTTTAAGTTCTTTATTTTGGAAAATCTCAACAGATTTTGCCGGTACCTTAAGACTCATCACAACCATAAGCAATTTTTGAAGATTGTGTATTCAGTTATTCCAGAAAGTAATAAAATGTCCAAAATTTCTTACCAGATGATGTTAGAAGTCCAGTACTTAACCATGGCTGCAGGAATTCATAATTCATGCTCTTTTTAATATTGACAGTAGAGTTGAGGAGTGGCTGGAATTGAAGCAAATTGTAATCATATTTTGTATCATAGTCTAATCAAATGACGCTCAAATGGTCCGATTCTAGAAAAAAAAGTCTGGGTCCGGAGGTTTTGTGACACGGGTTGTCTATTATGTTTTGGTGGTGATGAATTCGAATTTTTCATCTCGAAAAAGATCCGCTTCACACAGAAAATCGAAAAAAACAACTAAAAGCTGCCGCTTTGTTAAGTTTTTTGGCTTACGTCTAGAAAATGATGCATTTTAAGGAAAATACAAGTGTTTCGTTCAAATTGTAATTTTAAGATTAATATTTTCCGTGTTCTGTTGCAAGAGTGTGTTGCGAATAGGCAACGTTTTGGCTTCCGACCAAAATGGGAGGGGCGCGTTCACAGCCGAAAATCTCGCGAGAGACCAGGCCGCGCGTACACCGCACCGTTCGCGCCCATTCTATTATTTGTTCTCTTTGTATTTATTAAGAGACCATTGGGTCTCTACATATAGCAACAGAATTTATCCGCTTTTTCGATACCCTGGAATAAGTATTTCGGCCCCTCTAATAAGAGTTTTCTGCCGAAAATTGTTATTGGAATCGTTTCTTTTCTGTCGTTTCCCGATACACATAACTTTCTCCTCTTACAAAGTACCATCGTAAGGAGAGAAGGGAAAAAAATCTTAAATAGAAACTAAAAAAATATTGAATAACAGGTGTATAAAAGAATATAATTGCACTCGTGGTAAATAAGAAAACTCGCTCCTATCGTCGCTCGTTTTCTTGAACTTGAACTCGTGCAATTATACTCCTTTTTATCCACTCATATTGTTATTACTATAATGATAGCCTGAAATATTTCATATCAATTTAATTTTACCTAGTTATTCCTAATTTCGAGTTACTTTTTGTATCTGAATACCCATGCTAAGGAGTAGGAGTAGCTCTTCCAGCAGTTCGCTCTGAGGAAGGCCACAATACGCTGGCCGAAACGTTAGCCACCATGTCAGTGACGCGGCTCGTCCCGGATAGCCTAGATAATACTACCCGAATTGCCTCAGTGACAATGCGTTCCCACAGTTTTTTCAGTTTGTCACCGGAGGTGAATCTTTTAAGGGTTGCGTGGGTGCCTCAGTACCGCTCGCCGAAGGCCCCCGCACAGCAGGGAGGTGTTTTGCGGCTCGGTAGTGCTGGCCCAAGGGCTCTGCCCCAATGTGCGCGTATTTTTGCTTCTTCGTAATTAATACGGTTTCGAGTCTGCCCCTATGAGCCAACGCGGCCCCCACATCAGTTACTTCTCCAACTACCAAGTCAGGTGTATCCCCTTGCTGTACGACTCTTGTCAAACAGCACGCTCCACCCGTCCTGATAGCGGCATCCAGGACATGTCCTAACTCGGGATTATCTCGCCGGATCCAAGAGGCGGAGCGAGGCGACCTACGCTATGGTTTCCGCGGAATGCCCGGGCAGAATGTTTACGGCTGTTGCATTGGTGAGTCAACAGAGGTGCACAGATGAGCCGCGCGGAATGCACCAATTTATATGCCCCCCCAGCCCGGGGGGCCGGAGGGAGTAGGATGAGTTCTTCCGTTGACCCTGACACCCTCCTCCCAACGAAGACACGAAGTGCACTTTTGGCAGAGAGACCGAATGGTGGTACTTTGCACCACAAACAAGGAATTTGACTTTCGGTATTGAAATAATATTTTCTTGACGAATTTCACGTTTCCGTTGATAAATCTATTTTTTATCAAAATGTTGCTGAATGCAACTGTCCACTGTGAATGATCTACTAAAAAGAAATTACCTCCATGAATACTGGATCAGCTACAAGTACAAATAGATAAGGGCCCGCCCAGCCTCTGTAAACGTATCCATGCTCTTTTGCCCAATCACATAAACTTTTATAAACATCTGAAACAGAAATTAACAAATATAAAAATCGAAATAAATAAAACAATTTCGGATTAGTTACATCATTTCTGACTCAAAAACGGCTGGACCAATTTTAATTATCTCTAGTTTGTTGGATTCATCTCTGCCCCGTAAAGTAGAATAACCATTAAAAAAATATCGGCAAAATTAGGAGCTATATTTTTTCAGAATATTATGCCATATCTCAGGCGCAAAATATACACAACGGGCAGTGTGGTGGCTAACTGAATTTGAAAGAATTCTAAAAACATAGCATAAAGAACTTAATTTAGTGTTCAATTCATTTAAATGGACGTTCCATTTAATGTTTGATTGAATTGAAAAACCTACAAATTCTGTTACCTTAACATCAGTCAATGGTACACTTCATTTTCAGTGAAGTGCAAAGCTGTTTATTTGAAATGGAAAACTGCATTGAAACATTTTATTTTCATTAACTATTAATTTGTTACTACGGAACAAATTTGAAATATCTGATATTGTACTATTTACGGTTTTTTTTATTGCAAAGAAAATTCGTATCATCCGCAAGGAGAACTGCTCTTCCGTTTCTAATTGCATTTTCAAAGTATCTTCGTTTCCGTTTGATTTCTAAAAAGACGAAAAACTTATTCTCAAGATACTTCTCCATCGTTCTGCTAAATATTGTACTCAAAAATGGCGTTCTTTCAATTTTGAACGGTGGCGAAAACCGTTCAATCCCATCTTGAACTGTAAGGCTGAGGATACTCTCCCTTTCTGAAATATTTTTTTCATCGAGAGGTGACTCTTGGAAATAAACTTTTCAATACTGGTGGATGCCATAGCAGTACCAAAGATACAGGGTCATGGGCCACACGTGATCCTTCCCCAACCTGCCCTTACTCAAATTCTTAATTCTTGTAGCACTGAGGGGGTTGATTTCGCCACCTCTGTTATTTAATTATTATTAGTGATTCAAAAGTCTTTTGTAAAACATTCGTTACGTCTTTCTCCCATGACATCTCTTCAGCCCTCTTTGGACGTTGAGCGTTTTCTGTACTTTAGAGTAATCCTCTAAGTTATTTGTCATGAATCTCGTAGCGTTGCAGTAAGCCGAAGTCGTTTACACCTTCGGAGAAAGGCTCGGTACCGTTACTAACCGGGCGGTCACCCATCCTGGAATGCGCGGCGTCTCGCATTATTTAACTTCCGTGACATCACGGAGCGTAGTTAAGCAATTTGGCTAACGACTCCGGCTTTATAGATTATTGATATTTAAGGCATTTGTAAAGAGCTTAAAAAACTGCATTGTATGAGTTTCATTTCTAGATAACACATAATCGCGAATTCCTTGGCTTTCATGTTTCTTTGCCATACACGAAAATGATATGACGTTCGTTGCACAGCGGCCAATTGAACGTTTTGGCCTCCCAATTAGCGGACGTCGAATTGATGGACCTCAACAACGCAGACTCTGCGCCGCTCGCGTGGCCATAGCATTGTGGTTTGTTTAGGCAATTAGACGACTTTGGGAAGGATATAAAACAGTTGAGCATCATTAAAGACAGCATCGCTCTGCGAAATGTATTCTTCCACCAACCTATGGACCAACTGATAACGTCTCAAACTGTCAGTTCAATGTCTGTAGATGGAGGTTAAGAGATATTATTTAATTGGTTCCAATGCCGTCAATAAAAATAAGATTGTAAGACTTGGTACAAATCATGCCGAATGCAAATGATAATTGTGAATTAAGCCTTTAAGCGGATGGAACCGGACACCAACTTGCTTTAGCATCCATGAGTGCCAAAAACCGTTCTCATGATTGGACATGCAATGCCGCTTGCTTCCTGTGAATGGACTTACCCACTGGATTGCGACCAATCGAGAGGGCCGCTCCGAAGATCGGCCATGACCTCGGCCCCGGCAAGAAGCGACTCGTCTCGCGAGCTGGCCGAGACCAGAAGTAGACGTAATACTGAATGGCGCCCAGCACTAGCATCACTAGTGCGAAGAGGGCCCAGGTGTCCATTTTAGGCTACACAGCAGAAAGCAAGGCAAGGAGTTATTTCACGAAATTTGCGACTTTCAACGCAAAACTTACGACTATTGGGATTATAACGAAATATTACCTGCCGATGGTACAACATCAAAAACTTCAACAAGTAGTATCAAAATTTGAAGTTATTGAACATCGCTACCAACGAATTACTTATAAGTTCACTGACGGCCTTTCTGTGAGCTTTTCCGTGAACTGAGGCAGCGTGAAAAACAGAGCGTGCCCTCGGATCAACCCAGAGCGGTGGTGGTTCCAAAGCATGGAAGCGAATATATCCTGTCGGACTCGTAATCACTGGGTAAGGAGGGCGCTTCGAAAATCGAAAAAGATCTCATGATATCTTAGGCATATATGTTTTTCTTTTAATGACCTTCAATATTCAAGATATTGTAGCAATATCGATGCATATGAAATAGTGTTGAAACCAAAGAGCGTACAACTGGCGCTCTCTCCGGTGTCTGGTCCCTTCCCAGATATTGCACCACGCTCTTGGCTGTATTACTGTACTAAGGTAATTTTATGAATTTCGCTTGTTATTGAAGGAAGACAACTTCAGTCAATTATTGACGATATTACGTGGATTGTTTATGATATTTGGAGAATTTGTTTTCATTTGATATTAGTTTTGTTGACTCAAGACGCACATTTGATGAGTTATATGTGTAAATACGGCCGTTCTGGATGGAAGTCTCGTAGTGACTCGTGGTAGTCAGTGTGCTTGCAGCTGGCCAGCAGTTTGCGACCGTTCTTGTGAATACGAATGTGTGGCGAAGATCTTTCATTATTGCAAAATATACTAGAGTAGTGAAGTTTTCAAAATAAAATAATTTTATTTCTGTGAAACGTGTCGAAGCAATAGTGCTGCTTGGAATGTGCTGGAGTCGAACTTTAGTGCCCAGTAGAAATGAGAGCCAGAAACACGTGCGCGGGAGGTGTATATACCTCACACCGAGCCGACGATAACATTATGTATATCGTATTTCAATACATATTTTTTAATTTAATTTATAGCGTTTTTGTTGCACTGCAATCCACCCTAAATGCAGGACAAAAACGTCATCAATCCGCAACAGTGCTGCCCTACACGCGTGAAGCGCAGCTACGAAGAAATGGATTCCGGAACTGAGCCAGTGCGTGTGCACTGCGCGGCGATACTATAGGCAGCCGTTCTTGATATGTAACTATAGTACATTAGATTTTGAACCGAAAGGCTCCTGCAGAATTATTTGGTTATTGAAAATTATGAAAGCATTAACATGAGCATTTCTGCTCGCCTACGTATAAGTGCGAGAAACATTTCTTGGCACATGTATTTGAATGATTTTGTAAGGACATTAGTCACTATTTTTATTTTTTACTTTATTAGCGTTTCTAAATTGAGACGTATCTACACTTTGGTTACTAAACAGCACTGGATTTGTTGACATGAAGTTATTCAAGGTTGATTTTTAAGAGTACACAAACTGATTTTCCGAACTTCATGTAAGTCACAAAAAATATTTTAGGACATTTCTTGTAAAACATGATATACTCCTTCATTCGAAGAGCCTCTGTGTGACTCAGATGCCTTCACATTTTCACCACAAATATAAATCAACATTCATAAAGTCCGTACCTAACCTCAAAATGGTCCGGTGCATTCGTCCGGTGACGAGCGCGTCAGCCCTGAGTGCGAACTATCCGGGTCATTGTGCGAATGGAACATGCGCAAAGCTGCCCTGAGTGCACACCAGTGCGGCGAATGGAAAACGCTATTAGTTTTAATTAATTTGTATTGATTAATTTTTATTACATATTCGTATTTTGTATTTTGAAAATGACGTTTCCGTCGTTCGATGGAGGCGCACCGCAGTCCGTTGGGGCACCAGCCGCCAATGATGCCGAGCGACCCCTCAACTGGAGCGGCGGCAGAAGCGAATCATCGTTTCAGGTTACAGAGCAGTAAGGTACAGCCAAGGAGGAAAGCTCAAATGCCGGACTCATCTTTTCTGAAGAATATATTTCAAAGTCACAAGTCATGAGTGGAGCTATGGTGCGACTGGTTTAGCAATTACATCAACCGCCGGAAGGACCTGTTCCTGAATTGCTCGTTTTCAACCGTCAGATCCAATTGGTCTACGATTCGTCATCCTGGATGCTGTTTTCACGCCAACAGGGCGTCTAAACAAGTGATTGTGGAGCTGTCGCAAGCAAGTGTGGTAACTGTCAGGTTCTTCTTGTTTTTCTTCTCAGCAAATGTGCATGCTCTGCCAAGGTTTGTAGTAATGAAATAATCTTATCACAACAGTTGCTATAAAAAGGAAATCATTTAAACGAGTATATAATTTTTTGCTCGTTGTTGTGAGAAAATGTTTCTCTAATGCCAAGCAACACATTATCTTCTAAAGATGAAGAAATCCAGGAGAATTACTACTCACTGATGCAACCGTTTGCGCTCTGAATCATCTACCGCAAGAACCGCATCATCAATATCATCTACCGCAAGAACTTAACTTATGAAGACCTTTTTTTAGGGATACACCCGAGTATCTCTCAAGAATCATAATGAGTGAGGTTGTTTTTCCCATGCTTTGGAAACGATAACTCAATCGCATTACACATCTCAATATTGTCTAATTAGAGAAGAATACACAAGAATTCCTGCATATACATCACATACTTTCTCGCCCCCTTAGTAACGGTTATGTAATAATATTATACCGCATTTCCTGTATCTGTCAACAAACACATCTCAATCAATGAGCACTAACAACAAAAGGCGCTTGCAGCGATGGGCGCTGCAAACAATGGACACATATTTTCTTATCAATTTTTACTAAAAGCACCATTTTTTTCAATAAATGGAACTGTTTTTGAGTTTGCATTGTTGTGGTTTTATGAAAGGTCTTCTAAGGCGTATTTTATGGTACACTATTGTTTGATTCGAATACATACATGTTTCGAAATACATACAATTTTCGCCATGTCTCGAAAATATTTCAAATTCATTCTTAAATGTTTTATTATTTTTTCCAATGAAGACTTACGAGCAAACAAAACCATAATTAGTCTCCATATACTTTATTAAGAAATTAAAGTTATATTTGCCCCCAGAGAGCTGTAAAGCAGAAAGTAAGCTAAAACGATTCCTTTTTGCTGCCTACTTGCTTTACCGCCAAGTTTGTACGTTACTTTTTGAAAAGAAAAAATGAAAGAGTAAATGAACGAAAACTATTATAAACATTTTTTTTACTTCCAGCACATCATACAAGCAAGGATAATTTCACTAATAAATGAGACATCCAGAAATAAATACCATTATGAATGCATTCGAAACAATGAATTCATTACCTTAAACAAAGTCTTAATTTTCTCATTGCTTCAATCAATTAATTTTTAAATACAATGTAATGTTAATCACTTAACTCTTCGTAAAATCGTAGTATCTGACAAATAATTACTTGGTCCTGCAGCAATACATTCTTTAAATACAAAAATAATTATGTACTCGAAAACAATTCAGACGTAAACAACATAACGAATGTCACTGACCTCAATTCTTTTGTAATTTCTAATTAAATCATTAATTCCAATATTTCGTTCTGTCGCAACGGAAAAATTGGGGCTTTGGACTTAAAAGGAAGGAATACAGAAGAGAGTTAAGGTTGGAGTACAGAAGAGAGTTAATGACTCGGTGTATAGACGAATGTTTGACGTCTGTGAGCATTAGCGAAAGGTCCAAGTTGTGACAGTACACGGCCGGCCTTCGCCGCCCCCGCCCTAAGCTTTCCTTTTGTCGCCTTCTGGGAGAGGTCGCCCATTCGTCAGTCATAATAGAGCGATTTTTTATAAGAATGAGACGTTTTGACTGATGGTGCCGGCAACACAACTGAAGGTGGCGTGGTCGGTGTGTCCTTGAGTCTATTAGAATCTTCTTCCTCCATTCATTCGTTTGCAGTTGGCTAACTTGTAAATGGCTTCGTCGCTTCCCTTCGTGATGTCCTCGTCCGACGAAAATATAGTGCGTCACGATAAATAATTGAAATGAGGAAGTGCAGAGCTGTGTGCTCTTCTGTAAAAATTCTTACATTGAATTTAATTTTTGTATAAGTATTATGTTTATTTTAAAACTGAGTTTTGAATGTGAGATGCGTACAGGTGGTGGTGCATGTGTTTCTGGCTCCTGTGTTGTAACGTGGTGAGCTGAGTTCGAGAGCATTTCGTGCTTCCGTGCTTTGCTTGACAAGCTTGCTTTGCTTGCTTGCTTGCTTGCTTGCTTTGCTTGAGGGAATGCATTGACAAGCAGAACATTAGTGACATATAAAACCATTATTAAGTCACGCTTGAGTTATGAGAGCTTAGTACTAAGTTTTGATTGTCGGGGTGTTATAATTGTAAACAAACCACTTCACTACACATATGAATGAGCCATTCGCCGTTAAACGGCTAGAAAAGGTATTTGGACGTCCCTTGAAAAATTTCAATTTTCTTTCTATTTTTCATTCATGGCAGTTTTATTTTTCTGAATAGGAGAGCATGTTGAGACATTTTCCATATACGTAACATTTCCCGGACTCGCGTATATCTCAGCTTCTGTATAGTGATGTCTTCGCGGGAGCCTTAAACAAACACTTCACGAAGGGGCGTGGCTGAACAGCGGCCGCGGCGGAGTGATACTTCTCTGATGTTCACTTGTTCAGCGAACTGTCACTTTGGCTCATTCGTATAAAAATTGCTTTACACCGCAAGCCTCAGATTTGTGTTTCTCAGAAGGAAAGTAAACGCAAATTAGATTTTCAGAATTCTAAGCATTTTCAGAAATAAGTTTCAAGTCGCATGCGCCGATATTGGATTAGGTGTGGTCCCCACTCCCACAAATACAACGAATAATGGGCTACCTCATCGATGAAGGGGTGAAAGACAGAGGTTCGGTGGTAAATTTTGTTGCGATGTAAATTCATTGAAATGACAATGTCGGCCGAGTAAGGTTCAAACTGCCACTTAGGCTCTCGAGGGAGAGCACGCAACTGCTTCAGCCGCGGATTGCATGATTTGCTTATTATCATTCTTGTTCTTACTGTCGCATCACGGAATGGTATTTTGAGGTCATTTATGTGCCGCCCTCCGCTTTATATAATGTTTTAATATCATTTTTTAGTTACCTCCCTAATTTGTCGTTGAAATTCTCCGACTATCGTTGAATTTAGTTCATCACTTTTAAATTCATACACTCTTTCAGTAATTAATTGAACATTTGTAATAATTGTTTCCTTTACAAATGTTTAATGTCTTTACAATTTTCCTGATTACCTTTTATTTCTTGATTCACATCACATAATTGATCATGAACTGTTACTTCAGATTTAAAAACAAAATCAGATCTCATTTCCAGCTTATATACCGATCGTTCTCTTAAATTTGTATTATTTTTTTAAATTCAAATCATAAGAATTTTCATTTAGAACTACATGTAATTATTTATGTTATGAGCATTTTTATCTAGCTTTTCAATCATTTTGTCTAACTTTTACCAAGCTTTTACTTTCTCGCTGTAGAGAGAAAATTATGTAACGCTGCGCCAGAATAGGTGTTTTGTGGGTCCTTGATACCGAAAAATCGTTGGACGGCCAAACGTCTGTCCGCTTATCTGAACAACGCTAGTGGCTAAATCGTTCAGCCGATTTTCTCCAGATTTGACACTCCGAATTTTAATTCTGGGGAGTACTTTACACGAAGCCACTAGGACATATTCAAAATCATTGCTCCATCGTTTTGAACAAACATCATGTTATTGGATAGTGTGAAGAACGTTTAAGAGAATAGTGCAGGTCTCATTTTCATTAAAAGTCCTAATATTTCGATTTTGTAAAAAATTCATTTTTTTCGGTATCTTCCTACAACTAAAATATTATATAGAGATTTTTTCCTTCAATTAAATATGTTCCTCAAAGATATACGAGCATATCTTGCCATTCTGTAGAACCGGTACTTACTTTCTCGTATACTTACGTACATACGGAGTAATGTATGTGGTACAGAGAAAGCTGAAAAAGTGTAACGCTGCAAGAAAAAACCTGCGGATTTTCGGCAAAAAAATAATTGCCGGGCCCTGATAACGAAAGTGGATAAATCCAGTTGCTAAATTGTGAACAAAATCCTCTCACACGCGATGTAGCCAGGATTCCTTGTTTTGGGTCCTCCGAAAAACCAATTGATGGCAAGACTTTCGTCCGTCTGTGAACACCACTAGCGCCTAAACCATAATAGAATTTTTTCCAAATTGGAGAAACCCCTGTTGATCTGCCTTGAGTCGAAGCTTTGAGAATTTGAAAATCATTCTTTAGAATTTGAAGGTACTTTACACGAAGCCCCGCGGACATTTTCAGAATTTTCTTAAAAACATCTCCAGAAAAAAAATTTCATTAAATTTCTAGTAAGAATATAATAGTATACACTGATAAAGGTGGTCCGATTTTCACGATTAACTCTGAATTTTCAAAAGTTGCAGAAGTTTGATTTATTTCCGGCGGCGTCCTCCGATTACAAAATTAAAGATAAAAATGTTTCTTTAACTTGTTTTGATAAATTTAACTTGTTGCTCATAATCAGTACTTTCAAGAAGGTCGTGAAATTTGTTTTGATAATTTTAGCAGTTTCGAACAAATTCCGTGCAACATGTGCAATTTTCAAAAATAAACTAAAACAAGATTTTCTCGAAAGCCGCTCCAAATTATTTCTTTAAACTTTTAATACGTATAGTGTTATATGTACTGTATGAGATAATATAAATGCCATGATGCTCTATTCTTTTGTTTTTTCTTAAATTACAAAAATAATTATTTACTTGTCTCTCACGTCATTAATATTTACATTCGCAGCAATTTGTTCACATTATTGTATTTATGGGTACATGTGCTTTAAATAATGTCATCTTAAGTGTCTCGGAAATTCAACCGTTTTCTGTAAAAACTAGTTCAAAATTCCGCATTTTCAGAAAACATCAAATACCATTTTCTCAAAACGGCTTCAAATTTTCTCTTCTTACTCTTCGAACGGGTGGTGATAATTGCACTATCTTTAATATGACGTAAAGTTCATTTCGATGTATTTTTTTGTTTTTTCAAAGATTATACAAATGTATTTTTTTAAAGATATCTCACGCCGTTAATGTGCACAGTTCCATCAATTTATAAACCCTATTGTATTTCCAGCAATTTGTAAAAACTATAGTACTTGTGACTGAAACGGTTTCAAATGACTTCTAATGAAGTTTTTCGAAAACTTACAACTTTTCTGTGAAATAGTTACAAATTACGAATTTACAGTAGCGCTTAAACGGTATTTTCTTAAAAAACAGCTCCAAATTTTTCAAAGAAAATTCCTAAAATTTCCGTTTTACTATTAGGAAACCGAAAAATGAAGAAAATTTCAAAAGAATGTATTTTGGGCGCCGATAGATGGCAGCTTGCAAGTGTATACGCATCATACGCGTAAATCCACGATTCAATACCTGTCACGATGTCATAGACGTGTTTCGAAGCACCGCGATCGTATTTTTTGAGCATTTCTTTCGACCAATCGACATGAGCCTTTTTTTGAGCGATTTTGATCCATCGCGAGCAATTTTTTTTGACAGTCAAATGTTCATGCAATATTGAATGTATGCTGGTCCCACTAATGCCTAAGGTTGTCTCAATCTCATGATAGGTCACATGATCTTGCAATATCAGTTTACGCACAGCATCAATGATTTTCGGAACAACAACTGATTTTGGACGACCTTCGCGAAATTCGTCTTGGAGTAAACTACGACCACGATTGAATTCACCATACCATCGATAAACACTGGTCCTTGATAGAGCTTCATCGCCAAAAATTGAATTAAGTTCATCCATGCCCTGTTGCTGAGTTAATCCACGTTCAAAGTTGTAAAAAATAATCGCACGAAAATGTTCACGATTTAATTCCATTTTTGGGCCAAGATGAATCTTTTAAGTTACTGTAAACAACACAAATAGCGATCGTATGTCAAAACGTTCTAAGTACGTATAACCTCAAAACATCCAACTTTACGATAGAGCTGTCAGTTGTCAGATTGCAACACCAGGGTTGCCAAATCCCGAAACATAAAAGGCAACCTTCGTACCCTCCCTACCTCCTCACCCGACCGTGCACCGGCCGATTTCTACCTGTTACCGCCTGCTAAAATGGCTATAAAAGGGAAACGATACGCTAATTCTGAAGGGGTGTAGGAAAATGCAACCAGGCGGCTTACGGGGATATCGAGAAATGGCTTTCAGGATTGTTTTCAACATTTATATGAACGCTGTGGAGAGGGTTTAAATGCAGGAAGGGAGTATTTTGAAGGTAAATGGATTTAATTTCCTGTACTTCTAATAAACAAAACATTTTAACCAATTCCGGAAACTTTTTGACTCTACCTCGTATTAGAGAAGAAATAATCAAAGAAAAAAATTGGCGCGTACATCGAGAATTTAAAAATGTCATATTTTTCGGCAAAATTACACGAAACTAGTCATATATTCAAAACATTTGTACACGTACTATTTAAAGATGTGCCATTTAAGAACTGATTTTATTTAGAACAAAATCTGTCTTTAATATTGTAGTTGTGTGTAAGAAATTGAGTTTTTGCAATTTTCAAAATTTAACTAAAATGTGATATAGACCATTCTTATAAGCTAACTTCACATTTTTTTGAGAAAAACATTAAAGAAACATTTGGAGCCATTAAAAAAATCTTGTTTCATTCTCGTAGCTCGAAATTTCGCATTTACAGTAACGCTTAAACACCAATTTTTTCTTCAAACTTTTTGAAAGGGTAATGCTAATTGCACTCTTTGGTATGAGGTAGAGTTCATTTCGGGGTATTTTTTTTGTTTTTTCAAAAATTACACAAATGTAATTTTTTTTCTAAGATTTCTCACGCCGGTAATATGCACATTTCCAGCAATTTACAAACCATATTCTGTTTGTGAGTTAAAGTGCTTCAAATTACTTCAAAAGATTCTCGAAAAATCAAAAACAATTCTGGAAAAAAAATTCAAATTTTGAATGTACTGCAGAACTTTAGCGCTTTTTCTTAAAAATTACTAACTTTTTCTGAAAGAAAATTGCCATTAGAGCGAGGTTTTACTGTTCCTTAATATTCTTAAAATAATATTTCTGTACTACTACTAGGAAAATGAAAAATGAAAATTTCAAAATAATGTACTTTAAGCGGCAATGGATGGCAGCAGGCAAAAGTATGTGGCAAGTTCGAATAGCTAATCGAAACCAAAGAAAATAGAAAACTAGTACGGGAAAGTTTGTGCCATTCTGTAGCAGCATTTGTTTATTTTGTAGTTGTAGGAAGACGCTGGAAATATTTCAAACCTTTGAAATTTTCGAACATTCAGAGACAATGGTGAGAATCAGACCTACGCTACCTTTATAAGCGTATTTTACTGTATTCTTACAAGAAATTGAAAGAAAACATTTGGAGTCGTTTTATTCAAATTTTGAAAATATCCGGGGAACTTCATGTAAAGTACCCCCAAATTTTAAAGAAAGTTTTTCAAATTCGCGGTGCCTCCAGTGGAACCAGATTGAAGAGGGTATATTCATTTTCGAAAAAATCCTACATATGGTTCAGTCGCTGGCGTTCACAGACATATATATGGCGTGTGCTACTATATCACACTATCATGTTTCGGGGAGGCCGAAGCCCCCAGGGTGGATATCTTGCGCTTTAGCGTCTAATCTCACCCCCCACAAACCACACATGGGTAATTTGCGGACCGATATCGGAATGCAGTCCGATACAGCTCAAGTTAACCCTCACGGTAACCTTCCTAAACAATGCCTAGGTGAGGCCGCCCTGCCAGCTCAGAGCTACCAGTTATCCAGACTGGTACCGGAGTCAATATTGCCAGTATTGGCAACGCGTTACTCACGTACGCCGAAACACCGAGTTTCTACTCATACCCAGAGTCTGGGCCACTGCCACGACGAATCCAAGTGCCCACGAGGGCCGCCCAGACTAAGGCCTGGGAGGCTCGAGGCCCTCTTCCCGTCTCCCCACTGCCTGCACTTTCAGGCTAACGACGTGGGTATCGCCGTTTACCAAGGCAACCTGACGGGGGGTAATTTCCGCCGGACTTTTATATGTGGATTCCGAGTCAGGATAGCGCATCCGAAGACCACGCCAGAGCCCGCTGTTCACCCAATCCTGCCTAAAGGTCGGCGCGCCAGGGGCCCAACTGGTGGAACGGAGGGTTGAGCCGCCGAACCGGAGCTTGGCTTACGCACTACTCACTGCCCCACTGGGCTAACGACGTGAGTTCGCCGAGACACTCAGGGTCCGGGTGGTCGCATCTACACCACCAGAGATCTCACCGACCTAAGCCGGTTCGACCCCCCCTTACGGGATAGATAGGGACATCTCCTCACTGCCTGCACTTTCAGGCTAACGACGTGAGTGGCGCCGTTTACCAAGGCAACCTGACGGGGGGTAATTTCCGTCGGACTTTTATATGTGGATTCCGAGTCAGGATAGCGCAGCCGTCTGCGCCAGAGCCCGCTGTTCACCCAATCCTGCCCAAAGGTCGGCGCGCCAGGGGCCCAACTGGTGGAACGGAGGGTTGAACCGCCGAACCGGAGCTTGGCTTACGCACTACTAACTGCCACACTAGGCTAACGACGTTAGTTCGCCGAGACACTCAGGGTCCGGGTGGTCGCGTCCAACACCACCAGAGATCTCCCCGACCTACGCCAGTTCGATCCCCCCCTGCGGGGGGCGTTCACAGACAGGCGGATCGACGTTTTGAAAAACTTTTTCAGTGTGAGAGGGCATCAAAACGTGTATTTTCGTTATAATCTCGATATTGATTTTCCGCAGCATTACATAACTTTCTCTATACGATAAGTATTACTCATACGGGAAAGTAAACACCTGGTATTTTCGAAAAGTTCTACAGAACTTCAATTGAAAATCTGCTTTTGATGAACACATTTGTTGTAGGAACACGCCTAAGAAAATTTAATTTTTTTAATATGTTAGAAAAATCAGGAATGTCAACGAACACCAGACTAGCACCAGTCTCTTAAATGTCATTTATGCTGAGGTCAAAATTTGATAAAAAATTGTGGGCCGTTTTTTGATACAATAATAAACCAAATTTAAAGGTGCCTAGATCTGTCGCAAAATTAGTCGGGAAGTACTCCAATTTTCGAAAAAGTGTACATGACCTTATTTCAAAATCTGTCTTTAAGTATTCGATTTCATTAAGGGACAACATCTCTAACTTTAATATTTTAGTTGGAGGTAAATGCCGAACAAAATTGAACTTTTGCAATTTTAGAAAAATTTGGTATTTTAAGGAACATGAGACTTGCATCATTCTCTTAAACGTTCTTTACACTATCCAGAAAAAAGAAAAAAAATAATCAAAAGATTTCGAGCGATTTTATTTGAAAATGTCTCAGGGACCTAATGTAAAGGACCCTTCAAAATGTTTCCGTCACTAGATTTTTTGATTCAAGGACCCTCAAATAAGGATTCTGGCCAAAAGACGTGTTAAAGGATTTTTTTTTAATTTCTCGCCTTTACTAAAGGAAGAAGAAAACGTATTGTAATCGTGGCCGGAAAATGGAGAATTTTCGACTTAAACCTCTTATTGCCGCGCCCTGGTACCGAAATAGTGGGTAAGTCTAGTTCCTAAACAGAAAAAATCCTCTAACACGTGGTATATACTGAATCCATGTATTGTGCGTTGTTGATACAGAAAAGTCGATTGGCGGCAACACGTCAGTATCAATCTGTCTGCCCCTCTGGGCACAAGGCTAGCGCATAATCATTCAGTTGATTTTCTCTAAAATTGAAATCCCACAATTGTTCTGGCTGATGTCGCGACCTCTGGAATTTCGAACAGATATTTTAATTTTTTGGGGGTTAATTTTCAAGCCACTCGGACATTTTCAAACTTTTCAAAAGAAACAATCAAAAGATAGAAAGGAAGACACCATTTTTTTTATTAAATTTACTCATCTGAAAGGATAATAGACGCTTAAGGCAATGATGCTGGTCTCATTTTTGTTAAAATCTCTCATTTTTCGAAAATTACAAAAACATTAAAAAATTTTCGGCGACTTTCTACAACTATAATATTGAAGATGGTGATTTTTCCTAAATAAAATCTTTTTCTTAAAAAGAGATTTGAAAGTAAGGTCAAGTTCAACTTCTCAAAAATGTGAGTTTACGAGAATGTCTACCGTAATACAGGCAATTAGAGGAATCTCAAAAAACACTCCAATTTTTTTTATTTAAATTTTCTCCACATTTATAATAAGGGACGGTAAAAAATTCAGTGCTAGTCCAATTTCCTGCCATTGCTCGATTTTTCGAAAATTGCAAAAAGGTTAACATTTCTAAACTACAAAATTGAAGATAGAGATTTGTCCTCAAAGTCTTTTGTACCAAATCAGACCTTTAAAAAAGTTAATGTACAGTTTTTTGAAAAATGAGTCGTTTTTGTGTAATTTGCGCATTTTTTAAAATATATTTTCTCAAAATTCGTTCCAATTTTTTTTAAATTTCCACGTTTAGAAGAAGGGTATCTTAAAAGAATGGCGCAATTCTCATTTTCATTCAACTCAAAGAAACTTCACCGCGAATTTTATCATAGAAAGTTTGAGATCGTGTTGTTGAAGGGATTCTAATACTTTTCCTCCTTGTATAGAGTGTAAGGAGGAAAACTAAAAATATTTTTTTATGGCGGGACGGATCTGAAATTGGCTTCCTCGTGAAATCCTTTCTGGAACCGCCCGTGCTCTTCATCAGTGCAGTGCCTTTTACCCGGAGGTCATATGGTTAGAGTCCCGACTGAGGCAGGATTTTCGACAATAAGCAGGGTCGAATTGATCCGCTGCCTAGCGGAGAATTGCAACGGCAGGCTGACTTTGATCGGAAGTTTTCCATTACTTCCCGATCGACACCAGGCGAATGCCGAAGCTGGACCGTAACAAACGGTCCGCGGATCGTGCGTGATCCTTCATTCCTCTTCCTTGTCCTTTCTTCACCACACGTACGCTTACTTGCACTATTCGTACACTACCACACATATGGGGAGCTTAGAGCTTGTTCCGGCTGGGGCGGTGACCTGGCTCGTTGGGCAACACCCCGTAAGCACGACGGGTAGGCAGGTGCCATATCCCGCCATAGAGCGGGGAACGATCACCGCCATAAACGCATGCACTACACTTACGGGAACAAAATAGCCCTTGAAGTTGACGCGCCCGGGAACACTACTCAATCAACCAAGCTCCTGTGGCACACGCGCCCCGCCCGGGCGCGAGACGTACCTGCGTCGGAGAGCGCGTGCGGTTGGTCGACTGCTCGGGGACCGCGCGCGAACTGCATTAAGTGAGCGCTGGCTCAGTGAACATATCAGCAGTGAACATATCAACTACTCCTTGACCCCTGAGCAGGCGCGGATGCTCTGGGTTAACCTTTGCTATATTAATGATCCAAGAACATTTAAAAAAAGTTGTAGAAAATCAATTTAATTATTCTGCGCCTGGATACCGCGCCAAGGCCGGCCTGTTGATTCTATAAGCAATAACAGCGTAAATGCAATTCTGCTATTTTGGTTTGTTGTTTCAGAAGGAACAGAAATATAATTTGACTTCTTTTTCACGTCTTAATTTGACTTTTTTTGTCTTGTTTCTCACGCCATTAATATTTGCATTTGGGCGATTTCTTCACATCATCGCTTTTTGGGGTGCAAGTGCATGAAATTATGTGTTATAATATTTCTGTAACAAACGTTTTCTGTGAAAATAATTTTCAGTTCCACCCAAACGCTATTTTCTCCAAATTTTTACTTTCTCGCTACCATTTATGCAGTGGAGAGAAAGTTATGTAATGCGGCGCGAAAGAACGACGAATTTTTGACAGAAAAACTCTTATTACAGGGCCTTGGTAACGAAAAAGAGGATACATTTAGAAAACTCCCTCTAACACATCATGTCGCCAGAATCCATGTTTTGTAGGTCAATGAAACCCAAATTAGAATGCTGCCAAAATGTCCTTCTGTGAACCACGCTAGCGCCTGAACCGTTCAGCCTATTTTTTCCAAAATTGATGTTCTCCAATAGATCTGGCTGAAGTCGCTTGAATTTGAAAAGGTGATTTTAATTTTGGAAGTAATTTACATGAAGCACCTGGGACACTTTGCACTTAAAAAAAGAGGCTCCATCTTTGAATTAAATTTTGTTGTTGGATAGTGTGAATGACGTTTAAGAGAATGGTGCAGATCTCATTTTCATTATAAACTCGGATTTTTTGAAAATTGCAAATATTCAAACTTTTTTGGGAGTTCCTACAACTACAATTATGAAGATAGAAAATTAATAAGAAAATATTCCTTGAAGATTATCATCTTTTCTTTATTAAGATCTATTCTTTTGTTTTTTCAAAAATTAAAGAAATGTTTTTTTAAACAATCTCAGCTAGGTCTCATGTTTGTTAAATATTCTGATTTTTTTTTAATTGCAAAAATTCATATTTTTTCGGCGTCTTTCTACAACTACAATTATTAAAACTAACTTTTCTCTTAATGAAATATGTTCATAAAAAACATATCTTCAAATAATGTCATGTTTAATTTTTCGAAAAGATGAGTATTTTTGCGAATTTTGTGTATAACCGGAATTGTTATTTTCTTTAAAATATCTAAACCATTTTTTCTTATTAAATTGGACCTTAGAAAGCGTAAAGGATGCTTATGAAAATGATGCAGGTGTCATGTTTGTTGAAATGCCTGTTTTTTCGAAAACGTAAAAAATAAAAAAAATATTCGGCGTCTTCCTACAACAATTGTGAAGATACAATTTTTACTTATTAACGTAAGAAAAAGTATGATAATCGTGCGCCGGAAAACGGCGAATTTCGACAAAAAAAACTAGTATTGTCGGGCCCCGGTAACGAAAAAGTAGATAAATCTAGTTGCTAAATACAGAAAAAATATTCCTCTCAGACATGGTGTAGCCATCCATGTTTTGTGCGTTCTTGATACCGAAAAGTCGATTGACGGCAAAACATCGGTCCGTGCGTCTGAGAACAACGCTAGCGGATAAATCGATCAGCCGATTGTCTCCAAAATTGATATTCCCCTATCGATATTGCTGTCGTCACGGCGCCTTGAATTTGAAATTGATATTTTAATTTTGGGAGGTACTTTACAGGAAGCCCCTGGTGCCAAAAATGGTCTCACCATTAACTTAATAAAAATCAACCTTCTGTTATATTCTACTATATCTGTAATCGACAGCTGGGCAGCCAAAAACAAAATTTTAATCAATCCGTTAAAACAGCAGCCAAAATATATTCATTAATACTTTACAACCCCCCCCCCATCCCCGTACAATTGAACCAAGATCTGTACAATGGCACTTTCATAACACACCTATAAAATGCCTAAGCCTTTTCTTAGACACCCAACTCCATTGAAAACCACATCCCATCGACAATAATGTTATACAAGCAAAAATTAAATTACACCAACTAAAACCAATACTCATTAGATCTTCTAAATTACCATACAATACCGCCTTACTGCTTGACACATCTATGCCGCAAACGCATAACCGCATGCCCTCACTGACTGTTCATAGGGACAAAAATGCGGTATAATATTACGTAATCGTTTCTAAGGGCGAGGAAGTATGTGCTGTTTTACCTTCAGTTTTTATGACACACACGGTTGTAAACATCTTCACTTTTATATAATAGAGTATTATTCAGGTGTACAAGTACAGAGTACGGTCGAGAATACGAAGTAAGAAGCGAGTGTGTATGGATAAGATGTAGGGGTTCGAAAATTACGAGATATCCGGTTTAGATTTCACTGAAATACAAAAATTGAATTTTTTTTCCTATTTCTGAAATAAAAATTGTTTTTTGTTGAGAGAATAAAGCAACTCACAGAACAACTTAAAGCTTACGTTAAATAATCTTCCATATGTAAATTAAATAATATTTATTCGTATCTTTCAGTTTCACAAAGTCATAGTATTTTTATTTTATGGTCATTATTGAAAAGTTCATGCAACTAGATAATCTCCATCGGTGACTGTGTTATTTGAACACTGTAAGTGTGCTATTGCACCATCAGATATTAATGACTCGTGATAACTTTTGCACTCTGTTGAGTAACAAGTCGCCGTGCTTAATAAGAGCTTGGTACTGCCAGTTTTTTGAATCCGGACGGTTCGTTTCTACGACTCCTCCTACTTTATCAATCTTGCAATGTAAACGCCCTGCTGCAATGAAGCGAGACACTTCCCTGAAAGCAGGGGAAAAAGAAATACGTCACACATATATTTGTACGACAAGCATTATCTTCAATTACATTTTCTTCCTATAACCCGGTCTCTCCTACGTGAAAATTATAGGTAAAATAAGTGCCATGCCATGGAATAAAATACTAAAACTAAACAAATCTTAAAAGGCCTCAATAATATTACTGATTTAGAATGGTCGAAGTACATTCAAAATTAGGCTTCAAAATAATGCAAAAGAGATATAATTTACAGAACATGAACACACTGAAATCATGCAAGGTAGGGAAGAGTCAGACAAAATTTTAAATAAGTCAACAACTTCAATTTTATTATGAATAGGCCTTAGAGATAATGAAATAAATTTGAAGATGAAATGCAGTAGAGGGGTTTTCATGTCTGAAGAAATCAAGTATTACTTTAGAATAAATCGATTTTTAGTGATAAGGGGACTTGGACATACATCGTATATCGTTCCAATCAATAAATAAAAGAATAATGTTATGTTATCCATGTCCTGTTGTACAAACATTCTTAAAATTAATTCATTACCGACTTACCGATCAATAAAATCAACTGTCACACCGAAGCACTTCGCCATTGATGGTAAAGACAAGCTTCGGTACGATTCCAGTAACTGTGCATATGCCACAATTCTCATTTCCCGAACATAATATCGATAATGTGGGAAAAGAAAAAAGTCAAACTTCAGAAGTCTCTCTACAACAGCTGGAAAAGGAAGGAAAAAACAAAAACTGTTAATATATTGGCAAAAATTTGTAAAAAATATTAGCACACTTATTCACACTAACATTACTAATATTCCTTATGTTTAGTTTCTCACTGGTGCTAACGCAGTATTCAGTTACGTAATGCTGCGGGAAAACACAGCAAATTTTCAACAGAAAAACTCTCATTGCCGAGCCCTGTCAACGAACAAAGGATAAATCCCGTTGCTGGAAATAGAAGCAAAAATTCTTCTAGCACATGCATACCCATGGTGTAACAAGAATCCATGTTTTGTGGGTCCTTGACAGCGAAAAATAGATTGACGGCAAAACGTCTGCCCATCTATTTGTGAACCACGCTAGCGACTAAACTGTTCATTTTCTCCAAAATTGTTATTCTCCGATCAGTCTGACTGATGTCACTGAATCCTGGAATTCGGAACCATGGGATCCTGGTTGAATTTGAAACCAACATTTTAATTTTGAGGAGGACTTAACATGAAACCCCTGGGACATTTTGAAGATTTTTTAAAAAACTGCATCAGTTTTATGAAGCTAGGTTATTGGATATTGTGAAGGACGTTTAAGAGATTGGCACAGGTCTCATGTTCGTTTAAAACCCTGATTTTTCGATAATTATGAACATTAATTTTTTTCGGCGTCTTCGCACAACTACAATTATGAATTAAAGTAATTTGTTTCTTAATGAAATATGTTCTTCGAAAACTTGTTTTCATTTAAGGTCATTTTCAATTTTTCGAAAATACGAGTACTTCTGCGTAATTTTGTCAAAAATCTCCAATTTTTATTCTTCTCAAAATCGGGACCAAATTTTTTATTAAAGTTTGACTTCAGATAGTGTAAAGGACGCGTAAGAGAATGGTTCAGGACTCATTTTCGTTGAGTCCCTAATCTTTCGAAAATTGCAAAGATTAAACTTTTTTTCGGCGTCTTCCTACAACTACAACTGAGAAGCTGAATTTTTTTAAAATAAAATGTGTTCATAAAAACAATTCTTCAAATAAGTTTTAACAAAAACAAAATTCTGGAAATTGTGCTTTTGCAATGTTATTTTTTTGTATATATTTAATTTTTTGCCCAATAAATCCTAATTGGATTAATTGCGACTAAGGTTATTATATAGTGACGCTATATGCCGCGAGGGCCTTATTATAATATTAACCCATATTTTGGTACTGTTCGGGTAAATTACGAGAAGCTTCTTCGTAAAGATCACACCATTGTATGTAACCCAGCCGTGTTGTTTTAGTCCATAATTTATAACCACAGCTGATGTTTCCCTTTATGAATTTTTTCACACCATGCCTCCCATAATTTGGTTCACAGTCTCATCAGCACTATGAATTTCTTCGCATAGAGCAAAGTATTTCTATTTGATAGTGGCATTTTCATTTTCTCCGCTTTCTTCATCAGTGTTATCATCAGAATTGTCAGGCGGAAAGACAGTAATACCTAAATTTTCCAGGACGATTGAATCACTATTTTCTCCACTTTCTCTAACAGTTCCTGCAGAGTTAAGTATTCTTAAGAAGACACATTGCACCATGGAGGAAAGAGGTACTTCGGCAAACCGACTTTTGTTCGTTCTGCGTAACAGCAGTTTGCGTCACGAACGTGACCACAGTACGGGCACTTCGTTTGAAAAGGTGGCCATTTTCCGTGGAGCGCGAAAAGGGGTTAGAAACAGTTTGAAAGTGGTACAAAGTAACAATTTTCAACAGTTACCAACCAAAAATAACCCGATGAAGGTGTTCAAGATGAAATATGCTTAATAAGAAGTGCTTCATAGATATGTTTAAATGACTTGTAACGAGGTGATAATTTTGGTAAATGGCTGCGTTTAAAATTCTCGCAAATATTGTGACGCAACCCGGCGTGTGAAGCCCATTGGCGCATACGAAGCGCAAGAGCCCTCCTATATTGCACCAAACCGTATCATAATTAGCCACTTTATAAAGAACATTCGAAATGTCTCAAACAATAATGATGGGTATTCTAAACTTCGCCTGTATAATTTCACTCTACTATTCATTAATTCCAAAGTTCAACATTAGTTTGAAATAATTATTAAACGCTTAACAATTCCGAGTCCTTTTAAAAGAACAGTACTAAATCTGGGTTAACAGAGCTCATGTACAATTTTATAAAAATATGAATAGTGTGACGTTATTTTGCACATTTTAATTTCCCGTGCTCCATTTGCTGGCCTTCAGGAAATGTCATATTGGAATGAGATTCTGGTATTCAGCCCTGCGAGTCGGAAACTGTAGTTCTGTGAATTTGTCTCATTGTTAGAACATGGATTAGCTGCGTGAAACGTAGTTTTAATTGGCCATTTTGTTTTTAATTGGCAATATTTGCTTGAAAATATTTAGTTTTCGATTTTATGATTTATAATAAGGTTTACAAAAAATGATGACTGAGATGAGTTATTTCGGACATAAATTGCTGTATAAATAGTATTACGTAACCATTACTAAGGCCGAGAAAGTATGTGCTGTTTGAGCACCACTAGTTAAGACCAGACTTGATTAAGAAAAAATCTCTATCTTCAATAAAGTAGTTGTAGGAGGAAGTCGAAAAGGTTTAAAACTTTCACAATTTTCGAAATTATAGAAGTTTTCTTGAATATACGGCCTGTATCGCATCAGTCGGTACATTTTGTTCTATTCGAGGAAAACATTTGAGGTATTTTTGAGTGTCGTAGGGACTTTGACGTAAGTTCTCCCCAAAATGAAAAAAAAAATCAGCTTACTTTCTGAGTAAGTTTTCATATCAAATGCTTTATTTTTACTTCACTAAAAATATAATATGTGTAATAGTCCTGAAAATAATTATGAAAATTAATATTTTAGTAGTGAATTATTTAATAAGTACCTAAATTTTTAAAGAAATCTGCGTAATGTCCATTATACAAAGAAAGCAAGTATGCTTTCACATCTAGATTAGTGTGAAGAACTTCTGAAATTTCTGCTCCTTGAATAATCTGAAACAAAATCACAAGTTAGAAATAATTACATTAGTGAAGAAAATAAATGTGGTTTATTAATGTGTATGGCGAACAGCACTTTCCCATCATTAATTCATATAATATTTTACTAAAGTTTAAACATGCGGTAAAAAGTTCAATCAGCTCTGTCTTTCATTTGTACTTTTTTCTTTAATATCAGTCATTCAATATTGTAAATTGTAACAAATCGAAGTTTGAATAAACACAGATTTGTATTCTTAGACGTTTCGAAGAAAATGTAATTTTCTTCCAACTTTAATGATTGTTATGATCACACTTGTTATTTCTACCTGACTGTTCTTTTCTTTATATTTAAGTTTGCTGCATTAATATATGAAGGACATTGGAGAGAAGTCTGTACAGAAAATAGTATTTCGTATGATGGAGTAGTTATCATACTTTCGATCAACATGTAGCTGAATACACTACGAACCCTATCGCCTGAACGGGGAGGGGAATGGACCTCCGATGTCATTTCTTCGCCAGTTGGCAAACGCTGTTCTAAGCAGTGCAAGGAGCGCTTCAGTTTAAAACTCCCACTTCGTATCATACGAGCACTTTTAACATTACAATGTTACAATTACAAAATTAACATAACAAACAAACATTACAATTACAATAACATTACAACTCTTCATTTTGTAGACTTTCCTTATAACTTGCTCTCTTGGATCGCCGTCACATAGGACGAACCATAAGCGGGAGCTCATTTTATGCTGAATTAATCATTTTGTAGAAGAAGCACGTCCGGAGAGGAAGTTTCAAGGTGCTCTTTCTCGGAGCTGTAGGTCGACCTGCAACGCGGGTGGTGGTTGTGGGGAGGGAGATGGGAGCTTAGTTTAATATGGTCAATTTATTGATAACACAGATCAACAAGGTTTAATTTTCTTATAAGCCGGTATGTGTTTTTAAAGGTTCTTGGGACGAGAAATTCAAATCTGATATATTAGATTTTGCTGTCAGACACGTGTAAATCAAAGGTAGATGCGGGGGTTGGGGATGTACGAGGTAGAAAATAAACACATTGATAACTTTCTTATCAACATATTATAAAAAGTGAAATAAATGATCTAAAATACAAAAACATTTCTTTTTCCAAATCTTTTCTATAGAATTATAGACGCAATGATAAGGAGGCAAACTAATCTCTCTGTGATCCATTGCTTTCGCAATTTCATCTAATTCGTACTGCTTTCGTGGGCTGGCGTGAATTCTACAAATTCGGAGTAATTCTGCTGTAGTCATGGATGGGTCGTAATCAATTCCATTCTTCTGCAGCCAATCACATACTTGTGACTTGCGTGTGTGTGTGAGTTCGGCGTCTTATTGAAACTCATGGAATACTAAGGAGCGTTGTCCATAACAACTACTAAATTTGTACGCAGGTAAGGCAGAAATCTGTTCTTGAACGTGACAGAATTCTCTGAATGAGACAGCATTCATTTTCGTGTGGCAATCCGCACTCTTTGAATTTTTTGGAGAGGAAAACAATTTTTGCTTCAGGCCTAAATCCAGTCTCGGCGGACCCTACGTGACAAACAATAAACTGCGCCCCCTTTCCTACCGGCATTTTCAATCCTCCTGCTCCATCCCGAGTTTGCCAGAAATATCTTCTGATTTACACAGGTTTCATTCATATAATAAATGCATGTGTTAGGTTCTCGAGTGCGAATAACGTGCATTTTTCTTAAAAACCTAACACTAGCTTCCACAATGTCACTGCGTTCCATGAGGAACTGTCTACCATCTTTGCATTTAACACATTCAAAACCTATAGATTTTAAAATGCGGTATATTGGCCTCACACTTCCCTTATATGCGATGTCTGTTTGCCACTTCTGGGTTAATTTCTCTGCAGTAGGGTGTTCACCTCAGTCGTGAAATTCTATTACAGTTTGCCGCATTATCGTTTTGTCAAAATCGTCCAGCTTTGTTCCGGTACGTGATTTTCTGCTGTGTTTCCCAGGTGATTTCAGAAGCATGGATCCCGAAGCAGCAAGAGATGATTTGGCAGTCTTCAAAATGCGTCGAACAGTTTTTACTGCAATGTCTCAAGCTGCCGCTGTCCGCTGTAGTTCTTTGAGAACGGCGAGAATAGGGTGATCTGGGTCCGCTTCCTTCTTGAAGAATTAATAAATGCACACACTACGTTTCGCGCTTGACTTCTCAGCACTTCGCTCTTACACATATTAAACTGTAATCTTTGTTAGAAAAAACAACACGATGATGCAAGAAACGAGTGGATATGCGTGAGGAAACATGGGAACTCCGGTCTCTTCCCCAGTGAATAATATACTGAAGTCGATTTGCTTGTGGGTTTTCCTTGTAACTGCGCATCTCCGGCCATTCTACTTCCAAACTGGCGGCCAGTATAACACCAAACGAGAAAACGTATGTTCCACGAACGTAACGCAAAACTTTCTAGAAAACAAGAGGTAACAACTACTGTAACAAGTCAAAACACCTGGTTTTATTTGAACAGAAGAACGGCAACAAACAATATAAATACGACGAAAATGTATGCATATAGAACGCTTATATCCAAGGAGTACGCGTTGTCAGGGCGACCGGTAACAAGAAATTATATTCCATGCGCGGACAGGACGCTATTATTTTGGGAGAAAGAAACAAGGCCGAGGGAATGTATAGTGTAAAGAGGCAGTGAAAATTGTTGTTTTGTGAAAATGTCAAAATACTTCCTCTTTTGCGCGAACGGTCGCATCAATGAAAACGGAACGAGTATTTTTCAGCTATGGTTGGGCTAAGTGGTTCAAATATAGAGACGTGGGCGAGATGTAAATAGTTTGCCAATGTTAAGTGTTGTACAAGTTAAAAATGTAATGTTAGTTTATGTTTTATCATTTCTAGGAAAATAATTTGTTAACAATAAAATATTATTATAAAATATTATTTTCTTCCTAACTCTGATGAATGTAAGAAGAGAAAGTATTGTAATCGTGCGCTGAAAAAAGGGCGAATTTTCGGCAGAAAACTCTTATTGACCTCCTTTAACTATAATATTATAAATATATATTTTTTCCTTAATGCTATCCTTTCTTTCAAGACATTTTGAAATATTATAGATCATGTTTTTTTTTTCG
This sequence comes from Gryllus longicercus, assembly GCA_038098605.1. Lineage (NCBI taxonomy): Eukaryota > Metazoa > Arthropoda > Insecta > Orthoptera > Gryllidae > Gryllus > Gryllus longicercus. The sequence continues at coordinate 3,331,885 of JAZDUA010000079.1, forward strand.
AAAATGAAAATTTTTGTGACATTTTAGGCCTAATATAGACAATTTCCTATTTTTTAAAACATTTCGCCCCTCAAAAACAGCTCCAATTATAATTTGCCCTCGTATGTATCAAGGGACGGCAAAAAATATGGTGCTAGTCCCACTTTTGGTAAAGTCTTCGTATTTTCTGAAATTGCAAAAAGTTAACATTTCAAAACCACAAACCGTTTTACGCATTAGATCAGGCCATACCAAATTTTACCATAGCCATATACTGGGGACTATACTTAACCCGCTTGCAATTGCTCGCTGAACATCCTTCAGAAAAGTCCCCGATACAATTCCGTCAGACCTCCATTTTTTGATACAGAAAGTTTTAATTCTATTCTAACTGATGATAAATACAGAAGTAATGTAATAACATTTTGTATTGAAATAGGTGTTTTGGACAATATTTAACCATATTAGAATAATGTAATCTGTTACTTCTTTCTGTAACAAGTATCATTGATGTAATTTTAATGCTTTTGTATCAAAGAACCTCAATATTGTAGAAACTTAATATTGTTAAAGTAGAATATTGTGTTTATTTATTTAGGCTTCAAATATACCCTAGTGGGTCAAATGCCTCCTGACTGAGGACGAGTGATAAAGCCGCACGTCTTCGGTTGCGCAGCTGGGTTGGTGGCGCCGTCTATCTTCCGTTGGTCCGTAGGCTTCACCGTGTCGTCCTATCTTTTGCCGTTGTGGTCCAGGTCCCGCCCGCTGCTTCACGGAAGAAGCGCCTCCAGCCTTGCCTTGGAACCCACTTTGTAACTGTGTATGCCCATCTGCGTTTATTTAGTCGCTAATAACCTAATGCTGAGGCGACAAAAAAGTCCAAAATAGTGATTCTACAACAGCGCATACTTTCAATAGTATCAGTTACGTAATATTTCAATACTGCGATTTCTGTTCGTATTAACACATCTCAGCCAACATATTACTTGTAATACTCGTTACCAATCCTAACGCAATAGGTGCAAATATTAATTTTCTAAAACTAATACATCAATATAAATTCGCTAGTCCAAAACTGCATTCAATATAACGAGAAGCATTATCGCCCAGCAATAAAAAAAAGCAATGATTTTCAAACTGCCCTATATCGCCATTGCATTTTCGCTGCCATTGTGTTATCGTGGCATATCTCGAGAAACTTTCTGCAGAAAAAAAAAGAAAAGAAAATTTGAATTTGCCACTTTGAAGATAACAAAAATTACGCGAAACACACACACACACATATATATACATATATATATATATATATATATATATATATATATATATATATATATATATATATATACAAACAAGTTCTTACGTAAAGATCTCATTCTAAAAAATCAGTAAGTAAAATGCGTAAAAAATAATGTAGTTTTGCAAAGTTAATTTTTATAATTTCCAAAATTCTGAGGGTTCAACAAAATTGAGCCCAGTGTCGTTTTCAAATCGTTCTTTCCTGCATTCCAGAAAAAAAAATTGCAAGAAAAGTACTCTTATTTTCGAAACATTGCACATGGCCTTTAATAGCTCTTTCAAAAACAAATTTCATTAAGAAAAAAATTTCATATAGTAGTTGTAGGAAGAGTAAAAAAATATGAACTATTGCATTTTTTGAAAAATTTAATAAAAATCTTGGAGCAATGTTTTGAAAAAATGGAAAATGTAGAGGCATCATCTAAAGTATCCTCAAAAATCAAACTATATTTCAAATTCGCAGGGTGTCGAGTTCGGCAAGATGACAGGGGAATATCAGTTTTGGAGAAAATTGCGTGAAGGCGTTACCGTTGGCCACGGATGGAACGTTTTTGGCAAAACGTAGATTCGAAGTATACAGTGGAGGGAACAATTTTTTCCTTATCGGGACACTGAAATACGATTTGTTCTCTCGAAAACTAGCTTTTTTTCGCAGCATTACAATACTTTCTCTATACTTCGTAAGTGGTATGCGAGTACGTAAAACGTACAAGTTAATGTTTCATTATTGGGATGATAAAATTAATTGGGGATGATTTCAACGAATTCTGTATAGATAAAAAGGGAGAATAATTGAATTATCTTACTTCTACTCCTCACTATTAGGAGGTAAAAGCTGTAAGTTCTGCACGTTTGAACCATATGGGAAGCCTCCAGTTCTTATTTTTCAAATATTGTGCCTTATATGTCAATTATTACTTCTATAATGTCTTTTTAAATCGCCGTGCGCCAAACGCGGTTTTTCGTGCTTGTTTTCCGTGTGCGAAATGTTGTTTTTTCACAGTGTTCGAAACATCGTGAAGCGTATGGGGAACATTGCGAAGCATGTGAGAAACATCTGTAATGATTCGCTATTGTCTTTCGTTTTTAAGACGTCTTTGTTTATTATTTACAATCAATAGTGTTACGACATTGAGTGGAATCCATTTACTTTGGTAGAAGTAAGGTATTTCTAGTTATTTGATATTTAATTTATTATCCTTCAGTTGACGCATTGCATTTCGCTCAAGGCGTGTTAAAATAGTAGTTTAGGCAATTACTTCATAATGTTAAGCTTTATTATATGAGTACATGTTTTGAAAACGAGCTACGTTAGGAGCGAGTTTTCAAATTTGTACAAATGCAATATAGCAACATTCTAAACGAGTTGCATATGCTATTTTTTTGTATTGAATTGAATTGCCTTATTTTACGTGGCGAGACTCGGGCCATCAGGCCCACTCTTCCGTCTGACCACGCAAATTTCGCTACGCTCCAGTGATCAACTAGCAGAGAAAGGAGGTATTTCTTGGGCGAGAAACAGGCGATTTGAATTTAGCTCAGAGGCGTCATTTAGGCTTGAGGATCTTTTACATGCAAGTAAATCTACTAACACGGGACAGCCGGCTTTAATTCCCCTCCGAAGGAAGGCGTACGAAGGATTTTAATCGCCCTTAAAAATCCACGGCTTCGATCGGGTTAGAACCCGCGAACTTGGGTACAACAGTTCGAAGTAACAGCATATAAGTATAATTATTATATATTTAGAATTATATAAGTAGTATTATAATGCAGTATAACAGCATTATAACATTTTTAGAGAATCAAACTTAATTTTGCGAAACAACTTCTTTGTGACGTCTCGTGTATTTGACATTGTGCGAGAAAACGGCGGACGACTGTTCTGATCAGAGAGTATATATCTGATTACCTTCACCTCCGCACGATTCCCTCGCTGCGATTGGCTGGAAGTGTAATGACCAAATTTGGCTATTTTTATACCCTTTTATAAACGATTTCTTTCTACAGAAAAAAGTCGTTTATTATGCTGGTATACGAAAAAAATAGCATACGCAACACGGGCGTGAGATGATTCGCGCCATTGTTACGTAAGTTACTATTGCCCTAGTTTATACGTAAGTGAACGGGCTGCAATAAATCTTGGTCCCTTTGGAATATCCTGTCTCGGTAATCAGGCCTTCCCTTCCGGTCGCTCTGCGTGAGCCAGGGGGTCCCGTGGGCCACTCTCCCCTCCCAAGACATTTTCTGTTATTTCACTAATTTTATTCTAAATTATAACTGCATATAGATCGCATTACATCCAAAGCGGTTTTCTGTTTACGAACACATTCGTACATTTTTTGTCGATTTCATGCTAACAAATTAAAACAAATATTTAAAAAGTATTTATGAGGATCTGAAGTGAAAAATCCCCCTTTCAATACTTTGCTTCCGCTACTGGTGAGAGCTGAATCTCTCTTCAGCTGGCACTACAACAATCGGTTACCAGCAACCCAAATACGCCACCATGTGAAACTATTTAAGGTGGTTAGAGCGAGATAAGCGTTACGTTTAACATGCCTTTTTTATTGTATTAATCGAAAGATGCGAGGTTCTTCTATGTTCTGGTAGAGTTTGAATCGATTTTACCGTCCAGTTTTTGCGTAACGAGACCGTAAAGTTTGCTGTTTTAACATGGGCTTTTATAGTGACCTGGCAGATCTGACCTGAAATTTTAAAATTGTGAGAAAATTAACTGTTAAACATGTTTTTAAAAACTCTTCTTTTGGTAGCTAGCGCATTGAAGAATCAATATGCGCAATTTGAATATACTCTACCGTTTCAAATAGGAGAATTTTGCAAAATTATAAGCCTAAATCAGTCCAAAGGGCGCTTTCTAGAGGGTCGGGACAGTGACGCGCATCTCGGCAACACCGCGCGGTCAAAGCGCTTCATTCAAATCGAGTGACTAGAACTGCAAGAGTTCGTACATTCCTCTGGATCATCTGGGTGCAATTAAAATATCACTCTTGGAGAACATTGCGTTTTATAGTAATCAGATATTCAGAAAACTGGAATTTGATGGATATAATGATTAGTGCGATCTGAATGAAAATCTTAATTCAATTAATATTGACTCACTTTGATACTACTCCCTGAGAAAACGGGTTATCTTGAGAGCTTACAGAATTTTGCAGTACATTCAGTACAGTATTATTATTTACTATTGTGCCGTACGTCAGTTTCTTGCTCCTGAACAATGATTATTTATTCAATTATTGGAAAATTATTCATATTTTCTTTTTTATTAAGGAGATACGCAGTGGATTGTCATTGTGTTTTGTACCACAGATGCTTACACAGAACTCAAAGCAACTATCTTTAGCATAGATCAGCACCTCAATCGGTATTGTTACTGAAAGGGCATTCAATTCAGAAATAAATAAGACTTTGTAGTGACTCAAATGTGTTGTAATGATAAAATACTGTTTTGCTGGTGTTAATAAAATGCTGGGGTTAAATAAAAACATATTATGAAATGTTATGGTAACCATTCAATTTATAGGTGAATGCAGAGCTGGATTTCCTCCTAGCAAAATAAGACTTGGGACTCCCATCCTCGTGCCCGGTATTTAAAATAAATATTAAAAACTTCATAAAACGTTTTTATTTGAATAAGCATTAATCAAATAGTTTACTGAACAACAATATTTGATTTTAAAAATAAATTGAACGGAACAATAAGAAACAAAAAAAGTATTTGTAAATGATAAATTTAAAAAACAATTTCTACTTTGAAAGCAATTTGTTAATCTGTATTGGAACAATGCAATCAGTAATCTGTATTGGAACAATGATATATTCTATCATAATTAGTGTTTTTAGATTTATTCATAATTAGTTTTGAAGATTTTTCTGAAGAAGTGCCCAGTTTAGTTTTGTGTTTGAAAGCCTATAGTATTTAAAACCGCTTGAGCAAATTTAATAATTACATTTGTAATTAATAATTACATTTTATTGAAATTGTAACAGGAAGGATATATTCAGCCTTTGGTAGATTGAGTACTTTAATAGAAACTTCTGTTCTCTTCAGCACTATGTTTTATCTAATTGTTTGCATTTTCTGAACAATAATGAAGCATTTTGAGTGGTACTCATATCTTAATTTCAAAACATTTAAACCTTCCTTCATTTTGAGTGCAACATCAAAACAAACGATTAAAAAAATATGCCACTTAGAAATATCTTTTGAAGATTTTATCTCCAACAATGGTATACATTTATTATTGAAGATCTCAATATTACAGCTCTCAAAATTATCTGATGCAGTATTTTCATTTTATTAGCTTTCACTTGAAATGTACTTTACACAAAAATTTGCATCTAAATCGATATCATAACATGATATAAAAGTATACTGAAAATCATAGTTTCTATGAATTATATAACCGCACCGCTGAATACAATACGGCTCATTGCAATTGCAAAAATAGTTCTAAAATTTCAATCAAAACTATTAAAACATTAAAAATTGATCATGAAGTTTAATTAACTAAGCAAAAATAAAGTAGGGGAATAACAAAAAAAATATTGTGATAAGAAAGATAATAAGAAGCAGTAGGAGTTAATGATTACGATTTCTGTCAAGTTAAATATAAAGCTTTATACAATGTTGGAGAGAACCAAACTTTTGATCTTGTTGTTAAGTGATCGAATAATCTAAGGTTTGCCTTACCATTGGTTCAGGTAATTCAAGAAATAAAAATTAGAGAGATACAAACATTGAAAAAATATTTGACAACTTTTTATTACCTCACTGTTCTCGTGATGTTGGGGGAATTATTTCGTTATCTCTCGAATTCCGCTTTGGAAATAAACCTTCCGCCAATTCGCTCAGATTGTGATATTTACGGCGTGTCGACCAGGCAACGAACAGTATTCAAAGTGATTCAAAACAATGAAACTTTGAAGAAGCATGAGCCCTGAGCAGTCATGCCAATCTCAAGAACATTACGGCGTTGCCCAATTTATTAAAGACTTTTCGCCTCACTCAAACATTGAAATTTTTGCCATTATTAGGAATTACTGCACAAAAATATGTAGATATGTGTCTATGACGTTACGTTTTATGATTTTGCTCTTACTAATTATGTAATAGTGCTTTTTTGTGTTCAATCTTGTGTTTCAATTTTTCATTCCGTGGCCACGCGATCTGTTGGTACTAGTTAAGAAACTAGTCAACGGTATCTCTTAATGTGGTATTAAAATATTTTTATTTTACATCATTAAACTAAATTAATTCGAAAAATTAAATAAAACTCAGCATAAAAGTACCTACTTCGTTTATGTAGGTCCCACAATACCCACTTATCTCGCAAATAATTTTTTTTCAACGTAATTTGCACTCTCAATCTACTAGGAAATATCTCGCTCTAACCACCTTAATTGCTAATTAATTATTCAAAAAACTTTTTTTTTTGTTTTTGCGCTAGAAATCTTTACGTGGCGAGGTAGTGTGGCGAAGCTGACCTTGTCTCGCAGCTCGTTCCTGGGCAGCGTGAGCATGCAGATGTAGACGGTGTAGCGCACGAAGCCGTTGTAGTCCATGAGCTCGTACGACGTGAAGGTGGAGGTGGTGTCGAGGAAGAGCGCGGCGGCGGCGCGGAAATGGCGCAGCAGCAGGCAGTGCGTGCCCTGGTACACCTTCAGCCGGTTGCGCCGGTCCCAGTCGCCGCCGTTCTCGATCAGGCTGGAGCAAACAGCCGGGGTCGAGCCAACCCTTCCACGCGGAGACGTCACACTCAAAGACTTTGTCACATGTTTCTTTTTGTGTTTCGACACGCTGAATTCGAATCCGAAGCCAGAATGGCTCCACCACCCTCCAATTTTGTTTTTAAATCGCGAAAACCCCCTCCCTGAAATGGTAGTTTTTTTGTTTTCGGGGGTTATCAGACGAAAGACTTGACACACGTTTCTGTATATCTGTCGACGCGCTAAATCCGAAACTGAAGCCAGAATTGCGCCTCCACCCTCCCTTCTTCAAAAACTGCTTGCAGTTCCCTGGTTATCGGCAACCGACCGAGGGCTCGGCGATTTCGGCCGGTTACCGCAATCGCGGAGAATGCAAACCTCTAGTTATACATCGTCTCAAAACCGTTTTCAAAACAGTTTAACTGTTTAATGCCCACGACGCAGGGGAGATATGACTCGATAGTGTTCGTGATTGATGATTGGTCGTGATTGATAATTATGATTTAACTGACAAACTTAAGTTGAAAACTATAATAATAATAATAATAATAATAATAATAATAATAATAATAATAATAATAATAATAATAATAATAATATTTGTTTCTTATTACGGCATCTTTTTTCTTTTAAAGATATAACATTTAGGACAATACAGACAATAATTGAAAGCACCGCAAGAATTCGTGGCAAGAAATAAAGATGTATCGGGAAGGTTATCTTTACAGTGATCTGGCTTTTTTTTTAAATTCAAGGCTTTTTCCCGGTTTTCCGGGTCTGAGAATATACACTGTCCAGGCTCTGTTTCGCACATTACAACCCTTTTTTCGGTTTATTATTTAACCTTACTATGTTACTCACGTTTCTTTCGCAACCGAGTACTAATGTGTAGAATTTTGTACAAAATCGAACTTGACGGAATTGAATGAATGATTTGACAAAATTAAATGTGTATTCCGTTGAAAATGTTTTGGAATATCTATAATACATCTTCCTGCGATAAAAATTATATTACTTTGCATCTACAGGCCTCTAACAAAGACGTCAGTAGATTATATTATATTCTTAAAAAACTGGAGATAACACTAAATAAAGTCAGCAATCGCACTCTTGAATCCACTGTTGTATGCGGTGATTTTAACATTGATTTTCCTGGTCGAATCTTTCGAGAAAGAGCAGTTTCTCAACTGAATTCATTCCTTCAGTTTAGAAATTACAATAAATGTACCTATTCGGATCACACTAAATTCAAAGAAGGCTATCGATCAAATATGAATTAACAAAACCACTACTCGATATGATATTGAAACAAGATTTAGGATACAGTGATCACGATGCATAAATTCTTACCAATATACGAAATGCGACGTTTGAGTAGATTTTTTACTAAAAGTAAAATAAAATTATTCATCAATTACTTGCTGCAAGAGTCATGGGACGCGGTTTATAATACTGTTGATACAAACCATTTTAACACTTGGTTTTCTTTTCAACAAAGAAAACTAAATATTTCACTGAAAAGTAATTCTTGAATAACACAAGGGATTAGGACATCATGAAAAAGAAACGAATTTTTTCTTTCATTTCTAAGCATCATAACGTATTTCAGGAGTTCCTCCTCTACTTTAAAAAATACAAATCATTTTTCAGAAAAGTCATACGGCAGGCTAAAATCATGAGACAAGGCAAGGATATTTGGAACTCAAATAATAAAATAAAAGCAATGTGGAATACAGTAAAAAATTCGACAAAACCAACTAGAAATCTTGTAGAGAATGTTGTTTTAAAATATAATGATAGACATGTGAACGATCCGGCAACAGTGGCTAATCTCTTTAACCAATACTTTTCGAGAATTACTGCTGTTTTCACTAAGGGTCTTCAGCTACAAGTTCAACATCAGACGTTTCCCCAAACAATCACAAACTTCTTCCGATGGATTTCTCAAAATAATCGATAGACTAAATAATAAATATTCGGCCGGTTTAGATGAATTTACGGATTGTTCGTTAAAGTCTTGTGCACCGGCCATTATATACTCGTTAACTCACATATTTAATGTATCCTTATGCACAGGACTTTTTGGAGATTTTTTAAAATAGCTAAGATTAAGCCGCGTTTAAAAAATGCAACAAAAATGAAATTCTAAGTTATCAGCCAATTTCTCTTTTGTCGGTTTTTCAAAAATATTAGAGAGACTTTTTTACGTACGAATGGAAACATTTCTTAGTAAACACGACGCGTTTTCAGATTACAAACATGTGTTTCAAAATCAAAATCTACGAAAACTGCCATATTTTCTTTTCTTACAGATATCTCATACATGACAAAAAAAGCATATATTGCAATAATTTTAGATATTTCGAATGCTTTTGACGTCATTGATCATAACGTTTTACTTTCAAAATTACCTTCGTATGGAATTGCTCTAGATTGATTATGTTCTTACCTTAAACAACTATCTCAGAGAGTAGAAATACCTTACTGGAATAATGGAACATTATGTACACACCTTTCTGATTCTTTGCCAATTGCATGTGGAGTTCCGCAGGGATCGAGTTTAGGCCCTATTCTCTTCCTACTATACGTAAACGTTATGACCTCGACGTTTAGAAACAGAACAGTTCTCGTTGCGGATGATATGAACATTCTTTGCAATAAAGATACCGTAAATAGTACAATATCAGATATTTCAAATTGGTTCCGTAATAACAAATTAATAGTAAATGAAACTCTTTCAATGCAATTTTCCATTTCAAATAAACAGCTCTGCACTCCACTGAAAAGGAACGGCGAGCCATTGACTGATGTTAAGGTAACCAAATTTTACACTTTCAGAATTCTTTCAAATTCAGCCAGTTTCAACACTGCTCGTTGTGTATATTTCGCAAATCTTCATTCCCGCCTGAGATATGGAATAATATTCTGAGGAAATACATCTTTTAGCTCCCAGACTTTTAGATTATAAAAAAGAATTGTACGAAAAGCAAGCAAACCCCACCCACGTAGTTCTTGTAAGCCTCTCTTTATTAATATAGGTATTTTACCATTACCTTGTCTCTTGATTTACGAATCAATAGTTTTTGTTAAAAATGATTTCCTTAAGGGCGAGAATATATTTTCAGCAAACGCCGATGTCTACAACACTCGACGTAGTAATATACATCAGATGAAGGTATCAACATCTCACTGCAAAACATTATTATTCAATACATGTACTACATTATTTTATACTTTCCCAGATGTCATTAAACGATTAAATTCGATAGAAAAGTTTATGTCTCAAGTAAAATCTTTTCTGATGCACAACTGTTTCTATACAATTTGAGACTATACCGAGCATCCAAAAGGAAAGTAATATTAATTTTAACAGTGACATGTAATGAATTATTTACCTTTTGGATTGTATAATTCTAAAGATCCTGTAACAAGTATTGTACTTTAGAATACGACGCCGTATGTGAATTTGGGGATAAATCTGAAAATAACGAAAAATCTGGGATTTCAAATCAAATTCCCGTTTTTTCCGGTTTTCAACGATTCCAGCTTCGCTGTCCACCCTGCTTTACTATCCCAGTGAAAAGAAGATTGTCGCAATTTGTTTTTGGACACGTGTGTATATGAGTAACATTAGTTACTTTCACATACATGCACATGTACGTACAAGCGTGCAGTCTTTGCTCACCTTTGCGCTTTCTCGATGTTCTTCGTGATTAAGTCGTGGTCCAAATAAAAAAACCCTATGCGAATGAGGTGGAAAACAATGTCCAGACGGTGTCCGAGGGATACAGTTTTCTCGTACGTCTTCTGAAATGCACTGAGGGCAGCCTCCTGAAAAAAATAATTGAATAACATATTATGTTGGCAGACTTTCTTTTACTTCTTCGCATGTCTAAACTGTTCAATTCCTCTCTTCTGAGTGCCTTTTATGAATGTCGCACATGCTTACAGTTATATTTAACCCTTTCTGTCCCACTGTAACATCACTTTCTTAGTCTGAATATATCTCTTGAATGTAATTTTAACCAATAACAACAATTTCTATGCATTTATGTAACTTATTGAATAACTTAACAATAGATTATACCTTTGTTTTGTCAATTTCTGGAGTTATTTTCTCTTTGGTGGACATGCAAGCACTATTCATGGCACTACAAATGATTTCTGAATTTCTCAGCAATGGTGAATTTATAATGCAAATGTATTTTCGATTTTGAAGAATATTGTTTAAGTAAATAATATCACAATATATGGATCTATGTAAAACCTTGGGAGATACATGCATGAGATGTTGACTGTTGACATGACTGAGCACCTACAGCACACCGAACGATTAAATGGAGGTTCATTATTATCTATGCTATGTGTGTTTAGGTAATGATCTAAACCTAAGTTGAAGCAAAGATGTATAGTAGTTATAAAGAAATTAGATCGAAAATATCAAATAACAGACATGGTGGAAGTTTGTAAACCGAGTCGATGCTCAAGATTTATAAAAACCAAGTCTGTTATTTGTGTTATCGGCTGTGAATCGTTTAATTCTTTCCGTAATTCTATCTTCTCATACAAAATAACATAAATAAGAAATACCTTTCCTCTTAATACGTACGACTGCAATGCCATCTTCCATTTTAATTCGATATGATTGTTGCTTCGGACGCGAGATTTTTCACTTCCATTCGTCGCTTGAGATCTATGAATGAAATTTCAATTGAAGGAAAAATCTCTGTCTTCAATTTTGTAGTTGTAGGAAGTCGTCGAAAAAACTTTCGCAATTATCGAAAATTCAGTTAAGAGAGACAATCAAACCCATACCACATTTGTAAGTGCATTTCACTCTATTTTTACAAGAATTTCAAAGAAAAATTTGGAGCCATTTTTGAGAAAATATTGAAAGTGTAACAAGGACTCCATGTAAAGTACATTCAAAAATTAATGTTGTTCAAAATTGCTGAGCTGCGAGTGAGGCCAGATCGACAGGGGATTATTAAGTTTGGAAAAAAACTATACGCATGTTTTAGGCGACAGTGGTGTTCAGACGACAGACGGACGGACGGACGGAAGTTTTGAAAATAATCTGCATCAAGAACCCACTTTTTCTGAATACCCAGTTTTCTATATGCTACATTAAATAGCATACACTTCTCACCTAAAGTCGTAGTAACAAGTAATTCCTAGGTATTTTAGGATCCCTGGATACCTACACCTCTCCACAGGACCAAGAACTTCCTTTTCTGCATTTACTACCAGCAATGCTACATTTCACCATGGTAATTTATAAATTGTGTGTAGAGCTTAACAGAGCTTCTGAGAGCAATTGACGAGATGGTAGATCGCCTTGAGATGTGATCCCCAAGGTTTTGAGGGCACTGACTGTAGATCTTGGCATACCCTTAGATGTTCCAAGCGTTCTACTGGCTGTGGATCTTGGAATAGGCGCCAAACACCACTGGGGGTATTCTGGCATTTGTCACTCAGAGAAGTTGGGCTGCCAGGGGAATGACTGGTTGGTATTTTACCACCTTATCCTCCCTTGCTTTCAGAAGACTAGACCCATCCTCGAGCCGGACAGTCACATCTACGCCTTCCCGGCTTTGTATTACCAGGTCAGGTTTTTTTGGGCAATCCGGAGCAATCCTAGTCCTCCAGATTGGAGGGAGTAATTTACTTCTTATTAGAAACCACTTTTTCTGTATCAGGGCCCTACAGCACGAGTTTTTTCTCGAAAAAATGCCATTTTTTGCCGCAGTACTACTACTATAATTTAATATACTACGTGTATTAAAATATAGTAAAAATAGAATGTTTGTAGTTTCCAAAGTAGGTCTTCCATTCAAAACATTTGGTTTGAATAAACTAGTGATGCTAAAGCAGCACATACTTTTCGCTCTTAGTAAGAGTTATGTAATATTATACTATTTTTGCTTATATCAACATACCACAGACAATGGGCGTTGCAAACAATGTGCGAATGCAGCAATGGGCGCAGCATACGCAACAATAGGCATACATTTTCGTAGAAATTCTTGCAAAAAAGCCATTCTTGCCGTATAGGGGTCTGTTTTAGTTTGCGTTGTTGTGGTTGTATGAAAATTCTTATATGGAATTCTTTATGGAACACAATCACTTATTTCGAATACATAAAATTATTTTTCGTGACTCCAAGATATTCAAGTGTTTGTCCCTGACTTCCTACTCAGTCTGTCCATATTCTTCGTGCTCGTCTGTCCATGTCCGACGTGCTGTGAAGACGTGTTTTGGAGCGTTCCGAGCTCATCTACAGGTACTTTAGAAACAGTCGTCGGCCGCATATTTCCCGGTTTGCGGAACCGGCTGATTGTGAAAGCAACTTCGGCAGATAAGTATTCTATCTATTGTTATATTGATTAACTTTAATTTTGAACTAATTTTGTTTTGATGTATTAATTTCTGTTGAAGCGGCGAAATACTCGAAGAAAAAGTTGGGAGAGCAATTAGTAGAAGCTGCAACGAAACATCGCCTCTTCTATCAGTAGTTTAGACAAGAGTGTTCTGGAAAAGAGACGACACACAATTGACAAAGATTGTTTCTTGGAGAAATAATTAACGAGTATTGAAGAAATTGTCACAGTTACCTCTGTCCATACGAAATTAAACCTTTCTTTTCGAATTTCGTCGTTTTTACTGCATGTTACAACTGCATCCAGTGCCTGGCACACCCTGAATCGAACTTTGAAGGCGTTCAAAACGATTTTACTACGCTTTCTGCTCTTCACCTCTAATGACAATGCGAGCTAGTGGCGTCTAAAATGGAAATCGCTAGATACTCAGAATTTTGACAATGCTACACATGATTCGAACGAGGAGCTGCCCATGAGCTTTGCGGTCTTTCGGTGACACTCCGAACTAACAGGAAGCAGTTGACAATCTACGTCAAGGAACTTTGTACGAAAGAAATGAGTATTTGGTCAACAGGGGAGCAGGGGAGAAATTTGCGCGGCTTTTTGAGAAAAATTAAGACTCCGAAGCGCCAAGTTTGAAATGTATAATCCTTTCCGCTGAAACGCCTTCAAAGAACATAAAAAATGCCCTATTAAAAAACAAGGCGCCAAATTTGAAGCAATTTGGCTGTCAATGTGCCAACAATTTCTTTCATTCTATTTATTAATTTTCAATACATTACTTTTTTAAACAGTAAAACTAGTTCAGTAGTTCTCAAATATACTTTTAAACCCTGTAATATTGTTTTTACCTCTCTAATCGGCCCTAGGTATCTACTTGCTGCTATAATTATAGTTATCTAGTTTCTATAATTTACTAGCGGAACTCGGCAGGCGTTCTGCCCTTCATCTTCCTCTTTCTTTTTTTCTCCATCTCTCTCTCTTTCCATTCCCTGTTTCAGTCTTTCTATGTGTGTCTCTCTAATTCACATTTAATTGCAGATTTTGCACGTCCTTGAGCAAATGGGGTAATATCGTGAAGGGTCGGACCAACAAAAATGTAATAGAATGTTCAAGTAGATCTCATCCTGTAGATACGGTGTGAGAGACTTTCTTTGAGGCCTTTGACAACGCTACCGAGTGTTGCGGGTTGCATTTGACATGAATATTTAGTTTTGTTCTATAGGTGCATCTATTAGTTACAACAAAATTAACAGCAAATAAACCTTCCGGTTAAAAAAACACGTAATGTGCCAACTTTAATGGAAATCGGTCACACGGTGTCGGAGTTTATCTTAAGCTTTATTTGCATTATGAATATCAATCCTATCAATTCGATGCAGGCTGTAAAATCACTATTGATGGGAGAACTATTCCTGAAACGTCTTGATAATATTTTAAAACTTAATATTGTAGTATTTATTATTCATAAAGTTGTGGAAGATTCTTTCATCCTCCATACCTTCCCAAAAGAGTATAAGAGTTGAAAACTTGCTACTTTTCTGGACAGATGTTTAAGGTTTGAGGAAGAACTTGCCTTGTCGCCGATGCGGCACAGGTACTCGGCCTTGCGGAGGTTGGCCTCGCGCACCTCCATCTCGCCGTGGTTCTTGGTGGCGTCCTCAATGGCGTCGTCCAGCTGGCGCAGGCGCGCCTCGTTCTCCGCCCTCATGGCGCCCAGCAGCGCCGCGTCCGCCTTCCAGCCCAGGCTCCGGCAGCACTCCTCGTAGAAGGGCGCCATCTCTGGGCGGCACACCGCGCGCTTGAGTGCACAGCTTTTCCAGGCCGGGGCTTGAACGAGCCGCGTCCGTGGCCGAGGGGTCTAACGTTTCGACCCATCGCGGCCTTCCTCAGAGCTGTACTGCTCATCGGTAGTACAGCTCCAAGAAAAACCGCAGTATGTTGGCCGCAACGTCGCCCACCACCACACAGACGTGGCTCGTTCCAGACAGCCAAGATCGCACCCACATCGCACGCGTGCTTATCGGTCAGGCAATTACCGTCCAGCCAATTCTACATAACTTCGATAAACGATGTCTTGTTTAATGAGTATAGAGCATGTGTCCCCCTCTAATTTCCCTTTTAAGGTTTAGATCTTAGGAAGAGGGGCTTTTATGGAGGCTTCTCTTAGATCTCCTAACTTTGAGATTTAGAAATCGTTATCCTCTCTACTCCTTTCTTTCACATCACATTAATCGTGCATAGAAGTAAAGAATATTTTGAATTTTCCTTGCTAGCAAACGCGAAAACTACTGCTCTTTATAAAAAAAATGTAGTTCCAATCGTTAAAGATGGTGATGTTAAAAGTATTCTTGTAGAGACTTCTTAATGAGCCAAAAAGGAAAACTGTAAAAATTGTAAATGAAAACAAATCAATAGTTCGAAAATTTGGTGTTTGTATTATGACGTCCCGTAAATGACGACTTGAACTTGCAGCGACCGAGAGTTCCGAAAAGAGAGCCGAGGGATCTGACAAACGTGTCGAAAGTAGATCTGACAGGGTGCATAAAATTACTCGAGAACCTCGTGGCGACGATGAAAATTAGTTACTTATTTTATTTATTTATTTGGCTACAATTGGCTGATTGCCACGTGGTAGCCATAACTCTATAGTTTTGCATTATATGTACATTTAAAATCCAGAAACAATTTACAATACAATCCTTTAGAGGATATACACCTATTATATAAATATTCACAGACCTGTATACATCTATAGCACATATACAAACAAACACACACACACACACTATATATATATATATATATATATATATATATATATATATATATATAAATTTGAATATGATCTAGATTCGTAGATGCCACATCGCGAAATTAAGATAACATCCAAGACAACTCCATATAACAACAAAGTAACAAAGATGGTTAATGAAACTGAATTTCGTTAAATTTAGTAGAGATTACGAATCTATTTTGTTTCCCAGGTTTCATGTTGAAATGATTTTCACCAGGAACCAAACGCCATTAGTTATTGTTCCCATTAGCGAGGAGACTGTGTGCTTAAACAATTAGTTGCTGGATTTGGTCCAGAATTATATTTTGCTCGTGAGAAGCATGTGCGACATTATATTACAGCTGCACGCGGTGAAACGAGAAGTTACTCCACGGTGAAACGAGACGTAAGAACGAGGTATCGTAACCTGACACACAAAGTTATTATGTAAGCAGGTTTAAGAAAATAAATTTGGAAACGCAAGGGTAGGATTTTCAGAAAATGTTAATCTCCCTTTACTTGTTGGCTTATATAAAAACAAAATGAAATTTTTCACATTCTCACTTTAATGCAATCAAATACGTTTCGACAATTTTGATATATTATCATCTTCAGGCTACGAATCAAAATGTTTTACAATAATCAATTAAAGAAAATATTACATACATTTCTTAAAAATTACATTTGAAATGCATATGAAAAAATGTTGAAGCGCATGTTTAGGTTTATTTGTCGCTTCATTATTTAAAATGCTTGTTATGAGACAGTTGAAAGTAACAAAGATGTTTGCTATAAGAAAGAAACTTATGATTTTAAGGGTGAGGTTCAGTTTCTGTAATTGAGTGCTTAAGAGAAATTGAAATGCAAATAAGAATAGTATTAATAGTCCTTTTGTATGAATTTTGTGTAGATGATTTTAAGAATTGTGTTGCATCAGACGAGTATTTATATAGACATGGTTTTGCAGTTGTGGCTGTTTAATAAAACCATTTAAGCAGTCCAAAAATTTAATCTGTGTACATTAGTATTAAAAATAATGTCCGTACGATGCAATTTGTACTTTTTAAAGAATGTATGTAGGAATCTCAGGTTTATGACTAATGGAATAATATCGATAGAACAATCGAAACAGAGAATTAAACATCTCCGCGCATAGAGGATATTGATGTATTCACTCCAAACAATTGACGCTCTTTCACGCTCACCGTGAACCTGAGTTTTGCCTTTCTCTTAAGAAAATACAAAATCAAACCAGTGCTCTCTATATATTTAAATTTAATGAGAGATAAATAGAATATTAATTATGTTCCTGAATAAATACATTTGAAATTTGTAGTTTTTCAGCTGAATTAAAGCACTCTGTCAAACATTTGCACCTAAAATTCCTCTATACTCGTACTATGGTGTAAGCGTACTTACATCATGCTTTATACTCATTTTTACGTCGTGAAGGCACATTGAGCTATTGTTTTGTTTTTCTTATGGAAGAACATCGTGCACTGTTGCGAAATCGAATTGCAAAAGTCAGAAGAAAAAATATAGTCCTGCAGAGAAAGTGATGAGGGCTACAATGGTAATCACGAAAAATGTGTCATTCATTTAATTTTTAAATAAAATACTGAAAACGTTGAATTTCTGCGGAAATGGCTTTTAAACCACCTTTTTATTTAGACCGTTAAAGCATATCCAACTAGTGGTGCTACACAATCGCACGGACGCCACTTACTCTTGCCAGCTGCCATATATCGCCGCCCAAAATACATTAATTTTAAAGTTTCTTAATTTGTCGGTTTCCTAATAGTAGAAAACTAAATATTTTTAGAATGTAAAATAACAGTAAAATCTCGTGGAAAACGGCAATTTTCTTTGAAAAAATTGGAGCGGTTTTTAAGAAAATGGAAAGCTTAAGCACTATTGTAAATTCGAAATCTGAAGCTCCTTTTCTCACCAAAGTTTTGAGTTTTCGAAAAAATTAATTTAGTCATTTAAAGCACACAAACTCACAAATGCCGTAGTGTTTACAAATCGCAGAAAATGTGCATATTAATCGGAATAGATTAAGGTGACTAATTGTTTTACAATCAAAAGGACGAAAACATTTGAGAAAAAGTACAACACAAATAAGTGAAACATTTTATTAATTCAAACAAAAATACACTAATTATGTCCGTGTACCAGCACCTAAACCTTTTAATTATTTAAATAAAAATAATTTATTTAAATAAATAATTTATAAATTATTTTCCTCATTTTCCATAGCTTTTTTCGCTGTTCGCGAAACTACTTTTTTTGCGGTCCGAGTTGAAAATCTTTGGACATCTCTCCGATCTGACAACCTAATCGTGTCTTTCCTAACTATACCGTCACACGGACGTGTAACAGTTCGGCGCGGTATCTCTGAATACAAAGATTAACAGATTAGTGTTAAAATGTCGAAAAGGAGGGCAGGTAGGATGCCCTTTTCAAGGAAGAACAGGACCTATAAAGGAGCTAGATTTTACGGAGCAATGCTCATCTCTGGAGAATCTGGGATACCACTCGCAACTTCCTCAATTATTTGCGTTCCAACTTTCTCAGGAGATCGAGGTTTCTCCTGTGATGGATATTCACCTCCTTCGGTGATTTCTTTAGATTTTTTAAAGACAATCACGAACAGAAGTCTTCAACACAAAATAGTTTCTATTAAGCGCCAGTAAAGAAGTTTGGAATATCATCAGTGTTCGCTGAGAGCATTTGCCATCAACTGTTTATTGTGCCATAGGGGGGGGGGGGGAGCAAGGTAAACGTTCAAGAAAAGTTGCGCGATTAATACCTACGTAATTTAGTCATTCGTGTAGTGGGACAATTTTAAGAGATCAAAATGGATCACAGAGAAAAGAATACAATAATTAAAAGTAGTAAAAACATTTTCAAAATTCATCGGAAATTCCTTCTTTAGAATGAAAACGGGAAATGAGAATGGAGAAATACCGACCTCTAAGAAAATAAAGTTAACTGGACTGACGTGTATAAAATCTGTAGGGAAAAGAAGAACGACGATTCTTTACATACGGTGCGTCTCAATTTCCATGCGTTTTTATTTTTAAATGTTCTTGCAACATTCATGTGTTTAATGAAAGATGTTAATGATAAACATTTACCTAATTTCAAATATTCTACATTTTATTGAATATAGATAGAAATGGGATTTTAATTTGAAAAGCGAGAGAAAACAGAATTGATGAAATGAAATGGATATAATAATGTGCCGATATTCATTCACGAGAAATGCGAATGTTAAAAGGAACATAGTGATAGTTAGGTAAATGTTGGTCATAGTGTTTCGTTTATTGCGTAAAATAATTAATCAATATTTGACGGCACAGTCAATAATTTACGATTTTTGTTTCATTTTAAAAGAGAATACATGTAAAGAGTCCGTGTATTAAATATTTACGCTAATAAAATATTACGGCTACAATAATAAATATAATAATGATGTGTGTGAATAAACTTGCTTTCAACAGATACGTACATTGAGAAAGGTAGCAATGATTTTGATGAATTGGAAGGGAACGGGCAAGCCACCGTGTCGCGAAGGCAACAACGCACAGATTCTCCGTAAGACCCAATGTCTTCACAACGTGAAAAGCAGTGTAGATCCTCAACAGCTCTCGATTGTATACATCATATTCTAAAAAATAGGTTTACAGGAAACCAGAAGCCCAAGTCATCACGTACGGGGAATTTATATCTGCAATTTGTTGTCCTTTCTCGAATTCTCTTGGAATATACTCATTATCTCCATTCCGTCGAAATATCAGATATTATGCAGATTTACTAATACACGAACGCGATAGGCGACGCCATTTGCTTGCAAATCATTATATATTGAAAACAAGAAATTTGCTTGAATTTAAATTTGTAAACATTCCTACATAAAATATAAGTGACTTTGGTTTTGTACTTACTGTCTTCTCGTATACTATCCATAAGACGGATGGCGACTTCTTTCTTCTGAATAAAATCAGGTGAGGCTAAAAGAAACTTCCATTGCGCCAAAATTAATTTCGGGTTCTTTTCTAACCCATCTTCTTCTAAATTTTCTACAGGCATAATGTGTAGAAATGCACAGTTGGATAAAGAGTTATAAAGGGGAACTTGAACTACTTTCGTTTCTCCTCAAATGCTCTAGTTTTCTGTACAATTACGTGGCACCACAATAAGCGTTGTAGCGCATGCGCGACTTAACCAGCAGCTCTGAATGTGATAACCCCGCAAACGTGTAAAGTCCTAGACGGTCATGCAGAAAGAGCACATATTTTTTAACTGAAGACTAACGAGCGTGCGATCTATTGATTTCTATTGTTCTACCTCTTTGTAAAATACGCAGTGAAATCGAATTCTCATTGACACACAGGCAGACGGCACTAACTCTTCTAACTTCTAATTCTTTAATTAAAGGCTGCCTTCTTTCTCCGAAGTTCGATTAAGAATGTTTAACGACTGTTGATTTATTATATGGAGGATGAAAGTATACTCCAGACACGTCATTTGAATCAAAGACATTGTAGACCAAAACATAGCACTGGTTTTGCAAATTAATTCGTGCCGGATTGGCGACGGATTTCATTCTCAATTTGGATGTGTTTTGTCCTAGAAAGTTTCTGTAAGAGAAGTAAAATGAAGGAAGTGAAATTGTACATGCGGCATACATATTTCAAATTGTGTGACTTTAGACTGCACATTATCATTTTCCAAGACCATATGTGATATACTCAATTGAATGTGTTAGTTGCGTTTTACTAATTAATATTATGTTCGTGAATAACAATGAAATCAATGCATTTTAATTATTAAAATAGTACACGTATGTTTTGAATACTTCCCATCAATGCCACCTAAATCATTGTCTTTGCTTCCCCTTAGGATTAGGGTTTCCATATATACAGTATGGAAAAAGAGGGCACTTATAAATTTGTTTGTATAATTTTTTAAGACAATATATACTTGAATCATTGTCATCACTTTCAAAATCACACATTAGATCTACTTTATCATTCATTACTGTCTTTTACACTACAATTATTTGGTGGATGATGAAATCTCCCTCAACAATTAGAACTTTGCTTTCCTTCGCTTTGAATTTTTTTTCAGTATATCGTTATACAAGGTTTTTCTTTTTTGAATCCTTTCCGAAATATAAACATCCCATAACTGTAGCGTATTAATTTTTCAGTCCAATAGAACAGTATTAACACAACACAGAATCGATTACCAACACTAACATACATTATACTTCGATTTATTTACAGTGTCCTTTGACAGATCAGCTGTTACGGTGTCATCCAATCGGGGGCTTTAAACGTTACTATACTACACCGCAATAACTGACAAACTGTCAAAGGACACTGTAAATAAATCGAAGTATATGTTGTTTACTGTATTGTACCATAGAGTAGAGATATAGTAGTAGAGTAGAGTTGTATCTCTCCTCTATGTATTGTACCGGCTGACAGCAACTCTCGCAATTCATGGAGTAATTGTCGTAACTGTAAATATAGTTTGTCTGTGGATTTTGGCGGTTGTTAGGGGGGAGAGTTGAAGTGAAATGTCATTTATTTATACAGTGAAATGTCATGATGTCGGAGACTGAAATGTTGAAAAAAAAAACACAGTATCCTTCGTACATCATACGTCTAGGTTGCATTTAAAAGAAATACCCCCTTTCCAATACAAAAAATGGCATTTCGTCGTCCGGACAGATTTACTTACTTGAAAAAGACATCATGTCCGGGGAAAAGATGACGTATGATAACCCTAACGAGGATGACATTCATGTAAAGAGAGTTGTATTTGCTAATAAAAGCCGATATCCATATTTTTTGCTTTCAATCACGCTATTACAAGTGCTCAAAAGTACGTGAGCGACGGACTTGAAACACGACAGTGGCACAGTTCTTGCCGCATGGCTGAACCATTTTGTGACTAGTGGAATGGCAGATATCTTGCAGACATCGCTTACCAATTTGTTTCGCCCAGAAATGTAACGAAACCTTATTAATATTGTATTCACATAATAGTAGTTTGAAATGATTCTGACGCTGTTAACTGCAGATATACTCATTGCTGTGAACTAGTTTTTACTAGTTGAGCAATGACATACCACATGAGTTGCCAGATATAAGATTGTTAAAGCTCCTCAATACTGGATATCCAAGATAAGTAACAATTTTCTTAGTGTTTAAATATGGCAGATGGTAGAAGCCAACTGAGAGGTATTTATAAAGGCTTCTTAGGCGCAGTTTCCTCGTTCCGCTTTGGAGAACTCTGTTACTCATAACTGCAGAATTGCATAAAATGCTAATTGCCAAAAAACAACAGTAAGAATTACGATTTACGAGATTTTAAATTGGTTTCGTAACAATGAAACAGTAAATAGAGAAAAAAATTTCAACGGATATTAACATTTGCGCGATTGCGCCATTGAAATGAACAATACGCAATACTTCTGGGCAATACCTTCTATTGCAGAAGCAACAGCGAAATGACTAGAGAAACGCCCCTCGCGGAGACGAAATGTCATGGCTAATGTATGCATAACTGGAGTAGGGCTGTTAACACGTGCTGGGAAGAGACGCTTTCCCCCCTAAACGAATAAGTTTGAGGAATCCGGCAGCTCTTAGCTCGCGGCCTTCAGCGGACATGATAAAATAATTTCATTGTACCAATAGGGAGTTTTAGCGCCAGGCGTAAGGAGATAGCCTTAAACTCTATTGATCACGTGACTAACGCCTTCATACGGTCGTAATGAACAACGTTCAGAAGAGTTTTAGCAATTGCGACATTGCGTTATGCATTATAACAAAGGAAGCATTTCAAGTGTTGAACAGAGAAATTGTATAATATATCAAAGAGTGTAGGCTAGTGGTGAGACATTTAAAACACGTTACGAGTCAAAAGAACAGCAAATATACATTGTGCATGGAGTTTTAGATTTTGAATCTGCTTTTCTTGAAAATGTAGGAAATACCTTAAAACAGCGTTCGTTATGAGCACAAGACATAACCTATCCCGAAGATATGATTTAAACTTATTTTTCGCGAATTTCTTTCCTGGCACCTCTCCAACATATCCCGTTAACTTTTGCCAGCGTTGTGGAGTTCGTAAGGAATAATTGTAACTGCCTAACATACGAAAATCGTTTTATTAGAATTGAAAAAAAAACTTTTCATGTTTATAGGTGGCCATTTTGCCACTTGTAAAGTGACCGTAGAGACTCCCAGAGGCGTGCACTATTTTTGACGGTATAAGGTCGTACCTTAGGCGTAAGGTAAGACGTTATGACTTCAAGGTCCGTCACGTGACTTAGTGCATAACGCCGCTATCTTACGCGTGGCGCTAAAACTCCCTAATGCCTTTCAAACAATACTATAGAGTTCGTAATCAACTGAGTATTTCGATCGGAAATAGGAATCTCTCCAACAAATAATAGAATAGTATAGGGTAGAAAGGAATGTACATGATATCGGCATCTTTTACTTTCCATAACAAACGAACTAATGATTTTGAAAGGCAGAAAAGCCCACCGACATCTCCATAGACGAGGACGTGTCTGACGTCCTCCGATGAATCTTCAGTCATGAGATTCTGCCTCTGATGAATCATCAGTAACACATGTAAGTTTACAAAATCCTAATTTTGAATGTCCTGATAACGCTCGAAGTCAGCTTATTTTGCTTTACATTGACCCGTTATCGAAGGTCGTCAGTCTTAACTTAACCCCGGGTATCACGCATCACTTTATCATGTGGCAGATACAAATAGAACTGCGCGTCATTGGAATTTTCATTTACAGTTCTTTTCCTTTTTGTGTAACAGACATTCAGTTGATAATCATTTGAACAGAAGACCATTCGCACTACGTCAGCTGTTCTTTTAGGTTTTCACGTGTTATTCCCATACGTTTTAGGGAGATGGCGTTGACCTTCTGTCACTAACTGCGCTTTGATTTCAATGGAATGAATAATGTATTTGAAGACATTGTCCTAAATAATGATAACTCACAAAATGAGGATTTCTCTTTTTTTGTGCTGACAAAAATATTCAACTGGACATTTCTTCTTGTCCACGTAGTTCACGAATATTGTAAGAGATTGAAGTACAATAAATTTTTAATTATAACAGACCACATGTCTCTGTAGTAAAAAATCAACTTGATTTCCTAGATGGGGGCACATAGATTCGGGATTGTGGGTTATTATTTACTACCGACGTCTTCTTATGTTTATGAAGTGCGGTTTTTCCGTTAGCCCCTCAGTGATGTCAGGTTTTCACAGTTTCACATCACGTTTTTATAGATGGGGCCCTGACACATGAATGATCTCCCAGTTTGACTATCGGAATAACTGACATTATTTCAGGAAGTAGCACGAATAGACACTGATTAGCTAGTTCTCGAACAGTCCAGACCTCCGAGAGAACCACGAACAGTGTACGACGTAAGCTCTAATCAGAGTTTAGTGACTAACGCTATGTTTCCTAACAGCTGCCCCATAAATGAAAATTGTATGTATTGTACAATTGTATTGTACAATGGGGTGCATCTCAATGCTACTGCTAATGACTTTGTGAACAATTCAAACACAGATGATTCTACTTTAAGTGATCACGATAGTGTACAACAATGTGAACTTCAAGAAATACAGTTCAAATAAGAACAGGAGTTATCAACACAACAAGCAGGGGAGCAACAATAGTTTATACAAATGGTCCCAACATTTGTGCATCACCAACATGTGCTACAAATATTATCACAAATTTGCCGATGCAAATTCAACATCAAGTAAGTGATACCAGTGCTACAGTACAAGACCTTCAAATGTTGTCTCATCAGCAGCCCTCACAACTTCAACAACAGCCGCTAGCATTCAAAAATCTACAAACAGGTATACGTAGCGAACTGACTAGCTCACCTCCACAATCAATACGACAAGTTCAACAACCATGTACAAAACCAAATAGAGTTGCCACCTATTGAAAAATACTCACCCAGAGATTTTCATGAGCGGGGAGGGGGGTAGGGTATGTTTTATTTAACATTTACACATTTTTTTTTAATTGTACAATCATAATTTTAATTTATTAGTTTAGAAACAAATTAATTACACT
Source organism: Gryllus longicercus (assembly GCA_038098605.1). NCBI lineage: Eukaryota > Metazoa > Arthropoda > Insecta > Orthoptera > Gryllidae > Gryllus > Gryllus longicercus. Next base: position 3,357,199 of record JAZDUA010000079.1, read on the forward strand.
TCCATAGTCAACAATTTATAAAACAAATAATAAATGATTACATTAAAAATAGAATCTCTATATTACTTTTCTGTAATATTTATTTTTAAAAACTAACTTTTCTTCCAAGTATATTTCTCATTTGAAACGGCTTTCTTTACTAAGCATATTTGCTTCGTATTGTTTATAAATTTGTGAAATTCGGCGCAAGAGATATCAAAGTTTAGTTTTGTAAAAGAGTTCTGCATTGACTAATTCGACTCTCATCCTGTTTCTCAAATCGGACCAAATGTTTCCCATAATTGAGAAAATCCGTTCTACGTAAGCATTACTTACGGAAATGGACAAAATCCTGCTAACAATTTTGGGTAGTTCTTTAAAATAATCTGATGCAGAAAAAAATTGACCCATATAATGTCTGTCGTGTAGTCTTGAATTTCTATAAACAATATTTAATTAAAAAAATTGAAAATACAGAAAATGCGTGCAAATTCTTGAAATATAAGAATCAGAAACATTTGAACGCGTAGTACATTCAATACCGTGCATTACTCTGAGATGAAAGTAGTAAACCCGGAGCCCGGAGATTGGTCACGAAACCCGAAGTCTCCGGGTGAAACCCGAAGAGGTGGCAACTTTGAAACCAAAATTGATACGTTACTTCCCAATGCGCCCTCCTCAAAATCGCTCCAAAGACCTGCAACTGATGATCCAAGTGTTGCTAAGAAACAGCAAACCACAGAAATTCCCGAACTACAATATAACGTAAAAATTTCAAATTCATTCGATACTATTGGAACGACAACAAGATTCAGTGAACCCAGTGAACAACAAAGAAAAGAACATTTATATTCCTCCAATTTACGCTCATAATCCCACCAATCAAATGTTCAATCTTCCCAAGTAAATAAACGATATAAAAATAATGGAAGGTATATTCGTAACAAAGAATAAATGCGATAAAGTTAAAATCCCTAAAATACCCTGCGCAGCGCCTGCAACGCGGCCAGGGGACATCACTCCGCTAAATTTCTCAAAGATTCATGCCGGACAGATTCCTCTATGCCAACATATGCAAAGAAAAAGGAAACGAATAAACGACAACTATCGGAAATATTAAAGCTGGGAATATGGAATGTTAGAGCTCTCTCAAATAAAGAAGCTGAATTAGAACAGGAATTAGATAAAGCTGGGATTGATATTGCTGCAATTACTGAAACCAAAAAAAGTTACAGGGCTCATCAGAATTACAAAATTATATAATGATATACAGTGGAGTACCCCAAAAACAGAGGGCATCGGCTGGGGTATCTATTTGGATCAGAAAAACATTGAAAAACAGAATAATATCGTATACTTTCATAAACGAAAGAATAATAACAATGAGATTTAAAGTAGATAGAGGTTACGTTTCAGTCTTTGCCTTGTACGCACCAGAAGAGGGGAGAACCCAAGATGCGATAAAATTATACGAACAACTGCAGACAGCAATAAATAAGATTAATAAAAATGACTATCTTCTTTTATTAGGTGATTTAAATGCAAGAGTTGGGAATACCCCTATAAAAGATATAGTAGGCACAGAAGGTGAATACACACTTAACAATAATGGGAAGAAATTAATAGAATTTGCCACGCACAATGAGCTGAGAATTACTAACACTTTCTTTAAACACCGAAATATTCACAAATTCACATGGACAGCACGTGGATCCGACTCTATAATTGATTACGTCCTTACAAACAATAAGACTTGGATAAATATCAAGGATGTAAGAGTATTTAGAAGTTTTGATGTGTCATCTGACCATTTCTTAGTTAGATGCCACATAATGTTCCCAAAGAGATGGAAGAAAACCATCTTAAAACCCAAACCAGAAATAGAAACATTTAAAGTTCACCTTTTACAAGATTATAGCATGAGACTTTTATACCAGAGTAGACTCAACCAGAAAAATCTTATTAACCCTGTAAGTAACAATATAAATGAAGAATGGGCAAACATTAAAGAAATTATAACACAGGCAGCAGCAGAAGCAATAGGGTCAAGGAAAAAGAAATTCTCAAAACGAGGGCTAAGGTTTTGGAATGATAATATCAAACAACTAATTGAAGAAAAAAAAGAAGCGTATTTAAAGACTCTCTCATCCTCTGGGAATATGAATCATAGAATAGAATATAAAAGAAAATCTGCTTTAGTTAAAAGAGAAGTCCGTAAGCTTAAACGAGAAAGTTGGAAAAGATATGTTAGCGAAATTGAACATGACTTATTTGGAAACCAAAGTAAGGCATATAAAATTATAAAATATTTAAATAATCAAGAAAGAGATAAAGTTCAATTAAATATAATTTCAGAAAGTAAATGGTTAAATTACTTTAAATCGCTATGGACCTCTGAAGACGAAGAAGAAGAGAGAGGAATTAAAATTGATATATGTAATTCTATTGATCTGATCTCTATGGATGAGTTGAAAACAGCCATTAACACAACCAAAAATAAAAAGTCACCTGGTACTGATAATATAAACATGGAATTGATCAGATATGCATCAAATGAATTTACGCAGAGACTTCTTAACTTTATTAATATCTGCTGGTCGACTGGATATGTGCCAGAAGAATGGAATGAAGCCCTAATTTACCCACTATATAAAAAAGGCGACAAATCTGAATGTTCAAATTATAGAGGTATAAGTCTTCTAAATTCCTGTTATAAAATCTATGCAAAAATTATCAATCAAAGATTAGTGCCTATTGTTGAAACTCAAATATCTGAAACACAACATGGTTTCAGAAAAGGTAGATCATGCTCAGACTGTATTTTTGTACTGACACAACTTACCGAAAAGCGAAGGGAATTTAAACTACCGACATACTATGTCTTCATTGACTACGTAAAAGCATTTGATAGCCTTAAAAGAAGATTATTATGGGAAACACTGAAAAATATTGGACTCCCTTCCCATCTTGTTACAGCAATTCAATCCTTATACAGAAATAATAAAATCATGATCCGAATGCTAAGAAATGGAACAGAATCAGCATATATAAACCAGGGAGTAAGACAGGGATGCCCGCTCTCGCCAACGCTTTTTAATATATATATGGACGTGATCATTAAAAAATGGTTGAAGACTTTAAATGATGTTTTTAAGATTAATAATGTCGAGATCCCAACATTACTTTTGCCGACGACCAGCTTATCATAGGAAAATCTGAATATGAAATTCAAATAGCAGTCCACAAGTTAAGTCAGGTTGCTAATGAGTATGGTATGAAAATCTCACCCAGTAAAACAAAAGTGATGGCATTTAAAGGACTTGAACCTTTAAGAGCAAAGATAGTTATATATGACCAAATAATTGAACAAGTAAATGAATTTAAATATCTTGGGTATCATTTTAATTATATAAAATCAAGGGATATGGAAATAAAGCTGAACAACTTCACATATTTCTGTGGAACGTTACAGCGAACTCTACATCATAATGCGCAAAAGGAAACTCTTCTCAGATTTTACAAAGTTATTGCTTTGCCATTACTACTTTATGGAAGTGAGAGCTGGACATTAACATCAGATCAGCTGCGCCGAATTGAATCTGCAGAAATGAGATTTCTTCGTTTTGTGGCAGGATATTCACTATTAGACCACAAAAAAAGTGTAGATATCAGAAAAGAACTAAATGTTGAACCGGTTATAGATACCATAAAGAAATATCGAGAAAACTGGAAAGGTCATGTCCTGAGAATGCCAGAACATAGAATAAGTAAAGCTATTCTTCAATATGTACCTAAAGGAAAAAGAAGTGTAGGACGACCCTTGAAGAGATGGCATGAACAATTCTGAGACGGAACAGACCAAGAGGTCTAATCCTTGCTGTCGATGATGATGATGATGAAAGTTAAAATCAATTTTGAAAATATTGAAGATTTTCACAAGTTTGGAAGATTCTGTGAAGCTGAAAATATTAGTTTCCACTCTTTCGGAGACCCGACAATTAAAATAGTATGCCTCTAACATACGATGATTTTGAAATAAAAAACGAACTAATTAAACTTAAATAGCCAGTCATTAAAGTTTGTAGACTCTATAACAAACACAAATAACCTTTAGAAACCGTTATGTAGACCTTCAATTCAAAGAATTCTCTTAATAGATTCGTAAACAGAGCAGTAAAAACAGAGATGCGCATAAAAACAAAATTACCGCTGCAATGTAAAAATTGTCAACATTTCAATCACACTCAGACTATCTGTAAACTTCCGTCCAGATGCGTGAGATGCCGAGATCCTCACCAATATCCTAACTATTTGCCCAAAGGACAACTCTAATTTGCGTTTACTGTGGGGATTTTCACATGGCAAATTACAGAGGCTGTTCAGAATTCAAAAATTCCAAAACTCACATTTCCATGAAACTTCTAACCATTCAACCAGCACGAGTACCTTTGCCACACAGACCCCACAAATGAGAGAGAACCACAGTTACACACAATATAATTTATCTTCTCAATTTACTCAATTACCAAGAAGACAAACCAATATAGAAAATTGTAGCAACCACTCCCAAAATAATACACTTTATATTACTAACCAAATAATCGAAGAAATTCTGAAAACCCTAATGCCACAAATTCAAGCTCGTTCAAAATGTAGTGATTGAAGCACTTAATTGAAATGCAGCTCAAAACAATGCCCCATACAATTATCACAACTAATTCTCATGAATTGGAATGCTAATGGCATAAAACGCCAATTAAATATCTTTAAAATATTTTTGAACTTCCATAACTTAGGTTTGGCATGTATCACAGAAACACGCTTAAAACCGAGAGAAGAATTTAAAGTACCCGGCTACTCAACTGACTGAAAGGACAGAACTTCATTAATTTCCTCTGTCGGTGTAGCTCTTACAGTTAAAAATAATATTTAACATACTGAAACCATTATAACATTACGGAAGAATTAGAAACAACAGGAATAAAAATAAATAATAATCTTAACAATAAAAATCATGAAATTACAATAGTTGAGGCTTACAGACGTCCAAATAAAAAATTTCCAGAAACCATTTACGAAAATATTTTTATATCAGCATGTGATGTCTCTACGTGAACTCAATAGTAAAAATAGTATATGGGAATTCAATGTTACTTCAAAACAAGGAGAAAAACTTCATACCTTTGTAACCCTACACAACTTAAATAGCCCCAACGGAACCCACATTTTATGCATACAAATCTAATATTAAGCCTAATATATTAGACATAGTAATGACGAAAAACATCTACTATCCGCTGTTTCAATCTGTCAAAACGGAATAGGATAGTGATCACTGCCCAGTTATAATATCCTTCACCGCTCCATTATCAAAAAATCAGAATCGATATTTTTAACTAACGGACGTACTAATTGGGATACGTTCAGATACTAAATGAATATTAATTACATATTTCCTACAAAATTATGTAGCCCTGAAAACATAGACTTCGAGGTCACACAATTAACTGAAGTAATCACAAAACCGTCTCGGCAAGCCACCATCCCAGTGGCTAGACCATTTAACAAATACTTTATGAAACTCTCAATAGAATAACTTAACTCACCTAAAAAGGTACTGGCAAATCACTCGTAACCAGAACGTTGAAAGTAAACTAAACACAATTTCAAGAAAAGTATCATTGAAATTAATAATTTTTGATTCCAACATTTCAAAAAATATTCAAGTCAGTTACAACCCAGAAATAGATCTTTATGGACCACAATCACGCACCTTACCAGGAAAATCAGGAAATTCCTGCTCTGTATTCAAACACTAATTTAGTATTCAGCGATACCGAAAACGCCGCAGTATTAGCCAATCATTTCGAAAATACCTTCACTCCAAATTCAGCATATGACGTTGATTTCAATAAACATATCGAAGAACATATATAAAATGTACATAACCGTACCAAATAAAATAAAATTCATATCTCCTTCCGAAATTAATAAATCAATACCCCCACTAAAAATAAGAAAATCTGCAGGGCACGACAATATAACAAATAAATGTTGAAAGAATTAAATCATAATTATATCGCTGCAATAATGGCAATTTTTAATTCGTGCTTAAGACTTGGATATTTTCCAAAACATAGGAAAACTGCTATAATCATACCGATTTGTAAAGCAGGGATTTGTAAATCGAAGTACAAAAGATCCAGTAAACTACTGATCTATTAGTTTGTTACCTACTCTCTCAAAGGTATAGGAAAGATTAATATTATCAAGACTAGTTGCTAGTTCCTACACGCTACAAATACAATTCCATCAGTTCAATTCGCCTTCCGATCCAACTGCGCTACTACTCATCAGTTTCTGAGACTAACTGAATTCATTGCAGAGTTTTCGTCAAAAAAACATAGGCTTGCGGTTTTTTTGAATATCGGACAAGTGCTCCACAAGGTGTAGCACTCGGTATTATTCCTTCCTTCCAAGTTAAAGTACACTATGAACTATTACCATTATATTAAATAAAAGCAGGGGTTCCTCAAGGTTCCTGTTTGTCCGCCTTAGTGTTCACCATATTTATGGCGGATTTCCCTCCTCCAATAAACTCAGAGATCGATTTCTATGCGGACGACACTGCCCTCTTCGTAGCTAACGAAGACATTAACATAGCTTATGATTACCTACAAGTCAATATAGAAAAATTCACAAATTGGGCAAAAGCCTGGAGTAAAAATATCAACCCACAAAAGTCTCAATATAACATTTTTACTCTTCGCAGACCGTCTACACCTCCAGAATTCAAAATAGAAAATACCAAGGTCCCGTGGCTCCCTTCCGGAACACCAGTGAAATATCTCGGAGTCCTATTAGATAAGACTAACGTGGAAACACCGTTTACTCAATCAATCAAAGAAAACTTAGGCTAAAATGAGTAAACGTAACCCTCTAATAAACTATAAATCACAACTCAGTATCATAAATAATATATTATTATTAAAGCAATTAATTCGTTATTTTATATATTAACAAATGCCTCCTCTGCATGGCACAACCCCGCACCGAGTGACATCAAATTATTACAAACAGTTCAAAACAAATGTTTAAGAAAAATCATTAAATCACCTTGGTTCTTTAGTAATAACCAAATATATCATGAATTGTTAATTGCTCCAATCACTGAATTTGTCATAAATAAATGCATTATTTTACTCGAAACTACAGGTCCTATCTTGCACCCCCATTTTCAATCTTAGCAAATCCACAAATTCAAGAATTAGAATCCGTTCCTGCTTCCCTAAAGACAATTTCCGACCACCAGACATTTATACTCAGGCCTATGGACAAAAAATCAAAGATGAATATATCAAAGCCGTTTAACCCAAAATCTATATAGCCGTTTAAGCTAATGTCTAAATATTTTGTTAGCTGTGGCTCCAGTTTATAATTTTGCCAATTACTGGCAAACACGTCATTTTCCAACATGGGATTTGGAACGAAAATGAGACCAGTACCAATCTATTTAAAGTCCTTTACGTCCCTCGATAGACGTTTTGCCCTCAGTCGATTTTTCGTATCAAGGACCCACAAAACATGCATTTTGGCTACGCCACGTGTTAGTGGAAGAAATTCATTATAGGTCACATTTTATTCACTGCTTTCGGCTATAAGAGTTTTGCTGTCGAAAATTCGCCGTTTTTTCCGCAGCGTGGCAATACTTTCTCTATAGTGCAAGAGCAAGTAGCTAGAAAGTTAAAATATTGAGAATTTGTTTAGAAAATGTCCTAGGGAATTAATATAAAGTACCCTCAAAATTTAAAGAATGATTTTCAAAATCATTCGGGCCATATTATTTTGGAAAAAATTCTATGAATGGTTTTTGAGGTTGTGTTGTTCACAGGCAGATGGACATTAAAAAAACACTTTTTCGGTATCAGGGAACCCCAAATGGTGTATTTTTGTTGAAGTTTCGAAATCAATTTTCCGCAACATTACCAACTTTCTGTGCCTTCCGTATATGCGTACGAAAACGAGATAGTAAAACTGGCTGTTTCGCGCAGCAACACATGGAAAACGAGCAAAAACCGTGATTCACGTACAGCGGGTTAAAAACTAAAAATACAATACTAGGGAGAACGTAATTACTATAGGGAGTTAAGGATAATTTGGTATCGTATACATTGGATAGGAAATTAAATACAAGAAATATTTTGTCTTGTGCTTGTGGAGTAACTCCTCACAAACGAAAGGGCTTTTAATGTTTTTCACAGAATTTATTCCCAGTTTATAATGCGAGTGGCGCTGCTGTTATTCATACATAATGAGCCCAAATAATTATCGAGATAGAATAGATTTGTATATAGTAAATAAATAATGAATTTCCAAAGACGACTTACGATTGAGGTAAGGATGTAATGTGGTCAATCATCTATTAGCTTTTTTTAAGTTTAAACGTGATAAGATTATGCTAGTTAAGCCCAGAGGCAAAGTGCTACCAACATTCTATAAATGGTCTTGAAAAGGAATATTCTAAAGGAAAGTTTACATTTTAAAAATATTATATTAGCGTAAGTTAAATGGTTGATAAGGAGGTAATTGTTTAAATTAATAGAATAAAATAATATTTTTGAATAATTATTTAATTACTTACACCCCAAGGAAGAAAGCGGGGCTTTCGCTGAGGCGAAGGGGCGTCGCCAACGGAGGGGGGGTGTTCGGCCTCTCCAGCGGAAGTCACCAACGCGAAACTAGTCCCAAAATCCCGATGTCAACGCTTTTATTTCAATTGCCCCAATGAAATAAAATACGAAGGGAACAAATTTAAAACGTTTCAGAATCACTCACGAAGGTTCACCAATTTCTCAAGATAAAAGTCGAGTTGCAGTTACTACAAATAGAACAATTGCTTCAAATTTTATTCGCTAAACTTGACCAAGAACGTGGAATGTTACTGCAGGGAGGTGTGCGAGGAAAACGAGGCTGGAGCGAGGCAGAAAAAACGAGAGCGTGTGCCGGATTTAGGGCGTTTATTAGGAATGGGCGTGGTCGTGGGGGCGCGCGCGAGCGCGGCCGTGGCCGTGGCCCTGGCCCGGGGGGCGGGCGAGGCCGGGTCGGTCCGCGAGGCAGACGCTGAGCGTGGCGGCGGGCCCGTCGCACTGCGTGCCCTTGCAGCCGCCGGACTGCACCAGCAGGCGCGCCACCGCTGCGTGCTGCAGGCGCTGCGCGGCCTCCTGCGCGCGCTCGCCGCTCTCGTCCTCCGCCTGCGCGCGCACAACGCAAACGCGTCATACACTCAAGTCTTCACAATGTGCAACGCAAGCGCAAGCAAAATAAGAATTTCTATTGGCTGTGAGCATTCTAGTTTACTATTCATTGGGTGTCAGAATTGATTTCCAGGTATCGACTGTGTCCATGGCCCATGGTATTATAAGCGCACGTTTTCTTGAGCCCCGATATACCTACCCCAATTCCTTTGCCAACATTAGTTGAATTAAGAATAAATGATAGCAACGAACGTTTTAGACAAAATCCGATAACCAGAATGTTGGCTCCCGTGTATTAGAAACTATTTTGCATGGAAAAAATAAACTAAAAATTCGAAGTAAAATTCCTTTCGTCAAAATAACCCAACTCCCCACTCCTCTCGCAACTAGCGAAGCGAGAGCTCAAGAAAACTTGCGCAGAAATATATATTGTTAGTTCATCTATTGACTTCGATACCAATTTGTGAGTTAACGTACTGTGATTGGTTTATTAGTTGTGTCTTACTTAAGCATAAGCACAAAAGCTTGCAAGATTTTAAGTTACTGTCTTACGTGTTATGCTTATGTGAACGCATTGCGTTAGATCACGTACGTCGCCATGGGATGAGAACCAAGGAGCTATTGTATGATCGTGTTTTGTGATATATGAAATGTGTTTCTTGGCACAACTGTTACATGGATATTAGTCCCGTAAGTTTGGAAAATATTATACCCTAAGAGGTGGCAGTGTTGTTCTCCTGCCAAAACGTGACATTCGAGGCTGACTTTAAAGTCGGGTTGTGGATGTGTGTTACTTCTTCCAGGTACGTCTGCCACTGGAGTATCACCCGGCTGGAACAAGACCTAAGCTCCCATGTGGCATGAATGCTAGTTTACTGCACTTCAACGTATGTATGTAAGGGGAGAGAAGGGAACCACGATGAGGGAGGAAATATCACGCGCAGTCCGTAGCCCGTTTGTTAGGGTTTTGCTCCGGTGATCGCCTGGTTTTGGTCGGGCAAAACACAGAAAACTACAGATTAGAGACGCTGGTTGATAAACTCCTCCAGAGTGTGTCTGAATTCGATCTAGCTTCGTAGCTAATTGTCGAAAGTCCGCTGTACCCGAGGACATGGCGCAGGGCATCAACTATTTGGTGTCACTATAGTGCCTCTGACCGGAAGGTTCGCTTCGCGGCTGCGAGTTCGATTCGCGACTGCGGCAAGATTGTCGACTCCAGCTAGATAGCTAGGTCCTGTTCAGCCGCTGCCTGAAGGAGAATTCTAGCTATGATAGCCGGCTGCTATCATAGGTAGTTCTCCTATCAACTCGCGGCGGATGCCGGATCTGTATACTAACAAACAGGTCACGGACCGCGCGCAACCATCTTTCCCTCTTCCTTGTCCCATCCTCATGTCAGGCGACCAGTGAGACGCTTAGAGCGTGTGCCGGCTGGGGCGATGCCCGGCTTTGGGGAGATACCTGGGGGGAATCTCACAAGTCGACGTGTAGGTTGGCCCGGATCTCACCAAGGGAGAAGAGAGGGAGAAGATTTCCACCACCTCCCGCAACACAACACATGCTCTTCATTTACGGGACTAATTTCCACAGCAGTAGATGCCCAGAAGTAGGAAATGGTCGATCAATCAATCAATCCGCCGCCGTAGGTACCCGAACCCGAGGCCCGACCGATCAGAATCGCTGGAGGAGTGGCAGTTTGTTGTCCTGAGTCATTCCGCTGAAGTCATGGTCGGTTTGCCCCTTCACCCGGACTTCGCCTGCCAGATTGCACTGTGCGCCAGTCTCTGATAATGCCCTGACCCATGACTATGGAGCGGATTTCTATGATATTGCATAATCTTATCCGTTTCTTTAGGGCATAACTACGTACAATTTCTGCATAGTTGGCTAGAATTGGATGCTATATAGATTGTGTTAGTGCATATTTGGCCGATTGTTACTTTCCCGTATACGTACGTATATCAGTATACAGTATTCGACTAAAATCCTTGTGTGCAGATGTGTGGATGTGCGCATGTGTGAGATTCCGTCACTGGCGGCTAGACCAATTCCCGTGCACCAATCAAGACGTATGAGGTGTTATTCGACGCGTCTCGCTCGCCTGATGGAGAACTGATAATTTGTTTTCAGATCCGGCCATACGATTCAAATAAATTTCCAAAAACGTGTTTTTTCGTGTTTTGGCGCTACGATCTTAGTGATAATGCTAGGCATTAAACCAACGCCTCCTAAATCGATTTGTGTAGGTGGCATTGAACGTGATACATTTACAGTGTTTAAGCGCAAACACACGTACCCAAACAAATTTTTAGAAAATATGCCATATTTTTCCTTAAAGGCGTTGGCAATACTGATGTGAATATCTTTAAGTGAACAATTCAATTACCAAGTAAATCGCGCTGCAGATTGATTTGTGGATTTAAATTCGAGTTAACGAATTTTTAAAAATAAATTTGCGAAAACCTACCAACAGCATGGCCTCGGAGCTTATTAAACCCGAAGAATTTCAAGTGAATACGGATACAACAGAACTGTGAGTGCTAATCCGGTGGCCGAGATCGCTAAGGAAGCAGTGCCTTAGCGACCTCGGACCGAAGGGTCGCGGGTTCGAGTCCCGCCTCGGGCATTGTTGTATTGTGTTTGTCCTTTCACCCCCTATCGTCATCATATCGTGTCATGCTGACAGTTACCATACCGTTACACGTAATAGTGGTCGCTAATGACCTAGAAGTTGGCGCGACATTAAATAACAACAAAAAACCCTGTGAGTAATGCTAGAGGATGAATAAATGTTATGTTCGATGTCTCCCTTTTACGCCCTTGCATAAGTGTTCAAATACTGATTTTCTTATGAATGTGATCCACAACTTATGTTTATTACTCTTAACTAACACCTTATTCACATAAACATACAAAATAATTAATCGCCATTTAATGTTAGATTTCCATGCAACGCTACATTAGCATACAAATAAATTAATAGAGCATTTGCGGAGGAAGAAGTGAACACAAATAAAGTTTTTGAAGTGTCAATCTTCAAAAATTAGGGGAGAAAAATATGAAAGTGTTAAGGAAATCCGGGGAAGAATCAGTTGTCGTAGTAAAAGATGTTGCAATAGAATTTTTGGAACTAATTGGAAACGATCTGCATTTGTGCATTTAGCATTTGTGTTAATGCAAATGTGCTATGTGCATTTTTATGTATATTGGCAAAAAGCTTAAAAATATAGCTCTCCTTAAATTCAACTATTCGCATCACAACCTGCAAATATTTGTTACGGCGATTATACTTTTGGAATTGCAATAAGACCAGTTCATTTCCCGTATGGAGGTGACAATGATATTGGCTGTTGTTGAGAACTTTTGAATGGGAGTATAACATTATCAGCTTCTACGATTCATTGGTAAGTCCAATGCCTGATACTGAAAGAACATATTTCAACAAAGCTGGGCATGAAAGAAATTTTCAACACATGAAACATTTTAAAAACATATTACATCGTCGACGACGCCACATTTTTCTAGTGCGAAGTATTGTACGTCATATAGGAAAAATTATGTAACGCAGCGGAAAATTGACTTCGAGATTTTAACGGATATTCAGGTTTGGGGGTTCCCTGATACTGAAAAAGTGTTTGTTTCTTCAAAACATCTGTCTTGTCTGCCCGTCCGACTGTGAACATCACTAGCGCCTAAACCATACATAGATTTTTTTCCTAATTGAAGAAACCCTTGTCCATCTGGATGGAATCGAATTTGAGATTTTGAAAAAAAAAATCTTTAAAATTTGAGAGTGCTTTGCATGAAGACCTTCGCATACGATACTCGTATTTTCAAAAATTTCTCAAAAACGGCTCCAAATTTTTTCTTTTAAATTTCTTGTAACAATAGAGTAAAATACAGTTATAAAGGTGGTATAGGTCCGATTTTCACGGTTTTCAAAGATTTTCAAAAATCTCAAAATTTCAATTTTTTCGGTCGTCTTCCTACAACTACAAAAATGAAGATAGAGATTTTTCCTTCAAATAAAATTTGTTCTTCATAGTGAGTTCATTCATTTAGGTCATGTACATTTTCTGAACATTTTAGTAGTTTTAGTGCAATATTGCGAGAAATATGTGCAATTTTAAAAAAAATCCAAAAACAAGATTTTCTCAAAAACTGCTCCAATGTTTTTTTTGTAAACTTTGGTAGAAATATTGCTACATGTACTCTATAAGATGACACGAACGACATATTGATGAATTCTTTTGTTTTATCAAAAATTACAAAAATGTAATTTTTTGACTTGTCTTTCGCGTCGCTCATATTTATATAATCGGGAATGTTGACATAAATGCGTACATGTGCTTGAAATAATGCTTTAATAAAGTTTCTCGAAAACTCAACCGTTTCATGTCAAAACTAGCTCAAATTTCCGCATTTTCAGAAACGCTGAAACACCATTTTCTCAAAAATAGTTCCAATTTTTTTCTTCAAACTTTTGTAACGGATAATGCTAATTGCACTATCTTTAATATGACGTTAAGTTCTTTTGGAGTTGGTTTTTTTTACAAAATTACACAAATATTCTTTTGAAAGATCTCTCACGCCATTAATAAGCACATATCCATCAATTTAGAAAACGATTATATTTGTGAGTTAAAATACATTAAATGAATTTAAATGAAGATGAAAACTCAAAAATTTTCTGTGAAAACAGTTTCAAATTTTGAATTTACAGTAGCTGATATTTTCTTACAAACGGCTGCAAATTTTTCAAAAAATTAAATAGCCCTTTAGAAAGCCTTTTTACTGTTATTTAATATACTTAAAATAATATTTTTGTCCTGCTATTAGGAAGTCAAAAAATTAAGAAAATTTTAAACAAATATACTTTGGGCGGCGATAGATGGCAGCAAGCAAGAGTATGGGGCAAGTTCAAATAGCACACATGACGGAAAGTATAATTTTGTACTAAAAATACTAATAAAACATTAACATAGTATGTTACAACATTGCATTCGTTTATTTATGATCTATCTATTGCTAGTGACATAAGTACATTGTCCCACTTAAAAAATAAAGATGATTAAATTTCTCAGAAACCAAAAATAGTTAAACAATATCTCTATGGCATATTACTTGCCCCATTATTCCACATTGTTAAGAAAAAACTACATTTCGATATTGGGAACCGTTTAGAAGTATTGGGGATGGCCCCTAGTTGGTGGGACATTCTGTATACATATATGTGTACATACATGTATGCAATTAGTTTTATCCAGGGAGCGGATTTCTATGATATTGAATATTTTTTACCGTTTCTTCAAGACATAGCTAAGAAAAATATCTTGTCATTTGGTTAGAATTGGATGCTATGTACATTAACACGTTAGTGCATATTTGGCAGTTTTCCCCTCTTGGTGCATATTTGTTATTGCTATTCGTTTTTCCCTCTTGATACTATTCGTGTAATTGTATGAGCATATTTTGCATCTTTTGTTACGATATAGACTTATATGCAAAACATTTTATGTTTTTTAGATACCATTTATTTGTGAGCGTTCATTGATTAGAAAGAGCTTATCACAGTTTGAGGGTTTTTTCTTCTATACAGATGATAAACTTCTTGTAAAAAAATAGGATATTTCCTGATATTTTACACCAGATGTAAATTAGTGGTTCTACATAATGACACTGACTTTCCAATATTAGCTTTTTTTATTTCCTTTGGTGGGAGCTAGCTATTTGGCTTTGGCACAAACTCTTGCCAGCTATTATCTACCGCCGCACAAAGTACATGTTTTTGACATTTTCTTACTCTTTCGGATTCCTTATTGTAGAGCGGAAATCTTTTTTTACGATTATTAAAACACAGTAAAACCTCGTCCTCAATGGCAATTTTCTTTGAATAATTTGGAACCGTTTTAATAAACAGTTGTTTAAGCGCTACTGTAAATTCGAAATTTGAAGATCTTTATCACAGAAAAGTTTTGAGTTTTCGAAAAATTTCATTTGAAGTCATTGTATATACTTTAACTCCCAAATACAATAGTGTTTACAAATTGCTGGAAATCTTTTAAAAAATGTACATTTGTGTAATTTTTGAAAGAAAAAAATACTCCGAAATGAGTGGAAAAAGCAATATTCGTTGGAAATATTTTATGAAAATATTTGGAGCTGTTTCAAAGAAAAGGGAGTTTGTCCATTTTTTAAGAATGGAGACATTTGGAACAGTTTTTCACAGAAAACGGTTGAGTTTTCGAGAAACTTTATATATTATTTAAAGCATATGTAAATACATTAATGTGAACAAATTGTCATTAATATAAATATTAACATGTGAGGCAAGTCAAAAAATTAATTTTTTGTAATTTTTGAAAAAAACAAAAGAATAGCGCAAATGGCGTTTGTCATTTTGTAGAGTGCATTTAGCACAATTAATATCAAAAGTTTAAAGAAAAAATTTGAAGCCGTTTATGAAAAACCTTGTTTTTGTAATTTTTTAAAATTGTAGAAATTGCACACGCTATTGCGGGAAAACTACTAAAATATTTAGAAAAATGTACATGACATTAATGGAAGAACAAATTATGGAGAACACATTTTGTTTTGAAGGAAAAATCTCTATCCTTTATTTTGTAGTTATAGGAAGATACCGAAAAAATCCATGCCTTTGAAATTTTCAAAAATTCAGAGTTCGCCGTGCAAATCAGCACTGTGCCACGTTTATAACTGTATGTTTATCTATTCTTTCATGAAATTTAAAGAAAAAAACTTTGAAGCCGCTTTTGAGAAAACTTCGAAAATGTCCTGAGGGGTTCATGTAAAGTACTCCCAAGTTTTGAATAATGTATTTCAAAATCTCAAAGTTTCGACTCGAGACAGATGGACAGGTTTTTCTTCAATTTGGAAGAATCCTACATATGGATTAGACGCTTGTAGCGTTTTCAGGCACCAGACGGACGGATGGACAGACGGAAGTTTAAAAAAAACACCTTTTTTGTGTATCAGTGGACCTCAAAACGTGTATTTCCGTTAAAATCTCGAAAACAATTTTCCGCAGCATTACATTACTTTCCCTTTACTATGTATAGTAGTATATACGTACGTATACGGGAAAGTAAAAATAAATCAAGTACAATTTTCTTCTGCAATGTGCATATTTACTTCAATTAGTTTTCCTGTGAAGTAAGCTAAGTTTTATTATGTTTGCACAAAAATATCTCGTTTCATTTTAAGCATGCTTCTCCTTAATTTTATCAAGAAAAGTTTATGCAGGTGTTGAGGCTGCGAAATATTGCTTAGATGAATTGGGAGAGCATTAGCAGAAACTGCAACGAGACGTTTTGTACATCGCCTTCTGTGTTCTCATCAGACGAGAGAGTTCTGGAAAAAGCTACGCATAATTGACAAAAATTATTACTTTGCCGAAAGAATCAATGAGCATTGAAGAGATTGTCATGATTACCTCTGTCTGGACGAAAATAAACGTTCTCCTTACGAATTTCTGCTTTTTTGCACGCCTTTTACTTCTTCTCTTCACGTCTCAGAGGACTGGTTCAAGGAAACGACACAATATTCGATTGCTGCCAACGTACCAAAAACTTTCAATGCGCCCCATGTGCATTTTTTTAGCTCTTCAGCACGATCACTACAAAAATGGCCGCGGCTCCTCTGAATTTCAAACAATATGAGCTCGTTGCGTCTGATGTAAAAAAGTAATGGATTCCAGGAAATCTGACAATGGGCAACTCTTTCGTCGCAGCCTCCAAGGAGGTGGTGCAACCTATTAGTGATTTTCTGAAGCAGCTGAAAATCGATTTCCAAGAGCTTTGTACAAGAATGAGTATTTGGTCAATTGGGAAAGAATACGCACGGTCTTTTGAGCAAGATAGTCTAATCTCCGCGGCGGAAAGTTTGAAATGTATGATCTTTTCTTCTAAAATGCTTTCAAAGAGCAGAGAAACTGAGCTCTTAGAAGCGTGGCGCCAAATTAGAATTATTTCGGCGACCCATGTACCAACAACAGGAAATGAAATGTACTTAATTTTAATTGAATATTCAAGAGCATATTTTAGAATTTTTAGGTCATTAATACATATTTTTAGAAGCATGTTTCAAGATTTTTAGAACATAAATATCACCTCCCTTGTTACATCGAGTCATGAATTTAGCAAAATGTAGAAGGAAAATAAAAGAAAGAAAAAAAAGTGCGTGAAAGGTAAATGTACGCGGAGGCCTCGTCCTCGCGCACTAACTGACCATGACATCGGCGCCCTCGCGCAGCAGCAGCGAGGCGCAGAGGGCGTGGCCGGCGGCGGCGGCCAGGTGCAGCGGCGTGCGGCCGCAGGCGTCGCGCGCGGCCACGGCGGCGCGCAGGGCGGCGCTGGCGGGCGGCGGCGGCGGGGGCGGCGAGGGCGGGGCCGCGGGCGGCGACGCGCAGGGGCGGCCGGAGGGTGGGCCGCGCGCCGAGGCCGGGGGCGGCGTGCGCAGCAGCGCGCGCACGCACGCCGCGTTGCCCGCCGCCGCCGCCCCGTGCAGCGGCGTGCGGCCGAAGGTGTCGCGCGCCAGGGCGTCCGCGCCGCGCGCCAGCAGCGCCTCCACGCACGCGCCGCGCCCCGCGCCCGCCGCCGCGTGCAGCGCCGTCTCCTCGAACAGGTTCCTGCGCAGCGCACGCCGCTCAGACACACGGCAACTCTCTAAACTACGACAGTGTGTAATTATATGGGTCCCGAGGCGCAGACGGTTGCGGCAAGGCAGCCGTCGTCTGCGCCGAGGAGACTGCAGGTTCGAGTCCTGCGTAGACATGGTCGTATATATGATTGTCCCTTATCCCTCATCATCATGTTATTATCTCATAATTCACACTTCAAGGCGTAAAAGCCTTGTTGTACTGAGGGATACTGCTGAAATACTGACCCTAGAAAGAAATTACTCACATTAATCACGTTGCGTGGTCAGTCATGGCCTATACGCCAATAATAATAATAATAATAATAATAATAATAATAATAATAATAATAATAATAATAAAGTCTCCCAAAGTCCAGCCCTAAGTCTGAGTAATTGAGAACTTAGCCACGTGGGAGACGGGCAACGTCAGAAAATTTGGCGGCAAATAGTGCAATGGCACACTCATATAGATACGGAATATGCGACGTAAGGCCTCGGAAAAGCAGCCGCTGCCTGGGGAGCGCCGGGGCACCTTCGGAGCCACCGCTGGAGGTGACAGCATGCGAGCCGGTGGCGATCAGGATCTGAACAGGCGGGCCTTGATCGGCGTTAACCCCGAATATACTACAGCCGAACATAGCAGTACCTATCCTTCTCCACTTATAGCTGTCCCTGCCACAAGTGCTTCCCAGAGAAGCAATCTATTGCTTCCAGAGACCACTGCCGGAGGCAGGCAACGGCACAAGGATGAAGTTAACTACAGAAATAAATACCTTCATCATGCGTGAATACTACACCATTACCAAAATGGAGACTGACACTACGGCCTATCGACAAAAGTTACATTAAAGATTCCTTCACCGTTTCCCTGATTCTGAAGTTAATGAGCAAAGAAAAGCGGACCAGCGTCGAGCAATTCTTCAGAAAAATCTCCTCTCTGCACCAGTTTTTCAAGCAATCAAGGAATAAGTGAGAAAAATGCTTACCTTCTCAGAACCTAGTAATTTGAGAGCAGGAGAGATATCAGCTGTGCAAACTCAGAATGACAATGGGAGAAGCATGTCAGAAAGTATGGATGATAAAAGGAGTGAAGAGGTGCAAATTCGCAACGAATTTGCAGTTGCACTTGCGAAATTTGAAGGAACTGACCCACTGAACCGCTATCTCATTCCCAGACAAAATTGCTCGAAGAAATTAGCAAGAGCAATCAGCGTCCTGAATGACAAAGTGCTGCCACAACATCTACAACAAAGACATTCGAAGAAGTACACACAGCAATTTATTGTGCTGCGGTTGTGGCTTCAAGATGTAACGGTTCCAAGCTTTTTAGCCGCGTAGCAACTGCCCACAATGATCGAAGTGAAAAAAGAATCCCACTATAGGAAAGACGGTTGGTGAATCGTACAGAAAGCACTAGGAAAGATATTGGGAGACTCGCACAATTTAAAAAAGGAAATACCTCAGAAAAACTGAGAAGAAAGGTGAACAACACCCTTATCAATACAAAAATACATACGAAGCACGAGCCCTTGAATTCAACAATAACAGAACATCTTTACACCCTACGACAAAAGCTTTTGGCGTTAACAAAACGCCTTCGACGTTACAGGAATTGCACTACGAGGAAGCAACCGAATACTCTTTTTAACAGAAACCAGAAAGCATTCTACAGGAATATGTCAAAGAGCAAAGGGCTTGTAAGTGATACGAAAGAGTCAAAGCTTCCCTCAAATGCACAGATAGAGGACTTTTGGTAGCCTATCTGGTCACCTGCTGTGAGCCACAATACAGATATGACGTGAATTGAAATGAAATATGACAGACACCGAGATATCCCTGTAATGGGTGAACCAATCATCACCGTGGAAATTGTCCAAGCAGCTCTGAACAAAGCACATAACTGAAAGGCACCAGGCTGTGGTGGCCAGCCCAATTATTGGCTCAAAAAATTTACCAGCAGTCATCATCATATAGCTAATATAATTCAATATTTTCTTCACAACCCATAAAATCTGCTTTACTTCCTCACTGAAGGTAGAACGTTCTTGTTACCAAAGAAGGGTGACACTAAAGACCCATCGAAATACAGGCCAATAACCTATCTTCAAACTTTCTACAAACTTATAACATCTTATGTTACACAAATGATGATGACACACATTGAGGAACAGAACATCTTAGCGAATGAACAGAAAGGATGTAGACCTGGATCTCAGGGATGCAAGAAGCAACTCATTATAGACTTTGTAATTATGGGGCAAGTGCTTGAAAAACAAAGAAACTTGTACGCATGCTACATAGATTACGCAAGAGCATTCTAACACCTGAAGTGTGTAAACGATTGCATGGACTCTTAAAAACTCAACTCTCTGTTAGAAACCTTGTGCAGGCCATCAATTCATTTGTTATTCCAGTGCTGACATACTCCTTTGGCGTTATTAAATGGAGCAATACCCACCTCGACGAACCTCCAGAGGGCAATTCGAACCGCTATGACTCAACACCGAAAACATCATCCACATTCAAGTACTGAGCGTTTTACCCTTCCAAGATCGCAAGGATGGCGAGGTGTTGTAGATCTCATAAATCTACACAGCTCTCAAATTGCATCACTCAGAAGATACTTCTTGGAACATTGTGGGAGAGTTCATCAAGCAGTGAGAGCAGTTGATAATAAATATAGTCCTCTGAACTTGAAAAAGCTTGATCTGCCTGTTCAGCCAATCACTGAAACGGAAGAGAAGATAACCTTATGGAAAGCGAAGGCACTACATGGAAGGTACCCCCACGAGCTGAGTAAACCAGAAGTCGACATCCCTGCGTCGAACGCATAGCTCCAACACGGGGATCTCTTTCCGGAGACAGAAGCCTTCATGATAGCTATCCAGGACCAAGTGGTGCCAACATTGGACTACAGAACTACATTCTGAGAGATTCTACCATTCATTCCTACTCGTGTAGAAGATGTGAGGCTGCAAGCGTAACTATCCAACACATGACAAGTGGATGTAGCTGCCACGCACAGTTGGAATACAAAAAGAGGTATGATGAAGTGGCGAAGCAGGTCCACCAATTATTGGTATTGAAAATGGGCTTACTCGCCACTTCCGTGCCGTATTATAAATATGTGCCTCAGAATGTGCTTGAAAGTAGTGAGCAAACACTCTACTGGGATCGCTCCATTATCACTGACAGACACGTCGGCGGCAATAGACCCGATATAACGTACGTTGATAGAAACCATCAGCAGGTTTTCCTTATCGATATATCAATACCCAATACCCACAACATATCAGGAAAATATCAAGAGAAGATCCAGAAGTATACCGATCTCGTCCAAGAAGTCGCAACTCAGTGGAACTTCAGTAAAGAGACAACTGTGCCTATAATAATATAAGCTACAGGAGTGATCCCGAAAAAGACACTTCAGGCAGTCTTCACTTGGATACCAGGAATGTATACAATATGCTAAGTCAGTAATTTTGAATAAATGCCATATTGTCAGAAGCCATATGAACCTTCAATAAAGCAACCACACACAACTGGTCATCATTCCTGTGTGTGGTTGACATTCCAACCAGTAGATACTGTGAATAATAATAATAATAATAATAATAATAATAATAATAAATTTGACGCTTTTTTATTATTTTCAAACAATAGTGTAACGACACTGACTTGTGTCCAATTACTTTTGTGCAAGGTAAAATAGGGCCTCAGAAGATTCGGAGATAGATTTTGAAGAAATGAAAGATTTTGCTGAAATGGCATATAATACTAAAATAATTTTGCTACCTGAGAAATGACGACGACAATGCAATGAATGTAATAAGTGGTGCAACGAAAGAAAAAAGCACTTCTGTTGACGAAGATAATACTTAAATTTATCTAGATGATCTATAGAAGAATGACAAAACTATGGGCTCGGTACTTTATTTTAAAAATCCCATTAATTACCAATTGTTTGGTTAGTATTGTTATTAGGGATAATTCCGAAATGAAATAGGAACACGTCATTTGTAGGCAACTTACAATAAGTATTTTGGGTTATGTATTTATGAGCATAACGTATTTCCAGATATTTCATATTGAATACACACGTATTCCTTTACTTGGCGCATTGCGTTTTGCTCACGGCGTATTAAAAAAATAGTATACGAAACGCGGGCGCGAGGTTATTCACGCACGAGTCACACACTTAACTCATGCGTTAATCATGTTTCGCACCCTTGTTACGTAAATTACTATTCCGATACACAACTAAATAGTTTAGTAAATAGTTGTAAAAGCTTTGTTCATTAAAAAAAGAAAAAAAAGCAGAAGATGAAAACCGTTTTATGTGCATGTCGAGGTGCGGGCCATCGGTCCTTAAAACATGGGAAAATTTTCGGCTGTTGACGATGGTTGTTTGGTACGTGATTGACTTATTTGTTTCCGGGCGCGTCAACGGCTAATGTAATTATTTCCGTAAGAGTCGTGTATGTTTTTATCGCGGGAAATGGCAGTAATTCCCCGCCCCTCCTGGATGGCGAGATCTTGCGCCAACGTACGTACACAGTGGTTGCAGTTTTCCCAAGCAACTACCTCCCACGATCGGGGCTCCGCCCCTGCCTGGACAAGTTCAAAGCTCCTGAGAAGTGCGATAGTGTAATGCGCGAGAATGTGTGTGCAAGGGGGGAGGATAGGACAAGGAAGGGTAGAAAGATCGCGTGCGGTTTGCGGCTCTTTGGTTAGGCTACTGTTCCGACATTCGCCAATATTGGTTGGATAAAGCACGCAGAACAACCGATGAGAGCCGCTAGAATTCTGAATTCTCCTGCACTCAGCGTCAGCGGCTGAACTCAGTCTAGCCAGAGTCGAAAATCCTTTCAACCGAAGGCCCTCACGGTCGGAGGCAGTGCATGCATTATGGTTTCATAGATCCGATTCCGTGACCAAAATGTCATTTTTCAGCTTTCATAAATTCACTTTTCGTTCACTATAATGTACAAGGTCTGTCCCAAAAGTAAGTTGAATAAGTCCAAGAAAAAAGATTTATTGCAGATAAATATACAAGTAACTAAAATTCTTAAAAGAAGCTTCCTTCCGCGTCGGAACACCTGCGCCAGCGTTTTTCCCAGTCGCTGAACGCACCCTGGAAGGCGTCGACGAAGACCTCCTTCAAGCACCTCGTCGTTGCTTCTTTGACGGCTTCCAAAGTCGCGAAATGGTGGCCCTTGTGTCCTTCTTGATCCTCGGGAACAAAAAGAAGACCAGTGGTGCCAAGTCGGGGCTGTACGGCGGCTGGGGCAATGTTGCCACACCGCGTTTGGCTAAGTACTCTCAAATAATGAAGGAGGTGTGCGACGGCGCGTTGTCATGGTGAAGACGACAAGTGCTGGCGATCTCCTTTCTGACGCGTTTGACTCTGCTTTGGAGCCTTTTCAGGACTTGCAAGTAAAAATGACGGTTCACTGTTTGTTCTTGTGGCACAAACTCTGAGTGGACAATGCCTCTTTTGTCGAAAAACACGATGAGCATGGCATTTACACGGGACTTGCTCATTCTCGCCTTTTTGGGCGCGGGGAAGCTAGCGTGTGCCACTCAGCACTTTGTCTTTTGGTCTCCGGGTCATATTCGAAAACCCATGTTTCTTCACCCGCAATCACATTATCCAAAAATTCGGATCATTTTCACACTGCTCCAAGAGGTCACGCGAAACCCTTGCACGAGCAGCCTTCTGTTCATCGGAAAGCACCTTGGGGACCATCTTCGCACAGATCTTCCGCATGCCCAAATCTGCGGTAACAATGCGTTGCACAGTACTTTTAGGGATATTACACTCATCTGCCAGCATTCTAATACTCAGGCGTCGATTTGAGTTCAGCATGTCCCTCACTTTCTTAACGTTTTGATCGGAATGTGACGTTGACGGGCGTCCAGGGCGGTCTTCATCCTCGGCGTCCTCTCTGCCTTCTCGAAACATCTTGTGCCAGCGGTAAATCATATTGTTGGACATGGTGCTATCGCCATAAGCTTCCCTTAGCATGGCAACGGTCTCAGCGCCCGTTTTCTTGAGCGCAACACAAAATTTTATTGCGTACGCTGGTTCTTGAAACGTGGCATCTTAAAATTCCGACGCGTCACAAATACAAGGGTTCAAACTAGCAGCGATGCGCACTGTGAAAGAGCCTGCAGACAACTGACGTGTTTGTCCTTAGCTTCCCTAAACCCCACACAACCATTCACGTCACTTGGCGCGCCTTGCTAGTGGCTTGCTTCGGTGGCGCAAGGTCATTCAACTTACTTTTGGGACAGACCTTGTAAAGTAAACACTTCAAAGTTCACTGTTATTGGTTCATTTTGGTCATTGTTGGCTCCCCTGACGTGAGGCGCGCTTGTGAAGACTGTACATGCCCGTTCGGCCTCCGCCTCGAAGTGCGAGCCGTCGAGCCAAGATGAAGTTGTAATGTGTGCTGTCTTTGCATGTTCATTCAGTATTCTTTGATACCAGGTCATATTGCTATGCTCAATCAATGTATTTTTCATAGCAACTGGTTTTAATGCACAATTCAACTCACTGTTTCTAAAAATTGCTATTAACATCTGTATAATTGGGAATATTAAAAATAAAGCAAAAATAAAGCGACTTTTTTCACAACAGATTTGTTTTGGCTCAAGGCTAACTTCAGAAAGATCAAACAATTGCCATCAGTTTCATCATCTGATAAACATTGTGTTTTGTTTTGCGAAAAATGAATTAGGACAAACAGGTGGGAACTTTCCCAGTGGTCACACGATATGAGTCCGGTTTAATTGTGCAAGCGGCAAGTATTGCAGCACATTGTGAAAGAAACCGCGGAAACTAGTTTTAAAAGGATGTGGACTATAAACATAAAAAAGTAAGGAATCTGTGTATTTCAAGAGAAACAAAAGTTCTTTGTACACACCTGAAGTAGTGCTGGTACTTACTTTGAGAAGAAAAAAAAAGTAATCAATTTAAGCAATATTTGAGTATAAGCAGAAATTCCTTTAGACAATAATTTAAGAAAATAGTTTTGAAGAGTAAACACAGTGTAGTATCTATCTCGACTACAAGAATATTTGTAATTGTAAATCTATATGTAGATAATCTGCAAATAGATCGTTACTACATGTGACATAGTTGCGGAACTGCCTTTCAAAATATTTTGGAACACATATCAAAACGGATGCGGTTTTTACAAGATGCCATTCAGCATATGGACTGTGCGCTTAATGTTAGCCATATTAATGCGGAAATTATTTGTAATTATAGTTTTGAAGACATTTTAGGCTTATCAGTGAATACGTAAAAAAAGTTTACGTATAAATACGTACGTAATTTTTACGTAAAAATATTTCGGGAAATAATTCTAATGCTTCGTAGACAGCCACTCTGATACCACTCCGTTTGCAAAAAAAATGATGTTATTTGATAATACAGGATTGCCATTAGGTTATTTTGGAGAAGAGAGGTCATAAGTAAAAAATAAAATATGATCGATAGAATTGGATACGATAAAGTGGTAGGCAGAATAGCTGGAATACATGTTTAATAAAGAAATCGACGCTTTAGTTACGCTTAGATTCGTGCTTAGGATGCACGGTTGCACAACCCCCATATACAATCGAAAAATATCTCTTAATTATTTAGGAATATACATTTTCATTTTAATGACATTCAATATTCAAGATATCGCAATGTATATGAAATCGTTTTGAAACCAAAGAGCGTCCCACTGCCACTCTCTCCAATGCCTTGCCAGGTATTGCACCACGCTCTTTGATCTTAGCTGTATTACTGGGTTTACTGCATTTACTCTTGGGCCCTTCGATTTAACACGGGCAACATATGGACTCTTGGTTGGGCTACCAGACAGTGGCGCTGTCTAGCGATGCGCGGTGACCGATAAAGTTTCCCGGAAATCACAGAATTCTGTCTTTGTCCGACTCGCTGCAACGTAATTTTATTAACTTAGCTTGTTATTGAAAGTACACAACGTCCGTCAATTATTGGCGGCATTTCAGGCATTATTTATTATGTTTAGTGAATTTGTTTTCATTTGATATTACAGTTATTGATTTCAAATCTACCATTGATGAATTCTTTGTGTAAAGTTAGCCGTTCTGGAAGGAAGTCCCTTTCTCGGTAGATAATACTTCAGCTTGGAGTAGACTGCGGCATGGAG
The DNA here is from genome assembly GCA_038098605.1 of Gryllus longicercus. NCBI lineage: Eukaryota > Metazoa > Arthropoda > Insecta > Orthoptera > Gryllidae > Gryllus > Gryllus longicercus. The sequence continues at coordinate 3,383,279 of JAZDUA010000079.1, forward strand.
AGCACTGGTAGGAATACGAGCGCGCGTGTGTATGGACGGATCTTTACTACAAAACATACCAGGGTAGTGAAATTTCGGAATTAAAATGTTATTTGTGTGAAGCGTGTCGTGCTATGTGCTGGAGTCGAACTTAATTGCCCAGTGAAAATCGAAGAGACCACGTGCGAGGGATGTGTATCTGAATGGACACGACAACAACTATGTAAGTAATGTTTCACTATAGACTTTCATTTAACCTTTAATGAATTTGAATTGCTTGTATTTGTATTACATGCTCGTATTTTGAATTTCCGTCAATCGATAGATGTGCAACCTCCCGTTTGTTGGGGCATTAGTGTGGGGACAACTCCACAACTCATGTTCTATCAGGGGGCACACGTTCCCGGGGTGGACTCCTGAGGTTTTCGCTTTTATACATACCCCTGACGCCGCACATGTACGACAACGTGCCGATATGCGGTTCCAGCCGCAACCCAATTTGCCCTCACGGAAACCTAGGTTGGGCCGCCCCGGGCTACTAGCTTTCCAGGCCTCTACCGAAGTTAATATCATCGTATGTTGCGCCACTCACATGCGCCGGGACACCGAGTCTGAACAAGTGTCCGTGTCGTCCTCTTGGTCCAGAGGTCTGGGCCACTGCCACGACAAATCCGAGAGCCCAACTGGAGGCCACCCGATCTAAGGCTCGGACGGGTAAAGGGCACCCATCCCGTCTCCTCACCGTCTGCACCGTTAAGCTACCGACGTGAGTAGCGCCAACCTAGGCAACCTGAGAGTAGGTAATTTCCCGCCGGACTTTTATATGTGGATTCCAGAGCGTTCCTAAGAACCTCCTTCACCCAATCCTGCCCAAAGGTGGGCACGCCAGGGGCCCAATTGGAGGATTACTGGGTTGATCCGGCAACCAGGAGCTTGATCATTGCCTACTCATTGTCTCCACCTTGAAACTACCACCGTGAAACTGAGGGTCTGGGTGGTCTCCACCGGAGACCGTGCCTACGCAGTCGCGACCCTCCCCCTCCGCCGCCCGCGTGTTGTTGTGGTAGCGCACTGACCTGGCGTGCAGGGGCGCGCCGTGGCGGGCGAGCGCGCGCAGGGAGCGCGGGTGGCCCGCGGCGGCGGCGCAGTGCGCGGGCGCGCGCCCGGCCACGTCGCGCGCGTCGGCGCGGGCGCCCGCGCGCAGCAGCGCGCGCACGCAGCCCGCGTGGCCCCTGGCGGCGGCGCGGTGCAGCGGCGTGCGGCCGGCGGCGTCGCGCGCCTCCAGCGCCGCCCCCCAGCGCCGCGCCAGCTCCTCGGCGCAGCGCGCCTGGCCCTCGGCCGCCGCCACGTGCAGCGCCGTCGCGCCGCCGCCCTCCGCCGCGCTCACCGCCGCGCCCTGCGACGCCCTCTCCTCAGCCCATTCACAATGCAAACGTAAACACTCGCATAGCGCATAGACTTAAACATTAACGTACGCATTTACTAGGCTGTCCGGGTGACGCCGCGTCCATTGCCCTGAGGAAGGTCGCAGAATGGCGACCGAAACGTCGGCACCTTCGCCATGGACGCGGCGTCACCCGGACAGCCTAGTAAATACTGACTCCGGCCGCGGAAGCCTACGCTCTCAATTAACGTACGCGATAGACTGAAATATTCACAATGCTTAACATGGAACGTAAGCAAAATAAGTTTCTATTGGCTGTGAGACTTTCTGGTTGGATGTGAGAATCGATTTCAAGATGCCGAGTCTATGTCCCAAATGGCGTTAGTTCTTCTATCGACTTCGATTCTCGATTCTGAGTTACCGTTCTGTGATTGGATCATTTCTAATGTCTTCCGTAAACATAAGTGCGGAAGCTTGAAGCTTGTAAGTTAACGTCTTACGTGTTATGCTTATGCGAACGCATTGTGAATGAGTCCGCTTATGAACGAAGTCCTAACTTTTATGTTAACGCCATGCGTATGTTTACGTTTGCTTTGTGAATGAGCCTTTACATTTGCAGAACGCCTTCTTTTAAGCCCTCGAGCTGCGCCGAACGGTCTTCACGCGCCGACAATGTCCTAAATTTTAGTTGCCAGTATTAACTCATTAACTGCCAATTAATTTTGTTCTACTGGAATGCTCCAAAGCGTAAACCGTTAGTTATATGAGCATTTTTTTCTATAAAAAGTAGCAAAACCGTTATAACTTAGTTGCATATGCCCCCTCAACTTCGGTGCGAACTAACCACCGTTTGCTTTATACCGCCCTGTCCCTACGACCTAACATCAGACATATAGCAAGTAAGCGTGGTTTTAGATGAAGATTCGAAACGACGCATGTCATGTGTACACCTTGGCCAGGCTTATACTATGCCTTAGCGGTCACGGCCAAATCGATATCTGGCTTTCAGGAATGGACAAAATCTTACTTAAGATCTTTTTAGGATGATTCCTTCTATTGAATAAAATTCGCAAATTACAGTATACAATATCACGCATTAATAGAAAAGGTCTGATGGTGAGATCCCCAATTAAGGACTATGGAGTTGACCATGAGTAGGCAGTGGTCGGCAAAGTCGTGTAAGATGCAACCCACCCAACACCGTTTCCCGGCGATGAGAACGGAGCGGGATGGCGGCGTAATTTCGCAGAAGCTTTCTAAGAAATGTACTCTATTAACGTGAACTAAGAGCACGAGTTATTTTAGATTAATTTTTACACTTGCCTTCGGCGATAGGATGTCGGGAAGCAAACATTACCCTTGTCGTGACCAGCGCTCCGGAGCGCAGATTTGTCTACCACTGTTCTAGAATCTGTTTAGTAGTCGAAAATGATCACTTTTTTTGCTACTGGGGAAACTTCATATAAAGAAGATACTCATATGATAGCTTACACGAAAGGCGCCTGAGAATCGGGAGAAAATGTCACACGTTTGATTCCGTTATATCAATTAATCATTAAAATTGTTTTGCAAAAAGTAATTATTTTCCACATATTCCTACATGTTCTAGAAGTTTATAACATGCGTGTTTGATCCCACCGGAATTCGAGCCCGAAACCTTTGTTAACCAAACAGATGCTCTAAGTCTAACTAGCAGACCTATGAAATAACATTTTCGATCCCGACAATTTAACGAAGTTATATGCGATTTATATTCTTATCAAAATCTGATGAACCACTCTTTTCTGTCTGACAATCTATCAGACCGCTCCGACCGCTCGCAGTTTGATTCAGCATTAAACAATTTTCACTTCGAAATATTGATTTAGAAAGACCGTCATCTGGGCATTACGAGACGAAAAGAGAGAGGAAGAGAGAGTTAGAGCGAGAGGAATAGAGATAGACGGAGAGAGCGAGAGATAGATAGAGCGAGAGGGACTGAGAGATAGAGCGATAGGGAGAGAGAACGAGAGGGCGAGAGACAGAACGAGAGGGCGAGAGACAGAACGAGAGGGCGAGAGAGAGAACGAGAGGGCGAGAGAGAGAGAGAGAGGGGAGAGAGACTGACGTGTTGCACGAGCAGCTGGACGACGTCGTGCAGGCCGAGGGCGGCGGCGAGGTGCAGCGGCGTGCGCGCGTCGGGCGGCGGCAGGCGGCGGTTGGGGGCGGCGCCCGCGGCCAGCAGCGCCTCCACGCACTCGGCGCAGCCGCTGCGCACGGCGGCGTGCAGCGCGCCCACGCCCAGCCGGTCCTCGCACTCGGCCGCCGCGCCCGCGCCCAGCAGCAGCTGCGCACACGCATGCCCCCCACTCACTCGCCTGCCTCCATCCCCACCTCCATCAGTTGCCCTTGGCGTACTCACAAAACGTCCAGAGATGGCCGCTTGTTGCTTTTTCGCTACGGAGGAGAAAGGAAGTTATGTGATGTCGCCCGGAAAAACGGCGAATTTTCGCAGAAAAACTCTTATTACAGGGCCCTGATAAATAAACAAGGATAAATCCAGTTGCTAATATTAGAAAAAAAAGCTTTTGCTGACCTCTCTTTTGCTAGTTGTAGGAGAAATGTGGTTGAGGGATGTTATTTTTAGGACTATTATAAAATCAATTCTGAAGTTCGTTTCCAGATACAAATATGCTTTCTATTACGCAGGAGCAAAATTTTCTAGTTTTCAACTGAAGCCATCCACCCTTGGCGCTATTTTAAATTCTAATTCTACTACTGAATTGTAAAAGTGGAGTAGGGATTCTAAAGATCAAGAAAAGGGTATAGCCGAAATAACATGGCGAAAAGTGAACCCAAACCAAATCGATAATCGCGACACTCACATGAAAGAATAAAAAATGTAGATTCCCAAAAAATCAGCCTCCTAGGGCAATCTGTTACAGAGATACAATGAGAAACATGTTTTTCAAGTATTATTTTTTATCAGCTTCTATTACATGTATCATGCTGGGGGGGGGGGAATTGAAGAGACTGAGAAAAATAGTTGAATTTGAAGGTATTTTTGTAAACAAATTTTGACACCAAATTCAAATAGAATTTTTTAAATATTGATTTTCGACATGATAACGCTGGAGTACTATCTCAGTTTTTCTCCTAAAACGTATCTCATACCATTCTATAACATATTTTTTGAGATTTTTAAACAATGTCGATGATAGTGAAAAATAATTAAAACCAATTTTATCAGTACAAAAATTTGAAATTCCCAAGTTTCACACTCCACCATTTCTTCTTAATAATTTCAATCACATTATTAATCCCATCATCATCGGTTCAGGAATGGCCGAAATCACTACGGACTGATGAAGATAATTTTGAAACAGGTTTCGGCATGCAGAGGTGAAATCTTGGCCGCAATTGTACTGTTGTTCGAGGGAACGTATCCGGGCGCTGATTTCATGTGCGTGTTGTGTCATTTCATGGTCGCTTGAACATGCGCGGTTACGGATGCGCTCTCCGCCCTTTTGACACGAAGCCCAACTTAGCATGATTAATTTTGCCGAAAATATCCAAGGTACAGACAAGTGTTCTTTAATGAGATGCAATCGCGACACAATATGTCGCTTTTAAAAAAGCTTAATTTCTTTCTGTTCGATACATTATTTCAGAGACGTCATCCTTAGGGTTCACTGTACTTTGCTACTTAGTTTCAACGCAATGGCATGGACTACCGCGCCTGGAAATTCTGTCGACCTCCACCGGATTAAACCCACACGTCTGAGTTCAATAAGCCGCCCTGAGAGACCGAAAGAGGCTGATGAACAAAATGAATACTATTTACGGGTTGTTTCAGAATTTTTTAAATTAGAAAACTGCACATCCCGTTAAGGCAAGGACCTCCCGCTTGAGCAGGGAATTTTTAATACTTCTATAATGAAGTGATAGGAAGATGAAGATGAGGGGTGAAAAGACGATTACAAATACTATCAAGCCCGAGGCGGGATTCAAACCCGCGATACTTTGATACGAGATCGCTACGGCACTACTGCCTTAGTGATCTTGGCAACTCGGATTGGCTGTCTCAGAGTAAATGTTATCAACTTCTACAGCATAGGGAGGGGTCAAAGATAATACTTGTTTGCCAATGAACATGTGATGGAAAATCTTAAATGAAGACCTGCCCACTAACAATGACATATTGAGATTTTTTTAATTCTTCGACTTCAATTTCAAAACATTCTGGAATGTCGGTTTGGCCATGATGCTTCATTCAGGCGTTTTAACAATGATGCACGTTTCAAGACTAACCAAAGCTAAACAATAAACACAAAAATCTCAGTACTTTCATTGAAAGAGAACAGGCAGCCCCTGATATTTCGTATGCTTGCCAAACACCAGTGAAAAATGGGTTGCCTACTCATGCAGTGCGCGGCGTCCGAAATGTACGTAAAATCGTTTTACGTAAGAACTTTTACCATACGTTCATCGGCAAAAAGTGGTCATCTTCGACCCCGTCCCCCCACGTGCCCTAGAAGATGGTAACATTTATTCTGCTGCCCCCGTCCAAGAGACGCACCTGCACGCAGTCGGCGTGGCCGTGTCGCGCGGCGAGGAAGAGCGGCGTGTGTCCGTGCGCGTCCTCGGCCGCGGCGTCGCCCTGCGCCCCGGCCGCCGCCAGCAGCGCCTCCACGCACGCCGCGCGGCCCTGCGCCGCCAGGTGCAGCGGCGCGCGCAGCAGGCTGTCCCGCGCCTGCGCACGTGCGCAATGCGCGATGTGTTTGGTTGCCGTTTCTACGCCAGCTGAACACCTCCACATGGGATGAGCTCTAAGCTTCCTAACACCTGATGCAATTGCAATGCTCCATTGCAATGCATGCAAGTGTGTGAGTGTGTGTGTGTGCGTGAGAGAGAGAGAGAGAGAGAGAGAGAGAGAGAGAGAGAGAGGGGGGGAGAGAAGGGGAAAGAGAGATTCAGAGAGAGAACAAGAATATTGCGATCCAAAGAAATATTCACACTCACCTATTTCAAGTTAAAGCATTCTCTGCAACACGCAGATGATAAACGAGATTCGATCTATTGACGAGTTCTCTACTGAAGTAGAACTATTATTGACAAATAAAACAACCGTTAACCCTACATTTCTATCATCTTCCAGTCCTTCTAAATATGTGTTAATTAATGCAGCGTGTTAGTCTAAATTATGAAACACGATTGTAATGCTCTAGAATGAATACTTCGGGTGAAATGCGCTGAAATGAATGGCATCTAACAGCCAAACATTTCTCCCTCTGCGCCATCCTTTGCATGAACTTCCTTAGAAACGCGAAACAAATGAATGATTCTGCATATTCGTATATATGTATTCGTAAATATATTTTTTTAAATAAATAAATAAATAAATCTGCATTGAGCTGCCGTAAATAAATAATAATTTTTTGATAGAAACCATGATAACCGTACAACATAAACTTTATTTCAGTGCAAATTGTACCATCTCTTTCTTTTCCATTAAAATATGTCAATTTATTTGCTGGGGATATTTTTTTTGAAACAGAGTGTCAAGGGGGAGAACATAAAACAAAGAGTAAGAAATGTTTGCGCGTGCTCCGTGACCTGTTTGGTAAGGTTTTGTTTCGGTATTCTCTGGGAATTTCTCGGAGAAACTATGGCAAACTATCGGACAGGGATACTGCCGCTAGAATTCTCTCCCAGAGAGCGCCTTAATTCGATCTATGGGACGGCAGCGTAAAGCGACTGTGACCGTTCTCTCGCCACGTGCTGTGGTACGACATGTGCGCTGCTCAGAAGCAATCAGCTTGCGAGCATTTCTTTACTTTCTTATAGCCAGGGTTCAATGTTGCCGCTCAACTGAGACGCACGAAGTCGCAGAGGCGATAAGCTTCGTCTGTGGCAGAGGTTATGAACATGATATAAAGTCGTGTCATCGCCTGTCGGTATATTGTAAAATCAGTGCATCGAATTGTTAAGAGTCGTTTACACGCTGCCGATACTGTAGTTATGTAGCTAGTGTCGAAAATCCGGCGCAGTCAGATTTCAAACCCTAGTATCTTTGGTCAGGAACGCTGCAGGGCCAACACTTTTTGACTAGAGTCTGATAAGGACGTTATCTGTAAAGGCCTTTTTTACACCGTTTTCATGTACATCCTCACATAGATACTATAGAAACATCAACATGCCAAACTAGAAGAATAAGAAGTCAAAAGTCGTGTTTACACGATCTGCACGTTTTCTGTACGAGTTGTCACAAGACGCCACCAGGGGCTCTGCAAGCATACAATACAAATGATTTGGCGAACTGCGCCACGCCGACCGAGTACATTCATTCGAGCCCTATTAATATTTGTTTTCAACTATAAATGAATCACGGGGAGAAGAAATAGAAAAGCCGCCATTGTCGTCGAATTAAGCATGGTTGTGGCAACGCAGAAAAAAATCCTCTCCAAATGAAGAAAGTCAACGTCAAAAATGGAGTTGTCAACGAAAATAAGACCGGCACCATTCTCTTAGACGTATCTTGCGCTATTCAACAACAAAATGAATCAAGAAATTTGGAGCATTTTTATGAAAATTTTGAAAATGTTCCAAGGGCTTGATTAAAAGTACCCCCCGAAATAAAAATTTCTGTTTCAAATTCCAGGGTCCGCGAGACCAACTAGAACAATAAGAGAATATCAAATTTGGAGAAAATCAGCTGATCAGTTTATGTACTAGCGTTGTGCACAGACGAACGGACAGGCAGACGTTTCGCTGTCAATGGATTCTTCGGTATCAAAGACCCACAAAACATGGATTCTGGCTACACCACGTGTTAGAGGGATTTTTCCAATATTTAGTAACTGTATTTATCCCATTTTTCCTTACAAGGACTCAGCAAGTTTTTGTGTCGGAAATTCGTTTTCCGGCGCACGATTGCAATACTTTCTCTTCTTGCGTTAGTAATTGCGAGAAAGTAAAAAATCGAACATACTCATTTTCAACAGACATCGAACAAACGTTTTCATGCAGACTGTGCGCCGAAACCGCACGAAAAGTTCATGGCATGAAAAGGCCTTAGGAATCAGTAACGAAATGAATTCGGGCCCGCCCGCTACATTTTTATCCGTACCCCTAAAAAAATTAATATTGTAGATATTTTTAAAGGAGGGTCCCTTTTATCCCGAATTTTATCCAAGGACGTGTAGTCCCATTCAAATCTCATTAACTGATGCATTAAATAAGACGGTTCAAGTTAACAAGATGCTATCAACCCCCTAATTCTAACTACTGTTTATTAAAAAGCGATGTTACATGAGATGGCAAGCTTCAAACTTAAATAATCGAAAGACAGTTTGTGTGTCATGTTTATTGTTAAAAGTGGTAAAACGCATATAACTAATAGTGAAAAAATTTACGTTTATTATTTAATTTTATGAAATAAAGACTGTTATAAAACCTAAATGAATTGCTTATCTGTATTGATTTAGAAACATGGTGACATAAGGTACCGAAGCGAAAAAAAAATCATTGTTCTGAAAGATGCTGTTTTTAGGGCGAGTTTCACCACGTCCACTTAAGATTGGTAAGCGAGGCTTTAGCAGAAATAAGCGGGCTAAGTCAGAATAGCGTTTCAGCATGATTGGTAAGCGTCGCTTAGCATTAAGCTTTGCTTTGTTCATAAGCGCTCACCGGATGATGGCTTAAGGGACTAAAGTCGGCTTACGGAGACCAAAGAAATATGGTGAAGAGGTTATGTGCAATTGCATTCGGTTACGACGATCACGTTTTTGAATATAGAATTTCTCCACCTAGGCAAACTAGATGGATCCGAGAGAGGGCAAAGTTCTTCGAAGACACCGATGAAATTCATTTTCGGACTCGCTTTCGGCTTTCGCCATTCGAAGAGATCGATATTATTGATGTTGGAGCAGATCGAAGAAACACTAGAATTTACATCTGACAGATAAGTAGTGTAGCCTTGTTGTAACTACATGGCGGAGAACTGAAAGATTACACCTATAATAAACAGTATTTTTCTCGGTATATCTTGCAATAGTAATAAGATAACATTTGTAACTTAGGTGAAGGTCATGGTAGGCTTGTATCAGTATAGTATTTTAATTTTAAATACAATACGAATTTGAATACAACGAAATCCTTGTCATAATCGTATTAATGTGATGTTCAGTATTTACTTACAGCCAAAATTGAATTTTGTATATATTAAAGGGGTACTGTTTGTACCCCTTAACACAAAATTAATAACGATTGTAAAATAATTTGATAGAATAATTTATGAACAAAAAAATTCACACACTATCAGCAAACTGTAAGGACTGAAGCAAATTATGATGGTCCATGAAATGGTATAAAAACCTTCAAAGCATGGAGACATGTGTGTCAAAGATAGTGCAGAACGTTGATGTGTTCACTTCCCAACATTAGCCGAAGCCAACAGCGGTTGCCAACATTAGCAGAAGACGCACGAAACCCGCTTAGCTAAGCCGCGCCGCTAGATCGCCTCGAAGGGACTGGCGAAACGCCTTTGCTGTGAGCTCGCTTAAATTTGGAACTTAAATTTTTGAGCTAGCTTAACAAAGAAGCGCTTAACGAAATATTAGTGAAACCGGCCCTTAATCGTTTATTGTATCAACTATCGCAAAGTATGAGAGAAAGTATCAAATAATTTCTTACAATCGCAAACCCTTCAGCCCAAAAATAGGCCCTCTTTTACCTGGGCCCGCCCGCAATGCGGGACTTGCGGGCCCGAAGGTTTCCCACTGCATAACATTCTAAGTATTACCCTTTAGTCTAAAGGTCCATTCACAATGGAAACATAAGCATGACATTAACATAAAAATTAGGACTACGCGGTCTCATTCACAATGCGTTCGCATAAGCATAACTTGTAAGACGTTAACATAAAAACTTGCAAGCTTCTGTGCTTATGCTAAAGTGAGGTATAAGAAATGAACCAATCACAGTAGGTTAACTCAAAATCGAGAATCGAAATATGATCGAAGTCGATAGACGAACGAACGCCATCTAGACTAGATGGCGTTCAACGAACAAAAGACTAAAGAGTACTGCAGGAGATTACTGTATGTACTCTTTGCAAAAGACTGTGATTTGTTTCTACTGATTGCGTGCTGCGTGGGCATTAGTTTAAATCATGATGTAAATAACACCATGGTTTAAATCGAACCCATAGGCCATGGCCAAATTCGATATTTCGAAATCGATTCACAATTCAACCAATAGTATACAAGAATGTCTCTTTGCCAATAGAAAAACTTATTTTGCTTACGTTTACGTTCGAAAACTTCAGCCTATCCCTTAACATTTCCTTAGCTGTTTGATTATGTTGGTTTGAGCTCATGCGGGGTCTCTTCGAAGGGTGGGCTTCTGGTGGGTTTTTGTTTTGGGGTTTTCACTTCTCTCCCCCGTACGGGGACGGGAATCGAGGGTCAGGGTTGTTTTGTCCATGGAGAGAAGGGTTGTTGTATTAGGGTTTTGGATGACGGAGATGTGGAAGGGGAGGGACAGGGTTGGGAAGGAACGGGAGAGGTAGGAGGGAGGATTAATGTTATGTTAATGTTTAAGTCTGTGCGATATACTTACGTGCATCGTGAATGTGGCCTAAGGGTTAAGACGTCGCGTGTGCGTGCGCTCACCGCGGTATTGGTCTTCAGTAGAGTTCCGACTAAAACTTAACGTAAAGCTTGGTGTTTGTGAACTCTTTAAGTTTACGGATTTACGTCCGCGCTTACGTCACGGCATTGTGAATGGTCTCACTTCATTACTCCTTTCTATTTATACGTCTAAGTTTGCATTGTGAATGCGGCCAAAGTTTGAGTCGTGGCGTGTGCGTGCGCTCACCGCAGTGTCGGTGCCCGCGCGCACCACCGCCCGCGTGCAGCCCGGGTGGCCGGCGACATATCCCTCATTGGTCTTCAGTAGAATTCCGACGAAAACTTTACGTAAAGCTTGGTGCTTGTGAACTGTTACGGAGTTACGTCCACGGTTAGGTTACGGCATTGTGAATAGTCTCACCTAATTACACCTTTCTACGTATATGTCTAAGTTTGCATTGTGGATGCGGTCTAAGCGTTGAGTCGTGGCGTGTGCGTGCGCTCACCGCGGTGTCGGCGCCCGCGCGCACCACCGCCCGCATGCAGCCCGGGTGACCGGCGACATATCCCTCATTGGTCTTCAGTAGAATTCCGACGAAAACTTTACGTAAAGCTTGGTGCTTGTGAACTCTTACGGAGTTACGTCCACGGTTAGGTCACGGCATTGTGAATAGTCTCACTTAATTACACCTTTCTACGTATACGTCTAAGATTGCATTGTGAATGCGGCCCAAGTGTTGAGTCGTGGCGTGTGCGTGCGCTCACCGCGGTGTCGGCGCCCGCGCGCACCAGCGCCCGCGTGCAGCCCGGGTGACCGGCGACATATCCCTCATTGGTCTTCAGTAGAATTCCGACGAAAACTTTACGTAAAGCTTGGTGCTTGTGAACTGTCACGGAGTTACGTCCACGGTTAGGTCACGGCATTGTGAATAGTCTCACCTAATTACACCTTTCTACGTATATGTCTAAGTTTGCATTGTGGATGCGGTCTAAGCATTGAGTCGTGGCGTGTGCGTGCGCTCACCGAGGTGTCGGCGCCCGCGCGCACCAGCGCCCGCGTGCAGCCCGGGTGACCGGCGACATATCCCTCATTGGTCTTCAGTAGAATTCCGACGAAAACTTTACGTAAAGCTTGGTGCTTGTGAACTGTTACGGAGTTACGTCCACGGTTAGGTCACGGCATTGTGAATAGTCTCACCTAATTACACCTTTCTACGTATATGTCTAAGTTTGCATTGTGGATGAGGTCTAAGCGTTGAGTGGCGTGGCGTGCGCTCACCGCGGTGTCGGCGCCCGCGCGCACCAGCGCCCGCGTGCAGCCCGGGTGACCGGCGACATATCTCTCATTGGTCTTCAGTAGAATTCCGACGAAAACTTTACGTAAAGCTTGGTGCTTGTGAACTGTTACGGAGTTACGTCCACGGTTAGGTCACGGCATTGTGAATAGTCTCACCTAATTACACCTTTCTACGTATATGTCTAAGTTTGCTTTCTGGATGCGGTCTAAGCGTTGAGTCGTGGCGTGTGCGTGCGCTCACCGCGGTGTCGGCGCCCGCGCGCACCACCGCCCGCATGCAGCCCGGGTGACCGGCGACATATCCCTCATTGGTCTTCAGTAGAATTCCGACGAAAACTTTACGTAAAGCTTGGTGCTTGTGAACTGTTACGGAGTTACGTCCACGGTTAGGTCACGGCATTGTGAATAGTCTCACCTAATTACACCTTTCTACGTATATGTCTAAGTTTGCATTGTGGATGCGGTCTAAGCATTGAGTCGTGGCGTGTGCGTGCGCTCACCGCGGTGTCGGCGCCCGCGCGCACCAGCGCCCGCGTGCAGCCCGGGTGACGGGCGACATATCCCTCATTGGTCTTCAGTAGAATTCCGACGAAAACTTTACGTAAAGCTTGGTGCTTGTGAACTGTCACGGAGTTACGTCCACGGTTAGGTCACGGCATTGTGAATAGTCTCACCTAATTACACCTTTCTACGTATACGTCTAAGTTTGCATTGTGGATGCGGTCTAAGCGTTGAGTCGTGGCGTGTGCGAGCGCTCACCGCGGTGTCGGCGCCCGCGCGCACCAGCGCCCGCGTGCAGCCCGGGTGGCCGGCGCGCGCGGCGGCGTGCAGGGGCGCGCGGCCGTCGCCGTCGCGCTCGTCGGGCAGGGCGCCGGCGCGCAGCAGCAGCTTCACGCAGCGCGCGTGGCCGCTGCCCGCAGCCAGGTGCAGCGCCGTCTGGCCCCACCTGCGCACCCGCCAGAGAATTTGGTAACTAAGCTGTTCTCATGATCAAATCCCATATCTAATATACTCGTGTGTGTATATATATTAAATATATTCCTATAAATTGATTAAGAACCCTTCTGGAATTATTAATTATTCCATCATACTTTTGATTGATTCTTAATCGAAGGCTATTAATATGAACTATTTTAATTAATACAATTTACTCCGAATTTAAGACATTATTAACTAGACATAAAACCATGGAAAGATCTTTTATATTCATTTCCTTATTTTAAATTATTTTATTTTATAACTTCTTAGGATTATTTGCCTGTATTTTTACAAGATCAAGTCACTTAAAATTTTCTTTATCTTTAGCATTACCATTTTCATTAACATTTATATTAGATGGATGAATTAATAATACACAACATGTATTTGCCCAACTACTTCCTCGAGGAACTCCAGTCATCCTTAAACCTTTTAAAGTTTGTATTGAGACATAAGACAATATTGTTCGTCCCCTAACTCTCGCTGTGCACTGAACGCCGCCTCAAAGCATCCACATTCTGGCTGGGCCAAAAGCAACCTCGGATTAACACCAGAGTTGAGCCGTACACTATAATTTTACGCCTACACGTAGTTTCGACTCGTAGTCTACACGACTCTTGTTACAGAGGTGGCCAGTTTGTATTGAGTTACTGAATAAGACAAAAATGTATTTATGACCATAGATCTTCACAATAAACTGTTTAACAGGTTTAAAATGTTTAAAAACTTTCCCTTATTCATAATTAACATACTTGTTGTGATACATGGTGAAAATCATTTTTTAAACCGTTCTTTCAATTTCACTGATATTTCGCTAGAATTGCTTTATACGATAGTTTTTAAGGCCTTCTTTCATCCAGTTTCTTTCCACCATTGATCGAACAGTTTTTAAAAGATTGATGTCAAAGATACCGGTAGCCCACTGAAGCACAGACTGATCAATAGAATAATAATGAAGATAATTTTCACCTTTCTTTCTGACTGCGGCGTGACTGTTTCATGGATATTTCCAAACCAATAAGTTACGTGTGGAAAACATTAATTCATTAAGACCTCTATTATTGGGTGTGCCTCATTATATCTATAATATTGTATACATTTCCAGTTCCATTAGGCATTACACTTTAAACTACTTCTTTTGTCAGGCGCTTCTCTTATATTGTAATCCATTAAGTCAATTAACAAATATTTAGGCGAATAATTTGGCCACCCCTGTATGTGTAGACTACGTACACAACTTAATCTGTGAAGACTATTTTCCCACATCAAATAACCCAAAAAAGTTTATAAAAAGTGGTAATAGTAGAAGAATGATGAAATGTAATATTAAAAATTTTATTTTCGATATACCACTTCTGATGAAAAAAATGACAACCTACGTAAGTATCTCAAGAAACCAGTAGAAACTTATTTCAACTTGCATATCAGATTACTCTGCACCCGACTCTTTCCCTTCAAGTGCAGTGTCACCAACCCTGTTGTGCAAATCTCTGATCATGATGCCAAATTCTTCGCCGTCCGCAAGAGAGACGGACCCGATAAGTATTTAACAGGGGAGGAAGGCACTTCCAGTCGTGACTGTCACCAGCCTCATAACTATTTTTGAAGCAAATCAATGTTAACTTGAAATTTAAAAAAATGTAGAACTAGGTATTGATTGGATGTGATCCAGTCAATATGTAACCTTGCTTTCGATAAATAATAATATTTATTTGTATAAATAATGCCAATGCCAATGCCAATAAATATTGGCATTGGGGGCCTCGCTCTCGTATATTCGCCCCTGCCCCCAAAAAAGATAGATTACTTTTGTCTACATAGATTACCTTTGTCTATGCAGTGAACGTTGTCTACGCGTTGTTTTGGTGTAGATGTAGACTATGGTTCTTTACGCGAAAACGTACATCACTAATTGGGTCAAATGTGCTAAAACGGCAGAACTGTCTTGCCCGTATGCAACCCTTTCACGAAAAATTACGCGGCAAGTATTGAACTTTTGGAAAAATTGTACATGACTTTATTTCAACAAGATTTCATTAAGGGAAAATCTCTATCTTTAATATTTTAGTTGTAGGAAGACGCCGAAAAAATGAAGTTTTAACGAAAATGAGATATGCCCCATTCTCTTAAACGTCTTTCACATTATCCATTTTAATCAAAATTAATTTAATAAACAGCGATGGAGCCATGTTTTTGAACATTTGGAAAATATTTCAGGAGCTTCGTGTAAAGTACACCCCAGAATTAAAATATGAGTTTCAAATTCAAGGGGCCGCGACATCAGCCAGATCGATTTGGGAATATCAATTATGGAGAAAATCGAATGAACGTTTTGGACGCCAGCGATGGGTAGACATTTTGCCGTCATTGGTTTTTTCGGTATGAACGACCCATGGATTCTGGCTACTCCACTTTATAGAGGATTATTTTTCTAAATTTAGGACTTGGACAGTCTGCGCTTGGCTACCGAACGGTTCACACCTCGTCCGATGCTTATCGCTCCGCAGTACCTCGACTGTGACCAGTGATAAGAATTGCCCCAGCGGGGCCGTGAATACGGTCGTTCAGAAAGCGAGTCGTCTTTCGTGTGAACGGTGTGAACAGTGCCTCGCTTAGAAAAGTGAGATTTTAGTTTTAGTTAAAGCCAACAAATCTTTAAAACCAGTGAATGGCCGCAAATAGTTGCTCCGTTACGGGGCAACTAATTCGACGCGCAATGGACGCCACATTTAGTGAAAGTGATGGTGAAAACCTGCATACCAGTGAACCTGTTCAGCCCCCCCCCCCCCCCCCGACCAAACAATACTACAACACCAAGAAATTCTTCAACAACAACTGCAACATCTCCAACATCAGCAACAAATGATAGAACTGCAACTTTCCCAGCTTCAAAATCATTATCACGTGCCGACACAACCGCCTCTGCCACAGCAATCATATTCACAGCATCCGCAGCTGCAAGGCACGCAGGAACATGGTAATGAACTTAAACGTAAGAGGTCACGCTCGCCAGAAGAGGATATATCCAGGTACAATATTCCTGTTTCTAATAGGTATAAGCTTCTTGGAACATTAGAAACTAATGAAGAACCCGAAATCGATCCAATTATTAAAATCCCCCCAATCATAGTGCACAATGCAAGCAATTTTCAACTTTTGTTAGATGATATTAAAAAGAACGTTAAGGACGACTTCACAACTAAACAAGAAAAAGACGCTATTAAAATTTCATTCACTTCAATAAGTGATTATAGAAGCTTTAAGAAATTCTGTGAATCTGAAAAAAATGAGTTCCACTCTTTCAAAGACCCAACTGTAAAAACTTTAGCTATAGTTATGAAGGACATTCCTACTACCTACACGGAAAGTGAAATACTGCAGGAACTGATAAGGCTAAAATTCCCAGCAATTAAAGTCGCAAGACTATATAATAAAGACAAATGCCCCATACCAGTTTGTGCAATAGATCTAGAAAACACATATCAATGTAAAGAAATATTTAAACTAAACCGATTTTTGTACAGTGCAATTAGAATTCAAAAAAGATTCAAATCTCATGTAATCCAATGCAAACGTTGTCAGAGATTTGGGCATTCCCAGGCAAATTGTGGCATGCAGCCTCGCTGCGTCAAATGTACTGGCCAACATCACTACTCTGAGTGTACCAAAATTAAATCTACCCCCCCTAAGTGCATTAACTGTGGTCTCGACCACCCAGCTAATTATAAAGGCTGCAGCATATACAAAAAGGCAGCAGAGTCAATGAAAAACCCGAAAAACATGCACCCACCTTCTAACATGCCCCACCTAACCACTAGTCACCCTAACCTTGTTACCACTAGACAGGCACCACCACATCCTACCCACCATCCTAATCCATACCTTAGTAACCAATCGAGGTCATATTCTTCATTATTTAAACAGGAGCAATCAAATTTAATCTCAAACATCGTACAACAAGTCATGATAGCACTCACTCCCTTAATTGAAAACACAGTTAAATCTGTTCTGACAAATTTAAATTATGACAAATAAAATAGCCAATATTAAACTTTTAAACTGGAACGCCAACGGATTAAAACGCCAGGAAAATGAATTCAGATATTTTCTAAAGAAAAATGAAATCGAAATAGCTTGCGTAACCGAAACTCATTTAATTCCGGGTGAAAAATTCCACATTCCAGGGTTTAAAATTTTTAGAGAGGACAGAATCGCCAACAAAGCGTCAGGTGGCGTAGCAATAATAGTTACTAAAAACGTCGAGTGCAACCAAGTAACTACGCCCTCTTCCCCAAACCTCGAGTCAACAGGAATAGCAGTGAAGAGTAGTATTATCAGTAATAATATCACTAACACTATTGGTACCTCAGCAGCAGCTATTGCTACTACAGCTGATGATAACGCTGGTATTGTTGCTAATGCTAGAACGGACATTGGTAGTGGTGGAAATAGTGACGGTAATACTAATAGTAATAATATTAATAATAACCCTAACAATGACAAACAAATAATAATTATTGCAGCCTATAAACCTCCCAATAAAAGCTTCCCTGAAAAGGCTTATAGAAAAATATTTAACACATATAATCGTATAATTCTCTTAGGAGATTTAAACAGTAAACACAGAGCTTGGGGCTGCAACTCAATAACTTTACAGGGCAAAAAATTAATGGAATTTACAAATAATAATAACCTTAATATTCATGCACCAACTGAACCTACACATGTTCCCTATAATTGTAATATAATCCTAGACATTCTCGACATAGTCATAACCAAAAATATTAACTTCCCTCTGCTTCAAAAAGTTGTAGCTGAACTAGATTCAGATCATAATCCGATCCTAATATCACACAAAGGAAATTTTAAAGAAATTACATCAGGAAATAACCCATTAGGAAAACATATTAATTGGACTAAATTCGCTTACCTAATGAAAAATAACTATAAATATCCACTCCCTATTAGGTCGATTGCAAATATCGACTCCGAACTAGAAAAGTTTAATGCAGCTTCTTAATTCTCTAGATCATTCAACAACAACAAAGATATCCCCCCATATGTATAATACAAAAAATAAACTATTTTCCTCCCAAATTCCATGGAAAATTATTAATTTAATTAAATCAAAACATAACTTAAGAAGACTCTGGCAAATAACTCGAAGGCCAGATAATAAAGCAAATCTAAATAAACTATCAAGAGTAGTCAAAAATAGATTCGATAATCACCGCTACACTTCATTCCGTCAGTTTATAAACCAGATTGATCCAAATTCAGCTCATCTTTGGACAACAACAAAAAGAATCACCAGAGATAAAAACGAAATATCCGAATTAAAAGTAAACAATAAGCTACTGCTTTCAGATGACGAAAAGGTCAAAGCGATTGCAGATCATTTACAAAATGTATTTAGACCACACCCGCCAACAATGATACAACACAACAATGAAATTGAAAATTTTATGAAACAACCACTAACTACAGCTGAAACCAAAATAAAGTTTATTTCACCGTCTGAAACAGCTAACATCATTAAACATCTAAAACAACGAAAAACACCCGGTATAGATGGAATCAGTAATAAGATGCTCAAAAATCTTAATAAAAACTCTGTAGCAGGACTAACTGCAATATTTAATGCTATCTTACGCTTTAATTATTTCCCAACTGCCTGGAAGACTGCAATTGTTCTACCTTTTCGCAAGCCAGAAAAAGACCCTCGACGCCCTGAACACTACAGACCAATAAGCCTCCTTCCCTCAATTTCCAAGATTTTTGAAAGACTTCTACTAAAGAGACTTAACAAGTACCTGAAAGACACGGATGCAATACCAGATATTCAATTTGGTTTCAGAGCAAACCACTCTTGCACTCACCAGCTACTAAGGCTTACTGAGTACATTGCACAGAGCTTCCAAGAGAAAAAACATACTCTGGCTGCATTTTTGGATATAGCTCAAGCGTGTGACAGAGTCTGGCATACCGGTCTGTTATTTAAAATAAGACAACTTGGAGTCCCTGAGTACATACAGAATATTATTAAAGGTTTTATCTCTGATAGAAAATTTAAGGTCAAAATTAATCACTCCTTTTCTACTCTACGTAATATCACAGCCGGAGTTCCACAGGGCTCAGTTCTCTCACCTATTTTATTTAATATTTTCATGAGTGACATACCTAAGTATTCCAACGTGGAAACTGCTCTTTTGTCGACGATACGGCACTGTTTTCAGCAAGCTCAGATATTAACCTAGCATTTAATAGAGTTCAGAATAACCTTAACACCCTAATACAATGGACAAAAAAATGGAGAATAGCAATCAATTCTCAAAAATGTCAGACTAAGATATTTACCCTTAGGAGACCTGAAATCCCTCCCAATCTGAAAATAGATGACAATGAAATACCTTGGAAAAGCGAACCAATAAAATACCTAGGAGTATTGTTAGACAAGAAACTCACCTGGAAACCTCATATTCACGCAGCTATCAACAAATCCAATGCCAAAATTTTAAAACTATACCCTCTCTTAAATCAACATTCAACACTCAATACCAAATGCCAGATTCTATTATATAAATCCATTATCCTACCCACGCTAACTTACGCATGCCCGGTTTGGGGAAACGCTGCTTCCACCACCATACAAAAAATGCAAATTGTCCAAAATAAAGTCCTCAGAAAGTCAATTAAAGCTCCATGGTTTATACCTAACCACCAAATTCATAGAGAACTCCAAATGGAAACTGTGCTCGAACACATTAAAAAATTAGCAAATAACTTATATTCTTCCCTTCCCTCATCTCATGCCACTCTGATATTCCAATTAGGTCGAACAGCAAATATCCCAAGCCGAATCAAATCCAAATTTCCCAAAGACATGCTTAAACCCCCCTAAACAAATAATATCATCCCGCATCTAAATATAACCTAGCACGTTCCCTTCCTATTGCCCGCTAGGGCTATCCATAACAGCTCCCCCCTCCCCCCAAAAAAAATAAATCCCAGCAGCTCCTAGAAGCAAACAAGGAATTAAACGAGCCAGAGAAATCTAATCTCAATTTGTCAGGAATGCCCAAATCCCAAAATGTCAGTATGTAAAACCGAAAACCCTCGAAAGACCTTCAGGTCGAGAAATAAATTTAAAAAAAAAGGACTTGGATTTATCCACTTTTTGTTACCTTGTAATAAGAGTTTTTCTGACAAAAATTCGCCGTTTTTTCGGGCAGCATTACATAACTTTCTCTCTACTTGAGAAAACGAGAAAGTAAAAATTACATTCACATTTTGAGTAAGTAGGCACACAAGAAAACCAATGCAACAAACTAAATTACCCACCTAAGCAAATTTGTGAGCGATTACAATCCCTATCGCGCATTAGGTTTCCCAATGTTTTCTGAACGGTGGTTAGCGTTGCCAGGTGTGCTGCGAGCTCTTTCCTCACCAGTACTTCGGAATTTCAGAAAATAACCTCTCCAATGAAACAAAATTCCCCAACTTTGAAAGGAACAATATTCTCCAAATTATAGACAAACGACATGAGTTGTCCCTGACGATTCCATTGTCTGTTCCCTTCAATTCAAATAATTCAAATCATCGTCCTTTGAGCTGCTCGAAGCCTTATACTATCTTTGCTTTTCTCTTGTTTTTTTCCCTCTAAGCATGTCGTTTATTTTTCTCTTTTTGATACATTAAAATGTATCAGAAGAACGTCTGTTGTTCCTATTTTATTCATAATAATTGAAAGAATAATATTTATATTTTGACACCTAATGAAAATAATTTCACCAAAAATTCCCCAAATATTTTGCAGCCCTTTTATCTTCTTCATAATGAAGAAACTATTGGTGCAGAACGGCACAAACTTTCCCGTGTTAGTTTTCTATTTTCTTTGGTCACAGCTAGCTATATGAACTTGCCACATACTCTTGCCATCTGTCATCTATCTCCACTCAGAGTTTTTTTTGTTGTTGTTGTTGTTGTTGAAATTTTCTTCATTTTTCGGTTTTCTCATTGTCGAACGGAAATATTTTTTAAGGTTATTAAAGAACAGTAAAACCTTATTCTAAATTGCAAATTTCTTTAAAAAATTTAGAGTAGGTTTGAAAAATATTGTTCTTAAATGCTACTGCAAATTTGAAATACGAAGCTCTTTTTCACAAATTTTTGAGTTTTCGAAAAACTTGATTAGAAGTCATTGAAAGCACTTAAACTTACAAATACAATAGTGTTTATAAATTGCTGTAAATGGCGTGAGAAAAAAATTGAAGCCGTTTTTGAGGAAATCATGTTTTTGTAATTTTTTCAAAATTTGAAATATTGCTCACAATATTGCTCAAAACTACTACAATCTTCAAAAAATTACATGACTTTAATAAAAGAATTAAATATGGACTACAAATTTGATTGTAAGGAAAAATCTCTATCTTTAATTTTGTAATTATAGGAAGATACTGAAAAATTCAAACTTTTGAAATTTTCGAAAATTTAAAGTTAACTGTGGAAACCAGACCTATGCCACTTTTAAAAGTGATTTTTCTCTATTCGTATAAGAAATTTAAAGACAAATGTGGAGCCGTTTTCGAGAAAATTTTGAAAATGTCCGGGAGGTGTCATGTACAGTACATCCAAATTTTAAAGAAAGTTGTTCATAATCTCAAAGCTTTGTCTCGAGGCTGATGGACAAAGACTTCTTCAATTTAGAAAAAAATCCTACGCATGGTTTAGGCGCTAGTAGTGTTCACAGACGGATAGACAGTCGGACATTTTGGGAAAAACTTACTTTTTCGGTATCAGGGGGCCCCGAAACGTGTATTTCCGTGGAAATTTGGCGATTGATTTTCCGTAGCATTACATAACTTTCCCTAGACTACGTATATTGCTCCGTATATATGTACGTATACGGGATAGTAAATAGCACCATTTCGGGGACTAAATTCTCCTATCTGGCAACATAGTATAGGTACATGGCTCCATTATGCACTCGCAGTATCTCCCTTCAGTGTCTCGCTCCCGCTTTAAGGTCGTCATGTTCACAGATATCTCGCGTGGCTCTGGCCTTTGACCTGTTGGGACGGGGATTTGGCCTTTTGAAGGAGGTCGTCAAAGTTAGAAACAATGTTATAATAATGTTGCTGTGGTTATCTTAAAGTCAAACATAAGATTAAAGTTTTATTAATACTCCACTGGACCTTGGTCTACTTTTATCAGTATAGAGTATACAACCACATGAAAACAGTAGAGAAGCTCAATGTCAAACGCTCTATGCTTGCTTGCCAGCTGAGAAATACTAGCGCTCCAAACGGTGAGTGACTAAAACTTTGTACTCTCCTAATATACTTACGAGAGAAAGGTATGAA
Source organism: Gryllus longicercus (assembly GCA_038098605.1). Taxonomy (NCBI): domain Eukaryota; kingdom Metazoa; phylum Arthropoda; class Insecta; order Orthoptera; family Gryllidae; genus Gryllus; species Gryllus longicercus. Next base: position 3,405,890 of record JAZDUA010000079.1, read on the forward strand.
AAACTAGGAGAAATTTATGACATTAAGAAAAGTCAGAAGCTCAATGTTACTCATAAACACATTTTTCCCAAGCCATTGCAGGATGTATTTTACTCTTATTTATACAAATTACTTCTTAATTATTTATTCTTAACTATACTTCAAACTCATAATTCATAAACAAATAGAAAAATATTTATTTTTTCAAACACACAAAGACAAATAAACATATATTTATAATAAACACATATATTAATTAAAAAGAGCATGTACTGTTACAATCTATCAAAAAGTAACAATTTAAAAGTATTTGCTACATCAGCAACACAAACGTACAAATTTCTAGTACTTTCTTCATTTACACCCTTGAGTGAATACTCTATTTGCAAATTCAGGTAATCTATACGTTTTACTGTACTACACACTGAACTTCACCATGCTGGTAGTTTCCATTTCAGGTCAGGACAGCGGCGCGCGTAAGGGAGTGGCAGAGGGAGGGAGAAGGAGAGGAAGAGAGAGAGACAGACAGACAGAGACACAGAGAGAGAGAGAGAGAGACAGACAGACAGACAGACAAAAAGAGACAGAGGTATACTGGAAATGACAGGAGCAGACAGAGGCTCAGAGAAAGACACAAATAAAGACAGAGGGACAGACAGGCAGGGGCAGACAGAGAGAAAGAAAGAGAGACAGACAGACGGTTAAGACGGAGGGAGAGAGAGGCGGTGAGAGAAAGGGAGAAGGAAGGAGAATGAGGGAGATTTGCAGGACGTCTTCCGGGTTCCGCTAGTATTTTTAAAACTTGTACATGACCTTCTTTAAAGAACTAATTTTTACTTTCTCTCTACTGCATATCTAAGCAAGATCCTTCAAAAAAATGCATAAAATATTTGAATTACAAATACATTTGAATTTAGGAATGTTTGAACCGGTTTTAAAGCTAATTGAGGAGGATGTAGAAGAATTTTAGTTGTTTTTTTAAATATTATTGTTGGAAAAAATTTACTGATTTACCCAGAGTGTACAAACGAGTGGCTGGGCAGGATGGAAAAGAGGAGTAGAAGTTAGAAGAAAGTGTAAAAATCCAAGTTTTTAGAGGTTCTATAGATAATTCTCTTAAAATTTGATCATTTCTGATAAACCATGGAGGAGGAAAAACTTCTCTTAAGAATTTGTTTTGAGCTACTTCCAGTTTCAGAAGGTAACTTTTAGAGAAACCTCCCCCTATTGAGCAGGCGTAGGTCAGTGAAATTCGAATAATGTATTTAAATATTATTAATGCTGAGTCTATTGATAATTTAGATTTTCTGTTTATGAATGTATACAATTTTAATATTTTCATATGTGTGTTATTTGCTATTGTTGTTATGTTGTTTTTCCAGGTTAATTTAGTATCTATTTGAAGTCCAATGTATTTAACAGGAGTGTAATTTGAAAGCCATTTAACTGCATGATTATTAATTATTGAAATACATACATTTATTAGAACTGCAGTTGGGTATAACCCGGTGGCAGTTAATGACAATAATTGCAAAAATTACAACACTTCAAAAATTACAACACTTAAGGGATAACATTAAGGGATAAGTAAGGAAGATTCGTTTTAAGGAGAATATTTTAGCTTGAGAATTTTGATGATTTATATTTACTTGCCAGTTATTAAACCATGAAATGAAGAGATTTAGATAATCTTGAATATTGTCTCTACCTATAGGCAGATCACTATGATTGGTAAATATTGCAGTGTCATCTGCAAAAAAGGCAATATCTGAATGTAAGAGATAAGATATATCAGAAATAAAAACATTATAAACTAAAGGTGATTCTTGAAGAACTCCAGCTTCTATATTATGATCAGTTGAGATAGTGTTATTTAGTTGTACTTTGAATTTTTGATTAATTAAAAAGTATTTTATTATATTTTGTAAGTAATTTGGGAGACCAATATTTTTCAATTTAAAAAATAATCTATCATGCCAGATTTTATCAAATGCTTTTTTAACATCTAGAAATGTTGGAAGAGTATGTTGTAATTATTGTAAATTAGTAGCAATGTAATTTGTAAAACGCAGTAATTGGTGAGTAGTAGAATGGTAGTGGAATGTCTAAATCCGAATTCACAACTGGGAAGATTTGATTAATAAATTTATTAATCCTGGTTAAAATATCTTTTTCAAATATTTTTGAAAAATCCCCTGTGACGTTTACAAAATTAAAAAAATTCTCCCAACTATTTAATTAAATTTTGTTGCTTGATAGTGTGAAGGACATTTAAGAGAATGGTGCAGGTCTCATATTCGTTGAAAACTCTGATTCTTCTAGAATTGCAAAAATTCATTTTTTTTCAGTCTTCCTAAAACTACATGATTATGAAGTTTGATTTTTCCCCTTAAGGAATTATATTCCTGAAACATAGGTTTTGAAATAATGTCATGTACAATTTTTCGACAATTTGAAGACTTTTCGCGTAATTTTGCGTGAAAGTACTAGCTGTTTTAGCACCAGCAGCAGGGAGGCAGCGACTATAAATTTGACGTGATCTACGGACACCTACTTTATTGTTTTACTTCATCGCATAATGCTTACGCAGTTTTGAGGATGTATTGTTATGCTGTGGGGGAAAAGAAGCGATTTTTTGACAGAAAAACCTTTTGGCAGGCTCTGATGATGAAAAAGTCCACAAAGCTTGTTCTTACACGTACGAAATTACTTCCACTAACACATTGTGTAGTGAGAATCCATGATTCATGGGCTCTTGATACCGTAAAATTGAATTACGGCAAAAAGTCTGTCTGCGCGTCCGTCCGTCTGACTGAGCAATGCTAGCGTCTAAACCGTGAGCAGGATTTTCACAAAAATTGATATTTCCTGATCCATTAGAGAGACGTCCCGCCCCCGTGAATCTGAAACGTATATTATGATTTTTGGGAATATTTAACGTAAAGCGACATTTTCTCGAAAATGGCTCCAAATATTTTCTTTATTTCCCCCCTTATATGTAGGAAAGAACGATACAGAATATGGTGCTGGTGGCATTATCGTCAAATTCTTTGAAATTTCGGAAATTGCAAAAGTTCAATTTTTTTGGCGTCTTCCTACAGCTAAACATCGAAGAATGACATTTTTTCTTAAAGAAATAGGCTAATTAAAATTAAAATATAAAATGTAAGGTACAATTTTTCAAAACTATGAGTAGTTTAGGTGTATTATATAAAACAAAGGCAATTTTAAAACAAATATTTTCTCAAAAATGTGTTCAATTTTTGTCCTCGCATGTTGCAAAGAATGAAAATATATTGGTTTTAATCCCATTTTTGACGAACTCTCTGTATTTTCGAAAATTGCAAATATACAATTGCAAAAATTTAAATAGCAAAAAAAAAAAATATTGATGATAAATATTTTTGTTAAATGACGTATGTTTTAAACTAGTGGTTCTACAACAGCACATACTTTCTCACATTATTTATAAGTGCTCCACTATATTATACTACTACATAAACATGCAAATGTGTTTTCAACCGGCGAAAAGTGTTTTCCGCATCGACACTCGAACTAGGTCCTCTGCGATCAATTGTAGAGAAAATCGGCTGAACGGTTTAGCTGCCAGCGTTGTTCAGAGATGGACAGACAAATCTTTTGCCGCCATTCGATTTTTCGCTATTAAGGACCCACAAAACATGGATTCTGGCTACACCTCGTTTTAGAGGATTTTTTGTCTAAATTTAGAAACTGGATTTATCCACTTTGTCGTTACCAGAGCATTGTGATAAGAGTTTTTTCTGCTGACAATTCTCCGTTTTTTTTGGGGGGGGGGTGGGCACATTACATAACTAGATCTCTAGTGCGCAGCAAAAATGCCTGGCGCGGAGGCCAACCGCGCTCGTCGGCTGTTGGGTTGCAGGCGAGTGTCACCTGTCGCGGTGCGCTGCGGAAGCGCCGTTGGCGAGCAGCGCGTGCACGCAGCGCCGGTGGCCCTCGCGCGCGGCCTCCAGCAGGGCGTCGTCCAGCGCGCCGCCCGCGCCCGCCCCCGCGCGCAGCAGCGTCTGCACGCACTCGGCCGCGCCGCCCGCCGCCGCCGTGCACAGCACCGGCCGCAGCGCCGCGCCCACCCTGCGCACGCGCACGCACTCGGGAACGCGCCCCTCCGCGCGGCGCGCCCACACAAAGACTTCAAGTCATGTCGAGAAAGAAATACTCGAAAATCATCTAGAGTGTGTGGCAAACGAACATCTGCTTCATTTCTTATTCATTTCCTCTGACTCAATAATAACAAGCATCCGACCACTATCAACTAAGGAAACCGAACAGCTTCCGACGAAAGTTTTGAGGTAGTGTATGTTCCTGGAGGTGATGTGCTTCGTGAAGGTAGAAAAGTAAATTCAGAGAGAGATTAATGTCTACTATTATAACTTTTCTTTGTTATTACTCTTTATAATTTTTTATTTGCACTGTAAGGTATGAATTAGAATCAGAATATTTCATTTTGAGATAGTGTCTCATGAACCTTTAGTAGGAGTAAGCAATTGCATGTAGTGTCTCTTAAGTAGTTCGAACATTGATAACCTGGCAATCCGTATCAAGACTCGAGGGCAATGAATTTATTATTATATTTCGTTTTCACATTCCAAAAGAATGTAAAATGGCACAAGGAATAATTCTGACCATTTTCTACACCGTCGGCTTTATCGTTCTCGTAATAACATTTTAATACCACTAGATAAAGAAATCAACAACTGTGCGGCGCCGCCCAGCAGCGCTTCCGAGTGACGCGACTGCTGGTAAAGCATTGGTTTAAATCGGGTGGGCCCAGCTGGCAACGCCTCAAGGGCCACCAACTAAAACCTTTAATATGGTTGCGGGCCATATTTTCATTACTCGGGTGAACCACCCCTGACTTCCCCAAAATTATTTTCGGCTGTTTGCCTGGCTACTCTGAAACGGAAAAGGGGAATGGAACATGGGTGATACCAGGCCGCACACACTGTAAATCACAGGAATAATATTGAATTTCGGAATTGACAAGAAAACATCTTAAAATCTAAACACCCAATTTTAACATTATCGGATAGTTGATCACAGCAGGGCACGAGCTCTTGCGGGTTCTGTTCTCGCTCGACATGGATGCAATACTTTCACTACTGACTGATAACCCCACAAGAATCGACAACGCGGACCGCCAATTAGACAACCCTGGTTTAAATTGAGGTGTTCCAACGAGTGGCGGAGTCGCGCTACTGTGGCGGTGAGTGGCAGACTCCCGCCACCAGCAGCGCAGAAGCTTGTTCGCGTCACCTCTAGCAAAACACAGGTCTAAATGGCTGTGTTCACATGAGTCCCGTAACATGCGGGCCATTGAACCGGTCTTCGCCTGCTGCAGACTTTGCTCATCGTCGTACGAAATTTCAAGTTATGAAAATGTACGCCTGATTGTTCTTATCAATTTTGACTTACATGAATAAAACACGTTAATCGTTCCGAATTATCATAATTTTCCTTTAATAATTAAACATTACCCAATTTCTTAGCTCCATTGTTACTGCTATGAATAAACATAAATAACACCTCATTCACATAATTCATCGTTCGCCCGATATCTACTACTTTTTTATGGTCACCCTACCTCCTATCTTATCTTACTTCTCTATTCCTACATCTAAATTTCATCTTCTTACATGACTTATTTAATGTTTATATATGTTCGTTTTGGTTACCCACTGCGTTCTTGGGTGATGAAATACGTTTTACATTTTGAACAAACTACGTGATACATTTCACATGTTGAATTTTGAAACACAGAAACACGAAAGTTTAAACACAGAAATGGAATGAAGTGGCCAATAGTATATTCTACATTAGCACTACGGTTTGGTGTACGAGGTAATGGTAAATTTTACCACAACTATATCTTCGAGATAATTTTACAACAAATAAAATCTACTCATGATTACTGTACATTTGTAATAAAAACGTATATTTTTTTTCAAATATATCATCAGATCAGATGCGCGGCTAGGATTTTTTCTGGGTAGAGTACAGGGTACATGTACAATGTCTAACCGAATGAATTTTTTCTTATAAAGAATTTTTCATCTATGCTGAAAAAAAGTATTTTTTATTGGAAAGCATAGGTTTCGGCAGCCGAAGTCGGTACGTATCTACTTGGCTGTCCGAGAGACGCCGCATACTAGGCCCAGATGCCAACGTTTCCACTGTCTCTAAGACATTTCGCCCTGAGGAAGGTCGCAGCATGACGGCCGAAACGTTGTCATCAGTCTTGGACGCGTCGTCCCCGGGACATCCAAGTAGATACAGTATTTTTATTCCTTGACATACTGATAAAATTTATAACGTTAATATTTTATACATTGAATGATGTTAGTATAGAAAATTAGTAAAAGCTGTATTTCTAATAGCGCAAGGGGATGAAGCCTGAAGACACCCCCATCCCCTTGTGAGAGTACCACTGCATCTGATATTGTATACAATTGTATGAAATATTACATGATAAAAACAAGATTTGTAATTTTAGCTGAATTGCAAGTCTGGCAAAAAGTGAGTTTTGTTTAGCAGAAACATAAAAGCCATCTAGCTATGTATTTAGTATACGAAACTGTGGGGAAAAAAACAACATTTTTGAACGTTTTTGTGTGAAAATGTCGAATTCAAATGAACACAAACAAATTAGGCGCGTGCACTCACGAGGGGTCGAGGCCGAGGGGCGAGGCCGGGGACGCGGAGGCGGGGCAAGGCGGAAGCGAAGGTGCATCGGACTCCGATAAGGACTCCTCCTCCTCCTGCTCCTGGTCCTTCTCATCCAGCGGCTCAGGCTCCGCCGCCGCCCCCGCCTGCATGACTCCTCTGACGCCTGCGCCCCGCACCAACCTAGGAAGGGCTCGCTCAGCATGAAGGTTTTTGGGACCAAGGCCTGCGACTCCACGAGGACTGGATACATCTATTTTGCCGCGATTCCTGCTGGTCCTTGACGTCCGATAACAACCGGACCCCGTCTCCCACCACGCTCAGGGGCAGTGTTGTCCTATTAGTCGCGATTTCAGATCGTCCGGCCCACAAGCAGCCGGTTTTATGGGAATTTCGTTCCTTAAAAACACGTGCGCAGCTCACCCCTACGCGAATGACAGGACAGGACAGGATCTAGAGTGTTTGTTCCTGGTACGCTTGTCTCTAATGAGACTCTTCGTACATTTTTCCTCTTCGTCAGGTGTTCTATTGATAAGTTGCGACTCCTCTCCCCCGTATATGGACGGGGATTGGGAGTCGGGGAGAGGGAAGTAACGGGCGATTTTTTGTTAAGGGGTTTTGGGGGTAGGGGACGGGGAGGGGAATGGATTTAGGAGGGGAGTGGGATGGGATATAGGAGGGCTTGGGAAAAGATCAGTGTTAGTCTTTGGTCCGTCGTGGGTCAGTATTTAGTCCGTAGTTTTATTTCATCATGTCAGTTCTTTTTATGTCCACCCTTTGGCCTAGATAATGGGAGGGGGGAGTTGCAGGATATCGAGGGGGTGTTTTTTCCTTGAGTGTCGGGGGATTTCGGAGGATATGGTGGTGGGGTATGATTATTTCTAAACTGGGGATCGGTAATGAACTTTTGTATGGTTTGGACTGTGGAATTATAGACGTAGGTAAGTATGTGGGGCATATTATGTAGGTCTCTTAGTTATTGAAGCAGGTTAGCGCAGGGGGGCGGAAGATAAGGCGGATGACTATTTTCGGTAATGGTGAGTTTTCTGTAATTAATTATTAACGTGTTAAACCATGAATGAGGAATGACACTGCGAATGAGCGCGAATTGTACGCGAATGAGGAAGGACACTGCAATGAAAGCGACTCCCAGGAAGAAGAGCGCCACATAAGCACACGCCGCTTAGCGTGAAAGGAACAGCACAGAGAACTCATTACCAAATGCACGTGGCACCCCGCAGGGATCGACTTAGGAGCACTGCAACGGGTGAGGTCATATCTACGTCGACGGTTCGACACAGTCTGCTGAGTGCTGGACTGGTGGCACACAAACCACTGCGTTAGATTCCGTTGACGGAAACCACCTTCGCCTTAGACAGAAATAGGCACATGAACGTGTTCACTAGTGTGCTGAGTGGCAAATGTAGTGTTTTCGGATGAATCCCTCTGGAATTCGTGCAAAAGCGATGGCCGCGTACGTGTTCGACGCTACCGATAATCATTTATAAATGTGTGATAAATGTAAGAAACGAACAAAGAAATAATATAAAAATTCTAACTTACGGATCTTACTATCCAACTGCTTCCATGCACTTTTCAAATTACGCTAACGAAGCGCAGGAAATTCAAAGCGGGTGACTATGTTTGATGCCAAATTAAACAATAAATATTGCATTTTCGAAAAATTGAACTTGGCCTTATTTGATGATGTTTATGATGAACACATTTCATTAAGAAAAAAATTGTACTAATACAATTATAGGTGTGGAAAGACGAAAAATGAAACAGGTGTAAACTCGAGCACCGTTCTGCATATCGTTGATTTTACCCAACGAAAAAGAATCGACATCCTATTACGAGAAAACTGGGAACGTCAACACAACAAAAGGCATGACACGGTGAAATTTCAAGGCCCGGTGACGCTTGGCATTTTCATGTTAAAGTGTTGTAAGTTGCACTTCGCATTTGAAAGTGTAATAAGTTGCCGACAAAATTAGATGTAGTTTCCCGTAGAAAATGTTTTGGTAGCGATATTGATGGTAGGGGTAGTTGAGTTACAGGCATAGAGGCAGTGGCTGTGTAGTAGTAGTAGTAGTAGTAGTAGTAGTGGTAGTGGTAGTGGTAGTGGTAGTGGTAGTGGTCGTGGTCGTGGTGGTAATATTGATAGTAAATATAATGCAATAGTAAATTTTTGTCAATACTAAATGTTTATCAATAGTAAATTATTGTCAATAGTTACATTTTGCTAATAATGTTTAAGATATAATCTCAAATTCTCATTTTATACAAATTATTTCAAGCGCTTGCCCCTTTTTTTGAGAACAAACAAGGAGATATTTATTGGTTTTATAATTGTTCACTTTTATATATTTTTTAAAAATGCTTGAAGTTGTTAAACTACAACATACGGCAAAAATATTGTATTCACAGCTGTCATTCTGGATTCAATATGGCGCTGTGCGTATGGCGTAGTCCCCCTTTTAGAGGTGCTTCTTGTTTTGTTGATAAAGCGGCTTATACATTTGGCGTTTTTCGCAGTGGGTGAGTAGTGGTGGGGTTGGAGACTTGTTAAAATGACAAATATAAAGAATATCTACTAGCAGAAAGAACTCCGCAGAAATTCACTCGTGTAAACTCTTCACGCTGACACGCGGGAGTGAATGGGAGCCGTGCAATATACTATAAATAGAGATACTTCTTCAACAGTCGTTTTTTTCGAGGACAATATCGGGTCTGGTAGAATAGTTTTAATCATTTTTATTTATATCACACTTAATTTTGACTAAAATTATCAATGACTGAGGGGGTATACCTATTGTAATAATTATTAAACTTCAGGCCACAGGCCGACACCGTCATCATTTTCCAATCAAAGGACATCTTGGAGGAATATTGCCAGACGTACCAGGATTATGGTATTTCTCCCAGGAAATTAATAAATATACCATGTACCATAATGAAGACATCCTGTTACTTTCAAATACCAGGATTTTGAATCTACGGTAATTGATGACGTTTTGTTTACTAAGTTTTTATTCAATATTTTAAATGTAACACTAATAATGCAAATAACTATGATGTTAGTGAAAATACAGCCGTAAACATATTAGAGTGTCATAGAATGGTATTTTTCTAGCACATGCTAGAGTAGAAAACGATAGAACATTCCAATTCTTCTATGTAGTTTATGGATATCAATTTTAACGAACTTTCTGTGAGCATTAATAAGAATAAGCTGAAATATGAACAATTTCAGAATTTAAACCAATTAATATTGGTATCAGGAATATCAGTGAAAGTATCAGGATTTTTTAAGGTTGGTACCTGGGTAAATATTTAGTCGTCTGGCAACGCTGACTTGGCGTAAGTCTGTCATTGGATCACTACATTCATTTAGGTCAGATACAGTGCTACGTTTCGAATAATATTAAAATGTGGAAGACAATTGAATGAAGAGGGGGCGCTGATGCCGCATATCACGCGTAATGATATATATGACACGAAAAATATGCGATGAACTAACAAAGAACTAAAATCTTATTGTACTCACAATATCCTATCACGCTACTCATTTTATCACAATTAACCTCTCTCCCTGTCTCTCTCTCTCTCTCTCTCTCTCTCTCTCTCTCTCTATATATATATATATATATATATATATATATATATATATATATATATATATATATATATATATATATACTTGTAATGATGCAGTTTATTAACTGCGACATTCCGGCCATTTGATTTATTTATTCTGCAAGTTGAGGTAACGTCAGTGGGCAAAAGCTTATGATTCGCTGCTGCTTAAGAGTTATCTGGTGTTACCATGTGACATTTTCATTTTATTCGTAGTCTGAACCTGCCCTTGATGGGGAGGATAATGTCCGTTGCCAAAGCAAGGTCAATCACACTTGAATTCTGCTCCTTGGAGGTTCAGAGCGAAGTCACTCGCCTTTCACCAAAGAGGCCCGGGTTCGATTCCCGTCGAATACCGGACAATATCGCGTGAATTTGTTCAAGAAAACCAGTTTGGCTGTTTCATAAGGGCTAGTCCTACCCCTGTGAAGTGTTCTAAACCCTACTCCAATCCTAATTCCTTTCCAATACTGGCCGCTTGCAAGTGACCCTGGCAGGAGGCGCGTACGCGAAGAAGATACCTGGCGGTCCTCTTGACAACTGACTGCGAGGAGACGTGACATACAATGACAAATAATGTTAATGGACGATTGCTTCTAAGCGCGATTATTAATGGAGGATTAATCTCAAACGCAAAGCGCTCACTCCCCCAAGGGGTTTGGAGACGCGTTGCGTCAATTAAATACGCAACAAATTGAAAAAAAAGCGTACAACAATGATTCCAGTATACGTACCAAATTTAATCTATGACCAACATTTCACACAAAAGTTAATCAATGAATAATTACAAAAAATGCACTTCGTATACAATTTAATCAAATTATATAAATGTAACTTATTACTTGAATTTTGGTCATAGAGAAAATTAGTAATTCACTGACAATTGTTTACTATAGCCTAAATTGCTAACTGTAAATATTTCAACAAATAAACAATACTATTTAGGATATTAAATAATGTTAATCTAGATACAGTTAATAAATACTTTCTTCGAATTTATATCAAAAGATCAGTTGTCTACTTACAAAATATTATTATTGCTGACCACGAGTTCAGCAACTGTCGTTTATTTGGCGAACAAGAGGAATAGTACAACTGGAATGTATTGTTACCGAAAAGTACAGTCGTAGCTGGAGCACTTGGCAACTATGCGGCTGTTCAACGGAATGATCCACGAACTTAAATTTCAACTGTTAATACTTTTAATATCTGCGTTTTTAACTATGTTAAAAAGAAAAGTTTGGAAATCAATGAATTTCAACTCTTACGAAAATGATATTTTTTTTTCTGAGAAAAGTCAACTGATGCTCTCTATAAACCAAACCTCAGATGAACTAATGAAACTTTGTTTGTTTCGTACGGGATGGAAGGTGCTTGAGACACTCACTAACTTTGTACCCACAGAACTCATTTTTTAAACCTCCACTGTAATTCTCGGAGTATGCTCTTCATAATTCCATAAACTTGCAGAGAAGAACATTTGACTTGCTCGAATAACAATACTCTATTTCGAAATATTCCTAATATAATTTCCATAGTATTCTATTACGGAAATTTCCGGCCATGCCACAAGTTATTCTGGGCAAATTTTGTTATTCCCGGACTATCCGGAGTAATACCGGACGGGTGGTAACCCTAATTGATGGGTTCTGAAATAAATGGCCTATGCACAAGTGTTTTAGTTTTGAACACTTTGTAAATATGCAGCTATTATTACAATATGTCAGATCCCGTTTTTTTTCATTTTTAGACATGCATTTTGCTCCCTTTTCTAGAAATGTATGAGTATTTAAGTCATAGAACTAGACTTAATAGGTAGGCTTTTTCCGCAAGAGTGTTTAGTTTTAAACATCTTGTGAACGTTCAGCATCTTGAAATTATTATCAGCCCCAGTGTCAGAGTCAGCTTTATACACCGCTCACCTTTCTTCCCCCTCTATGTTATTTGGTGGAATTGGGCGGATTTTTACCCCTTCAATGGCGCATTTTCCGAGAAGGAATCTGGCAACCCTGGACGTAGGTGTTTTTCCAGCGTTGAAGTTGAAAGTTTTGCACAGGCTGTAGGTCAAGGCGAAAACTTAACCCAGACCATAAAGAAAACACACACTTTCTTCACGAAATAAGAACATTTTTCCACAACTTTATAAAAATTTTAATATTAAAATAAATAGAAAAGTTTGTAATTTTATATTGCTATAAGGGATTTGATATCTCTGGGAATAGTGGTAGGTTATAGAGGATTACTAAAGGATAATTCCTTAAATTTCCATGAATGAAGTACTTCTTTTTCGGTAACAAGACAGTTGTCTTGGCAACCGTCGTTTTCAATGGATAAAAAAAATGGCATATTTCACGGGCTGTAACAATGTGCAGAATTTGTCTTTATTATAGAAATATAGAATTAGTTATGATAAGAGTGGTAAATGTTGAATTTCATTTTGCGTGTAGGAAATGTTGGAACACTAGGACGAGTGGCGTAATCCTACGAACTAAATAAAATCACTTTTACCACGCATGTCGTACTAATTAATTTGGACTGATTGAATCGTCCTCTTTTAGGGAGGCCAGTCCTTTTTTGTAGGTTCTGTTCTTTCTCGAAACGTGTCTTCCTTTTCGTTATTTTTTAAGTTTTTTCACCATTAATTTAAATATTTTTCACTATTAATTTGGTACAAAAATATCTTATTCTAAAAAATTAGTTTCAACAGAAATGATTTCGAAAACTGTTAATAACATTGATTGCTGTGAAACGTCTGTTTCGGCAGTATATCTAGTATATCTATCCCAAGTATATCTAGTTTATCCCTAGTATATCTCTATCTACTCCCAAAATAATTTTTCACATGTACTTTTTTGTGATTTTTTTTCGTCCCTTTAATTGTAAAAAATGGTAACCTTAATCATACATTCTTTTTAGACAGCTTTTTTGAATCTCATTGTATTTTAATTCAAACATACATCAAATATATGTTATGTTATGGGCAGTAGTAGCTCATGCGATCAGATGAAAGTATTTGGTTTTAATTACTACATTCACAGTTTTATCTGAATGTAATAAATATTGTCTCACTTTTGGAACTACAGCTAAAAATTGAACTTTCAGCACGCTTTGTTTACTCTACAAGTAACTTTTGTAGGAGGTGTATACAAAATATTTTCATATGTATTATACACACGTCATTTCATGTGGTGCCAAACGAATAACTCCGCGACTCTTGACTTCCGCAAAATAATGAAGAACATTTTTTAAAATTTAAATACTTTGCATAATCTCCGTAAGTGCTGCGTCATAGAATAAATAAAACTAAAATTTATTGAAAATCACGGCGGTCTACTTAAGTTGAACAAATGTGAACTATTTTAGTATTTACTAGGCTGTCCGGGTGACGCCGCGTCCATGGCGAAGGTGCATTACTCCCAGATGAAGGTCGCAGAATGGCGACCGAAACGTCGGCACCTTCGCCATTGACGCGGCGTCACCCGGACAGCCTAGTAAATACTGACTCCGGCCGCGGAAGCCTATGCTCTCAAATGTGAACTACCAACGACGACCGGTGAACTATTAACGGTGATTATTGCTCGGCGAACTACGAACGATCTTTCACTAAATGATCGTTCCGTATCGTACCGTTCCTTTTTGAGAATAGTTGAATTGTACTAGTTCGTTCGCGATGGACACATCCCTACATTTAACACATGGATTGTAATTAAATACATAAATGAACCGAATAAAATGAGAAGTTAGCACCTTACTTTACAACATCGCAGGATTTGACTAGGAAAACACTATTAAGGTCCGGGTAAAATTAGAATGTAGACATTTCGTGGTCACCTGATAACGCCACCGAACCCTAAGGAATGTGTGGATGGAACTAGTTCAATTGATCTATTCCCGAAAAGGAACGGTACGATATGAAGCGATCATTTAGTGCGACCGTTCGTAGTTCGCTGGCTATCGATCACCGTTCGTAGTTGGCCGACCGCCTAGTTCATAGTTCGCCTAGTTCAGAGACCTCTGGTCACTCTTATAGTTCGTCAGTTATCGTTCGTGGTTCATATTATTTCAGAGACCCCTGATTGCTCTCGTAGGTCGCCAGTCACCGCTCCTCTTTCACTTTAGTTCAACTTAAGTAGATCGCCGTGTTTCTCAATACATTTGGTTTTTACATTTATTCATTCATATAGCTGAACAATTAATCGGATAATACAGTTTCTTTTAATTTTTATTTTGTTGCATCTATATCGACGCAACGCATCTCCTAACTCCTCAAGGAGATTTGAGTGCGCTGGAGTAATCCTCAGTTATTAGGCGCCCTCTAGGGGCCGCTGTGTTGTCAAGTCAGTCTCGTCAGTCACAGTCAAGTCTGGGAATCGCCGACAGGTAGCGTCTTCGCGCTCGAGTCTCGCACGCGCCCTGCGTCATTTACCCATCGGCCAGGATTGGGAATACGGGCAAGGTTTAGGCAAACGCGTTTTGTCCTAACAAATTTCACGTGACGTTCTACGGGGATTCTACAGGAATCGAACCAGGAACCTCAGTGGTGAAAGGCAAGCGGCTTCGCCACTGAGCCACGAGTGCACAATTCAAAGTGTTTAAATAAAATGAAGAAAAAAATTCTGTGTGATTATTCGGAATTGTCATTCAGGGGTTTTGTACCACATATGTGTTTATTACACATGTAAAAATAATTTGTATACACTTCTTAAAAGAAGTTACTTCTCAGGTAGGCAAAGTGTGCTAAAAGTTCAATTTTGTATCACTAAGTGAGCCATTATTCATTATATTCAAATAAAAATGTATATAACAATAAAAATAATATACTTTCGTCTGATCGCACGAACTACTACTGACCTTAAAACAATATATATTTGAATTAAAATGTAATGAAAGTCAAAAATGCTGACCGAAAATAGTGTATGACACATATAGTGAAAGTGATTTTATTTTTTCCTAGGTTTACCACTCGGCGTACCGGCCTCGTGTTGCAACATTTTTTCAAGCAAAATAAAATGCAACGTATACCAGTCGTACCACAATTAATTAATTCTACAACTCTGTAGTAACGGCAGATTCTGCGTATGTGAAATGGGTTACTTTTTATATCAATTAAAATACACGGTTGCCAAGACAATTGTCTTGTTACCATGAAAAAAATTCAGCGATGGAAATTTAACGAAGTATCCGTAAGAAACCCTCTAAAAGCTACTCCCAAAATATGAAGATCCTTATTGCAATATAAAATTACGAACTTTTAAATATATTTTTATATTATAATTTTTATACAGTTGTAGAAAAATGTTCATATTTCGTAAGCGAAGTCTGTTCTTTCATAGTCTTAGTTGTTTATTGGCCTCGACCTACGGTCTCGGCAAAAATTTCCACTTCTACGCTGAAAAAACACCTACGTCCAGGTCTGCTAGATCCCGTCTGGGAAAATTCGCTATCGGAGGGATAAACATCCACCTAATTCTGCCAAATAACCTAGTGGGGAAGAAAGGTGAGTGGTAAATAATGCTCACTCTGTCACTGGAGTTGATAATTTCATAATAACTACATTCACAAAAAGTTAAAAATAAATACTCTGTCGCTTAAAGCCTAATTATTAAGTGTAGTCTTATGACTTACTTGAACGAATTCTAAAATAAGTAGCCAAATGCATGTCTATAAATAAAACAAAAGGGTCCTGGCATATTATCATAATAGCTGCATATTTACAAGGTGTTCAAAACTAAAACACTTATGCACATGCAATTTCTTTCAAAATCCATCAATACTTGTTCAATTTCTGGATAAAAATGTGAGTATTACTGACCACGTAAGTAAGCAAAAAAGTACACATCCTAAAATCCTCCCAGAAACCTCAACGGATTCCGCAAAATGGTCGGAATCCCGCAAAATGCATTTCATCCCACACGTCGACGCGTGTTTATCGCCTAATTGGCAGTATTCTGCCCAATATGACATCCCTGTCTACCACACCAAAATAAATGAACTATCTCGTTCTTTTGAATTAGTTCACTAAAAAGAACGAACGTATAAAGAACCGTTCAAATAAAAGAACGACTTTGCTCCCCATCCCTACTAAGGAACAGCGAACGAGAAGCTTCAGCATTTGTACTGTTTTTATCGAAAGGCTATACCCGAATAAGGGGGTGAAAAGTGTCCCCAAACTAAATCGTTAATTGCGATACTCATATGAAAGAAAATAAAAAATGTAATTGCCCAAAAAATCAGCCTCCTAGGGCAATCTGTTGCAGAGATACAATGAGTAACGTGTTTTTGTTTTATTTTTTCAGCTTCTATTGCATGTATCACGCTGAAAAAATTTCAGACGGGCAAGAGTAGATGTATTTGTAGATTTTTCAAATAGAAAAAAGTAAATACATATTTGAAATTAATTTTCGACGTGATAACGATGGAGTACTGTTTCAGTTTCCCCCCTAGAATGTGTCTCATAACTTTCTATAATATATATTTTTTCCAAATTTTTAAACAATGTAGACGATAGTGAAACAAATTAAAACCTTTTTATCAGTTTAAATGTTTGATGTTCGCGCCAAAATGAGATAGAATTTTGAAGAATAGAATTGAAGGTCAAATGTCACAAAAACCAAATTTTTGCAAATATCTCATTGGCCTCAGAGGTTAATTGAGGTGATTACAAGAAAGGAAATTTATGTAAGTATGTACAAAAATGGTTCTATTAATTTTTCACGAGCGACAAACCGTTTTAACATAATCAGGCGGCGTAGTTTCCGTACAAGGCGTTTGCTTCGTTCCATCTAGCTATAACCGTTTCCACACTACCATTGAGGTAGGATTCAAAGCAAGTCTAGTCGATAAGGAGTTATACAATAAAAATGTTATGTATTATAATTTTTTAATATACTAAACAAATTATGTTGAATTAGTATTAAGAATACTATCTGGCGCAGGTGATAAACATGTTTTAATGGGCTCCAAAAAATTGTTATTGAAGTTCCAACCTCACTGCTGTGGTTCTAGCAAGTCACTTCCCAGCCACGTTTGGATCTGGTAAATATACACGGGACAAGTGTTGTTGATTCATTCCGCTTTTTATTCATACTCATTGACAAGATGTCAATACTATACTAAAGAGGTCATATCTACAACACGTACATCAAACCTACTCAAGCGAGATCTGGGCAACATTCCAGACCAAGTATCTCAGATCAACAAGCCTATACAACAGAATAGTGAGACTAATCTTTAAACCAAAACCAGACGAATGTTACTTGGAAATCAAAAGAGACAACGACGTAACACCACTAACGATGGAAGTTCACGCAGCAACAAAAATTAGAATACAAATAGTGGTAAATTCTCGGCTATCCGGGAGACTCCGCGTCGTTGGCAGGGGGGCCGACGTTTCGCCAGACATGTCGCAGGCTTCCTCAGGGCAACGACGCGGCGTCTCCCGGATAGCGGAGAATTTATGAATTCGAGCCGCGGAAGCTTACATGTACATACAAATAGTGGTGCTTCAGAATGGTACGGACTTTCCCGTATTAGTTTTCTATTTCCTATGGTCTCGGCTAGCCATTCGAACTTGCCACATACTCTTGCCTGCTGCCATCTATCGCCGCCCAAAGTACATTTGTTTTGAAATTATCTTCATTTTTTTAGTTTCCCTATAGTATAATGTAAATATTACTTTAAGAATATTAGAGAACAGTAAAACATCGTCCTAAATGGCAGTTTTCTTTGAAAAATTTGAAGCCATTTTTAAGAAAATGACGCTTTAACAAAACACTAAATTCCAAATTTGAAGCTCTTTTTGAAGCAATTGAGTTTTCCAAAAACTTTACAAGAAGTCATTTTAAGCACTTTAACTCATATATACAATAGTTTTTACAAATTGTTGGAAATATGCAAATTAACAGCGACAGACACATTTAAAAAAATATATTTGTATAATTTTTGAAAAAACAAAACATACACCAAAATGAACTTTACCTCATATTAAAGAGTGCAATTAGCACTATCCTTTTGAAAAGTTTGAATAAATATTTGGAGTCGTCTTTGAAAAAATGGCGTTTGGGCGTTTCTGAAAATGCGGAAGTTTGAGCTAGTTTTCATAAAAAATAAACTTTATCTGGCATTGTTTAAATCACATGTACTCATAAATATTATAATGTGAATAAATTACCGCTAGTGTAAATATTAATGACGTGAGAGACAAGTAAAAAAATATTTTTGTAATATTTGAAAAATCAAAAGAATAGAGTAATATGGCGTTTATGTCATCTTATAGAGTGAATTTAGCACAATCCTACCAAATGTTTAGAGAAATAATTAGGAGCCGTTTTTGAAAAAGTATTGCCTTTGTAATTTTTTTAAGATGCACGTATTGCTCGGAATATTGCGCGAAAACTACTACAATTTTCAAAAAATGTACAAGACCTTATTGAAAGAACAAACTATGGACAACAAATTTTAATTGAAGAAAAAATACCTGTCTTTAATTTTGATTTTGTAGGAAGACCCCGAAAAACAATTCAAACTTTTGGAAATTTTTATAATTTAGAGTTAACCGTGAAAATTGAATCTCTACCACATTTATAAATGCATTTTACTCTATTCTTGTAGGAAATTTTAAAAAAATTGGAGCCATTTTTGAGAAAATTTTGAAAATGCCCCAGGGGCTTCATTAAAGTGAATAACTTACTATCTATTAAATTCAGTTCCTTTGGAAAAGGTTGAACACCAGTAAGCAAATACATTATTTCAAAAAAAAACTATGCAGTTTTCGTTCTTGTAAAACTGATTTCGAAAATACCTTTTGTATTTCATCGAAACGTCTATTATTTCACATTTCTAGGATTTCCAAACTCCTAGTATTCCAACTGAAATTAATACACTGTAAGATATGTGAAAATGTCAAAAAATAAATGATTTGAATAAATATGAAAAATAATACTGATAATCAAAGTATGTATTATTGTGATTCTAGCGGAACACGTTAGACGTTGTTCTGCCCTTTATCTCCCTCGTTCTCCTTCCCTCTTTGTTTCTCCCTCTTTATATCTCTCCCTCTCATCTTGGTCTCTCCCCTCTCTTCGTCTCCTCCTCTCTCTTCTTCCCTCCGTCTCTCCCTCTCGCTGTACAACTCTCTCTCCCTCTCTCTCGCTCTCACTGTCTGTGTCTCTAGGCCTGTTTCTGTCTTTCTCTGTACCTCTCATACACATTTAGTTGCAAATTCTGCATGTCTTTGAGCAAGTGGGTCAATATCGAGATGCGCCGGACCAGCAAAAATATAATAGAATGTTCAAATATATCTCATCATGCATTATGGTGTAACAAACGTTTCTTTGAGTCCTTTGGCCTCGAAATTTTAGTTTTTAATGCCCTGGAACGCTTTGTTTGGTAGCTATTTAACGATATATAGTAAAATAATATTGCCGTGTGTTGCGGGAGGCAGAGACGGAGAGAGAGGGAGAGACGAAGAGAGAGTGAGAGACAAAGAGAGGGGGAAACGAAGAAAGGGGAGACGAAGAGAGGGGGAGAGATAGAAAGAGGGAAAGACAGAGAGTGAAGGAGAAAGAGGGAGATGAAGGGCAGAACAACGTCTGCCGGGTTCCGCCAGTTGTACATAATTTCGAGAGTATACCTTTTTTCTCTAATAAGCCATTACTTTTTGGTTAACGTTTACTGAACTACAACTGATGTAATTTATTACAGTTATTGCAGTTAATCACAAACTGACTAAACGTTTGTGAACAATTCTTTTGAATTTAAAAAATAGAAAATCACGATAAAGAAAAGGAAGTGATTGATTAAATCATTGGAATTCCAATTGAAAGGTGAAATTCCCAGACCTAATAAGTAGATATCGGAAAAATATATCGTATGAAACGTCAAAATATGTACATAAATATGTAATGAAAATAGTGAGAATATGTAGTAAATGTGTAACATCTGATATGATATGTAATATTAAAATATATTAATTATAAAAGACATTTACTGAATACAAAATTATCTGTATCAAAAATTTTCTAAACAAAACATAAAAATTATACAAACGTTTTAAAAATCATTCGAAGATGATTGAAGTATGATGCACATTTTGCAGCGTACAACTTTCCCGTCAATATTAAAAGCTTCATTTGTTGCTATCCAGAATGGTAACAGCTAGACTAGACGCAATAGAAGCCCTCGTACAAACAACCAACACTACTGTATTTTCACCATGCATACTACCAGCAAATAATGACTGCAGCGTGCAGCATTCTCTTTGAAGTATTAAATGTCGACGATCGCCATAGTTTCTCGGAAATTAAGGTTAAAAATCACGTAACCCGACATCAGTCATACTTTTCACAACTAAAGGTGAAAATGAACTCAGTCGCTGACGTGCACTTCCCGCCACTGAGATAACTGAAGCAGGCGCGCTGGACAGTAAGAAATCCTACCGCGTCTTAACGTATGTCATCTCGATTCAACAGCAGTCGGCAATAACGAAAAATATCTGATTTTTTCAAAATACTTCATGACAAATATGTATAACATAGAATAAAACTTATACAATAAAAAATATTTTCTGAAAATAGCAAAATATATAATATAGTTCTAAATATGTAAAAATATGTAACGAAAAAATTGGATATTGTATTAAGACGGCGACTATTTGCCAAGATTACAGTTTTGAGAACGGTAAGTAGAGAGACAAAACATACGTAATTACATAAAAATTCTGTCTTTACTAATAAGCACAAATAGCATCAATTGATATTTATTGAGAAAGTACGTCTTACTTAAATATAATCCGCGATTCTTGTACAATCAGTAATTCAATTAACGTTTACTTAATACCTTAACGTTTATGATGATAGTGGAAATATGTGTGAATTTTTATCTTTGTATAAATCTGCGTTGTTATTTTTAGGATGTACGTGTATAAATGATATAAAATAAACATTTCATTATGTTGTAACACTATGTGATCAAATGTGTTGCCACAATACTAGTAAAATATAATTGAGAGGAAAACAAAACAAACAATTAACGCATAACGCAACAAGTTACTACTTTTGAGTATTCTTACCTTTGAAAGCAAGATGGATCTAAAACACCCGTGAGAACGCCTTTCGGGGCATTTAGTTTTTTTAAAAACACTGCAAACGAGATATATGATGAAGCATGGTGTATCATATGTTAAACAAAAGGAAGGAAATCTATTCAGGAAATTTCGTCTCGGAAGTCTGTACTTGGAGATATTGCTCTTTTCGTGGTTTGCATTTTACGAAGGCCATGTTTGTGTGCTGGGTATTTGCACATGATTCGTCACTGATTCATTTCCGTACAGAACTGGTGAAGTTTTTGAAAACTGAGTGGTCGGTAGACACAAGCGAAGTCACTTTCGTGACATTGAATTCACCGCTCTTTCATTCTCGGCATCTTCCCGCGTAATTTTTGGTCAAAAATATACTCATTTGTTCCTGTGAAAATAAGATTGCAACTCCGTCACAATTAAATGGTTATTTATACGACAATGTATGGTTACTTGAATGCATAAAAGTAAAATATTCTAAAATTTATAATAAGAATTGAATTTAGTTTGAAATCTTAATTGTCACCTAATGTTGATACGTATATTTTATGATATATATTTGCATATTGTGGTTGGTAGTAATGACGAAGTCCGTCCGGTGGCTATGCGAGAGAGAGTTCCCTCCATGTGTGTGTGGTGTAGGTGATGTACAAGGTGAACATGAGTACTCCGTGCAAATTTTGAGGGAGATGTTATGTGTGCCGTGCCCGGCCGTGCGTCTTACTATTGTGATAATCTTGAAATCTTGTTTGTATATACTGTAAATCGTTTTGAAGCGAAAGATGAAGATGGACATTTTGATGGCTAGTAAATATAGAGGATGTTTATTAGGAGCTTTATTGGGAGACTGTTTGGGAGCTCCGTATGAAGGCGAATCGCTGGTTTCTAAAGTAGTGCTGCAACAGTATTTCGATAAATTAGGTGGACCCTACTTCAAAGGTTAGTATTTGGTTTTAATAAAAGGATTCATTTGTATTGTTAAAGTAAACTGACTTCATCTAACATCTGCATTTGAATTTTAGCACCAGTTAAAATGTATACAGATGATACTGCAATGACAAAATGTCTTTTAAACAATATATTGAGTAATCGTGGAGTTGAACCTCGTGATTTAGCAAAACGGTGAGTTATTACAACTTACATTATCTTCCATCATTGATTAGGGGTTTTTGTGGAGGATTTTGTTTATAATCAAATATTAATTTTTTTTTCCCTTTCAGTTTCACTGTAGAGTATTTTAACGAACCCCGGCGAGGATATGGTCAAAATGTAATTGACGTGTTTCACAAATTAAGAGCTGAGAAATTTGAGGATCCTTTTGGTCCTGCCAGAGCTCAGTTTAACGGGGGTGGATCATATGGGAATGGAGGTGCAATGCGCATAGCACCTATTGCCCTTTTTTATTACAAAAGTTTATCTGATGTAATAGAAAATGCGAAGGTATCTACGAAGGTCACTCATACAAATAAGAAAGGAGTTGATGGTGCTGTCCTTCAGGTGAGATCAACATAAAGGTGTAATGGCAATTCAGGTTGCTGAAAAATAGCACTTTCACTTACCTATATTAACTTTTACAACAGAAGAACACACTTGACACGACATCACTTTACCAAATTTTTAGTGTACCCTTTTTTGTTTTTCTAAACATGTCAAAATTTATTTGTTTCAGGCAGTTGCAATTTGCCAGAGCTTGCAAAGTAATCCTGAAGGCAAATTGAATCCTCAAGAATTTTCAGATAAGCTTTTCAATGTCATGGCTTCTGTGGAAAAGGATGAGGAAGGGTGTGTTTATGTACAGTTGAAAAAAAGCTATGAATAATATTAGAGAGTGATATCTTTGAGGAATGTAATTACAGGGAAACTTACAGACCTTGATGTAATGGAAAGAAAAAGAAACATAAATTGCTTTAAAATAATTGTATTTAATGAAAAAACATGTCTGTGGAATTATTTATAACATGGATAATTCTTGTTTCTGTATGTTGTAAATAAGTTTCTCTAACATGTGTAGTCAAAATAGTTTTGTGTGTCTTTGATGCCTAAAAATCGGTGTACAGAAAAATGTTTGTTCGTCTGCCTGTATTTGAACGATGCTAGGGGCTAAACCATAGTAAGCCCACTAGTAAGATTATTCATGTTTTAAATCTTTTATTATGTCAAAATACAAATTAATAACTACTTATTACTACTTAATAACTAATTTCTTATTACAATAATTTGGGTAGAACTGTTGTTTCAGTTATTAAGAGTTCCCTGTGTTTGCATTTCTCTCTTGTGAATGATTTTAGTACTATTGTAACAGAATTGAGGCATAAAGTTACATACAAGCTACCATTCAGTTTCATCCACAAAAAATTGCCATGTTTTTTAAAATTATTTTATATAGTGATATATGAAGTGTTACTTAAGATCACTACATGTGATGTGAAGGGAGTTGGTCAGTTTGGTATCTTACAAAGATATTCAATTTCATTGCTATTTAGTTGTGGGTATATGTGACCTTTACACCATCACAAACCTCATTAAGTTAAGTATAAAATATTTTTATTTTCCAAAACAATTTAATTATTCTAGTGGCAGTTAAAAAGCCATGAATTACAATTAATGTTGTAAAATTAAGAAGTGTTGGTGCTTATAGTAGGAACCAGATAATTTCTCTGAGTTCATTGTAATGAACACACAGTAAAAGCATTTTACAATATGGAAAATTTATATTAACTTCATTAAAAATGGAATGTGCTATGTGGTTATTCTCTTTAAGTCTAAATTATTTCAATATCTTTAAAAGTCGTGGGGAGTGCTGTCATAATAAAGTGTGAAACATTGATTTTGAAAAAAATAGAAAGTGTGAATATTTTCTGCACATACTGTTTAAATTACAATTCTCTTTTGAACTGAAAGGTTATGAACCTTGCAGATCATGTACAGACACACATTTTTCGATTTCTGAGAATTTGAAGTACACAGAAATCAATTTGTGTTGTATATTCAAGTTAATTGCATTCTGGGTAGGGTTAAAGTCAACATTGATGAACCAACTACAAAATATTTTTGATTAAAAGCAAAAATAAGAGGACAGTGTTAATGTTGCATTCACAATTTTGTGCTTTAGGCGCTAATGGAACTGATTGCCTCAATTCGTTGCGATCATGTCTTGCACTGAGAGCTGAAGGGCAGCACTGGTCACACAGGCTGGGTCTGGATGACCCCACCCC
Organism: Gryllus longicercus; assembly: GCA_038098605.1. Classification (NCBI taxonomy): domain Eukaryota; kingdom Metazoa; phylum Arthropoda; class Insecta; order Orthoptera; family Gryllidae; genus Gryllus; species Gryllus longicercus. The sequence goes on from JAZDUA010000079.1 coordinate 3,430,499, forward strand.
TTATCAGGCTCAGCTGCGGGTCGTCAAGGATCTGCTGGAGAAGGGTGACGCAGCTTCAGATGAAGAAGTGCAAATGAAGTTGGGCACTAGCGTTGCTGCTCTTTATTCAGTACCAACTGCTATATTCTGCTTCTTGCGAGCAAGAACAAATATACCAGAAATAGAGGTAATTTTTCGTCTACAAGCATACAATGTGTATCCATTGGTCATATCTCAGCTCTTCAGTTCAGTATTTGATTAATTGAATACTTTATGGCTAATGTAGTAATGACTTCTTAACCTAATTTGTTTATTCATTATATATGGAATGATGTTTCTGTTCCTCTTTGTTGAGAATAGCTTGCTATATTCCTTTACGTATTTAAAATTGTGGAGTAAAGCTTTTTCTAATTATAATTTTTTTAAACTAATTATATTTTTTCCCTTGACTATGTCTGATGAATCAAATAAGTTTCGCTTAGAGATAATTTTAATAACTCGCTCCACCCTATGCAATTGTCATAGGTCACTAAGTCCAGAATAACATATAGCATACCATAATCAGTTTCTCGGCACTTGGCATGAATGTTAATTTATAAAAAATAAATATTAAGAGTCACTTTCTTGACTACGTGCTCAACTTCAAGTTTCTATTTTAGACTGCTGTCTATATATATATATATATATATATATATATATATATATATATATATATATATATATATATATATATATATATATATATATATATATATATATATATATATATATATATATATATATATATATATATATATTCCAAGGTACCTAGCAACCTCCACTTTAGTGATACTCGAAGAATTACAATTATCATTACAACATATATTATAATGTCATCTAATATTACAATTTTCAGGTGCCCTGTTCTCATAGATATCATAGGTAGCAAATACAGTCTTCAGTATGTTTAAACTTAGACAATTGTGACTAAGCCATTGAGCTATCAACTTAATTTTTCTGCACATTTCCAAACATAACACTATGTTCTGCCTTTTACTATTAATGCTGTATCATCCACAAGTGATATCAGCTCACCAGATAACAAAATATTAAATATATCATCAATATACAATAAAATTTATGAAAGACCCAATATTGTTCCTTGTGGAACACCGCAAGTTACATAAAGTTCATGACTAAACTCATAATTTATTTTAATCATTTGCTTTGTATCAAAGAGGTAACTTTTTAATTGATTATAGACTTTTCCTCTAAAACCAAGCTTGTAAAGCTTTTATAACAATATCGTGTGATGGACTACGTCAAAGCCTTTTGCCAAGTCCAGAAAGATATTATTATTATTATTATTTATTGTGTAATTTTGTTGCTTCACTACACTACGCCACTGTACATAGGCCACAAAAAATCTCTTAGAAATGTGTGGTCTCTGGTTTTGGTAAGACACTGAGATAAGGGGAATTATTTTTTGTACTCAAGATCAGCATACTAATTCGATATTCCAGTTTTTTAAAAGAATGTAGCTAATCCTATTTCTATTGAAGTGTTAATAATGAACTCACAATATGGTATTCAAGTAGATGAAGTGTGTAGAAATACAGCCTAATAATTTTCTTGCATATATGTGATAATTTCAGACTGATAATCCTTTTCGGCGCACTCTGCAGTATGCAATATCATTGGGAGGTGACACAGACACCATAGCCTCCATGGCAGGGGCCATTGCAGGAGCTTTCTATGGAGACAGTTTCATCCCTGAAAATCTTAAGAAGCATTGCGAGTCATCTCAGGAGATCTCAGATTTAGCTGATTCCCTGTACGATCTGACAAAAAAGGCCTGAAAATGTATGATAATCATTATTTAGCAACTTTTTTTTAGAATGTTTGTTCTCAAGAAACCCACAATAGTAGGAATGTTGCAAATGGTTTATATATAATTGAATGTTATTTGTGATACAATCTGAAAACTTTTTGTGTAATATCCTTAGAAATGAATAAACATATGCAGAAAATGTTCTTCAAAAAAATTTCAGTGTTATTGGAAAGACATTTTATAATTTGCTGAATGCTGAGTTTCTGTTTGTTTTTCTTTTGGTTATCAGTTTTTTAAAACAGATGTCAGATGTTGAAATCTTAGAATAATATTGTTGATTAATTGCTTCCATTGGTTTTAACAATTGTGTTCAATGTGATTAATTATGACTTTAATTGTACATACATTTTAGAAAAGGTGGTACGGATGCGTACATTCAGCTTGGCTGTGATTTTTAACTGATTTGTCCATAATTGTTTACTAAGTGAGCCTTGTAAATAAAATGTTTTTTAAACATTCATATGTTCAGTTTTATTAAAGACCATAAATTAAAATATTTGCTTGGATGTCATGACATTGAAGTTTGTAATTTGTTTCATTGATGAAATGAGCGTCTTCAACTTGTTAATTGCAGTGCTCAGGGTGGGCTAAATTTTCACCAAGCCCCACTAAAAACAAAAACTACCCAGATAAAAGATTTTTTTAAAATCAAAATATTAATTAAAATCTAGAATGTAATCACAATTTAATGCTGATGAACAAAAACAAAAACCCAACTACAAAATAAAGTATGCTAATGATAAAATGAAAAAATAATTTGCTAGTACAGTGAAACCTGCTCATAACGGAAGAGCTAGAGAATGAGTAAAATTTTGTAAATGACATTTTTCCGTTATTGCCAGGTTTCAAAAATTTACTAAGGCAAATAAAATATACTCACAAAATAATTGTTTTAATTAAATCATTGTTGTAATACACACAACATGCACATTTTTTAAATAGTTTATCTACATCTTTCTAAAAGAACCTTAGTGAAAATAATCTAACAAAGAAGTTTGTTTTGTCTTCTTTTTATTAATGCTTGTTTTTCAACAAACTGCATTCAGTGTATTTAATATTTCATTGCTATTTAGTAAGGAGAAAATATACCTTTAATGTTTTTTTACTTGCATAAGTGCATCACAATATTTATTTATAGTATTTTCTGATATCGTTGCTTTTTCTTCCTCCTCTCCCGAACTGTGACCGGACGTTAGGTTTTATCCTCTAGAACTTGGTTGCTCATTTCAGTTTTGTCTGTTGGCACTTGCTTATCACAATTGACTAATTCTTCTGTGGTTTAATTCCTTCAGATTCGCTTCATTTGACATGTCTTGAAAAATGTTCTTAGCGATGTCTCTATTTTACTGCTTCCATCCTGCAGGCAGAATCCTGTTTTAGGGAAACAATTTATGGCCATTGATGGGTGCAATTCTTTGCATTATTTTGATAACTAATGCACATCTAAAACTGATAAGATTTTGTCAATTGTTATGGAATCACATTCATCTATGAGGGCAAGTAAAGATTTAATAAGCAAGTATCTGTACTGTAATTTAAAGGCATAAATGATGCCTTGGTTGATGAGTGAGTCAAAGATGTGGTATTCCTAGATAACCAACACAACGTGATATTTTGTAAGAAAACACATGGATGATATTGCCTTGTTGAGAAATAACAAAACTTTTCTGTTTTGGTTTACTATTTGTGCATCAAATCCCCATCGCCATTCTTCCATAATAGCTATTGCATGAGAGGATTTAGAGGCAAATTTTGGGAGGGGAAATTGAAAATGTTTTGGTCGATTGTGTCATAATACAGATTTTGTAAAATGTCACAGGCTACACTCAGCTCATGCTGTGGAACGATTTTATTCGTTTTAATGATTATCCGAAATTATTTTTGTTTGAAAGTTTGATGACAAGTTAAAATTAATAGTTACTAAAACAATTTAGACGGGAAATTTCCTTCCCGTGGATCCGCGCCTGGCCGCTGCAATCCAAGCTTTGTTGTTTGCTTTCCATTGAACAGGAAGGTCACGTATTCAAATTTTTGGAGCAATGTAGTTCCTATGCCTTTCCAATGACCAAAGGTCATTCAAATTGTCCTTTTGCTTTGCAGTTAAGTAATACAGTCAGGCGTTCTTTGCTTAATTTTTCTCGGACACGCATTTCGAAATACAGTCGGAGCGTTTCGCCGCAGCTACAGTTGTCCATCTCGTACCCAGATGTGATCTCCGGAATTCTTTTCAGCCACGCATTGTGATTTCTGTTCTTGACTTCTCCTTGTACAGTCGTGCAAGCAATGGCATAGGCTCAATGTATGCGAGTGATGTGTTACCTCCCCTAGTTTTCCATCACTTATAAATCTTTTCTGTCAAGTATTTTACTTTCTTCCGTAAGTATTTCTCCCTTTTTCTCTATTCCCTCTCGCCATTTACGTGCGCTGTCCAAAAGGCGCTAGTCCCCTCGCTGGATGTGAGGGGCCGAGAAACATCCCTTGAACGACCTCCTTCGTTGGCGAGGTCATTGAACTCACGGCCATGCGCTGTGTTGCGGCCATGCGTTGGGTGGTTTCGACTGCCGGAGACGTGACATTGCCTCTAACATCACAGGCTTCTTTTCCCCCTTGGATTTCCCTTCCGATGTAGTCATAATTTGGCAAAATCCCAGAAGTCACGTGCCTCTGTGATGGACCCCAAAGCAGGGGGCAGAAGGCACTACAGTCTTTCTCCACAACTCATGTAAGTTTGCCAACTATGCCTAGGCACATTTTAATCTGATTCGGTACAGCTGGGTAACTCAATGTGGGTTAGCAGGCTTGACAAAACGAGGTCACTCTCTTCATGTAAGGAAATAGTACGATATGGACAATCCGTTGACTGTCCGTGAAGTCGAAACAGTGCGTGCGATGTTATTTCGTTGGCCATGTGTCGCGTAGCGTTAATTCTGTTTCGTACTTACTGTGCGTTAAGTGGACTACTTTGTGTAACTAGTGACCCGTCAAAGAGAATCGTGAATTGGAAATTGTAACGCGAAAGAATAAAACATTTGTGTGTGTGTGTGTGTGAAAAGACGCGACATGGCGAGCTCACCCAGTTCGTTTGTGGCGGTGGATGAGTTACTTGTGGCAGGGAACAGTAGTGAAAAGATTCATTGTGTCGTAGACAGGAATCTTCAAATGCCTTTTAGTTATTTCTGCTATTTCGAAAAACTGCGGGTAATTAGTAATGAACAACCATTAAATATCCCCTCAAAACTGAAGAATTGTGTTTGTCATTATAGTGGTAAGATATATGAAAGTGATCTTTGGATTTGCGGGTGTGAGATTGAAAACAAAATGTACTGTTGGACAATCTTCGGTCGAGCTGTCGTTTCAATAGAATAGATCTCGAGTTCAAAAATAAGGCACTTGCTTTTTTGGTTTTATTGTTTTCTTCTTGTAAGCGCATGCAATGGAAAATTGGTGTTTTTCAAGGAAGATTCAGAAGATCACATAATCTTCTCCCCCATACGTCACATACAGTTTGTTTTTTTTCCTAAATAAATCTAAGGTATCTAATTTTGCAAAATAAACTTCTAAAATACTTCAAAATAACGTAGAATGACGGAGACTTTAAATATTTGGAATTAAGCTTTCAACTTTTAATATGATCGCATCCCTAAGTCTACTAGCCAGGAGTCGTCACTTCTTGCAAGATACCTACTTCATGTCTCTTTTTGAACGATTCCATTGAAGCCTTAACATCGCTCTTGCCTTACAAGCGAAAAACGGCCCCTGAAATTGGCACGTTGCGACGATCCATTCCCATGTGAATTCCTTACTTCTTAAATTCATATTTATAGCAGCCCTTCGTTTGGAGAGTGAAGAGTTTCCTCGCAACTATTTGTCCATAATATATTCTTTCTTGTAAAATATCGTATACTCGTGGGTCTTCTGTATTCCAATTTATTTCACTAATTCGGTGGACTGTCATTCTTCCTTTGTACTTAACATTTCCACATCTCCATGGAATATCTGGAGTTCCCTACTCAGAACTCATTATTCACGGAGGACTACACCAGAAACATGCAACGTACTTAACTGAAGACTCGTAACAGTTCAATCGCTTGGAATATTCAGAGGAAACTCACGATTTTCTCACAAACGTTTTGGGCAGGGAGAGAAAAGACGCACCTGCACCTGCGTCATCGGAATTGGCTTCTCTCCCTCTGGCCTTGCACCATGTTTGTACTTAAGATGCAGAGAAAAGCAAACGGACCGACTTGAAAAATGAGAATTTTCTTTCTTGAGAATATGTAGTGAAAATATTTTTTCATATAGAATGTAGTGTACACATTATTTTCTAACAAAAGTTTTGTCAAAATATTTCTTCTATGACGCCCATGTTGATAGCATTAAGATTTTATGCTTTAGAATATCCCCACTTCGTGGTCAGTGATTGCATTGGAATTTTGTCATTCATAGAATGTCATTCTGTAAATACTTTTTCTTTTGTAATTGCCTCACTGCTGCTACAGTGTGAGGTATTAGCACAAGATGCCGAAGCCCCGGCAGTACTGCAAGCATTATTACTTTCTCGCTACCGCTAACACAGTGGAGAAAGTTATATAATGATGCACGAAAAAAAGGCGAATATTCAGGAGAAAAAACTATTATTATTAGAGGGCCCTGGTAACGAAATGTGGATAAATCCAGTAGCTAAATTTAGAGGAAAAAATCCTCTAACACGTGGTTTAGCCAGAATCCGTTTTGTCGGTTCACCACAAAATCAATTAACGACAAAATGTCCTACCATCCGTCCGTCTCCGTGTCTGTGGACATCGTTGGCGGGTTTTCGTTTAGCCAATTTTCGTTAGCCAAAACTGATTTTTCTCAATCAATCTGGCCGATGTCGTAGTCCCTTGAATTTGAAACCGAAATTAATTTTGGGGAGTGTTTAACATGAAACCTCTGAGACGTTAAAAAAAAGGCTCCATTGTTTTCGATTAAACTTTGTTATTGGAAAGTGTGAAGGACATTTAAGAGAATAGTGTAGGTCTCATGTTCATTGAAAATCCTGATCCTGTAAACCCTAATATTTAGAAAATTTACAAAAGTTCAACATTTTTGGGCGTCTTCTTGCAATTTTAACATTCCTTGAATCGTCAAAGTTATCGGAGCGTCATTTTTACGGTCCGATTGCGTCATCAAAAGTGTAGGTGAAACGTAACGAGACGTCAAATATATGACGTTAATGAAAATGACGATCATCAAGACCGATTTGTCGAAGTTTGGTGATATCGGCGGTAACATTGCAACTCTCCAGAGACTGACAACAGTGTGCCAATATCTTTGCATGTAAATGTCACTACCACCCAAATAGCGGGTTGAGAATAGAATGTACTTTTATTTCATGGCGCGCAACCCCGTCAAGATCTCCGCATGTTCATTTTCGTTTCTTGGTCACCGTCGATTCGGACAGTTCATCTTAATCTCCGAGTATAAGCAAAGAACTTCGACTACGCTCCTCTAAGGTAATATTCCCTTTCTGTATCATGGAAGTGACAATATGGACAGACAACCTCATAGGTGCTCTGTGATGCTACCTACTCTACCCATGGTGCATAGACACTCACGAGTCAAGGACTTCGCAATCCTAAAGCATACACATTGCATTTTTTATACAAAATTTGATTGTAATTCTCACTATTATATTTTGAGTTGAATTATGCACTTTACTGAATATGATGACGTATGCAAATTTCTACTGAAAATTGGCGACAGATTTGAAAATAATGAAAAATCCCGATTTCCAAATCAAATTCCCAGTTTTTTCCGGTTCTTCCAGGCTTTTTCAAATTGCCATTGTATTGGTTTTCAAGATTTCAGGTTCGCTGGTCAACCTGGAGTATATTTTTTTTATTAATTGTCCGATTTTTAAATATTTATTTTAGAAAATTGTGTTAATTATTATCATTGAGAGAAATATTACCGGCATTAAACTTTAATAATCGTTCGAAAACAAATACAGAAGTTCATAAACACAATCTCGAAAATATTCTTAATTTTTCACGGAATGGAGGAACTTTCAGCAATAAGTTAAACAGAATTTGATGTAATTTAATGTATTTCGTTTTCATTGTATTATTTATAAAAAGTATAAGTTTATTTAAGACCATAATTATTACATGTTTTATTATCATCTTTTAAAAAAATGTTTGCAGTCTTCTGTGATGAATTCAAATATTGATGGTTGAGTTTCAATATTCAAAGTACGTGTTTAAAATATTACTTGTTATCCCTAATTTTTTTAATCTTGACATTTTTTATCAAACGACGTATTTTCTTAAATTATTTTACTTGCCAGGCTTTAATGTACATTTATGCCATTTCTTGCGACACTATTCGAACATATGACTTGATAGCCCTGAGGGAAGAAGCAAACATTTGATTTGGTAAGCTAAGTAAAGTAAAGCTATTTAAAAGCTTAGCTTTTACACAAATAAATCGTGAAAATGTCTTAGCTTTCACATAAATAAAGTCTTGAGATCCACAAAATTTTTGTGGCTCAGATACACTATATGCTGTATTTGTTCAACACGTTCAAGCCATGCAGATAACAACAACTTATTTATTGTGGGAGCTGTTTTCTTGTGGGTTTATATTATTGCAAAAATGTGTAAAATGCGTTTTGTATTTGCAAACAATACGTTTGCAGGTCAAAGTTCTGAAAATGACAGGAATATGTTTAGACGTTTGAACTGCGAATTATGAAGATGGGTGGTACCTGCTAGTGACCGCTATTGACTTGAAATAACCATGTAACTTTTGGCGGTTCAAAGTTTCCAGTTTTGTCCTCTTTTTCTCTGCAAAAGTGATATAATTTTACTTTCCTGATTTCTGGGAACAGTAGGAAATTTAAAAAAAGCTCATTCTGTCTCTCCCGATCTCTTTTGCCATAGTTCTCTATCGTAAACAACTTAGTTTCGTGAAAATACAACTTTATTTCAGAGATAAAAGAACAGTTCACTGCGCCAAAGAGTACCTGCACAAAGATATACTTTTCTTAATTCAATTAATTCTTCGCTGAAGTAAACACCAGTCGCTGACTGGAGGAGAATTCTAGCGACCGGCTGCTCTGGTCGCACAAACGGGCCACGGACTGCGCGCAATGTTTCCTTCCTCTTCCATGTATCCTCGCCCCTTACCCACACTTGCACTGACATGTACACTTCCGCACATGCGTAGGGGTAGGTTGAGAGCTTAGACTTTGTCCCGGTTGGGGTGGTGCACACTGATTGGAGATACTTGGTTGGGGAAACCCCGCTAGCCGACTACGTTGGCGCCGGATCTCGCAAGCCATTGGGGCAAGATTATCCCTCTGAGGGGGGAAACGTGCACTACACTTAAGGGGAAAATGGACACAGTCGTTGACGCGCGGAATCACTAACAACCAACCATGCTGAAATAATCACGACGTTCACTTGTTTTGCGAACTGTCATTCCGGTCCCGTGTTAGACTAATTCTTCTTTTTTCAGGTTTCCCGTGGCATAGACCTCAATGACAAAGTGGATGGCATTGTTTCCGTTCATTAAGGTATCAAAGTATATTAACAACAATTAACACAAGATTTATAAGAAGTACGTAATTATTTCAATCATACATTTTAGGAAACACTTTGAATTTAAAAAAAATCATGCATTTTGGAAATCTGGAAGTTCAGTGGGCGCATCACATTTCCTCTCCCCTGCCGTTCAAAAGCCACGATGTTAAAGCGGCGCGCGCAGTGTGAGGACCTAATGTGCCCGGCCGCCACCAGGAGCGCCAGCGCCGGCGTGGAGACCGAGCTGTGCGGGTCGTCTTTGCGCCTGCGCCATCATCGCTCGCCGCCGCCGCTCTTGGGCGAACATATTGCGCGCCTGGGCCCAGTCCTCATAGTAGTCCATCAGCCTGCAATCGAGCGAGCTTTATGAGGATTCAGTCCAAAAGTTCTTGACTCTTGTACAAGAGATATAAACATCTGGAACTTAGCAGTGACAATTGTTTATAAGTAATCAGAAGACCCGTTCCATTGCGACCGCGTGTGTGGTCCTACGATTTACAACATGATGCGAGACTCACGGTTCCGTGATGTCCGGCCGTCGTGATGATGATCCGTGGTGCTAGATTTGGTTTCTTTGTTACCCACTTGGAAATTTGGCAATTATATACAGAATTAGTGTAGAAATATACGAGTATTTTTTTAAACTAATTAAATTGTCGGCCAAATATGAAAATTTGCTTTTTTAAAATTAAAATATCTCTTAAATATTGAAATAATAGGTATAATAAATACATGATATTTTGTATAAATATAAAATTATATCATATAAAAGAGCTTCTTTCTAGATTTAATTCAGGAATAATTGTATTTTTTCTGAAGGAAACAGTTTTAGCGCAAAAATGTTTAAACATTAGCCCATGCAGGATTCTTCCGAAAAAATAATTGATATTTCTGAAAGGAGTGGGTTAGAGAAGAAAAAATACGTGTCACCTATTTCAACCCTAGACCTCATAAAAAATGTTTCAAGTCGGTAAAAATATTGTTTTGTGAGTGTGCAACTTGACGGACGGGATACGGACGTACTGTAATGATGCTAATTCGCTGTGTCTTTTTGCGTGGGGTCTTGGGTACGCATTACGTGCTTTCATTCAATGTTTTATTCACAACCTGGCAGACGTTCTGCCTCTTTCTCGTTCCCTCTCCCTTTCTTTTCCCGTCTCCCCCTCTCTCAGTCTCTCTCTCTCTTCGTCTATCTGCGTCTCTCCCTCTCAGTCTCTCTCCCCATCTGTCTGACTCCATCTCTGTGTGCTGTGTGTGTCTCTCTCTGTCCCTTTCATGCACATTTACTTGCAGATTTTGCACGTGTGTGAGCGGGTGGGGTAATATCAAGAAGCGTCGGACCAGCAAAAACGTTATAGAATGTTCAAGAAGATCTCATCCTGTAGATTACTGTGTGATTAACATTTCTTTGAACCCTTTGGTCTCAAAATTTTAGTTTTTAATGCCCTAGAATGATTCGTTTAGGAGTTATTTAACGATATATAGTCAATATCGTGCAGTGTTGCGGGTTGCATTTGATATTAATATTTTGTTTTGCTCTTTTTTTCGTGAATTTTCCTATATTTTAATATTTATTCTGCTAATCGAGTCGGAGATGATTCAAAAAATCGGAGATAATTAAAAATGTTTCCGCCGTTTTTGGTGTAACTATCCCAACTTTGTTTTACTTATTTAGAAGAGAATCCAATATCCAAAGCATTAACGGAACGACGGATCGCAATTTGCCCCCGTTTTATGACAATCGATGGTGCGTTACCGGGGTACGCAATTCTGCGAATCTCGCCCGCAGATCGCTAAAACCTGTTACGCTAGATTTTAATTACAGAAGGCGATTTGCCTTCTCATATCTTCCAGACACTTCAACTAAGCTCATTTGATTAGGTAATTAGACCCCACATCTATTCACTAAGCTAAATTATTGCTTCGCAGGAGTAATATTTTTAGTCTAACGAGTCTCCGAGGTGTATGCCGCTGCCCACGTAAAAATTACTTGCATTATGTTGTTATGAAGTCATGTTAAAAGTAAACTCGCCATGCCATAAGTGAGCATATCATCTCAAAAGAATTTCTGAAATAGTGCGGTAATCGTCTAAGTACATTGTATAGTTCTCCAACCAAGTGTTACGTGTTTTAAACTGTCAACTGTACTGTATGTGTAAGATTGTGACGTCAATGTCCGTATCCAAATCAACTTTCATCTCGCAGTGGTTACGTATGCAAACTAACTCCACTGTGCTGATCACTGGTGTATTTCTTGTTAGCGCGTCTTAGTCCGGACATGTTCTGCAAAATCTACAAGTCTGCCAGTTCCAAGTGTCGTCAAAATTTCGCTACCAGAACCATCTTGAAAAGTATCAAGTGTGTTCTTTTGCAGGAACCGTAATGCATATTTTGTGCATAAATGTTCTTTCATCTTAATCTCATGTAAGTTGGTATATGTTCTGCGAAGGAGTCCTAAACCTACATTCCATCGTAACCGCTCTACTGAATTATCTTAGGGTTTCAGCTACATGTGCGAAATTACCTGTAAAATAAAATATTACATGTGCGAAATTACCTGTACAATATTAATCGCGATAAGTTGAACACAGGTGTGTCATGCTGGAACAGCCATGCCAGCACACCCGAATAAAGACTGTCAAATGATTTATTGTTAATTAATTTCCACAAGTTTGAAATTATTGCCATGTATTTTCGTTGGGAAAATGAGTGTGAGCTTGGCTCGCCCACACCCACAATAGTTAAAATTCCTATCGTAACTCGATCGTTTCTCAATGAAAGTACATGGCAATTAATTCGCAAGTGAGGCGGTCAGTTAGCAATAAATTATTTGACAGTTTCCCGCAAGCTACAATTCAAATTTAACTTATGGTCTGGCGACGCGTCAAGCCAGCTCACACTCGTATTCTCGACGAAAATACGTGACAATAAATTCGAAATCGTGGCAATTAATTAGCAATATATTATTTGACCGTTTTTTCATTCGGGTGTGGTAACTCGGAAGTTCCAGCTTGAGCCCCTCGTCGAACGCCCGTGCTTGGTTGAATCGCACCTGGGTAGGAGCTCTGTGGCGTGGAGCACGGCGGCGCAGGCGGCGAGCGCCAGCGCGAGCAGGGCGAGGCGGGCGGCGCGGGCGGCGGCGGCGGGCGCGGGCGCGAGCGCGGGCGGCAGCGCATGTGGCAGGGCGGCGGCGGCCGACAGCACCTGCGCCCGCAACGGCGCCCACGCCCCCGAGAACGCCCAGCTGCCAACGCCCAGATCTCTTTGCGGGCGATTCAACGCGTCGCTAAGCGGGCGCCAAATTGGTCTTTTACACTTATTATCCCTTCACCCTGAGAAAGAACCTGATGTAAACAAAATGAAGAAATCTTTGCGCCGCACTACGATTCCGATTGGACACCGCATAGCGCACTACTTTCAACCAAGCGAGTAGCATATTTCGCCAATTCAAATAGAATAAGAGCTGTCATGCAAATGTATTCATGCAACTACACTTTACTGACGATCAGTCTGCTCCAGGAAGTGGTTGTTAATAACTGGATGTCAATTATTTGTAAAAATTGGTTGGCCTAAAATTCGGAAGTTCTTGATCACAATTCACAACCTGCCACAATTTCGCAAGCGTTAGTATTTCGTTCTGCACTTTTGCCCTTTTGATGCAAGTAATACACTTTCCATCGAACAGCACTGCCTACAAAGTCATCGTATACTTTAATCTCAGGTTTCTTCCCCTTTCTTTTCTTCTCTGGCGTTTGTTGTCCCTTTTCAGTGATCTCTTTGCTGAGTTTCAATATGCTGGATACTGATTTTCCAATGAACTCTGCGATTTTCCTTACCAGTAACGACGGATTCCTATGCAATAACATTGAATGAACATTACGGTTGTTTATGTTCTATGTTGGTTTGTAAGTCTTGATTTTAAATTTATTCTTTTTAAAATCTCGACAATGACAAACCAAAATACTGTAATGTTGAATGAGACGGAATTAACACCGTCAGAAGTATGACGAAAGATATTAACGATCATTACGACAGATTCAATTTCAATCTTTATTGGTCATAGAAAAATAGAGAAACTCGATGTAATGGGCATTGAGACAGTCGTAAGAAATTTACGTTACTCGTTCTTTTTTTGCTAATATCGTTTAATTATTGTTTCCTATTTCTCTATTACAATATTTCAGAAAAGTTCTATTTTTTCGTGAGTTTAAAGTAGGGGCGGATTTTAATGGCATGTAATTTTTTTTTACTTCAGAAAAATGCCATTTCATATAGAGGCAAATGACGTATAGTGCTTTGACTCGACACCGTTTCCGCACATTTGATTTTGTTTTGATGTTCGCAACGTATACAAATGTTTCATGATGTTGCTGTAGAGTGATTTATGCTTTTGGACTTGAATGCGTTCAGGGCCGGCGATTGATGTCAATGTGGAATTCTGATGTGGTATTGTTGACGTAATGTCGTGAAAAAGTAGATGTAATCTCCGTCAACATAATATGTTTATTTAGAGAGCCGCCTTTCGAGGCACTGTCACCCGACGTTTGCGCAACGGTGAGACTGATGACGGCGAGCCCGTCGATTGCCCGCTCTCTAAATAATCATACTAAGTTGACGGAGATGACACCTTTTATATCTTCACGTTTGGTGTTACGTGTGAGTGAGTAGTTGCCCCAGGTGGCCCAGGGGCTTCCCTCCCCCTCCATATCCCACTGAAAATTTATGTCAAGGGAAAACTACAAAATAGTAATTTGTTCAAACGTTTATCTTTAAATTGTCATCAAATTTTCATTACATTTTTTTTGCCATCACATTTCTTTTATGTCAGCTTATGCTACTTCAGCAGAGTTCATTTCTGCAATGAAAAACAGTGCTGCGATTTACATTTTTTATAAACTAATTTAACAATTTTTGCGAATCCACTTTTTCGGTCATGCCACTATAAACATGTAAAATCGCAACGCTGTTGAACCGATCTTGCAACATAGTTGATCGCGTATACGAGTACGTTTTGAGTCGATGCAATACCGAGAAACTTAGTTCATTTCTGGAATTTGAAGTTCATGTAATATTTCTCTCATCCAAAATTCCGAGTGGGGATTTTACCCGCTCGGAAGTTTTCGTGTGGGTATAGCTATCCAAATTATCCGCCGGGCCTGAATGCATCAGCAGTGATTTTAGAAGCTGATGCATCCTGGAACTAAATCGCGAGTAACATATGCAACAATACATATTAATCTAACAAAACCTACTCTAGTCCAACGCAACCCTCAAAGGATGACGTCATGGCAGAATCAAATATTGAATTGATGACGACTTGCCATAAGAAACGCATTCACCATGAGAATGCTTCACTTTTGTGTACAAAAGTTTTCCACCTTGCGTGGTCGTTGTATTTGCGGCGACATGTTCCAATGATGGTATGGAAGCGGGGGAAAAAGTTTGCTTGGAAAATCGATAATTACTGTTATTAAATGGTAATTATTAGACTTTATGATTCAATAACAATATGAAAAATTAAATAATAGAACGTACTTTATTACATAACTGAAAGTAATATCCGACTCTTAATCATAACCAGCACTGTAATTCCACTTCCATTCTTCTATTTCATACAATTTTCGGAAAAGACAGTTTTAATATTTTAGGACAATAATATTTTATATAATGTTATATAATATAACGATTTCAGTTTGTTCTGAAACTGTAATGCTAGCAAATAGGTACCGGGGTGGGTGACGTGGGAGAATAAGACCCCAGACTTGATTATTTCATGTATACTTTTGTTTGTCGTAAATCCTCGTGATTTTCAGTACCTCTTTAATAATTTTTTATAATCAAAATCCTTTACTCATCCTATGATTGCAGGCTATTTGTAAATTCTCAGAATTTATTTTTATCTCGCGCGTTTCTCGGGATCGCAAAGCTGCGAAATGTATCAGTAGGTTGAACGTTTTAACATACTGCAGTTCTTTCGAACACATTAACTGCTTTGCCAATATTCCATTATCTACAAAAAGAAACATTTCTTCCCAAACTGAAAAAACATAACGGGTAGATAGTTTCCCACTCATGTTGCCCGAAACACCGGCGAAGGCTCACTGCCAAGGTTTTTGTCACTGACGACCGCCGTCTGTCAGCCCCCCCCCTCTCTCTCTCTTTCTCTCTCTCTCTCTCTCTCTCCCTTTCTCCCTCTCTCGCTCTCTCGCTTGCACTGCTTCTCCGAGCGCCTCCTCGCGGAGGGGAGGGCTGCTCAGACGTCATTTTTTCTCCAGTTGGCTAATTGCTGCACTTGAAAGACCCCCCGAGGAGCTCTATGGCCCAATATACACTGCCAAGGACCACGCTAGAGAGCGTGGCAAAGGAAAGATTCACGAGTCACACAGTTTGTAGGTTCGGACGACCGCAAGGCAAGCAGGTAACCTGAGTGGCGCTTACAATTGGCTTAGTGTGAAGGCTGCATTTTTACTTCCTTGTATACGTACGAATATACGGAGTAATATACGTAGTACAGAGAAAGCGACGTAATGATGAGACAAAAAACGACGATTTTTCGACACAGAAACTCGTATTGTGGGGCCCTGGATCAGAAACAGTTGATAAATCCTGCTCTAATATGTAGTAAATTACTCCCTCTAACACGCTAAGTAGTCGGATTTCAGTAAAAAATGTTTATTAGATTTGTTTAATTATTGTTTAATATAATAATTTTCAATTGTTAGAAATGCAAACAATTATTATTATTATTATTATTATTATTATTATTATTATTATTATTATTATTATTATTATTATTATTATCATTAGATGTTTTGTATCTTTATTTAGAAAACAATATTTTTTGTAATCAATAGGATATTGAGGAAACCAATCACTTGCCGGTGCATGTTCTGAAATTGACCCCCAATCGACTCATCATTGACGCCATTTAAAATTTCATCGACCACGTTGGGAAACAACGTGATTTAAAGCAATGCTTTGTCCGCTGTAGCGCTACTGGGAAGCACCGCCGAATGGTTCCGTGTGAGCGAGTCACCTGGTGGCGGCGACGGACACTAGGAGATCGTAGAGCAGCAGCAGCGCGCGCGGCGGTGGGCGGTAGAAGGTGGGGAAGAGGCGCAGGTCTGCGAGCGCCGACGCCACGGCCAGCACGAACAGCGCGGAGGCGGCGTCTGGGGTGGCGGCGGCGGTGGTGGGGGCGGGGCCGGGGGCCAGGCAGTGCGCCGCCAAGCAGCAGCCCACGAGGAAGAGCCAGCGCGCGCTCACCAGCCCCCCGGCCAGCGCCAGCACGCTCGGCTCCTGCCGCAGCACGTGATGGCAAGAGAATTCCCTCCTGTTTTAAGCATTTTACTCCTCCTTTCTCACACCAAGTCATCACAAAGTATTGTCAGAAAAGCAGAGGAAAAAAGTATCAGATCTGTCCGGAATTCTACGCCTCAGAAGCAATGACAAACATAAAATGAACAACAACTATGAGATGAGGCATGTGGTCTCCAGGCTTGCAGTTCATGGTTTCCAGTTTTTACTTTGCAAAACAAAGACCTTCCACGAGCCAAGAGAAACGTGCGTGTGCGAACTTTGTGGGATAACCTGCTGCGGTTATCAGGTGCAAGCAAAGGAAATTATTTATAAATGAATACGCTAAAAAACAATAGGGCTGCAATAGTGAACACAAAGTGAAACCCGCAACTTGAATTAGAAACAAATGCATTTCTGTGCGCATTTCAGTTTATTATTGTTTCCCCTTGTCTTCCAGCTTCTCCCCTCCCTTTTCCGTCCTGTGTTCCGTTTTTTTTTTATTCTCATCGCCCTCCTGCTTTATCCCGTTCTCCTCTTCCATCTTTTCTTAGTCCTTCTCCTCCTTGTCATCTTAACTCTCTTACTTCTTTTCCTCTTCTCCTCTTCCTTGTCTTTCATTTTCTCATCCTCTTTCTGTTTACTTTCACTTCGGCTTGCGGGGATACCCCCTCCGACAGCGGTGGAGCCCCCCATCCCGATAGTGTAGTGCTTGCACGTTTCAGTGTATGTTTCTGTAAGTGGAGAGGAGGGGACAAGAATGAGAAAGGAAAGATCGCGCGCGGTCCATTGCCCTTTTTCGTAAGGTACTGCTCCGGCATTCGGAGATAGCAGCGCCCTTAGAGCTGTCGACCGCTTGAGTTCTCCTCTTGCCAGTGGCTGAATTCAATCTAGCAATACTGTCCGTATCGAAAATCCGCCACCATCGCGACTCGAACTTTAGGTCCTTTCAGCGAACGAAACTCCAGAGGCAACAGATCACAGGGTGGCTGGTCACCCGAGGTGCTAACGATCGGAGTGAAGACAAGAACGAGGAAGAAGGTCTCGCCTGGTCGAATGCAGGGAGACGGTCGTGGAGCGCGGCCAGCTTCAGACAGGCAGCGGCGTGGCGTTCGACGCAGCTAGATGGAGCTGGTCGCAATCCGCTGTCGAAAACCCTCCACTGTCGGGATCTGATCATTGGACCTTTTGATCTCTGAGATAGGAAGGAAGTCAAGATGAAGCGCCGAATTTCTTAACACAATTGTATCTAGAGCAAGATATGTTCCATTTCTTAAGATCCTGCTCCTTTGGATCCTGGAAGTTCTTCAGATAATGATAATTTTAATCGCAGATTAGTTAAGAAGGCTAGCTGAGCTGTTTTCAATTGTCTTATCGCTATTGTATTGGCTAACTTTAGCTATCTCAAAATTTTTTAAATATTTTATTTTGCAATTTGTTTGGGTATAAACACTTGACAAAATTACATACAATTTTAATAACATGAGAGGAGTAAGGTCCATTGACCGTACTCCTAATATTACATTTTTTCAGATTAACACATATCTAAACATATTTGATAACTAAACTAAAGTAACATACTAAACATACTAAAAATATACGATGTAAGCATATATAATAATAAAACAGAAAATAATATAACAATTTATAGTCGATATGTCAGGTCTAAAGTATGATATTGTTTAAGTCGTCTGGTGGTAGCACTATTGTCTAGTAAGTTAAAGGCAATAATATTTTGATGGTTATGTAGTCGTAAGTATTTTGCGCTGGTCTTATTAATTTCTTCTTTTAATGTTGTCATTTGTAAGTTTCGGTGTATTTGTTTGTGGCGTTCGTTACGTACCAAGGAGCATTTACAAATTTTCTTAAGCTTTTAGATTGGAAACGTAATATTTCAATATTTGAATTTTGAGCTGCTCCCCAAAGTTGTATTCCATATGTCCAGACTGGTTTTAGTAATGCTTTATACAAAAGAATTTTGTTTGCGATGCTTAAGGATGAGTTTTTTCCTAATAGACAGTTTAATTTGATAATTTTGAGGTCTAATCTCAAATTAAAAACAAAATATTTCAGATCAGAGTTGCCAGATTTTGAAGCAAGATCCGAATCTGCAATAAAACGCAGAGGTTCCCATTTAAAACTCCAAAGAGTTTTCTCCATTTTTCGTATGTTTGAATTTCGACCAAAACTACCTAACTGTGTGTTTACTGTTCTTAACGGAACTGAGATCACCCGTTAACTATAACGGAAGTGTGGCGAACGTTAAAATTGGGTGAAATCAACTTTTTTAACGGATCTTTAATAGTTCTTAATGTCTCATTAGTGTGTTAACAAGCTTTGTTGAAGTAGGCCCTTAGTGCTTTAATTTTGTAGTCCTTTAGAGTATTAACGTATTGTTAGACTTGTTTCTTGCGGAAAAATCTATGAAAAACTTATTCTTGCTTGTTATACTAATTAGCTACACGAAGGTAAGTGTAAAAAACCATAACATGAGGTGCTTTGCGAATGTTTATTCAAAAGAAATCAATTATTATGAAAATAAAAAAGCCCATTTATTATTTGTCTCCCTTTGGTCTTTTAGGGTTAAACCTACGCGTGCACTGGATTGGTACGGCAGAAGGAAATTAAACAAGGAGTCAAAGAAAGTCAAAATTCTTTTCTGAACAGAACGATAATAACAAAAGGAAACTTCATATATTATATCCCGACCTAGTGGAAGATGAAAAATTATTTCAGTTCTTTAGGATGTCTCGTGATAAATTTGAAGCTAAATTGTAAATTTAGAATAATATAAGATATAAATAAATATGGTGGTAAGACAATTAAATTGAACTAACTGGCGGACTCAAAATTGCATTACTTTATTTAGAAACTTACGAAAATAATCGGCACAAGACACCTACAAAAACATTACATTGATTCATGAACTAATATATCATTCTAAAACATGACATAATTTATTTAGCGTGTACAAATGAACCAAGTTTCACCAATACTTATAACGCTTCTTATAAATACCTAGGAATTTAAATTTGGGAAATGTAACTTCCTGATTCAGATAGTTTAGCTATCCAATTAAAATTCACTTCCTAACAAGGTAATACTTTAAATAAAACTTCATATCACGCAGCAGAACTCGGAATAATTCTGGATCAACACAATTAAATTGGACGTAATCTTGATCGCTCCATACGCTTCACATAACCTCACATCTGAAACGACGCAGAGGCCGTTCCAGCCGTGCTGATGACGCCATCGGCAAGTTGAAATATCCAGAACATTTTTTTTCCTTTGGACTTTTTGTAAACGGCGGAAGATGCGGATCGTCCCGTCCTGTCCACGATGTTATAGTGCGCGCATCCTTACGGAAATCAATGTAATAAGCTTAAAAAAAAAACAACCTTTCGTCTCGTCTGTCCGTGCCGTACCGACCCCGTGCATGCGCAGCTTAAGGGCCTCTCCCGATATGGACAGCCGCGCGCTTCCGATAGGCGGCAAGGCTCTTCTCAAGGGCCACCACCTGCCTTTCGTGGAAGGGGGAGAGTTCGGCGGGGATAGGTTTCGCCGACCCTTTGGCGACGACGAATAAAGAAATGCAGCAGATAAAACGCTGCGGCGAGTGTCCCAGTGGGAAGATCTCCATTTAAACCAATGCTTTGCTTGCGGTGGCGCGGACGCCCTCCCGGCCGGGTTACGGCGAGCGCCTGTCGCCGAAAGACAGCAGCGCAAATCTGCCTCACGTGAGAAGTCCTCCATTTAAACAAATGTTCTGCTACCAGCCGCGGTGTTCGGAAGTGTGCTGCAGTGTCTACCTGTAAAGGGGCCCGATCACTTTCTTTTCTGCTTGTCCGTCACTTACGGTGGTGTAGCGCTTGCGGAGGGCGCTGGCCACGTCGCCATCCATAGCGGTGCTGAGGTCGAGGGCGACCTGGGGCTGTGGTGGGCACGGCGGCGGCGGCTGGCGATGTGATGCGATACGATGCGGCGTGGAACAAGAACAGCGTCATGCGCTTGCGATGCTGCGTCGTTTCGGCCTCCTGACAACTCGCCGATGTGTGTCGAGATGGCCCTGACCGCGAAGTAATGCTATGCCCATTGTTGAAGTCATGGACCCACGATTGCATGGAGGTGGCATTATTACTCGCGCAACTTTTCTTGAACGCTGGATTAAAGAAATGCGGGTAGAGTGGGGGTATTAGTTACGAAATCGGCCAATAGAAATGCCAATCTCTGGAGAATCAGCCATGTCTTCGCAACTTTCTGAATATTTTGCGTTCCAACTTTCCTAGGAGTTCGAGGTATCTCCTGTGATATATCTTACCTGCTTCGGTCATTTCTTTAGATTTTTTGGGGAAAATAACGGACAGAAGTTCTCGTCTTCAGTCAAAAATAGTTTCTATTTCGCGCCAGTGCAGATGTGTTTGAAATGTCATCACTGCTCGCTGCGAGCTTTTGCCTTCAACTGTTTATTGTGCCAGAGAGGGAGGAGATCATCGTTCAAGAAGAGTTGCACGAGTAATATTATCTACTTCTGCCATGTTCCGCAAGCGAAGCCAGTCTACAATCTTGGTGTGCCCGAAACACGTGTGTCAAACACGATAAAAATGGTTAGTACCCATTTTTCAATGGAATTTAATAATTTTCGGAATATTGAAGAGTATAGTAAATTAAACGAAGAAGCTTCATTACAAATTGTGAAGTCATTGTAAAATAGTTTCAGTGCGTGAAAAGCAAAATAACCTGAAACTTAAAACGTCAGGAAGACAACATTACTAAATGAGCTTCTTCTACCTTTCAGATTTCTCACAAAAAGTATGCAAATAAATAAAAACAACACTGCTAACATTTTGAAGGAGCATGTGATACACAAATTATTATAAAATATTCTTAGAATTAGTGTTGACACAATATTTGAAGTCTGGCACATTGTCTTAATACTACATCATAAAGTAGTTATATGAAAATAATCTTGAAAATGAACCGAAAATAACTTGCTGTGTTTTCTAGACTGCCAGTTTTTTTCACACAACTGTAATCCACAGTGCTCTCCTTTTTGGTATGGCATGGAAATTAAGCAATATCTTCAAATCTTACTATGTTCTCCAAACTATTTAAAGTAACTACTTACATTAGAAACGTAATTCACGCCTTCCCCGAACGAATTGTACAGCAGTAAGCCACACAAGTTAACCATGCCTAACTGTGACGAAAGCTTATTTTTCTGATGAAGTTTTTTTAAATATTAAAAACTATGTCAAGTAACACACCTCAACATGAGGACGCCTACAAGCGTTTTGGGCATCACAATAAGGTGGATTGTTGCTTCAGGTAGTTTCAAGTTTGAGACGTCATGGCATCTCCCTCTTTTCCTAGCTCCATGGTTGAAGTACTGCTGGGTTTGCTTTTTTTCAAATATTTATTCTAATATTTATTCTTTCTGTTCAACATAAACTACAGGGATTTAAAAATATTTTTAACCATTTATAATATAATTTTTACAATATTTTGCGGTGATTCCCGCGGTGTATATGGCTTTTATACATTATTTATTTTAGGTCGCGTTATAAAGAGCTAATGTCATTACTGACTACTATTAATTTACGTCAAAGATTCATTACATGAATTATAAGAAATAGGAATATTAAGAAAGATATTTTTTTACAATAATTCAGATCATTTTATCAAGACTAGAAATATTAAGATATTTTAAAATTGATTTACAATCTTCAATTGAATTAAATAATTAATTTATATTGTTTTGATCCCAAAAATATTCTTATATTTTGGAGGCTTTAACTTTCAAGGATACTGTGAGAGGTTGATAATATTCCTCCACATTTTGGACAGGTGGCTGGGTGATTTTTTTATTATATGGGAGTGGGTGAGGGGAGAATGGCAAATAACTTGGTGATAATATCTTGTGATAATTACTTTTTCTTTTCTTCTTAATGTAGTTTGGGGTAGTTGAGTCTGTTACCGATTTTCGTACAACTTGGAGTTTTAATGTTGAAGCTTTCCAATGGTGATCTCATACCTTAAAATTACACTTTTAAATTTCTTATGATGTCATTTAAAGAACCATGAATATGCAGGTCAACATTCAATATATGAGGAGTTTTTACCACGCAGTCAGCTTTATCATTTCCAGTAATTCTTTTATGGGAATTACTGGACCTTATGGGAGCCATGACAGCATAAGATTTGTAAGGCTTGTAATCTTCATACATGTGAAATCTGTTAATGAAATAAATTATTCAATATTGAATATTATTTTTCTTCTTAGTTTTCACGTATAGTATTCTTTATTCATTTTGTTTTGCTATAAAGAAGTAAGAAACGCTCAATACGAGGTTTGCTTCTGTAATTTGCTTTTGTAATGTCTAGAAAACACATATTGAAAAGATAAATTAAATAAATTATGAATTTACAGGCACTCTACTGGAAATGTAAAAATTAAACTATTTTAAACTGTCGATATTTCTATAAAATATCCATCTGAGAACAAGAAATTAACAAAATATTTTCAATATAAATTCCCATGTATGTATGACAGATTTGTAAAACTGATCTTATCAAATAACTTCGTCGCTTTTAGACCACGATTCTCTTAACACGTCACTGCATTTTAACTTTTTTTGTTTTCTACATGAATTATACTCATTAATTACATAAAAAATCGTTTATTATCATTATGTTTATGACACGCGTGCAATTAAAGCTTAATCGTGCAATTAAACGTCCACAACAGCCAATGAGAACTAAGAGAACTGAACGAAATCGTTTATTTATCTATAAACAGGCCTAGCCAAGGTATTCCAGACGGCCGTGAAACATGAACAAAAATGTACATCACTGATTATGTACATCAAAAACATATAATCAATAAACGAATGAAACAAAAGTATAAACCAACAATTATATCTACTTCTTAGACAATCATGTTAATATTTGTAATACAATTAGTTAAATTAGAAATGATTACCCTACACATACTTGGCAACAATTATCCTAACCTAGAAGACGCTTTATACTATTTCACAGATATGTTTACTCTACCTATTTGATATTTAACATGAATTACGTATAAATCATGCGTTACGTGTAAACGATTGTGTCTTGGCATATTACAAATATAAAAAAATGTATTTACTCGTTCTGGAAAGTACACCAGCACAACGACAGAGTCAGAACTGAATCATCTTTCTCCTTTCCAACATTAATACGTGTTGTTCTCTCATACATGCCCTTACATTTCGTACGAAATAATATTTTCTTAGCTTTGTCAGCTTCTTGTAATAATTCAATCGGAATACGTTAAATATTTTTCTATCTTCAATCGTTTCTCATTTCATACATTATTCTTCAAGACGCTAAGGTGATCATAAACATACAGTGCAAGGCTTACTAATATCAGTCTTGTTCAGAACCTATATGACGTCATCAGATACATACAGCAAATGGTAAAGATATGATTGAATTTCTCAAAATTAAAATTATATTTTAATAAAAACGAAAAAGTATTGAACGTAACACGTGTAAAAATGCGTATAATTGCACTCGTGGTAAATAAAGAAACTCGCTTCTATCGTCGCTAATTTCTTTAATCATACCACATCGTGCAATTATACGCCTATTTATACACTCATTTCGTTAACTACTATTGTACACTCTCTCTTCTTTTAGAATGATATATTTATCGCATTAGTTTTTTGGAACCTTAATCAGAGAGTTTATAACCTTAAAACAAATGCCAGAAGGCCATGAATGCTTCCTTCTTTGTGATGAATTAGTGTGTGTTCGCATTTGAAAGCGTTAGTGATTTTCGAGAACAGTTTCACATGCCATTACAAGATTCTCTGAATGAATTACCTTACCTCTTTACCGCTCCCCAAGGAAAAGTTAAAATATGTGCGAAAGAAATATTGCTGATAATGTGGAATTTTAATAACCCATTGGAAGAACAAAACATTCAAATCCTCTGATTTTCGCCTTGTTTGGAGTTCGCGAGGGACATATAGAGGAAAATATATTTTCTTCTGTGATATGACATTTAAATGAAGTATATGAATTAAAGGGAAGAAATAAGACATGTTGTGTGAGACGTAATGAGCATGATTGAAGGCATACAAGTCGAGTTCATGCATCTGGCAGAGCGTACTTGGTAATAACTGAAACTGACCTTTTGAATTTGGGAGGAAAGGAGGAATGGGTTCTCTGCGGTGTGCTTCTAGGTAATTACGTCTTATTATAAACTTATTTTGCCTTACATATTGATGTAGATAGGTTCTACATTCTTAAATGATATATTATCTCTGAATATGTTCATAGGTGATGGTGAATCTTAATGAATGTGAAATCTTTCCTGCAATCTTCACTCTGTCGTAAATTAGAGATAGGTCTATACAGTTACAAGAAATTCACTGCCTAAGAAATGAATGACGCTGCTTACTAACAGGAAGGTAATATTTTAGAGTATTTCCGTTACAGTATTAAATGCAATATATTATTTTCACATTTTGTGTGTAGTGAAAAATTAACAAGACATTTTCACATAAATCACGGGATTAGTATTCACACAGTGTTCTGTATTTCTCGTCTAGATCATATTTGGTTTTAACGTTCAATGACAAGTTTTTTAGTCATAGCAGAAGCACAAATATCAATATCACAAGTGCCATAAGATGGACAACCTTGAATAAAACAAAAACCTCCCTAAAACATTTTTGTGTGTTCCGATCGATGCCAGATTATACAGATTTTACTGTAAAATTATTTTTAAAGGGCCAAAGGAACGACAATAGGTAGGTGAGAATGACACACAATCGGCCTCCTTGTCTAGGGCTCCAGGACCCCATTGGCGTGTGCGACGTCCTGTTCAGCCATGGGGTGGCTGGGCGCGTGGTCGGCGCTGGGGCTGTTCGCCGTGTTCAGCGCGCTGAGCGTGCTGGGCGCTCTGGGGCTGCTGGGCCGCTTTGCCGTGCTGGGCTCGGTGGGCATGGTGGGCACGTTGGGCATGCTGCTGGCGCTGCTGGGGATGGGCGTGTCGCGCGTGCTGGGCGCCCTCACCACGCTGGCCGTGCTGCTGGTGCTGGCGCTGCTGTCCTCCACGGGGATGCTGGGCAGCCACCTCGTGGTGGGCGCCATCGTCGGCTTCCTCGTCATGGGCATCTTCGGCCTTTTCGGCTTTCTGGGCATATTGGCGATGTTCGTGCTCGTGGCGATCTTCGTCTTCGCTGTTCTGCTGCCGCTGCTCAAGCAACACCAAAACCCCGAAGACTTCAACCTCTGATCGTCGCTTCCTCTTCGCAGTGCTGCCACCGCCGCTCAAGCGAAACCAGAATCCCGAAGCTATCAGCGATTGACCGGCATGCCTTTGAGCACACACGTTCTTCTCCTTAAAGCGAGAGAAGCACCGTTCATAAACAATTACAGACATAGGTTTCTTTGATTTTTCTTTTCGACATGTGGGCTGGGGTAGTGATTGTAAAAAATCACATTTAGAACTTGAAAATTTTTCACAATTGTAAGTGCTTTTCAAAGTTTGAAATGCTTGTGTTGCTGAGTTCGTAACAAGTAATTCTATGAGAAAGATAAACGAGTTTGTTCTGTTCCTCATTAGACATCCCTAGATATTTGAGTCTACAAAACTTTAACGAACCACTGCACTGCTAATGAAAGAAAAATGTGTTAAAGAGATTGTCTTCTCGGTTTGGTCTGTGTGAATTGTTAGACCAGGCGCACATTGAAAATAAAATATTTGTTCATCAGAGTTTGTCTTGAATTTTTACCTTTTTGTTCCATAAAAGACACTGAGTTTCAACCTCTGTATCTGAGTCATTGTATCTGCGATCGTAAGAGGAGTAAAACAGTATATTTCGAGCACGTAACTTCGAAAGTAAATGATACAGTATTTAATTTTTTTTTCTTGACGATTCAAATCACAAAATGAGACAAAAACATCCATAGCCTCATTAATCAACTAAAAGAAACATTTATCAGTACTGCTAAACCATCTCTGCAAAACTTGTATAAAGTCACTTATTGCACAAGTGGTGAAACTACATTATTCGTATTTTTAATTAGGTGGTAATCGTGTTTAGCAAGAGGCATTCTAGAACGGCAGGAAGGGTGCAATGAGACCCGGGCGTAGTACTGAGCGCCTGCTCCGGGGCCCCCGCAAAATCGATAAAATTGCAAAGTAAATGATGAAAAGAACCAAGATAGAACTAGTGGAGCTATAGAATGGTACAGACTTTCAATACGGGAAAGTTTTCTATTTCCTGTTGTCTCGGTTAGCTATTCGAATTTGCCACGTAGTCTTACCAGCTGCTATCTATTGCCGCCCAAAGTACATTTTTTGACATTTTCTTAATTCTTCGGTTTCCTTATAGTATATTAAATAACAGTAAAACCGTATCTTAAATGGCAATTTCCTGTGAAAAATTTGGAGCCTTTTTTAAGAAAATGGTGTTTAAATGTTACTGAATTTTCAAAATTTGAAGGTCTTTTTCACATAACATTATTGTGTTTTCGAAAAACTTCATTAAGAGTCACTTGCTGCACATCAACTCACAAATATAAGCGTCAACTAATTGCTGGAAATGTGCGTGTTATTGGTGTGAGAGATATTAAAAAATTACGTTTGTGAAATGTTTAGAAAAAAACAAAAAATACCTCAGAATAGACTATACATGATATTAAGAGTGCAATAAACACTATCCGTTCGAAAAGTTTCATGTAAAAGTTTGTAGCTATTTACGAGAAAATGGCGTTTGAGCGTTTCTGAAAATGCGAAATTTTGAGCTATTTTTCGCAGAAAACTGTTTTCGAGAAACTTTATACGACATTATTTAAAGGACATGTACTAATAAATAGAATAATGTGAACAAATCGCCGATAGTATAAATATTAACGACGTAAGAGACAAGTCAAAAAAATTACATTTTTGTAATTTTTGAAAAAAGAATAGAGCAACATGGCGTTTATGCCATCTCATAAAGTACATTCACATTTGTCAGTAAATGAACCTTCGTTTAATTTTCCTATCGAAATCCCGTGAATTAGTGACATTGAAAAAAATCCAGAATACTTAACACTTCGTTAGCTCAACTTGCCCTTGAGAGAAAATATCATCGGCACTATTGCTCTATGAGCCACTAGTTCGAAGTAATGCACTTTGCAATATAATATATTTATAAACAATTTCCTAGCTAGCCAATAAATATGTGGCAACGCAAGTCGTACTTTTGAATACAGAATATAAAAATAAATTATGTGGTTTCTATTCATATTCGCCATAAAACTGCTTGGTCGGCGTTATTGAATTTACCAGATTATTTGTCTGTATGCTAATAGCATTTAAACGAATTAAATATTGAAATGGGAGTTGTTGAGAATAGAAAAGAAAATTTGAAACCTGAAAAAGGCTTAGTATTCTACAATTTTCATCACGTTGCCGTAAGACAGAAATTCGGGGTTGCCAGGTCTGTTGTTAGCCCTTTCCTCTCCACTACTAAGGAATCTTCACAAATAACCTCTCCCAAGGAAACAGATTTCCCCAACTTTGAAGCGAAAATGATTCTCCACATTACGGACCAACGACATGAGCTGTCCCATAGGTGGTCCCTTTAAATTCAAATATTTCAAATCGTTAATCATCGTCCTTTGAGCAGCTCGAAGCCCTATGCTATCGTTTTTCGCATGTGTTTCTTTATCTATACATGTCGTTTATTTTTCTTTTTTTGATACTCAAAAAGGATACAGAATAACGTCTGTTGTTCCTTTTTTATTCATAATAATTGAGAGAATAACATTTCTATCTCAATTCTGACTGAAAATAATTTCCCCAAAAATCCTCAAACATTTCCCCGTTTATTTATGATCCCCGTTCTTTCTCCACAATGAAAAAAACACATTTTGGGGACGAAATTCCCCAATCTGGCAACCCTGCGATGACGGAGTTTTCCCCGCATACGTAAACAAACGAGGCCCCACTACCAGCGATTGATCAACTTTCCCCTCCCTCGGATCGAAGGCTGTTTGTCTACACGGTTGGGAAGATAGATTTTCATACGAATTTTTTCTTTGGGCGAGGTACTTTCTGTGCTGTTTCATGACTAAAGTCAAACCTTTTGCTCTTCTTTGAAACGGAGCACACATTCATTTTAAAATTCACGTTCTGGGTCAATCCATTTTAAGTCGTCCAGCACTGGTCGCTCGGCCATCTCGAAAAAAAAAATCATACTTTGTACATAATTTGTCTTACGTTTTGGCTGTTAAAATAATAGTTATTTTTTATTGTGCCTGGTTTACAAATGGTGGCATTTTTTTGTTTTACGCCGTGCGCCATTTTCCGCCTTGGTGGACCTTTACTCTTCTCTAAATTACTCATCGCCGGTTTGTTCTAGCATTTTGGAGTAAATGAGATTGCATTCAGTACACTCTGGTCTACAATTAGTAATATTATTTACCAACCCTGTGTGTTTCTATTAGGGAAATATTTGCAACCAAATATATTAAACACGAATGAAGGAAAAACAGTTTCAATGCATTTTTGCCTTTCAAATCATAAATCGCATGCTCCATTGAAAATGAATAATATGCAATTAGCTGAAGTTCAAGTAACAAAATTTCTAGGTCTGTCAATTCAGTCAAACCTCAAATGGAATGTACATATAACAAAATTAAACACTAAATTTAGTTCATTATATTACGCATTCAGAAATCTATCAAATTCTGTCAGCCTTCATGCAGCTCGTTGCGTGTATTTTGCAAATGTACATTTACGCCTGAGATATGGAATAAAATTCTGGGGAAACTCATCATGTAGTACTCTGACCTTTCGATTGCAAAAGAAAATTATTCGAATAATGAAAAAATGCCATCCGCGTTACCCTTGCAAACCTCTCTTCATTGAGCTTGGGATCTTACCATTGCCTTGCCTATATATTTACGAATCTGTAATATTTGTCAAAAGTGACTTACTTAATGGTGGGAACATATTTTCATGCAATACTGATATTTATAATTACAACACACGTCGTAAAAATCACGTTCATCAAGTGTCAGCTCCCTATCAGAAATCCACATACAATACATGTACGTTACTTTACAACGCACTGCCAGATGACGTTAAACAATTGAAGTCGGTTCACAAATTTAAGTTAAAAGTAAAATCTTTTCTGCTGCATAACTGTTTCTATACAATTAGAGACTATACTTGTTATCAAAAAGAAAAATAATGTTTATTTTAACAAAAAGTTATATATAATGTATTTTACATTTGTATTGTATAATTTTTTTAAAAGACTTAATATGTTTGTAACAAATAATGTACTTCGGCTTCCGGGTCAATGACCCCCATCTCTATCAGGTTTTTGTCCAGTTCCCCTGATCCATTGAGCAAATGCTGAGATGGCCCCTTGTTTTGTTTCTGGACGTAAATGTACCTAGCTTCACTACATTTAGTACTGGTAAGAGTTGAGGTAAGGGCAAGCTACTATTTTGTTAGCAATGCAAAAAATCATACTTGCAATTCGTGTACAATTTCTATAACTCAGAAACGAAAATGACTATTTTTCAAATATTGCTTATCTAGCGATTTTTAAAATTTATTTTTATTTATTTATGTTAAACTTTTACTCTTATTTCAACTATTTATAGTTAAAATGACCGGAAGTGATTCTGGAACTTAAGAAAACATGCGCAGATAATCTTTTCCCCCTACGTCACATACAGTTTTTACTGTTTTTTTTTTTTTGACTGAATAAATTAAAATCTAATTTAATTTCGATTTTCAGAGAATAAGTTCTCAAAGAAGGACAATTATAGCCGTAATTTTTTTCTGTGCGTCTATTCATAACAGTATGGTTACTTTCAGTAAAGTATCAATCAATGGTAAGCAACTTACTACTTGAAAATTATATCCTCATAAAAATTTAAGTTTCCACTTTTTCCGCGTTTTGAACTGCAGTGTCTCTGTTGGGGGACAAGATAAAAATATGAAAAATGCACAGGTATTACTCGCTATGATACCAAACTTCAGTAAAAATTTGAACTTTTAGATTAATCTCAAAGTCTTTTTTTAACTGTAACTTTCGCAAAATAAGGCTTCATACCTATCTACATTGGGGATAACTAGTGACAGGTCTACACTGATTGAAAATATTTAATTACACTTTATTATTTGTAAACATGCCATTGCAACAATTTATTATTAATAAATATGTTGCCTAATTTATAATTTTAATATTACTTTATTTTACTTTTAATCAAAATTATTAGTAATTGAAAATAAGGTTATCTTGGTGTTAGAAGCTAAACGGCTAATATAAAAATAATTTATAAAAGATAAAAAATAAAAAAAATCAGCGTTTTGTTTATTTTTCACGTTTAAAATCACCAATTATGCTTATTTTTTCTGAACGTTTCATTAGAGATGTGGATAGTCGCTGAGCACTCCTTACATGCAAAAATCGCTACCGAGTTTAAAAACAGTACAAGAAAATCGATGGATATTGGGTCAGAAGATGCCTTCAAAGCCACTGCGAAACTTGATCCCGCACTTATTATCTCTTCTGAGAATATCAACAACCTGATGTTCGTGCATCCGACAGAACCAACGCGATGAGCCGAGGATTAACACGCTCTCGAAATCGCTCAGGCGTCTGAAGTGTGAGTTTGTGGCTTCATTGTTGCCTTCCTTTCCCATAAAACGTGTCGCAGTTTCTGTGTTTCTGAGACTTGTGGTTGTTTCTGAGGTTTGTGATCGTTTAGTAATGAAGTTTGCCGTAAAACTGTCAATGGAGTTTTTCCAAAGGACATTAAGTCAATTGAAGATTTTGGTGAAGAAGAAAAAGTGTTTTCGTTAAGGATAAACTCTAATATCACGTCTGTTTGGAAGTACCATGTGATAAAATACTTTCAAAAATTTCATCATCTCCATGGCCAGTCTTGTTCAAATCCTTGCATAATTCATAAAAAAACTATAACAAAAGTATTTATAGAAATAACGTTGGCTCATTATCATAGCTGGAAAATCATTGTATCCAACATGTTATTCGAATTTTTTTATTGTTCACAATAGAGATGATGGAAATTCAGATAAAGAATTCAGTGGCTCCTCAGAAACAATGAAAAACTTAGATTTAGCATGTGCCGTTTTAGGATTATCGCCTACTTGTAAAATCGGAAAATTACAAGAAGAAGAAAGATCTATAATTCTAGATCTAAAGATCTAAAGATCTAAAGATTCTTGAAAATAAGAATTGACAAAGTTTCCTCAACTATTAAAAAATACTGGAAGTTTCATTCGGAAAAACAATTCCGTCATCAAATCCAGATAATGCTCAAAATTTACAAACCGACTATGATGAATAGAAAACTTAAAAAAATTAATGTGCTGTCCCTAACAAAGAAAACAAAATACAAATTATCTGTTTACTTCCCAGTTCTTGGAGTCGAACGAAAGTAAGCAATCAATTTAAAGTGTCGAAACGTATGGTAAAATTAGCAAGAGACTTGATAAAAGAAGAGGGTATTTTACCTGACTTACAAAAAAGGAGCTTCAATTTTACTAAATGGAGAAACAATAAAAAAAGTTACCCGTTTTTATGAAGATGACGAAAACAGTCTTCTGATGCCTGAGGAAAAACATTGTTTCTCTAAAGGAAAAACGGTATCAAGATTCAGAGACCAAAGCGGTTAATTCTTTGTATTTTAAACGAATTATTTTGGGAGTTTAAGAAGACCAATCCTACCATTAAAATAAAAAGATCAAAATTTTGTGAGTTAAGACCAAAGTAATGTATGATCGTGGGGAGTTCTGGAACTCATAATGTCTGTGTATCTTTATATCACCAGAATATAAAATTGATGATTGATGGGGCCAAGCTGAAAGTTAATTACAAGAACCTCTTAGAAATTCTGGTATGCAAAAAATCGTTTTAATTGCAGGATGGGAAGTTGTCAAAAATGTCCAGGAAAAAAGGCATTGTTTGAAGAATGTGAAGAGGACTCAATGCCAAACAATATAGCATATACGCAATGGGTGATCCAAGATAGAACCGAATGGATGACAATTGTAAAACCAAAAGAAGAGATTTTTGAAATACTGATCGATAAACTTGAAACTTTAAAGGTTCATAATTTTATTGTAAAATCGCAAAGTCAATTTTTGAAAGAGAAAAAAACTAAAGTTGACAGATGATAAATGCATTGTACTGGCTGATTTTTCAGAAAATTATTGTTTTGAGGTACAAAATGAAGCCGTAGGGTACCATTGGGTTATCAGGCACACAACTTTTTTGCGTCATGTCATGGCAAAATGCCTGCGATGGCATAGGGGGAAGTACAAAGCGATACGTAACGAAGGTAGTTTACAGGGGCCTCAAAACAATCAAATCCTGACACCCCAGGACATGTACTATTTCTGTAAAGAAAATATTAAAGGGATTACTTATGTTTTTGTAGGAATTGAGGAAATAAATAAAATTAATTCTAATATCTTAGAATAAAGGTACAATAATTGTCAGAAAATTAAAGGCACCATTGCTTTATACCACATTCAGAAATCACAATAAAATGCAAGTACACATCAACTGAAAGTGAACTTCATCAAGTTCTGAAGTTGTACCATTGACACAAAATACAATTCATTCTCCGTTTGAAGATTTTGTAATTTATTGTATTTAAAATTAACTTTCTGTTATATAACATCGTTTTTATAGCAAATGTTTGAATGAATGACCACTAAATTATAGATTTCTTAGTTGGTTATCTTTTAAAAATTTAATTTTTACTTTCGTCTCCTCGTATGGTCAAAGTAGAAATAAAGCGTTATTTTGCGTAAGTTTAAAATTAAAAAAAAAATTTTTTGAGATGAATTTAAAAGTTGAAATGTTTACCGAAGTTTGGCATCATAGCGATCTAGTACCTGTGCAATTTTTAGATTTTTATCTGGCCCCCCAACAGAGCCATTGCAGTTTAAAATGTGGAAAAAATTGAAAATTCAAATTTCTAAGAGGATGTAGTTACAAGTGGTAAGTTGCTTACCATTGATACTTAGCAGATAGCAACAAAAAACAACTAACATTGAAGTAACATCGAAACGAACCTTAAACAACATTATGAGTGAGAAGAATCACATAAAATAAGGTGAATACTTTTTCGTTTTAATTATGATATTCTGTACTTGGGACGTATTTTATTTAATATTTCTGCGAACCCTTTTTAAATATTTTAGAAGACATTAAGAATGATTTGATATCAATATATCGGGTATTGATACAAAAGTCAGTTCTTGAGAGAGCCAATATATAATGGCCAACTCAAGCGCTATTTAGCATTGTACGCTCTATGTCAGTAGGGGGGATATGAGGTTTCTGGAACAGGAAGTGCTTATCTTATCAGCTTATCTTATCTACTTCCTGGCCCCGCCCCCACATCCGGTGTCAACAACCGGCGCCACCAATTATAATGGCAGGAAGTGCTTATCTTATCTGGTTATCTTATCAGCTTATCTTATCTACTTCCGCCCACCCCTCCTCCTCCCCCCGCCCCCCACCCCTCCCCCTCCCCCCGCCCCCACCCCACTTCCGATGTCAACAACCGGCGCCACCCATTATAATGCCCCGCCGAATGTCAACCCACCACCCCCTCCCCCCCTCCCCCTCCCCTCCGATGTAAACAACCGGCGCCACCCATTATAATGCCCCCCCCTCCCCCTCCCACCCACCCCTCCGATGTAAACAACCGGCGCCACCAATTATAATCTCCCCCCCCGCCCACCCGATGTAAACAACCGGCGCCACCATTTATAATGTCCCCACCGACCGAGGTCAATGACCCCACCCTTGCGACCTCTGGCGGCGAATGGTGGAAGTGTGTGCGCACTCTGGCGGCGAATTGTGGAAGCGTATGTGTCTGCGCTCTGGCGGTGAATTGTGGAAGCGTGTGTGTGTGTGTATATGTTTCAAAAATGCTCCTGCCTGAAGCGGATTCGAACCAACCTCAATTCCCATTTCCTGTGTGGGAGGCGACCAGCACTTTGGCTCTGAGCTACGGTGACATCTCGAGTCAAGCTGTCTGCTTTGGGCTACTGATAGTACACGCGGTCGGGAGGGCGCCGCGCGCTGGCGGCAACGGCCGGGTGGCTGATAAGATAGCGGCGGGCAGGGGGCGCTGAGGGTGCGCGCTGCCGACCGGATGTTGATAAGATAGCGGCGGGCAGGGCCCGGCGCGGGTGGCAGAGGACGCGCGCTGCGCAGACTAATGAGTATAGAGATACGCGCGCTCTCTAGGAGCCGGAGAACGAGATGGAGTTGTGAGCGACGTCGGGGCGCGCATTTTGAATGCACTCTATATAAGATAGCCAGCCGCACGTCTCTCACTCTCTCTCTCTCTCTCGAGAGCGCTGA
Source organism: Gryllus longicercus (assembly GCA_038098605.1). NCBI lineage: Eukaryota > Metazoa > Arthropoda > Insecta > Orthoptera > Gryllidae > Gryllus > Gryllus longicercus. The sequence continues at coordinate 3,465,625 of JAZDUA010000079.1, forward strand.
CGCTCGCTGCCCCGCTGAAAAGACTTTCATAATAGAAGAAAGGGAAACCCTAAAAGGCGGTGATAGGAAAAACAAATGAAAAACAATACAAATTGAAAGAATGTTTTTTGTTTATTGAAATCAAATAAAAATCAAATTATACATAGAATAAATGACATGCATGTTTGCTTGCCTGTTAGATATTTAGCGATTTCCCCACACAATTTCACCGTTAAACTCCGATGGACTTATCATCAGTGACATCACATCCCCCTCTTGTCGACACACTACACTGTGAACACCCCTCGTCGAGCTATTGCCTCGGCGGTACGTCGTCGACATATTTCAGCACAGAGAGCCTCCAGGACCTGTCGAACCGCTACTCTCTCGTTGGTGGGAAGTGTGCACATGACGTTGCAGAGATAAATGTACGCCTGCATAATGATTCTGTCATCCACCATCGATGCCATAATGTATTCGTCTAGGCTCGAATAAGCTTCGGGTGGGGGAGGTTTTAATTCGCGTCGACACATAGGACATGTGTTGTTCACGTCTAGCCACGTTTGTATACACTCAAGACAAAAAAAGTGATTGCACGGTGTGCGCGCCATCACAGGAGGGGGAGTGTCATCGTTTTGACAAATGATGCAACATAGAGGAGGGGATGCAGTGAATCGAACTTCCACAAAAGGAGGTGGAGGCGGTGATGGTGGCGGTGTGTCACTTGTCCATTGGTCTTCCATTTTTCTTCTTTTTGTTTCACGTCAAAATATTAAACAGATAAAAGCAGCGAACATGAAAGCAAAGTTCAGGAGGGCTACACCAACAATGATGCTATCCATCCAATTCATAGCACACACACGTCACAATATTCCTCTTACAAAACACACACACATCATTCCGTTTCAATGGCCGAGATCCGTTGTCGTGTTGAGCGTAGTGCTGTGTGCAGACGAGAAGGGCGACGGTTTGTCACGACGGGCAGCCCGACGGTGCGGCAGCGTCCTCCTCCTCAGAGTAGTGTTGGATGCAAGGCTGGCGGAGATAGATGCAAAAGCGACAATTCCGCTTCGACGGCGGCGGTCCATCGATGTGCGTGCGTCCGCGATTCCAATGCTCTTTACACGAACGAAGTTCTTCAATACACGGTAGTTTTTTGATGTCTTCAGGGAGTTTCTCGAAAACGCGCTCAACCTCGTGAGACGCGGGCCAATGACACAAAAATTCGACCGGCAATTGACTCAATGTATCCGAGTCGAGAAGTGTAAGCTTGTAATCGGCTTCATACAACTTTCTGAAAGCGCGCTCGATGTTTTCGCGCGTCTCTCGCCTGATCTCTTGTCTGGTATGCTCCAATACTTCGGCAACGTAGCAGATGAGCGGATGAGCGGATGCGTACGACGGAACATTCGACATCGTACTGATGAGCGAAGCGGTGGAGAGCGTGATTATAACATGCAGGAACTTGTTCATCTTATCGTTCTCGAACGGAAGAGGCCGACAATCTCCCTTTTCGACTCCTCCCCTTCATGTTGCAACATGCAGGAACTTGTTTATCTTATCGTCCTTGAACGGAAGAGGCCGATTACACAATCTCCCTTTTCGACTCCTCCCATTCATGTTGCAACATGCAGGAACTTGTTCATCTTATCGTCCTTGAATGGAAGAGGCCGATTACACAATCTTCCTTTTCGACTCCTCCCATTCATGATGCAATAAATGCGGTCGATTGACACTCATCCAGTCGTACAGGGCGATGACGTGCTGTCCGGCTAAGCTAACATCACCGCAAGCGTAGAGTTCGCGGTACGCGTGTAAACACTCCTTCAGCGGAGGGCATCCGATCGACTCCAGATCAACAATACGTTTTCCTTGAATAACATCCAGCAGCCACTCTTTCTTCTGTGCTCCCTTAACGTATATTGTTGTGACACCTTCGAAAGCTTTCAACATCACAAACGTCCTGTCTCGATAATCGTAACGGCCGCTACTCCACGGCGGTGTGGCGTGATGGCAGCTTTTGATCCACCACACTTGTCTCTTGTCGTCGCTGTTCAAAGTATAGAAAGGTCGCGGTGGACGAAAGGTGAATTTCTGAACGAACCGTTCCTCAGGATCATCTTTGGCGGTCCGGATGACGGTTAGCACTTTGATAATGAATTGTCCGCCTATCCAAAACCCTTGAAGATCAGCGACAGCTGTGAGCACACGTCTTCTTCTTCTTCTTCTTCTACCGGATTCGTTTTCGCGCCACGGGGTGGTCGGCTGTGTTGTCCACAAAGTCCCCTCACCCTCGTTCTCGTTTCGAAATGATTTTTCTTCTTGCGGACTGTTCTGTTCAGGTGAAGAAGAAGTATTGTCTCGCTGTTCGTCTTCTTCTTCTTCTTCTTCTTTCAATAGTCTGTATAAAGAATGTTTCACGTAGCGCAACATGATCAAAGAAGCGCACACACAGTCACAGAGGAAAACAAAAAATCGAATGACACAGCGCAATGATCATCGACCGGTGTAGCAGCGACTCGCTTTCGCACGCGACAAGAACTGACGATTGTCGTGCTTTCGTCGTCCTTCTTATACAAGACTGTGACGTCAGCAAACATGTCGAAGTGTGATTGTCCGCGCGAGGATGCAAATCCCTCTTAAGCTTCAATGTCTCTCGCATGTACCCACGAATTATGACGTGAGTCGAAACCGAGCCATTTCACGAGGCGAAGCGGACCCTTTTTCCGTACGACACGCTCAACTAAATATCGATCGAGATATCGCGTGCGATGCAATTCCTCGGTATAGAAGCGGCCCTTGATTGTTTCACCTTGCAGATCTTCTAGCGAGTACGTGACGGGATTCGAGAGATGCACACGAACGATTTTGAAGAGTTCGGTTCCCCATCGCGCTTCGTAGCCTTTCCGAAACGGTGAGCTTTTGTACGTACTCACCCGAACAATGTCCCCGACGCGAAATCGATTTGTCCTCAGGAGACGCGGGTCGAGCGTTTTCACTTGCCCGTACACCGTGCGCATGAGTCTATCGTCCTTGACGTCCTTCGGCTTCATGTCGATTGTTCGATGTTTAGTATTGTTGTAATCTCGGAGGAGGGTGGGGAGCATAAGGGTCCACCGTCGCGTCCCCTCGGCGGTGAAGCGTCTCCACATCCGCTCCTTGAGCGTTCGATTGAAACGTTCGACAACGCCGGCTTTCACGTTGGAAAAGGTGGAATAATGACGAATGTCACGCTCTCGGAGCCACTTGTTGAGTGCGGTATTGTAAAACTCGGTGCCTTGGTCGGTTTGTAGGAAGTGAGGCACTCGCCCGCTCGACGTCACGATGCTGTTGAAAGCCTTGACGACTTCCGCTCCCGTCTTTTTCTTTATCGCTTCCGCCCAGGCGTACTTGCTATACACGTCGATGACGGTGAGAATGTATCGCATTCCTCTATTGCTTTTGGAGTACGGTTGCATGTCGACCAAATCGGCTTGCCATAGATCATCGAGTCCTTTCGTTATCACCCGCCGTCTCGCGTAACGGCGTCGGGCAGGCGCATGCAATTCATCAGCGAGTCCTTGTCGAACGGTCGGCAATACGGTCGTCTTCTTCTTGTTCTGCATGGTTAGAGGCACTAGCCGATAATACCGGCGTCACGCAATTCATCTTCTATTTCTACTATTTCACCATCGAGCCCATTGTTACCGGCCGTTTTCGAAGCGTGTAACAGACTTAACCTCTCCACAAGTGTGTTCGGATCGCGCCAATATTTGTAGTCTGGTGCCGTCACAAAACGTAGACCGCTCCCCTTCTTCTTCTTCTTCTTCTTCCTTTCTTCAAGTCTTTTGCTTTGTCTTTCCCCTCCACCGAAAAGATGTGAGATAATTGTACGATATTTCCATCGATTTCCTTTCGTGTTAAACGGACAACTCGATTTGAAGCTCTTCTTGTGCGCGGAAGTGAGTTCGAGAATTGTTTTGTATTTTTTCAAATCGTCTTCCGTGACATCCTCTAAGTTGGGGCGTTTTTCAAAAAGGAGTTCGAGAAGACCAGGTTCTGGATAGAATGTGTGACCCTGAACAGAGAATGTTCCATCTTCCGGGTCAAGTTCTAGGATGGAGTTACCGATGTGAGGTCGCCCTCCTTTATAGTACGGTTCGAAAGTCGTATCGCCTATGTCGAGCGCAGCATTCGACAAGTAGCTCCGTAATTGCTCATAATGTTGACTGTGATCATCTCTATTTCTTTCTGTGTTCCCTTCTTCTTCGTCTTCGACCTCTGGGAGAGTTTGGAAGGAGGACCCTTCTTCTTTTTCTTCTACTCTTGATTCCGATTTGATACGCGTGGACGATGGGTTGTTCTTTTTTCCCTCTCTTTGAGAGCGGTGCAGCGCTTTCGAGACGGGCGTTGTGAGATAAGTATCGAGTATTCGATTGCGCATCGTTTCGGCGTCTTTCAAGATGCTCATTTTGTTGCGAATGTTTTCGCGTGCCTTCTCCAACTCCGTTTTCAACCTCTCTTCCGACGTGACGAGTCGAGGGGGAGCGGGTGGTGAGGAAGGACGAGGACGCGCTGTCTTTCCACGCAAGCTCTTTTTCGTTTTCTCAAGTGCATACAGCGTTTTCAAGTCTATGTTTGATTGTTTGTTATATTTTTTAGTTGTTTCACTGTCTACGTTTCTTCTTCTCAAGTTTTCGCGAATCTGTTTTATTTTTTTCACACGTCCTCCTATTTTGGATTTCACTTTCATCACTCCCGCCACACCGAGCGCGGCCGCTCTTTCACCGACACTCGCGTCTCTGGACGTGACGCGCTCCCACGCTGTCTTGGCGAGTGCTTCGTCTGCCCTTTTGCGTTCCTCACCACTTTTGTAGTTGTGGTAAGCGATGTCGTGTTCCCTACACGCTTCGTCCAAAGGATTAATACCGCGGTCACCTCTTTGCAGTCTCTTCATGAGCTTTGTACCGGGCCCACAAAATTGATATCCACCGGGAATGTGAAGTTCGAAGGGCAGTTTGTCTATCGCCCGATTCAGCATTCGTCCTATAAATCCTCTTCCGCGATAGTGTCGATCCCCCCGTCCCGCGACATTGAAATGCTGTCGCACGTACACCATGGCGTAGAGTGAAGACTATAGCGAAAGAAAAGATATTATATAACCTTAAAATCAACACCACCATCGTCCGTCGGCACGAGAAACCGGTCGAAGCCCGATCGGTAACGACCATTATGAAGCGCACTTGGTTTACAGATGACCACAAAAGCAAAACGGTCGGAGTTCCACACGTTGGAACACACCGCCTTAAAATCGTTGAATGTACGGAAATCGTTTCCGACGTGCTCTTTGTAGATATAATCGAGGTTGTTATCGTCTTGCCGGAAGATGACAATCATATTCGCGTTATCACGAATCAACTGCTTGGGAATTTTGGTGTACGTTTGACATAGATAGAGCACGTCCGTGTGTTTATGTCTCCCGGCCGCGAAGTAGGCTTTGATGCAGTCTTGTTTTTCGGTGGCGATGTCGTCGAAAATGAAAACACTGTCGGGCGACGCCTCGGCTGGCGGCACGATGCTATCGTGTTGCGAAAACGAACGAAAAGGAAGGAGTCCGTCGCAGACTTGTTTCAAGTACATGTACATGGGCTGCGTGTCTGTGGTGGAATATAAATACACGTTGCGGAACGCCAGTCCAAACTGTCCGGTGAGAAGCGAGACGACCACGTTTGTCTTTCCACATCCGGAAGGTCCCACGATAAGAGCGCGCACGCTATCTGGGAAAAGCGGGCCGTGTCGACTCTTGTTCTCATCATCTTGCCCACGCCATAAGGCCGTCACGTTCACGACGGGCAGTGTCGCCGATTGTTGAACAACGTTCATCGCCTTGCGAAGAAAGAGAGAGACTGTTTGCATGCTAGCGAAGGAGAGTGTTTTTAAAACCGACAAAGGAGAGAGGGAGGGGATACCCTACTCGGTGTGTGATAAGGATAAGAAATGAAAAAAAAATATGAATAGAAATACATCATTTTATTGATAATTAAAAAATACAAATGTGACACATTACACATGACTATTATGGTTGTCTGTTGGGGTAGACATCGATACAATCGCCATCTGCACAGCTCTCGCTAACCAATTTGCTGCGTTGCGCGCGCATTCGCCGACGTCCAGTGGAAGAAGAAGATCGCAGCAGACCGTATCCGGTGAAGTGGATGTTGATCGTTCTGTCGTCGTCTTGCGGCGTCGCGCTGTTTTTTTGATCTTTCGCTCTTTTGGTTTCTCGTCCTTTCTGGTTTTCTTCTTTTTTTTCGATGTGCAATGCATCGGACAGGGATGACCGCATGCAGAAGGAAAATCAGTTGATGCCACTCTCACCTCCATGTCCTCCTCCCCCTCCTCCATGTTTTCTTTGATGTCAATAAAAACTGCGAGTTGCGAATCGCGAGACGAAGAAGAATCAACATCGTCTTCACCGGGCGAAGCAAATGGAGCTTCTTCTTCGTTCATCATCTCATGAAGGAAAGACACGGAATGATGGTAGTGCACGAAACACGCGACGTCTTATACGATCACGTTTTTCTTCACCACAAAGTCGTCGATTGGTGCGTATTGCACTTCCGTTTTGTAGATAATGACACAATAGGCTGTGACGTCGGCAGGCATGGCTGTACCCGTTTCCCACGTGATCTTGATGTCGGTTTGCGAGGGGAGTACGGCAGACGCTCTGGCGGAGACGTCCCACACAATAATAGGAAACCAAGTATTCAGATACCAATATTCCATGCTCGAGATGGGATTGCGATTGTAGTAAGAACGTTCAGCTTTTTGCATCATTTCAAAAAGATACGGGTGCCATTTTTCATCGCCAGTATAAAATTTTACATTGCATTGAAGTTCGGAATAAGGGTAAAACTCGTCGTTTAAATACAGTTTTGCTCTTGTCATATCGTTACCATCGAATTCACCCGAATTCTGTTTCAGGTCCTTGTCTCTCCCCGTTTGCATTCCAAAGAAAATGTACAAGGGATGATCCTCTTTTGCGGCAGTCTTCACCGTCCACTGAAACGGTCCCATGCCTCCACTTGGAACGTTGGGATATTCGTGAAGTTCCCATCGTCTGAATTGCACGGGGATCGGTCGCCGACTGTCCAGCGTTCGCGTCACCGCGAGGGAAGCTGCATCGTTCAGTGTCAAATGAGGCATTCTCCAAATCACATCTGTCACGGTAATCGTTGTTTCGTCTGGTGTGTCGATTTTCGTCGTGAGACATCGATTATCGTGACGACCTCGAATGAGGACGAGGTCATGTTTCACGCCAGTCATGATACGCGTGTGATCTTCGAAAAATCCCATCCACAGTCGCAATGGCACGATACCGTAAAATTTTCCCCCTGTCTTACTGAGCATGAATTTGGTGTTGCTGACAGCAGACTCGTATAATAGAAGGTCTTCGGTCCAACATGCGTTGCCAAATGATCTTCTTTCTGCCGGCGAAAGGAAACACACGTTCTTCATCGTGCTCGTGATGCCCGGATTTTTCACAACGTCGACGATCACGTTGTTGATTTCGTAACGAATTTCGCTAAAAAGAAAGGCGAAAGCATTGTTGATCAATTCACAGTTGGTGCGTGTGGCGGTGCCCGTTTTGACAGCAGATCCCGTGATGACGAGCGAACTCTCGCAAGGTAAGAGAACGGCGTCCTTATTCACGATAGTAATGCGAATTTCATCGTTTTGACCAAACGATTTAATGTATGGAAAGTGTTCGTGAACAGCTTCGTTGACGATGTGGTGTTTTATATTCTCCTTGCGGAGAATGTCGATCGCGTGTTCGTCCACAAATTCAGTTGAAGAATGATGATTGGTCTTCATTTTCTTGGACGACATTCTTCGGTCTTCTTCTTTTTAGAAAAAATACAGTAACCCAACGCTCGTAAGGTTTGTCGACTGGATGGTGTTAACGTGGTGAGCGGACAAAGCACTCTGTGCCTCGGTCGCGGTACGACCTGCATTTTATAGTGCTTTTTCAATGTTCTTTTAGAAGAAAGCGGCATTGGGATTGCTTCTGGGGCGTACGAGTAAGGTGCACGTCAACGGTGTTTCCGAGTACAATGGAATCAGATGACCGTCCGCATTCTCCAGTCGAATCGATATCTCATCGATCCAACGGCGCGTGACGCGGTGAAAGATTTTTTCAGCCGGCCTTTCTTCGACGATGGCGGCGGGTAAATCGTTCACGTGAAACTGATACAGCACGTGCGCTATGCGATGGTTTATATATCCACTTTCGATCACGTTACACGTCACGAACACCTCGAAATCTTTTACAATCGTCGGCGCAGCATCAGCCGCCACGTACACCCCGAAAGGTGTGGGTGACACGGTCTTTGAAAATCCGAGGAGAGGACCGATGGACTCGGCGTGTTCGAAACGCAGCGTGAATGACGTGTTGACGCGCACTTTGTTCGTCTGCGGGTCCGCTTCCAATTCGAAAAAGTGCTTCTTCGCCGCAAAGTCGCCGGGAAACTGTTGCTGTAGATTGATTGATATACGATGATAGATGTCTTCTAAAGTATACGTACCCGGAGAGACGGACAGACTATAGCTTGCTGGAGCCCCATCCCCCTCGACAACTTCGTAGTGGAGTCGGTTGTGACCGTCCTTCACGTTGCGAATGGTGTGAACGGTGCTGAGATGCACTAAGGCAATCTCGTATACATCATTCGAGAGGTCGACACCCGGCGCAAACTTCACCGAGACCTCTGGACCCTTCCCGATTAAGGTGTACGTGCGCATGACACAATCGTCAAAAGCAAAATGACAATGTCCGGTGTTTAATCTTCCTTTTTCTTCTTCCATTCGTGAAAAAGAAATTGCAAACATAACTTGTCGCAATTGTTCGCGTTGTATTGTTGAACTTGACGTGTGTTGTACGTCACGTGCTGTCTTTGCATGTATCGAAGGAATTCGGGAGGGGGCGGAAGTCCGAACGAATCGAAATAACGCACCGTTCGGCCTCGTTTCGCGTACGCGACGAAATGAGTACCGTCGCCGCTGACGTCGTCGAGATTGATGACGCCGCACTCACGCTCCGCCCTTGTTCTTTTGGGCAGCGCATCCCGCGTAAACACACCACGAAAATGAGGAATATTCAAAATCTTCGCAAAACGTGACATTTCCTCGTGCGTGAGCGCTCGACGCGGTACTCCGCTCATTCGTTTTTTTGAGGCCTCCCCCTCCTCCCCTTCGTCTTCCTGCTCGTTCGAAGCATTTTCGCGGCCCTTAGCAACACGCCCGAGCCTTTTTTGGTCTCTTCCATGACCTTGTTATGACGCACCATTTCTGATAACTCTTTGTTTTTATTTTTGGCGTTTTTCACAGCGTTTGCGATAGCGGTCGCGCCGCCTGCGACAGTCCCGAGCGCGCTCAGTCCGCTGAGGATGGTTGGAATCAGAGGTATGAGGGCGGGCAGAAAGCCACCTCTCTTACTCTTTCTACCGCCACGCGCCGTACTCGTCGTCTTCCGTCCTCGTACGCCACTCCCCTGCAGACGACGATTCCCCCTCCTACAGGGACCGCCGACGCACCGACCTCGCAAAGAAGTGCCGCGACCCATCGCGGTCGGAGTAATCACCGCGTCGGAAACAGGAAAAGAATCAGTTCTTCTCTCTCTCTGTGCACCTCTTTGTCGTAACTCCCTATCAGGTTGTCTCCTACAATCTCTCGTCGTTGTTGTTCTACACACGGTGCGAACCATGACAGTACTAATACACGAGCGCAAGTGTCGAAATATATATACAAATCTGATCGATCTTTTTTCAACCATCACTCGGGAATGGCGCGCATCAAGAACGTCATGGGAATGGTGCTAAGCAAAGACGTCAATGATGCATTTGAGGTGTCACCAATCATTTTCCCCATTATCTTTGTAAGACTGGACTGTATTGAGGTTTTTCAAATTTTCTTTATCGTTATTGAAGACATCACGCAACTTACGGAATTGACTTACCATTTGCTCATATGTTACTTACGTTAAGGACCTTACGGAGCTTAATCTTGAGAACAGTAACATCGTTCACCACTTCCAACACTCGGCTCTGAGAGCTGTTAAAGAGTTTCTCGAGATTAGAATAATCTGCCTCGAGCTTTTTCAATTTTTCTTCGCAAACGGATGCGTTTATGCGCTTATCGACTTCCTCACGCAATGCATTTAAACGACTCGTCAGAGTTTTACCTAAACTCGTCTTGCGTTTATCGACTTCCTCCTGCAATACTTTCTTCACATCGAGCATTTCCAATTCTTCTATCTTTGTTTCGAGATTAGAAAAATCGTTTTTGACTAGTTCTTTATGTATATGAAAAAGATTCTCCGCGTGTTTCTTCGCATCCGCCAGCGTGCCATCCAATTGCGATTTAATCACAACGTCCGAGCTGTTTGTGCCAGGGCCTACTTTGCGAATAAGTTTGTCATGAAAATTGAAATTACCGGACGAACCGACTTGCGGTAACGTGTCCAAGAGCCTGGGAGGAATTTTACTTTCGAGCGCCTTGCATTCGTTTTTCGCGAACGCCTTTAATTGATTTTCCTGTTCTCCGAAACGCGTAGAGAGCTTCTGCTCGAGAGCATCGAGGTCGCTTTCTTTGATCACGGTTTCCATAGTCTCATCAACTCTCCTTATACGCTTCACAACGTCATCGATTTGTTCATCGATGTATCGCTTTGTGACGGCGTGACGCGCCCGAACCGCATGTCCGAAGACATCCATCGCATCGATACGACTGAGAGTTTTGTTTTCGACTTGCGAGTTTTATATAAACATTTGATTTAAATAAAGAAAAACTTTTCAAATGCACTATTTGATATCCTGTCACAACCTTGTATGATAAATTTTGAAATGAATGTAATAATTTACATTATAAATATTTGATGCATTTTCCTGTGTAATTTTATCACCTTCATATTTTATTTTTAAGTTTGAGGATTTGGGGAATGGAGTAGGAGAATAAGAACTCTGCACTTATATTTCATATTTTGTTTTATTCTGTAATAAATATACATCATTTTTTCAGTTGTGCAATAAACATTTTGACAACAATTATTGAATGTATTAAAAAATTGATATAAATATAAGAGAGTCAATCATTTTGATTTATTTATTAAGTTGTACATTATTTCCTTTTTTTCTAGAAGTCCATATTGCTTGAACCATATTAAGAGATTTTCCCAACTTGATTGTTTCAATAAATCTTTGTACTTGTATATAAGTACAACACTTGCTTTATTCTTAGGATGAATCCCAAGAAAAGTTAAATGCGGCCTTTCCGCTAAAAATTCTTCTTTGCCTATGGCTTCAATTTCTGATGTAAATCTATAAAGAAAAGTATTATTGCATGATTTAAAAAAAAAAACCTTTTTACAAACATATTAAAACATATTTTGCATACCTTGTTGGGAGAAATACATCGAATGTATTGTGCAGAGTCGCTACATACGATGATTTTTTATATGCCTCACTGACAGTGAGGTGTATGTCTGTAATTTCGAAGAAAATACCTTTCGGCAACTGCCTCATGTTTACTCGAGTTGTAGTGGCTTCCATCTTTTTTATTAATGCTTCCCACGAACTAAACAATGAAAACAAACATTTTTAATGACAACTCAGAGTAAAACAGCTACAAGGAAAATTATTTCACTTACTCGGTCGTTCTTTTCGATGTGTATATAAATACAGCACTATTACTAATCTGTATGCAGTCTGTGTTGACATTCATTTGTACTGCTTGCATTGCATTGTCTTCCTGTCTTGAAGAGAACGGGAGAAGCATGTTGTTTTTTGATGTTTCTTCTACCTGAGCAATTGTCTGATCCCCCTCATCATCATATAATAACTTCAATGTCTCTTCACACGCTTGTTTCTTTATCACTTTTCTTTTTTCTTTTACCTCTTCTGATATACTTAAAAAAAAAAAGAAACACTTTGAAACTACTCACTGAATGTATGATATATGAAATTGAAAAAATTGAAAAAGACTTACAGTTTTCGTTTTCGAAGTGCTGGTGGCGATGTTTCAACCAATTCTCCACCGAAGTCCATGGAGTCTTCTGGCATCCCGTTCATGACGTGTTGCGAGCTGCTCATGGTGTCTAGCTAGTTGGGGCACGCGAGCGAGTGAGCGTTGCTCGAATGGAACCCCTTTTTATGTCGGCGCGTTGAGATTATTAAATTATCAGTGACTCCACTCTCTCTTCTGATGTTCCAATTAGAATGTCCGCTGGACCGCCGAATGCTTCCACTATCTCTTCCGGCGCACCAATTAGAATGTCCGCTGGATCGGCGGATGCTTCCACTATCTCTTCCGGCGCTCGAGGGATATCAATACATCCTGTTTTCCTAATTATCTCTTCCGGCGCTCGAGTGATATCAATACATCCTGTTTTCCTAATTATAACTTCCGACCCTCGAGTGATATCAACACATCCTGTTTTCCTAATTATCTCTTCCGGCCCTCGAGTGATATCAATGACATCCTGTTTTCCTAATTATAACTTCCGGCTGTGGTCGACTGCTGTTCTTATCACTATCGCTTGGGGGAGTGATGAATGGCTTCTGCGCATGCGCACTGCACGTGCTGGATGTGATAGTGTGAGATAACATAGGGTTTAAAACTCCATGTCCACAGAGCTCTGCCATTAGTCTGCCATTGCTCTTGAAGCGTGCGGACCTTCTTGTGTACTGCTATTTCAGTGTTGACGTCGTGTTAGTCACGTGTGATTCAACTCTGTCTTGTGTACTGCTATTTGAGTGTTAGTCACGTGTGATTGTTAGCATTCAGTGATTCGATTTGAGATGAAGAAATTTCTGTTAAATCGGTACATTCGTGACGAAAGTGAGTCTCATGCAGGTCGACAAGCGGAAGTGTCTTCTCCGCAGCGTGAGGATGGTAAAATAAATTTCTTTTAATAGGAGTGCTTAGTGATGTGTTGAATGATTATCATTTATGTATGTGTTTTCATGGATTCTATAGATGTCCCGTTTCTATTCAATCGTCGTGACGAAAGTGAGTCTCATGCAGGTCGACAAGCGGTAGTGTCTTCTCCGCAGCGTGAGGATGATAAAATAAATTTCTTTTAATAGGAGTGGTTAGTGCTGTGTTGAATGATTATCATTTATGTGTGTGTGTGTTTTGTTTGATTCTATAGATTGCCCGTACCAACAACAACAACAACGAGACATTGCAAACGCTCCCCAATGGACGGACGTCGTTCAGTCTTTAAACGCCCGTGTATTTCGAGGTGTCATTTGTAATCCTCCTCCCCCACATGACATTGCGGATCCCGTCGAGTTTCTCAACCGTTGTCGTGTTCCCTTCCATCGTAAGATGTTTGAAGAGCTCAACAACACTCTCGGTCGATCTAATTTCAAAATTTTCGCGCAACTCGAGTGTCAATTTTTAATTGAGAAAGAGAACGTCGAGACGCACGAAATTGTAGGGGTGCTGCAGCCTATCTTTCTTTCGGCACGAACGGCTGTGTTAACGCAAGCGGATGACATTTCGGAATTTTTCCTTTCTCATATAGCACAACCTATAAATTCCAAATTCGACGAGTTTTCCGAGAGAGATTCCGGGAAATCGTTGGCCTCTATCGTCGCTCTTCATGTTTCGGCTCACTTATTTGAACCTATCGCTCATTCTGCCTCATCTTATCTTCCTCTTCCGGCGTCCATCGCGAGTCGTCATGCTGTGATCAACGTGCAAAATCGAGACGAGAAATGTTTCCTGTGGGCGGTGGCTTCGGCTCTTTTTCATAAACGTCAGCCCCCACACATCAAAATTTTGAGTTCCCACCGTACCAGTAACTATCAAACCCTTTTCGATCAGTTGGAAAACAGTCTCGATTTGCGCGGCATCTCCTGGCCCCTGCCCGTTCACGAGATCAAACGTTTCGAACGTCAAAATTCTAGCTTTTCATTCAATGTTTTCACGTTAGAGTATGATTCGGCCAACAAAACTTGGAAAATCGTAGGTCCTGTACACTTTTCGGGGTCGAAGAAAGAGAACCATTTCAATTTCTTGTTGATTCATGGCGATGGCGGACAGTCCCATTACGTTTGGATCAAAAATTTAAGTAGACTGATTCGGTCTCAACATACGGCTCACAGCCATAGGATTTTCGTTTGCGACAGATGTTTGAATGTGTTTTACTCGCAAGCGCATCTCGAGGCTCACGAAATTGATTGTCGATCCGTGGGGTCCCCCGCACGTTTGATCCTTCCGTCGGAGACGGGCAAAGAGGAGGAGCGCTTCATGCAATTTCAGCACATCGAAAGACAACAACGATGCCCGATCGCGGTTTATGTTGACTTCGAAGCGCTCACGGTCCCCGTGTCTTCATGTGAGCCGTCGTTGAATGGATCCTTCCTTCAACCATATCAAATTCACAAACCCTTTTCGGCCGCGCTTCAAGTGGTGTGCTCGTTTGATGAGTCGCGAAATCAACTGGTCAACTTTCACGGTCCCGACGTCGCGATACAATTATTAGCATTCTTAGAAGGTCTCGCGAAAGATTATGAGCAACTTTTGAGTCATCCTTCTCCCCTCGTGATGAACAACGAAAACGAGGCGTCTTTTCAAAATTCCGATATATGCCACATATGCAAAGGACCTTTTCTTCCAAATTCCGTTCGCGTCAGGGACCACGATCATTTTTCGGGTGTCTTTCGCGGCGCGGCTCATCAAGCGTGCAACGTCAACTTTCCCGCACCAAAGTTCATCCCCGTCGTCATGCACAACGGGAGCGGTTACGATTGGCATTTTCTCCTTCAGGCCTGGGGCGAAAAGAACTGTATGAACAACGACGGGCTGCGCGTGGTTCCACACAATCACGAGAGATTCGTGGCGATTTCCCAGAGAATCGGGAAAGTGGAACTACGCTTTTTAGATTCATTGAAATTTTTAGGTGCATCGCTCGACTCTTTAAGTCGATCGCTCGATTCGGCCGATTTGAAGTTCACCCGTGCAGCCTTTCCCGACGATCGCCTTTTCGAGTTGGCCAGAAGGAAGGGGGTGTTTCCCTACGATTATGTCAATGACATGTCCAAATTGGACGACACGAGGTTACCGTCGCCCGAGGCCTTTTACAGTCGCCTCACAGACACACCCGTGTCGGACTCGGAGTACGCGCACGCGCAGGCCGTGTGGGACGCGTTCTCTATTCAAAATTTGCTGCAGTACGCCGATTTGTACTTGAAAGTCGACGTGCTGTTAGAAACCGACACGATGGAAACCTTTCGAAATTTGTGTTTGGAGGTGTACGGGCTCGATCCTCTCTTTTACTACACCGCTCCCGGGCTTTCGTGGGACGCCATGTTGAAAACCACCGGCGTTCGACTAGAGCTACTCACGGACATCGACATGGTTCTCTTTTTCGAACGGGGCATCCGGGGGGGACTCGTGCAAGTGATCGGTCGTCACGCTGAGGCCAATCACCCCTTTGCGGGTGAACGCTTCCGGCCAAGCGATAAGGCATCTTATCTCGCCTACGTCGACGCAAATAACTTATATGGTTTCTCGATGTCACATCCGCTTCCGGTGGGCGACTTCCGGTGGATGCCGGAAACCGACTTCGAGCGGTTGAACATCGCAGAGGCGGCTGCGGAAGTCGATCGGGGATACGTTTTGGAGGTCGACCTCGACTATCCTGACGCCATCCACGATCGCTTGAGCGATTTGCCGCCCTGTCCGGAAACCCGCGTCCCCCCCGACTCGAAGAGCAGGCAAGCCAAGTTGCTAGCGACGCTGCTCCCCAAGCGTCGTTACATCATTCACATTCGAAATTTAGTTCAGGCCCTCGAGTTGGGAGTGCAACTCACGAAAATTCACCGCGTTCTCTCTTTTTCGCAACGACCTTGGCTTGCCACGTACATGGACCTGAACAACGCACGTCGACAGCGCGCGTCCTCCGATTTCGAGGATAAATTTTTCAAACTCATGAACAATTCAATTTACGGCAAGTCGATGGAGGACGTGCGCAACCACCGACGCATTTACCTCGTGAACAAGTGGGAGGGGAGGTGCGGGGCCAGACGACTCATCGCCGATCCCGCTTTCGTGCGTAGTCACCACGTG
This sequence comes from Gryllus longicercus, assembly GCA_038098605.1. NCBI lineage: Eukaryota > Metazoa > Arthropoda > Insecta > Orthoptera > Gryllidae > Gryllus > Gryllus longicercus. The sequence goes on from JAZDUA010000079.1 coordinate 3,481,714, forward strand.
AATGGCGATCTCATGACCATCGAGTTGCGAAAAACGGAGGTGAAGTTCACAAAGCCCATCTATTTGGGGTTTTGTATATTAGAAATTTCGAAGCACAGAATGTATGACTTTTTTTATAATTACTGTCAAAAACATCTTTGTGATCTTCACCTTCTCTACATGGATACCGATTCATTCATTCTTTCTACTTCCACGAGTGTGTACGCTGAGATGAATCGGCATCCATCCTGGTTTGATACATCCTGTTTCGCTCCCGATAACGCATTTGGCGTGACACCTCGCAATAAAAAGGTCTTAGGGTTGTTTAAGGACGAATGCGGAAGTGATCCCCTGCTCGGCTATGTTGGTTTACGTCCAAAAATGTACTCCATCGAAACCCGATCTCGGGCATGTTCTTCTCGGGCGAAGGGAGTACAACGTTCGGTCGTCAAACGCTATAAATTTCAAAATTATTTGGACTGTTTATTTCGAAACGAAAATAGAATTGACAAACAATGTACTATTCGGTCCAAATCACATATTAATTATTCATTTGTTCAAAACAAGCGTTCGTTGTCCGTGTCCGACGACAAACGCTATTGGATCGATAAATTTACAAGTCTTCCATGGGGTCATTTCCGCATCCTGCGTACGCGTCCGTCCGTTTCTTCTTCTTCTTCTTCAGCGTGCACGCTCGTCCCTGCAGGCGGGGTTCAGTTAGACTAGCATTCATTTTTATTTATTTTATGATTTTTTATTTATTTTATGATTTTTGTTAACACTTTTAGTAGTATTTTTCAATTTTTTATATATTTTATGGTTAGACTCTTTTAGTAGTATTTTTAAAATTTTTTATATTATTTATGGTTAGACTCTTTTAGTAGGTGGGAGATTTATGATGAATCACTTTCAACTAGTAGTAGGGGGAGCGTTTGCAAACACGTTGAGACGGGTCTCAACACGTTTAGACAGGTCTCAACATGTTGAGACAGGTCTCGACACGTTGAAACAGGTCTCAACACTCGTCCATCGCCTGTCGCCATGGAACAAACTCACTTAGACGAAGAAGCTTATGATGATTGGAAGAAGCTGATGATGATGAACTGGGACAGCCTCCGCGACGCCGCCGCCGATCTCGCCATCATTGCACACAATAGCAGTCTTCAGCGCCCCTACTACACTGCAGCCTATCACTCGATTATCGACGTCGCCGTTGATGTGGCGTGTGCTGCCCGACGCTGTCACGAGGAAGAACCATCAGATGTCGAAGAAGATAAGGAAAAAACTCTTCACAATCTCGCGATTACATGTCACGAGAAAGTGCTATGGATGATGATGGTTCTCGGTGAAGTGAACTCCTCTCTGTGCTGTGAGTGTCAAACTGATGATTTATTCGTGCGCTATTGCGTCATCCAGAAAGCTTTGAATGCTCCCTGTGATTCCTTCAACATGCCCCCTCCCTTTATCATAGACAATGATAAGCAATCACCACCACCCCACAATTCATACGGGGCGGAAGGAGTCGCTAAAAAGAGACCGGCTCAACCGGAAGAGTTTATTCTCACGGTGCACGCTGAAGTGTTAGCTGTCCTCGAAGCTCTCGGTCATCTCCTTCAAGATCCGTACGGTGAAGCACTGCGACAGCGCGTCTCTCGCGTTCGTCAAATCATTCAGACGCTGCGTTGTCCATTCGAAAATACGCCTCCGGCGTACTCTCCAGTCCACAGTGATAGTGACAGTGACGAAGTTTGACGTCCATCTACGTCAGCGCCATTTCGAGATGGAACGTGCCATACAACGTTTCATCAATGACGGGTGTTCTCTTCTCGGACTTGATGATCGGTCTCTGCAGCTTCTTCCTATGGACTTGCTATTACATTGGGCCGCGAAGGACGTGCCTTCTGTCTTCCATCGCCTGTCGAAAGACGTGCAGCGGAACCGAGACATTCGTCGCCTCCTTCCTTGTCTTCGTCATTACAAAAATGGACACACGCATGTCGACAACAAACAACCGTTGCCGAAGTGGAAGTGTTTGCGGTGTCGGCGAGAAGAAGTGCTACCTTGTTTCGAGCACGCGCATATCGAGTCGCCGCCGAAGTGGAAGTGCATCGAGTGTAGAAGAGAGGACTTTTAAGATGGAGAATTCTATGTATAATTTGATTTTTATTTGATTTCAATAAACAAAAAAAACATTCTTTCATTTTGTATTGTTTTTCATGTGTTGTCACTGGTGATAAGTCCACCGCAGTTTAACGGTGAAATTGTGTGGGGAAATCGCTAAATATCTAACAGGCAAACAAACATGAATGTTATTTATTCTATGTATAATTTGATTTTTATTTGATTTCAATAAACAAAAAACATTCTTTCAATTTGTATTGTTTTTCATTTGTTTTTCCTATCACCGCCTTTTAGGGTTTCCCTTTCTTCTATTATGAAAGTCTTTTCAGCGGGGCAGCGAGCGTCAGCGCTCTCGAGAGAGAGAGAGAGAGTGAGAGACGTGCGGCTGGCTATCTTATATAGAGTGCATTCAAAATGCGCGCCCCGACGTCGCTCACAACTCCATCTCGTTCTCCGGCTCCTAGAGAGCGCGCGTATCTCTATACTCATTAGTCTGCGCAGCGCGCGTCCTCTGCCACCCGCGCCGGGCCCTGCCCGCCGCTATCTTATCAACATCCGGTCGGCAGCGCGCACCCTCAGCGCCCCCTGCCCGCCGCTATCTTATCAGCCACCCGGCCGTTGCCGCCAGCGCGCGGCGCCCTCCCGACCGCGTGTACTATCAGTAGCCCAAAGCAGACAGCTTGACTCGAGATGTCACCGTAGCTCAGAGCCAAAGTGCTGGTCGCCTCCCACACAGGAAAAAGGAATTGAGGTTGGTTCGAATCCGCTTCAGGCAGGAGCATTTTTGAAACATATACACACACACACACGCTTCCACAATTCACCGCCAGAGCGCAGACACATACGCTTCCACAATTCGCCGCCAGAGTGCGCACACACTTCCACCATTCGCCGCCAGAGGTCGCAAGGGTGGGGTCATTGACCTCGGTCGGTGGGGACATTATAAATGGCCGGTTGTTTACATCGGGTGGGCGGGGGGGGGGAGATTATAATTGGTGGCGCCGGTTGTTTACATCGGAGGGGTGGGTGGGAGGGGGAGGGGGGGCATTATAATGGGTGGCGCCGGTTGTTTACATCGGAGGGGAGGGGGAGGGGGGAGGGGGTGGTGGGTTGACATTCGGCGGGGCATTATAATGGGTGGCGCCGGTTGTTGACATCGGAAGTGGGGTGGGGGCGGGGGGAGGGGGAGGGGTGGGGGCGGGGGGAGGAGGAGGGGTGGGCGGAAGTAGATAAGCTAAGCTGATAAGATAACCAGATAAGATAAGCACTTCCTGCCATTATAATTGGTGGCGCCGGTTGTTGACACCGGATGTGGGGGCGGGGCCAGGAAGTAGATAAGATAAGCTGATAAGATAAGCACTTCCTGTTCCAGAAACCTCATATCCCCCCTACTTATGTCAGAGGTCAGATAAAATTTAAAAGAAGATTTAATATGTAAACATTATTAAACTTAAAAACAACTGATGGTCGATTTCACTTACAAATTTTGCGATGTTTACATTGCAATGCGTTCAAATTCACTATTTAAAAATGAAGAAACCGATATTTCGATACTTTACAGTATATGAAATAACTTAAAAAAATAAAAATCATGAGCTTTGTGAGGGGGAAGATGCACATACAAATCATATTTATTTAAAGAAAAATTGAATTAAATCAACTCTTGATCTTTGCATGCAATTGAAAAACGAGGCGATTCTTTCATCATGCTCTGCATTGTACGAGTAGTATTGATCGACCTTGAGGCTACGAGCACACGAATGTCGCGTGACGGATGTTTCAAAATCCGTATTTTCACGGACGTCAAGCAGAGCACAACGGACGTCGCGCAGCGCGCTCGTGTGCCACGCCCCATTCGCATCTGTAAACTCTGCAACGGATGCATTTTAACGTCCGTTACAGTGCGCTCACAAGTCTATAATAGCTTTAAAAAAGATTTTCAGCAAAAAACCAATTGCACGTATTCCTTCTAAATTTGAAGATCGTTTTACAGTTCTAATTATTGGCGTACATCTCAGTGGCCTTGGAGCATCTTTTAAACGTTCTGTGTGACACCTCTCTTAAAGAGTTTAAGATGTGTCCTCTGAGCAAATATTTCGTTGTTTTACGTTTTGCCAGCGATCGCTGGAGCGTTGGCATAAATGATATTCTTCTCTTCAATTGTTTCATTGTATTCTGTTTTCTTACATAATATAAAGTGCGCAAAGCAACCAATCAGCGACGCCGAGCGGGCGGGGCGGGGACGCGAGGAGAAAACCGGACTGGAGGTCTTCGCCAAGCGCGTGAGGGTTCGGCTCTGTAAATGGCGTACACAGCGAATTGGTAGAATAAAAGCAATGAAATCATCGATGTATTGAGAGCGAGAGTATCGAACCAATGAACATCGATGTTTTCACCCGTTCTGTTCAAATTACTTTATTCTCATTGCATATGTTACAGAATCAGAGAACAACCAATTCAGCAATAGTCTTTCTACAAAGCAATAAATGTATGCATCAACGTTAAAAATAATACTATACCTTTTTATATTAAGTATGTTCGTTTTTATTAAAAAGTTCAATTATGAATGCCTATAACAAATTTATAACATTTATTAGTAGGAAGGTATTTAATCTTTTACATATCAACAAACATTCAATTATCACATACACAAAAGAGTGTACATGAAAAAATCCTAAATCCCTTCGTAAAATAATGTTGCTGCACCATCTAGCCTCACTAGGGCGATTTGTCTGCGTCGGATATAACACGAGACAATATATTGAAATGCGTGTCAACATTAACAATATTATAACATGCCATTAAGAGCACCATTGTCTTGCCTGAGGTGTCATAGTCCTCAACTTACGGTGATTGTGCCAAGATATTTAGGCCGTTTTATCTAGTACATTCAGATGTAGTGCCCTACCAGCATTTAGGACGAGTAATATTAGTATGAAATCGGACAAAAACTTTTGTCTCGAATGTAAGAACGCACTAGTTCACTCGTAAGGAATTGAGTGAATAACGCTAGAGAGAAACTACTAGAAGACTGAACGGAGTTCCAGAATGCGGCATTCCCTTCAATATGTAGTGTTTCTTCTGGACTAGCCATGCATCATCAAATGGCAACGTGCCATTTAAACAAGGAATTCGTAACAGAACTAGATACTACGAATGTTCGAAGGCGCCTCAGAGCAAGTGATGGATGCTATGGATGATCTAGAGAAGTTGGAATAATGAAATGGCTTCGCTCGTAGCCCCGGGGTCATGCAAAAAGGAGAGTGATATAGATTCAGGAGTATTTCTTCTCATAGGTCTCGCAATGTAGGAAGAAGAAAACAAATCGTGGCAGCCAAATGCCCCGAGGTATGCAGCTGCAAGCCATGACTCGCAAACGCCACTCAGAATACTCCCACGTTCTGTAATAACATTGGCTAATATACCGAAAATAAATCTGCATGCTTGGTAGTAAACATTGGCGAAAGTTTAAATTTATTTTATCGAGTAGCATACAATGTCTCAAAACTTTACACGAGATGAAAATTGAAAACTAATATATATATTATCTATATATTCCGTAAGGCTAATGCACGCCACCGGTGCTATATTTATATATACGACTGTGAAGATTATGATGCTTCCTACTTGCGCGACCTTTACACGAACTCGCAAATGCGCAGAATGTGAATGGCGCCTTTGACCTGTTCTCTGGCTCTAAAATGCTAGGCGGTCGGTCAGTGCTTTCAAGAGCACCTCTTAGAAAACCCCGATTTCTCTTTCCTGGGTTGCCAGTTTTCGTCAGTCATACGAATTTTTCTATTGCGTGTGGTTGTTATTTTTCAGGAACATTACCTCCAAAGATCTTGAAAATGTATTCGCGTGGTTGAAATGAAATCTTAGCTAATGAGGTTTGAATGTATCTTATCACTGTGAGTTTCCATCACAAAAGTAGAAACTTAAATTGCGTATTGTACAAATATCTTATTCTGAATCAAAAGAAACGAATCGATGTTTTTTAATTGAACACAGCGCAAATAATATAGTTTCGTACTAATTAGTGATTAGTGTTTGTGCTGCACATCAATGATGAATTTTTAAATACTTTTCCTTCATGTAAATTACCTAAACGTATTTTCTAGAAACGCTACAAACTAGAAAAGTGGCTTTCTAAACCCCATCGTACAAACGAAAAGGCATAGGAGCTAAAAATCAGGTGACGTTCTTGCAAGTTTTGATTGTCGCAATCACATTTCACAATCTGTAACGGAGTAATTGAATTCTATCAGCTTTTCTCTATCACCAATGTTTGGGAGAGGTTTCTTGTAAGGCCGATGATATTTCGTACTTGTGCCGCCTTTGCCCACCTGTCAACTCGACTCGTGGATTTTGACGATTTGTTATTGAAGTTACGGGAATTCTGTAAAGGATTTAGCACTTCGTTCGACAAAGGACGGAATGGAAGTACACATACGATTAACGTGCTTGTACAAGGTACTTTACAAGAAGTGTATTAGGCACCGCAAAGGCTGAACAGTGAATTGTTTACCTTTCTACGACCCCTAACAATATTGATTAAAATACTCAACAAGGAAAACATCTACAAGTTTATAAATTGGCACTGAAGAAAAGGGTGTTTTTATTGGCCAATCTGCATAAGAACTATTTGTACCCGATTCTGAAGAAACTTTAATTTCCTCTATACTAATTGTTTCGTGAAAATATTTCTAATTGATGCTCTGAATTGCAAGAACAATGAAATGCTTGGGCCTTGCTAGGCGGCCAGGAAAAACGCTTAAAAATAATCGTAAATGAACGGTTTCGGTGCCCTTGCAAGCCTCCACGTGAGATTTGGTACTTTTACGTGATAACACTGGCTCATAGTAAAAAGTCTCGAATCCTTTAACAGCATGCACACAACTTCAACTAGCACGACTAACCTTGATGATTTGAGTTGTCGATTCCATGCTCGACAGACGAAAGGAGTTAATATATTTTAAAGACCACGTGGGTCAGAGTGTCAAATGGAAATATTTCCCCGACATCTGCAACAGAAGAAATGTTGATTTAAGGTTTCGTTCTTAATTGGAGAATGGGTAGTTTTGATGCAGATTGCTCACTCGGTGAATTAGAATTTGCTACGGTTTGGAGGAGGCTTCCCCAACAACTGAACAAGGCACCGTTCGTAGGCATGAGCACGCACCTCCCGCAGGAGTGCTGAGTGAGTATTGAGTCTGTTTGAAGATACGTCGTCGCGGCGCAAACCGAAATCTATCTAATTACGTTTCCTTTTTATTGTCCCACACTGATTACTAACCCTTTCATTAACGTGAGAGTTTTGTAAGCAAATTGAAATAGCATAACACAAAAACTTTTTCCTCTGATCTCACGAGAAGAACGTCAATGAAGGTCTAACCATTGAACACCACTCGACGTCTGAGACGTGCACAGCCTAATTGTGTCTCCACGCCCTTGTTAAGCATAATATTCACGAATCAATAACTCCGGCATTATAAATATATTATGTTAATTGCATCACATCATGCTCAATCATGTAATAAAATCTACTTAACGTTTGTTAAGAAATATTAAATCGAGAAACAATATTTTAAGATTCAATAAATTGTACATTGTTTCAATGTCCTCAAAATGACAACACTTATAATAAAAATAACAGTAATATAATAACAAAAAGGAGTACGTATAATTTGCACAAGAGAACTTTCATTATTTTTCTTGAACCAAAGTAATTTAGGGGGGAATACTAGTTTTTTATCGATTGTAAGAAGCCACTGGACATGAATACGATCACTTGACATTCAGTCTCCAGTCTCCAGAGACAAGAAGCCCTTGACTGAAGGTACTACTAACCGTGTAAACTCAAGTATTTATAAAAATGTGTTTCAATCTAGAGAGAACAGTTGATATTCTAGTACGTATACATCCTTTGCAAAAACATTGTGATTCCAAAAGTGTGGTGGAAGTATCTCTAGTTCCCGAAGACTTAAATATTGTTTTCTTAGAGAATACACGACAAAAATGTAGGAGTTTTGGCTTGTATCCCTTGTTTCCGCATCATGCAGACCCTCGGCAACCGAAAATCGCCGTCATGTCTTCCCTGCATTGAGAATTCGAAGATGCGGGTGCTTCAGTTGATCCCAGCAAGAACAGCGGTGACAGGCGATCGGAAGAGAGAGAGAGAGAACCTTCCTTGCCAAAACTTGTGCTCTGTGCAATAGCATTTCTTCAGTTGTCTTCTAAAAGGCAAAGAAAATTTTTGAAAATGATGTCAAAATACTAAATAAACATTCAAAACATAATAAACATCATCAATGTTGGGCAACTTAGAAACTCATGGGTAGTTTGCACGAAAGATGAATATCTAGGAAGCTGTGAAATTGCTTCTTGAAAAGACAATAAAATCATAAGATGGTACTGAAGGTACTGTCTTTACAAGAAATAAAATAGTACTTAGGAGAAAATGATAACGCAGAGAAATCAGGCTATCACCCTCTTGTAAATCTAAGCGTTCAGACTCGACGAATTTAAGTAATTGCAATCTTTTGATCTTGAGGTCTTCTTGCAACGTGAGTCCGCGGGGAAGGGAGAGATGTAAAGGAACTGCTTCGCAGGCAGGCCTTGGCTTGTTGCGGCGCAGATGCGAATTCCTGAAGCAATGGAGTGGCGCTGGTTGGGCGTGGCGCTGGGACGAGACCCGGGGGCTGCGGGCGCGGGCGCTGGCGCGGGGGCGGGGGGCGGCGGGCGATGGGCGATGGGCGATGGGCGACGGGGTTTAGTCCTTCATGAGTGCGTGCGCCTTCTCCACGGCCTCTGCCACGTTCCTCTCGTTGACTTCCGCCTGGAAACACACGCGAATTCGCAATTAAAGCTCATCGTAAGGGCTGGAAAAAAATCATGACCGTTTTTAAAATATCAAAAAAGTAAGATTTCTTATTTAAATCATATTTTTTATTTAAATCGTATTTTTTATTTAAATCATGTTTTTTACTTAAATCATATTTTTTAATTAAATCATATTTGTTTTAAATAAGATTTTTCATAATTGTATTAGATGTTTTTCCTTTAAACCAATATCGTTTAGTGATTTATTTATCCTTAATTACTTGAAAAGCAGAAAAAAAATTATTGAAACAATTTTTAAATTTAAAATTGAAACAGGTTTTAAATTTATTATTAAATTGTAATTTTACTTTAAAAAATAAAGGTAGTTATACGGTGTAATTCCGAATGAATGATTCCGGTGTAATTCCGGTTTAATGTTGATTTCATTCTTTTTGAGAGCGTAGGCTTCCGCGGCCGGAGTCAGTAATACATTCATTCTTTTTATCAGTGTAATTACTATTTTACAAATACTTAAACTACAAATATATTTTCAAATATTAAAAATTATAAATATTAATAATTGATTAAAAAATCATTTGATTTTAATCATGATTTAAATCATACCAGCCTTATTCATCGTAAAATGTTATTTTATTACAAAAGCCCGGTGCCATTTTATGCGATGGAACTGTTCAGATTGGGGAATGTAAACATAAGAGTGAACTGTGATAGCTCGATACCTCCAAGATTTTACGTTTTCGTTTTCATGAACCGAGAACAACACGCTAACACAGAGCGCAGTAATTTGTCTTGTTGTTCTTAATACATTCCTGTGAGTATGAGGAATAGCAGTTATTATTTTTATGATTTGACGTACTTGTATGTACAAACGCGTCAAGGGACAAGTACGAGAGTCTTTATTCTTGGCGCAGAAAAAGTTATCAAAAAATTATTTGTGCCATACAATGCCAATTTATGGATTATGTAATGCATCGAAAAGTTTGTTTATAATTATGGTATTTAGAAAACTATTAATGTCTTCAAATATAATTTTTGTGAAGTAAATATGTGTAACCTTTAATATTGATTTATTAATTGAAAATTCTGTTTGTGTCCTAATTTGCAACCTGTAAGTATTGTGTATTCTGTAATCTCTATTGCAAAATATTTACAGACCATTTTTAAAGGGCAACAGAAATCTGAAAGTTCACGTATAATGAAAGAAAGGTACAGTTTTAGAATCAAAAATTGATCACTGCGAATTTGTAAACAATTTCCAAATTTTGGAATTCTGAAGTAGGAAAAGTTCCCTGATTTTCCAGAACCGCGAATTAGCAATTTTGCAATAATTAAAAATTTTATGAACATTTCGGAAATGCGCATTATTCTTGTCAGGGATCGTCCCCAAATTGTCTGTGAAGTGAATATTGCAAAATAAAAATTTTAATAAGAGATGAAAAAATAGTGTTAAATATCTAGTTTAATTGCTGCTGAAATGATAAATATACAATAAGTGTTTTAATTTTGATGTCTTTTATTTATATGTTTCCCTAGAAGTCTGCTATCGATTCTATAATTATACCATTTTGCCATTTTTGCAAATTTTATAAACATATGAACAATTGAAAATCTGCCATTATGATAGTTTTCTTATCTATAAAATCTATAGTAAAAAATAATAAAGTAATTTCAACATTAAAATGTGAAATTAATTATTCTAAAATTAGTGTTATTATATCTCATATCAACGTTATTTCTTCGGAAATACTTGTGTTAACACTGATTAAGTATATGCGTTATTTCTGTCGTGTTTTGTTAGGCCACTCCCTCCCGTTCAGCCGCGTTGCGATTGGCTGCGGTTGGTGATGAGGCTCCCCCTGAGAGGTTTCGTCATGACAAACAAGGACGGCCCAAGCCGTGCGTAAGCTGGAAACGCGATCAATTTTTGATTCCAAAACTGTACAGAATGTTGTATCCCTTGACGTCCCTATCGGGACAGATAGAAGGCGATCATGCGCGGTCCGAGGTCAGATTTTGAAGGGCCCTCCTCCGGCATTTGTCAGGAAGTGATGAAAACAACCTCCGATTACGGCACTCGATATAGGAACTCGATCGTGACAGGTGTCGCATACTCACTGAAGTTCAAACGCATCAAGCAAACGCCTAGCTCCTACCTGCGATCTGTCACCCAGACACTTTTGAACTCGATAGTTACGTGTTGGGGTCACCATCGCAGTTACTGACACGGGTCGTAGTGTGGTGTTCAATTAGCCCCGAAGAAGGCCTGCGTACCTTGCGCGTGATCCTGTTGAGCAGCGCCTCCTGGCTCTGCAGCGAGTTGCCGATATCCAGCGCCATGTTTCGCATGTTGCCCACCATGGCCGCCACCTGCTCCATGTTCTCTTCCATCTCGGTCTCTTGGGCGTCGTTCGTGATCCTGTAACGCAACCACTCGATAGCTAGAAAGATATCCTGCTAATTTAGAATTTTATTGTACTATTTGAATTAAATCATTTCAGATGTTTGTAAATCAGTATGTCCGGGAAAACACGAGATATCAATTTAGGACGAATCATGATCAAAGAATATTTATAGAAATATTAAATAACTAACTTTATTCTTTATGTCGTGACCTCGAAGCATTAAGTAAAGTAATCTACCAAAAGTGTGCATATTCTATTTTCCCTCCAACGTTTCCCAAATTCCCCATGCCTCTGGAGTAAGCACGCATTCACTTAGAGACGTCGCGATCTCAATACGCGTCTATTTGTAAGCGGGTCCTTATTTTTTAATCCTCTGTGTTGGGTTAGTAAGGGGCTCTGACAGGCAGGCAGGTACTCACTTGCCGATGTATCCTGTCTGCGGGCCCATGCAGTTGGGGTCCATGACGCGCTGTGGTTGGTTGGACACCACTTTGGAGTCTTCGTCGCCGCCCTTCCACACGGCCTCGTCCTCCTTGTTGGAGGAGCCCCTGCGGAGTTCAGGGCCTCGCATTGCCACAGCATCCCCGACTTCCAAAATTTTTGTACGTCAGTTGCATAACTCTATTACTAGATAGAAGCAAATCGTCTTATAATGATAGATGCCAGTGACGGCTCGTGTATATTACGAGTAGGCAAATAAACTACTTCAAATGAAAACAGTGAATATAGCAGCAAATTAAATTGTATGCGTCGACTTGCGATAGGATCAGAGAGAAATATCTATGGGATCGATTTGGCTCTTCACATGGACTTCTGCCAGCCCCCGTTGTAAGATTACATCACGTGACAGTCTCTAGCCTTGACTCGCATCACAACGCTTGGGGACGCGGTAAATTAGCAGTTGAAAAATCCACCGATAGATGGCAGTATGATCAAGGGAAGAACACCTTCCTTCGACCCGAAAGGCTTCATTAAAAAATATCCTCTTGAAGCACTATGATACGAAATGGATTAACACTGACTAACACTGGTTAACACCGATTAACACTTGTCAGGACGAAAACCTGGGAGTTTCTCCTGAAACGATTTCGATAGTTTTCACTTCGATCAAAAGCATGCGTAGTTTAAATCTCGATCAAATACAATTCCTCATAGCTATGGACGCAAAAATTATGAACTTTTTTCAAAACACCAAGACTAAAATGTTGTTTGAGAGTGAATAAGATATGGAATAAAAACCACCAGTAGTGCGAGAAAGGTAGAACTTATAACCATGTTCAACTTCAATCAGAGTATTTATTGGTATAACAAAAAATCTTTACAAAACTCAATCCAACGAGCAACTAAAATCCGTTGCATGTTTACGCCACATTGTGGTTTTCTTTGCTAAGTAATGTTTTAAGTGATTACAAAAGTAATCTAAAAATTATGGTTTGTATGGATTAATATGGACACATAGTTCTAACCGGAAGTTACTGAATTACACAAACTGACTAGTTCTCTTTGACTTGTCTGATGCTACAAAATTAACATTGTAGTAATCAACTTGTTTTATCTATTTGAGTTAATATTGAATTATTTTACTTAGTTAATTAAATTGATTAATTAAATTGCATTCTTATTAAAATTTAATAAAATTAAATTTGTTATATGAATTGAATTGTATTTGTTTGAAAAGTTGTATGAATACTAATTCATTTCTTTGAAAAGTAATATAAATATGAATTTTGTTTAAGAGTTGTCTATTAGCACTATTATTCTGGATTGAAAATGCATATACAAATGTTATAGAGGTCTACTTCAAATATGGAGGTGAAATTGGGTAGAATAGAAACAAATCCAACCTTAGAGTTTGGGGGAGTCGCTAGATAAGCAACTTTACTATCCGTTCGTCTAGCTTCCGTTCAACGTCAATTCTTCTCAATATCTAAAAATGTTATGCTTTTATCCAAAGTTTTATTGAGAAATCTATTACACATAAATACTTAATTGAAACAAGTCAGCTAAATGTGTGTAAGTTGAATGACTCGGATTAATTCTCGTAAACTCCGTGATTATATCGGCTACTTGTAGTGGAACCAACGTAAATTATGTGGTTTCAGCTCTTTAGGTTCCCGGACTAAGGTCTAATCTCAATAAGTCCGATTTAACAGGAGGTCATTTGCCAGAAGATCGAAAACGACCGGTCCACTGAGACAAGAGGTCGAAAATTAGAAGATTCAATTACGTAAGTCTGAGAGGTACTCAGGTCTAATAGATGAACAACTTCTCGACGCTTCCTGAAAAAAGTTTGAAACGTGCAAAACACCATTAACACATTAATAGTATTGCATATTTCAGAAAATGCCTCTTTGTGGGAATATTTGGAGTACCTAAATAAGTATCATTGTCACTCACTTGTTGGAAGGGCATTCGCGAGTACTGAGCCCTTCCAAATTAATTAAAGGTATATAGAGCAAATGGTAGAAGATCACCAAAATTAGAAAGATCGTGGAGATATCGACGTATACCTGCGGTCTTTGAGCTACAGATTAAAACTCCAACCTGCATCTACTTCTGAAAGTGAAAAATATTTCAACAGCTTTCAATTTCTGGCATACTCGAACGTACGTATGTATATAAGTAGTAATATAAAATATAGAGAAAGTTACGTAATGCTGTAGCGAAAAAAGTGCTATTTTTTGTCAGAAACATTTGTATTGTAGGTCCCCGATTACGAAAAAGTGGATAATTTTTGTTTCTGTAGGTAGTAAATGACTTTCTCTCACACGTTGTGTAGCCAGGATTCACGTTTTGTGACTCCGAAAAATTGGTTTTCGGCAAAACGTCTGTCCATCCGTCTGACTCAGAATAACGCTAGCGGCTAAATCGAAAGTAGTATTTGTCGACAAAATTGATATTCTCCAATCGATCTGATGTCGCGTCCCTTGATTCTGAAATGAATATTTTAATTTTGAGGGTACTTTACATGAAGCCTCAAAGACATGTTCATTTTGTTTCTCACAAACGGCTCCATATGTTTTCTTTAACATTCTTTAATGGACAGTGCTGAATGAATTCAGTAGTATGAAATCACTCCCATTTTCATACATTCTGGTGATTTTTCAAATTACACTAATGTAAGATTTTGATATCCCTCGCTATATTCGTTAGTACAAGTGCTTAAAATAGTTGTTTTAAGAAGTTTCTTGAAAACTCAGTATCGGTAAGTTTGGAACAGTTTGAAATTTTAACAAAACAAAGTTTTCTGTGAAAATGTTCTCAAAATTGCGCATTTCCATAAAAAACGATGATATGACATTTTCTAAAGATAAGCTCCAAATTTTTCAATGAAAATTTGTACATACTAGTAGAACCAGATGTTATTCTTCTACAATATTCTTAAAATATTTTATCAATTTTATTAATATTAGGGAACCTAATAATTAAACAAGTGTGAAAAAATATATTTTAGACGTCGATAGGTAGCAGTTAGGAAGAGGGTGGGGTAATACAAAAAACATAGCGTAGACTGAAGAGATTAGAAAATCTAACAGTGCGAGAGTCTGTGCCGTTCTCTCTCAGCCCGCGATTTATTCAATGGGTTTTCGTGGACCACCTGACATTAGACATTAAAAGCTACACCTCAGTCATTGGACCTAATACCTTTAGGTCTGACGACGTCTAGTCAATTTAAACATTAAATGGACGCCTTAGATGTCTTTTAGAACGAAAAGCTTCAAAAATCTTGCGTTGGATGGAGCCAAAGTTGCAAATCGCCCAAACTCATCGCCGGCGCGATGCAGGCCAATTTTGTGTCGTATGTATATGACCTTAATGCATCTTTTTTCTAAGTACGTCACTGGTTACTTAATCAGTGAGACCTGTCTATTCACACAGCGATTAGTAGCTATTTACTTCAGTAAATCGAAAGCTGGTTGATTCAATCAAAAATGCCTTACTACTTATGGTTGCTTTCACACGGAGCCACTCGGTGGTGCCAAGGAGAACCGGTAGAGCCCTTCAGACCCGGCCACCGCCGACCGCCACTGGCCGCGAGAAAGAAAGGTCACGTGAGTCCCACAGCTGTGGGCTCAGGCGGCCGAAAGGCAGGTCGCAGGCAAAACGCGGTACAGTGGCGCGTCTCATGTGAAGGCTGCCATTTAAAACTGCGTTCTCCTGGCGGTGGCGCGGTCCCGCGCCTGCGCTGCTGGTTGCGGATGTTCGTCATCAAGCGCTAGAGCAGTGCGACCAATTACTATGTGGACGATACAGGATACTTTGAACCTTGCTCATACTTTTAACGGGACACGATTGCTCGTTAGCAAAGCTAGGGACGTGACTTTCGGTGACTAATTCAAATTTCAATACATATACAATAACTTTCTAATCGCTCTGCGAAACGTAAGTAAAAGTAATCGTAAGAAAACTAAAGTCTTTCAAACTTATACACTTTGTACTTAATGTCACAATGGTTATGACAGCCGCAAGGGTCGAAGCTTGAAGTCTCTTTTGTTAATCGCTGAGTGTCCTGAATTGTCTCTATATTCTTGGGTTTTTATTTCTTGGCATGCGAGGCATTGTCTTCACGATGGAATATCTCTCAGCCTTTCCTGTCTTTCTCATTCGTACCGCTAGATGTCGCATGATCGCGACCGTATCGAGGAGTGTTGGCGATCATGCGACATGTAGCGGCACGACCGAGAAAGACGCGAAATACCATGAGATATCCCACCGTGAAGACAAGGCCTTGCGCGCCAAGAAATAAAAACCCAAGTATAGTAGTTGGTGCGACGCCACCGCTCATGTGAACACCCCCATTTAAACCAATGCTTCGCCAGCAGATGCGCCTCTGCCCGAAAGCGCTGCTGAGTGGCGCCGTGTGAAGGAGGTCTAAGTGAACCACCTGCTTATCGAAATGAAGGGCCGGGGGAAAAGGTAGCGGAGCGGGGTGGGAGCGGCGCTCACTTGTTGCAGGAGAGGTCGCAGAGGCCGCAGCACTTGCCCATGGCCGCCAAGCTCTTCTGCGCCTCGATCATGTCTTCGTTGATGTCGTCCATGCCCTTCTCCATGGCCTCCAGCTTCTCTGCGCAGCGCGGGCGCGCGCGGGAATCCCCTCAGTGCGAGTCCCCCCCACCCCCCGGCCCCTCCGCAACCCCGCTCGGGGAGGGGAGGACTCGCGCACAAACATTTATCAATGTGGAAAACAGTGCTTTGAACCAGGCTTACAGATTATCACTTGACTATAGCATTTATTGTAATGCACTGAGGAAGACTGCGAAGGGGCAGACGAAACGTATGTGACAGTTTTGTGTGTGTCTGTTTTTCACTAGCTAGAATGGAGAAAAGAAGCTTTAAGTACAAATTCTGCCTATTCGAGAGCCTTTTACTACCTTTTATAATAACCTTCACCAACGTGCACATGCGTAAAAGGAAAGTTACTCGCAAAAAAGCAAATTATGTAACATTTGACCTTCGATATTTCGAATTTATATTTAGTAACACTTTATCAGTAATATTTTAAGGAAATTTACACGTGCTTATTTGTTACGAGTAAACGAACGTCTAACAGAAATTTAGCTTAGTGACAATTTTTCGTCACCTCTTCATAATTCTTCACATACTCGTAATTTGGCTGGATTATTTCTCTGTTCCTAAGAAAGTGAGTTGTGGTTCTCACTGTTGTATATTTACTGCCAGGAAAAACTCAAAATGTCACGGACATTTTTTATGTAGAGCACGTAGTTAAGCAATGAAATAAGCGTTTTACTTTTTCTTACACTTCTGTTACTCTATGTATGAACTTTACTGCAAGAAAAGAAGTTAAGATTTAAAAAGAAACCACAGGGACTGCGCAGGTTCCATGTCTGCTAGACTTTTCGGTTAAAATTCGTTGCGCGATATTCGTATGGGGTACCGGTGAGTGCAGGTATGTCTGTCTCCTGTGATGTTTCGCCCCTGAGATGTTGTCGAAAGCTCGGCATTGGTCATGTAAAGTCATTTTAGAACCAGAATTTTTGCTCTGTTCATTACAATAACGCGTAATCTGTTCATACTGAAAATGCGAGAATTTTTCGGAATTGTTCATTAATTTTCATCCTTGGAGAATCAATAAAATTACAAAGAGAATTATTTTCGACATCTACTGATTAAAATAATTTGGTTTCTGGTATAATAACGCTTCCTAAATGACAAATGATTTTTTTTAGTTATGTTCTTTCAAATTTATTACAAATACATACTACGAATGCTTTGCTACTATAAATTTACTTTCGAATACGTAAATGACATTACAAAAGTAAGAATTAACCTCGTACATTTTCTTATCATGCATTTCTTTAGTTCTAATCTGTCACGTATGTTTTCTGTTTAAATTCTTGAAAATTATACGTCTTTCCAGCTCTTCAATTCTAAAAGAAGGAGAAAACTTACTATTCACGAAATATTATGTAATTATTACGAACGTTTTTACTAAGCAAAAATATTTTGAAATAAATTAGGATGTCAGAGGAGTGCAACAATTGATATTTGGACATTTGACGGAAAATCTGTATATTTAGCTTTTTTTACTTTCTCGTATACATACGTATATATGGAATAATAAACGTAGTATAGTGAGAGTTAGTAATACTGCGCGAAAGAAACGGCGGATTTTTTGCAGAAAAAAATCATTGCCTTGATAACGAAATATCATTGCCTTGATAACGAAAAAGTGGATAAACCTAGTTGCTAAATTAAGAAAAAAATCCTCCAACACATGGTGTAGCCAGAATCTCTGTTTTGTGAGTCCTTGATCCCGCAAAATCAATTTACAACGAAACGTCCGTCTGTCCGTCCGTCTGTGAACACCTCTAGCGCCTAAACCATACGTACGATTTTTTGTCTGTTTTAACAGTAATAGTTTGGTTTATTGTCAGAATTCGGAAGTCTCCGATTGTAAGCGTTCCCGCTCCGACGAGTGTGGCAGGGGATCGGGAGCGTAGACCGGAGGCCAAAGTCTTCGCAGCGGGAGCACTTGCACTGGGCCTGCGGAGCGCGGCGACGGCCGTCACCTCGGACTCCTGCGGCAGTAGTGTTCAGTGCAGTGCCATTGTATGGGGTCTCGTTCTGTTTCCGAGTCACTACCTCATGTAAAAGTTAAAAAATGTGTGTACAACTTTCATTTTAGGAACAATTAACAATCAGTGAAGATACGTAAACTGAATTTGCTGCATATAAAATTGTTGGAAATGGCGTAAAAGGGGAGAAAATGAGTAAAATGTGTCCGTTGGCTGCGTGGTTGTTTGGCGACTTTGCGAGTTGTCTTTTGGAGTTTGAGTTTAATTTATATGAGTAAGAAAAATATCCGAAACATCTTTCTCGATTTAAAGGTATTAGAATGGGCAATGTAAGAGTCCACACGGCTCTGTCCCAGAACAGCATTTATCAGTGTCAGCACATCTAATGTTGTTTTTGCCAATTAAAGTTTTTAGTGTTATTGAATTCGATAATGTCTTTTGTTTTTTCAATGTTTTAAATGATGATATGGAGACTTACAATTTATAATTCTCTTAAAATATATGTTTAAATACAGGCGGTTTTAAAAAAGACTACACAGTATGAGTAATGGCTTGATAATAATTTTTACAAGTGTAACTAGTCGTAGCTCTGGGACTGATTCACCTATTACTAGTAATACCTGTGGGGAATCAGTCACCCCGCGGTGTATCATTTATCTTAACTCTATATTATAACGAAACAAAAACTAATTTTAAAAAATGGTAAATCCGCGTTTCTGAATCCTAATTTCAATATAATTTAATATTATCGCAAATAAAATATATCTCTGATATAGAAATACAAGCAATATAATTCTTTCCTTATGCATCCACGTTTAATTAGCTTTAAGATGCAGAAAAGTAAACAAGCTACTTTAGCCTCCTAGAGAATTAATCACTCTCAATTGGGAAACATTATAAACCTTATTAGAACTCGCGATTATGTTTTTAAAAACAAAATAATTTTGTCAATACAAAAGTCAAAGGAATAGTGGACTAGGCATTTTATGTAAATGTTTGGTTCTTTTGGGGTTCATCTCTGGACCTAACAACAGAAGCTACGATTCAAAGTGAGGGGGAGCTGTCGGAGGCTGCACGGAATCACACAAGGCGACGGCGCATTGATCGCACCGAAAGTTGTGTCTTATCGATCATACTTCTCCGGCGGAACCGCGTTAAATCGTCTTCTGGGAATGGCGCGGATCCAAAGAGACATCTTCGGCGGGTTGAGATAGGATATAAAATGAAAACGTCGGCTTCCGCGGCTGGAGGCAATAGACACACGGCTGTCCGGGAGACGCCGCGTCCTAGGGGCAGTTGTCAGCGTTTCGGCTGTCATACTGCAACCTTCCTCAGGGCTAAATCCCTGATACTCGCATCTCCGCACAGCCAAGAATATTTAGATTAATATTCGTTTTCATTACTGAAATTAGAGGAAGAGTTGGCCGAGCGGAATGGGAACAAATCTTTTTTCTCTATATTCCCTATTCATAATATAGGTTTTGCGCAGCGCTATATTACAAACGATACGAGTGGGGATAGGATCGGGAAGGAAGAGTCGCGTTGGATTCCTATGGCGTTGTTTAAGGTACTGTCCCGACCTTCGACCGGAATTGATCGAAGGAAACCACGATTGAACAAAGAGTGAGTGTAGTTTGTTTCTAGTACTCGCAACCAGGCAGTGGTGTCTTCTAAAGAAGCTACATACATATCAAAAATCCCCCGCCGCGCGATACTCTTCATTAAAAATAACCCGGAAGTTTGAATGACGGTCTTCCGGTGACATCCGCTAGCGTCGCCGGTTCGCAGTCTCCTCGAAACAGTGCGACGATGGTCCGGGATGCGATGCGACACCCATGTCAGTGTGTTCAATAATCGATGTTTTTATAGAAACTATGTTTTGAACATCGATTTATTGAATCACTGATGTTTTGTGCTCTATGTTTTTAACTTGTCATTTAATTACTGCCAATTAATTTCTTTTATTATTTTTGGACTTACTTTTGTCAATGTGAATATGATTGACATTGATAAATTAATAAACACGGGTTCTGTCAAACTTAATCCTCTTTACGCAATCATTAATGTTAGAGGTTACTAAACCAGTTTTAAAAACATGGATGCTTTAAAGGCGATGTATAATTTACATCAATGTTTTAAGTTTGAGTCCTGGTATTTTGATGAAATCTTCGGGTTGGGTTAGAAGAGTGATGAAGTTTCAGCCAATGTTTTACCATAAATGAGGATGAAACTTCGTCACTTTTCTGTCGCAAATCGCAGAACCCAATCCATCGTAATTTAAGCTGAGATCATGACCAACTATCAACTATTGCTTTGAAAGTGATACTTGGGGCAGGGCGCACTCACCTTCTTGGTCGTCGAGGTCCACGAGGATGCGGATCCCAGCCTCCTTGCCCTGCGCAGCGCCACCCGCTCAGCGCCCTCGCCCGCGCCCGCGCCCTCGCGCCCGCCCACCGCCCAGGGCGAGCCGAGGGCGAGCGCCGCTCGCGCTGAAACTGGCTTGCGTGACGCGCCGCACTCCTCCACCGCGCGAAGGACGTCCCGGAAGACATGCGGGGAAACCTCTCCGACGGACGCTCGAGCGGGTTCTCTTTTAGCGGGCGATTTTCACGGTCGGGTTTATCAAACCCTTTTCCAGTGGATGTATTGAATAGTAACAAGCGTCATTAGACCGATAAACAGCAAAAAGTTCGTGGACCGAGGCGATAGACAGTGTTTGTAATCAACCGCGTGTTTTATTGTCTTATCAGCCATGTGTCATTTATCATACCATATTCATATAAGAACAAAACATGTAAGCAAGAAATACCACTTCTTGAAATAAATTTACTCGTGTCATCTTTAGTTACAACTCATTTCTTGCCATTGTTCTTAACGGACGGCGGACTGTTAAATCCTCAACAGGCGTCGACCGTTAAGGCTGGCTTTTCCTTCCTGCTTTGTTTTTTGTTTTTTTTGTTTTTGTTTTTGTTTTTGTTTTGGTTCCTCTGTTAAGTCGATATTATAAGAAAGAAATTATGATTATTATGAAAATTTACAAAACTTTTGTTGGTCCCGAGCGTGTCTTGTAGAGAGGTTTCGCAGTATATGTTTTCTGTGTAAAAATGGTATAGCATGTGTGAATTTTTCTGGGCGGAAAACGTCCAATTTGACTCGCGAATAGCCTGTGGCAATGCGACTCTACCCACTCTTTTGAATGCTCTTGGCTTTGTTTCATGGTAAAGTTTAGTTCAGGAATTTAGTTCTTCGTGTAATGAAGCGAACTGCACACTATTCCCACAGAATCCCCACGGATACTTATTCTCAATTGACCACAATATTTGCTTTACATGTGGTTCTAAACGAGAAAATCGAAAATCTGATATTTTTGTTATTGTACCATATTACGAACATTATGATTGTAGCAATTAAACTTTTGCAGTTCAAAAACGCATAAATGTGTAACGATTATAAAACGTTCAAAAATCAATAACCTAGAAAATGTTAAATTTTTGAGTAGATGAAACAAACCGTGATCAACCCATACCCATACCGAAAATTTCTTTATAAATTACTTTCAAACGATTACTACTGTTTGATTCAAGAACTTTTAGAAAATTAAAATGTAATGAGCGCATGGAGTTTGTTTCAAACATTATGTTGTGTCTTATTAATAAATAGAAAAAAAACTACCATTTAATTTTGAAGTTAATTCGGCGCTCTACTTCATACACTAAGCTATTCATTATTCAACACACACATTTGAATCTCATTGGTGGGATTATCGACATAAAAGAATTAAAGTGTCTTTGGTTAGAAAACAAATTAGGAGCAACGAATCAAAACGGGTCGATCCGCCGAGATCGCTAAGGCAGTAGTATGGTGGCGATCTTGGATCGAAGGATCGCGAGTTCGAATCCCACCTCGGGCATGGATGTATTTGTAATCGTCCCTTCACCCATCATCATCATCATCATCATCCTATCACTTCATTAAGAAGGATTAATACTTCCCTGCGCGAGCGGGAAGTCCTTGCCCATATTGAGGTGTGCAATTGGCTAATAAAAAAATTAAAACGCATATAGTAGACTGGTAGAAAAAATTGAGTTTGATATAAAATCGTGTAGTTTTTAATACGTTCTACACGCTCCTGATTTCAGCAACACGCATTTAATTTAATGTGTTAAAATGCATTTGAAGAAATCTGAATGTAGGAGCGTGTAGATCATATTAAGAACATCATATCAAGAATTTCATAATAAACTCATTTTTTTCCAATGGTTGCGTTGATTAGTTGCTCCTCAAATGTTGATAGAAGTTTTATTATGCTATCGCGTTTAAATCACTAGCTCAAGAGTACTCAAACACTTTTGAAATGAAACGATTCAAATTATTTTAATTCATCACCTTTACCATTTGATCATTCAAGTTTTAGCAGCAAACCAATGTAGAGGAGATTAGCATTCAATGAATAACTGATCTATAAGCATTTAATACAAATAACATTCACTCACATTCATTGAAAACATATCATCCTCATCTGAAAATTGCAACAATGAACAGTGACACACAGCAATTACACAGAGCATTGTGACCCAATATATTGCATAACTACATTAACACAACTTTCCTGGTGTCATTCTGTGATGGACCAATCATATCTACATTTTTTAACCACTCGAGGAAATCCAAGCAGTTGTGCAGCTATTTTAGGGCCAGCGTTTTAAATTCAGGGAAATCCAACACTACACACAACATGCACATCGAAACTAGACGAATTCTTGCTACAAAGGTCTTTAGCGTCACACAAACACAATGTAACACAATGTTAGGTAAGTGCATTGAGTAACACATTTCAAACTGGAGAGGGAACATCGAAGACATATTCTACATTACTTCTGATGTTTCATCTAAAATGGCAGATAGTACTGAAATAAAATTAGTACGTTACTCGAAAGGTCGAGATTGAACATTGTTTAACTACCTCACTTTTGAGGAAGGATGTGATTTCTAGTACTGCCATTTTAGGTGATGCAACAAACTGGGGCCCGCGCTTTCTTTTATTCTTATGTCTACTTTTCGAATTTCGAAGAGGTTTTTTTTATATAATACGAATATAAACGTCATGAGATTGGGATCTGAATTCAAGCGTAGATGATTAAAGAAGACTGTCAAACGAGTGCATAAAATAACTGAAATATGTTATTATTGCACTGAGTAATTAACGAAGTTAGCGAAAGTGTATTTCCTGAACAAAATACTAAGGCCTTTAGCACCTTTTGAGTGGTTTTACCGTAAGAATCTGTATTTTCCCATCACGTGTAACAGATTTTCTCCCAGGATACAAAACATTATTCAATGTATAGTATGTTTTGCAATTTACGTTTAATTATCTAAATGGAATCCTGAAAGTTCGTAAATTGATAAATGGCCATTAATGAAAATGAACATAATGGCTTCTTTAGTTCTTTTAATGAAGTGAAATTCTTCAATTACCCCGTAAAACTGCAACCCGTATCCATGAAATATCATTGATGCAGAACTTGTTTTGACTTGATTGATGTTTTACAAATCTCTGGAGAAAACCTCTGGCCTCCAGTAAGATCCCCAGCTCCGCCCGCGTAGGATTAAGAAGAAAACGGCCCCTCGAGTAGCTACCGCACACCAAGACAGTCACAACACCAACAGCGTCCAACAACAAACACACAACACAGAGAAAGCACAACCGCGCCGCGTCTGACGGGGGGGGGGCAGGAGGGGGAGGTCGCCGTGGAGCTGCTGTCGCTGCCGGCACAAAGCTTCACATCTACTACACACAGCGCAGCTCCCCGCGCCTTGCGGAGGCCGCTTGGACCGCCTCTGCGGCAGGGAGGGGCGGCGCCCGCCTCGGACGACGCGACCGGATCCCTACGCTGACCGGGAGAGAGGAGGCACAGCCGGGGAACAAGTGAACCGGCCGCAACCAAAACTGGCCGTGCGAACTCTAGTGTTGTTTGCGAGTGGTCTTGGGTGTCCGGATGTCGCCAGCCCTGAAGAAGGCCGCGGCAAGAGGGTTGAAACGTGGGCGTCCCCCCTGTGGCCCGTTGCCGGCGGGCCCACGTACAAGAGGGCGTTATAATCCGTTGGGTACATGGATTTCGTATGTAGTAATCATAGAGAGATGATTCATTAAAAGATATTTCTATTATTTAAAGTGTAAATTACTATTTGTGTTTGCTATACACTTTTATAAAGAGAGCCCGGAGAAAAGTTTTGTGGGCGGGGCACTTATTTCGTTACGCTACTGACGTCTCCGCCTTCGCCGCGGGGACACCCGGACAGTCAGGGTCACAGGTTACCATAGCAATGTTTAAAAAAATTAAATCAAATTCCAAATTTTTCGCTTTTTTGTTTCTAATTTGATACGCAAAAATAAAAGTTGTCGCTCTTCATTTGACCCTGCTATAAACATTCGGCTAACTTGGACATGAAGTTAGCACAGCATTTGCGAAAAATTGCATTTGTACTATTATTTAATGAGCATCAAAATTTCTGTTTTGAGAACTATTGACCAACAAAAAATCGACAAATTCTCATACATTTATTATTTAAATTATCAGTGTAATTTCTTGCTTTTCTTGTGATTGCGGTGCAAACTTTACGTCAAGTTAGCCGAACAGGGTAAAATGAAGAGCGATAATTTTTTGCGCAATTAATTAGCAACAAAATTGCTACACATTTTTAGTTTCAGATCAATACTTTTTAAAACGTTGCTCTGCTAACTTTACGGGCCCCAAGAGCACTCCAAGACTCTGACCGCAGAGGCCTACGACTTCCCTCAAGTTTGACAGGAAACGCGGCATTGGTCTCATGACGAGTAACAAAATCGCCATGTAGCCTCATTCCGTACGAAAGGCGCATCTCCCTTTCTGGATGAGCACTTCTGAATGATTTCGGATTTAATCCCTCAATGGGTTGATATCCCGGTCGAACAGCGCTTGTTTGTAGTTGGAGATGTTTCCCAGTTGCTATCGAAATGCTGGATCAGTTACACACACTAGAGTTCGTTTTTAAACTTGACACAACACATGTGCCGAAGACGAATATGCTAGTCAATGGTCTGGCCAATCTTCATTACTTTGAATGTATTAACATAGACCACGCGTTGAAAACATTTAGTTAATTCCTTTTAGTTGACTTAGTGTAAGACATTATATTAGCAATATTAGAAATTTATTATGCTTTTAAAATATCAATGCATTAAAATTTGCATTAAAATTCATTCAGTAAAACAGTATGATAATGATATTAAACAGTTGTGTTATAAAAGAAAATGCCAACGTTTCATGGAAGGCATTCTTTACTAGTGTTTAAATCGTCCTTTTATTTAGTGGTGCAACACGTATTTTTCTATTGGACAGGGACTTTTGGATCAATGTCTAACAGATTATATCCAATTTTAATTGATTCTGAACTTAAAATGCATTTTTATGTTCAAATGAGATAATAAATGTCTTTCGGTTCTGGAGAAAATTAGTAAAAATTATATTTGTGAATATGTGTAAATAGCGTGTGGGAGATCTGAAGCCCCATGAGCCTCCCTCCCTTCCCTTAGGTGCACCACTGAACTTTTTAAACAAATGAGATGAATTTCAACTTAAAATTAAATAACATTAATTATTTATGAACGTTTCAATTCCTAACTATTCATTAGGTGCTGCTAATTGACTATTTATTTGTGGTCTTTTTATAAATTATTTATGAGTTCAAAAGTCAATTAATCTATTTTCATTATGAAAACTGCTTTAACCCAGATACGCCGACGAATTTCTAGCCGCCAGTAATGCTCCATGCCGTGCGTAGTTTTAAAAGGACGGTACGCACGTGATTAATTTTTCTGCACAGCAAGGCTTTACCAAGTATTTTATAGGGTTTTCGGTAGTGTTTAGTTGTGTATTTTTGTTTTCTTTGGAAGTATTGGCGTGCAATTTCTATTTGCGTATTCACTTTTTTGCTTGCCTTCAAGATCTATTGTTAAATTTTATTTCTTTAGACTGGCCTTCATCTGAATCTTTTTTCTGAATTTTGACAAGTTATTTTTCTTCAGGATCTATTGTTAAATTTTATTGCTTTACAATAGTCTTTATCTGTATTTTTTTCTGAATGTTGACAAATTATTGTTTCTTCAAGATCTATTATTAAATTTTATTTCTAGACACTAGCCTTCATCTGTAATTTTTTTCTGAATTTTGACAAGTTATTTATTTTTTTTTTTTCATTCTGCTAAAATCAATATATGGTACCCATTTGATAGTTATACAATCGAGAAAAGGGAAGAGCGTTTGTGCGAAATAGTAATCAAAGAAGAGAGGACTTCCATGTAATTTGTTATTTCCTCTTCATTCCAGAATCGAATACAGAGCATATTCATAGAAAGCAAGGCAAAATCTGAGTTTTAGTCAGTGGTTTTTAGACGTCTATTGCAGGCATCACTGTCTTAACCAATCAGTAACAAATACGCAGAAAACGAGCTAATTCATTCACTCGCAAGAAAGAAAAATCATATACGATAAAATTGGATATGTTTTATTCTTCAACCATAGATTCATGTACTGTCATTAAAAAACTTAGCAGCAGACACGTTATTTAAGATATTCGATATAAATATACAAATAAGTACAAAATGTGTGTTTTTTAATATTTCATGATATTATTTCATATTATTAAAATGTTATTCACCTGGTAATCCAATTGTAAACCTTGTAGATACATTAGTTGCTAACATCATGTGTATATGCCGACTTTACTTTTAAAGGATAAGCATTTACCACACCTAGCTTACCATAAAGGATTGTATATGTTCTGACTTAGGGAGATATTACTAACATACACAATCTGAATATTCAACTATTTTTTTAAACTCTCGACATACAATTTTTGTTCCCTGTTATTTTAGAACAGTCGGCGTACCTCGGTTAAGCAGTTGATTTGAGTTTTATTCAGTAAACTCGCTTTGCTTTAAACTAGTGTTTACATTGGTGACATAAACACAACGCGATGTTCTTTTTTGGACTGTTATATTATTTCATCTGTTTATGTAATTCTGGAAAGTCGCGTGACAAACGTCTTGTGACCAAATTTATCAAGTGGTCGCGCACCCTTACTCTTTCGTTTTGAAACGATGAGCTATCAGGATGGATTATTACTGCTCTCAGAGACAAAATGTAGTCTCGTATGTCCGACGTAGACATCAATTATCACTTGATTAAACAGGAATAAACTGTAGGATAATGTATTTTTCCACCTTATGACAGATAATATCTTGCAACTACATATGTCAGTTTCCCGCTTACAATATATATTCTTGTGAACAAGGTTGAATGATGACATTTTGTAACTTCTAGTAAATTAACAGAGCTTGCGCTTTCACATGTTTTTGTCCCGAGGAAACGTTACACGCGAAAAGTGCGTTGATGTTATGTGCAGGATAGACGTACGCGGCGCCTAGAGTGCAAACTCGCGCAGATAAATGTGTAGTGTTTGTCCTTCTTTGTTTTAAATTTTCTAATCACTATTACTTTAAAGGGAACTTAATGTTTTCGTATTTATTCATTAGGACACATAGTTAATAATAATATTATTATTATTTGCTTTTGTTGTCGTTTTAAATATGAATGCTATCAGCTGAATTATATTGTATAGTTCTTTTAAGATATTATTATTGTTCATAATTATTTATGTTGAAATTAGTTTCGAATGATTGTGTCTTTGAAAGATGGATCTTCTTTAAAAAACATGTATTTTTAATTGATATTTTAATTAAACTCTACTGAAGTCAGATATTTGAAATTAATCATGTAACCAACTTTTCTACCTCTCTGCAAAAATATCTTTGAACTATTAAAAGAGCCGTTACTAAAAGCGCATTTTTGAAAGATCAATCTTCCAGTTTGTATTGTTTGGGTGGGTATCTTCAATGCGTTGGGTCGGAGCAGTCCGTTGGGTGGCGGGGCGGGGGCGGCGGCGCGGTCTCCTCCTGCGACAGAGGGCGGGCAAAGCGGCCGTCCGCAGCGGCGCGAGGGGCGCGGGGAGCGTCTTACCTGCCTCAAGGAGGCGGAGGCGGAGGTGGAGGCGGCGGTGGGGGCGGCGGGGGCGGCGGGGGCGGCGCGCGGCGCGGGGCGGGAGCCTGCTGCGCCCACAGGAATGCGTCACGCGCGTTCGCCCCGCGCTCGCTTCGGCCCTCCCGTCCCTCGGCCCTTCGGCCCTGCATGGGCGACCCACACGGTTCGGTTCTGCCCGGTCCCGTCCGGTCCCGTCCGGTCCGGTCCGGTCCGGTCCGGTCCGGTCCGGTCCGGTCCGATCCGGTCAGGTCAGGTCCGGTCCGATCTGGTCCGATCCGGTTCGATCCGGTCCGGTCCATTCCTTTCCGATCCGGTCCAAACCGGTCCGATCCGGTCCGATCCGGTCCGGTCCGGAGAGGAGGAGGGCGTCTCAAGTAGCGGGCTTCGGTGGCCGGAGTCACGTCATTGCTCTCGGCTTCCCGAGCGACATCACGCCTAGGGCTTATATGGCATTTGATGCGTTCCATTTGAAATTATGGTATCAATTGTTTTGGTCGAAATTTAGATTATAGGCATTTAGGAAGAAGAGGGAGAAGCTCAGTCTACGTATATTTCAAGAGGGACAAACAAATGACATCTACGTGATGGCGTTTGCTTTATATGTAAAAGCACCACATTGCATTTCCTGCGAACCGTGGAAGAGTTACCATTATTTACTCCGGAACATCACACTTTCTCCGTCCATCCGTGGCCATCCACCCTCGATGCAGCATTGCAGGGGAGCCGAGGGCAATTGACGTGGAATTTTAGTTCCAGAAAGGGCCGTTGCGGCCCGGGGCAGAAGGTGAACGATCTTAGAAATGAGGAACACTATTTCAATTTGTATTAGTAATAAAAGAGAATAGAACATTACTTTCAACTCCAGCTTCGATCGTTCTTTGTGAGAAGCAATACAAAATTGAGTTGTTTCTTCAGAAGAGAATTTTAAAAGAAGAAAGTTTCACTTTATAACGTAAGGAGAAACATTTGCTTCTCAGGGCATGGCGAGACGCCGGTGAAATGGTCCATTTGATGCAAGAAAGAAACTATATGGAATTTAATCCAATTAACACCACTACTTCAATGAGCAAAAAAACTATTGCAAAAATTCGTATCAAAAGATTTCAAAAATCCACATTTTTTTTTTAAATATCACATTTTTTTACCTTTTTCAATTATTAAGATGGCGATATTTTGTTCTAGAAAACCGAATTTTACTAGAAATTTTATCTATTCACACAAATTTAACTATTAACATTCTCTAAAAGAGACAATATTTGGAAAATTACAGTGCGGAAAGAAACAATCGTTTTAATTTACCTTCACATTGTTTTCAGGTAAATATGGAGTTATTGGCTGTAGACTATTTCGTGAGCCATTCCTCTCGTTGAGTCATACAAAAAAAAACGTTTAGTCGTTGCTCCAGCGCTAGTTATTTTGTAAGTTTAGAAGAGGAACACGTTCTAAAATGCCGAAAATAATTATAATAATTCAGTGAATATTTGTTACTAATTTCCAATGCGCCCAGAAATTGAAACAAAACTATGCAGATTCTAACCGTCTGTGAGTACTCTACGACTTTGTTAGATACCCAGAAACTCGGGACCAATTAAAATACAATAAAGCAGTTTCGATTATGACTGAAAAATGAAATATTTGACTATATTACTGAATTATCATACTGTGTATACCGACTGAATACTCATACTCATTGCGTCACTGCTAACGGCCCTATTAATCTAAAAACATGATAAATTTATCATTGCAGAATAGTTTCGAAATTGATGTGAGAATAATAGAAAAAAATGTAAACTTCAACTTAATAAAACCACAAAATTCAAAGAAATAGTAGAGTCATTTTAAAACCCCTAGTTTGAATCGTGACAGATTTGCAAGAAAAATATTCAAATCTGGGCGAATTGACTTCCACACTTTCCTTCAATATTGTTCTGTATTTTCGTATGACCAACAAAGAGGAATCGGGATCGAACTCTTCGGAGGAACTGGCTCCCCGTTCACCTTAACGTCGTCTCAACTATATTTGTTTACCGTTGGTCCCTGAGCTTCAATTTCCTTCTTGGCCACCATCCCTTCTTTACTCTCTTTTTCTTTCTCGCTTTACTGACCCTCACTCTCACTCTCACTCTCACTCCCATTTTCACACACACACACACTCTCTCTTAGAACTATCTGAAAATATGAGAACATTTAAAATTTACTGGATTATAAAGGACAAATAAGGGAATTCAGTTTAAGTGTGACACTACAAACGTGGCACAACAATTTTAGAATTAACCTAATTAACTACTTCATTAATGTAGAAATAAGGTATATTTGAAATAATTTCTAATTGAATGTTCCACATGCCTAAAATTTTATAAATCAAGCAAAGTAACTGCCAAAAAAGTGGCACTATTACGATGCAAAAGTTAATAGAAATGTTTTAAGGGGTCATACGCTAGATCTGATAAAAAATATGATGCAAAGCGCGCTGGAGTTTTATCAACTCTACTAAAGGCAGCGAATGAAGTGGCGTGATTGTAGGGGGTTTTGAGCTACGAATGTGCAGATTCTCTGAGTCGAATAGCTGTAAAGCCAGGGGAGAGATTAGTAACAGGATTCCTAGCGACGATTCCTAAACGGCGCACTCTGATGTCTATATACGAGACAAAAAGCCATGGAAAACAAACAGACGATGGCCGTGTGCTTTGATAACCTTTAGTCTCTCGGCAAACTTCGCATTATGCCTGTGTTATGAGTTATTACGAAAATACTTAAGTTCAATTTTGTAAGGCTTTGGCTATTTAGTTTTAGTTTTCAGTATTTTATTTTATTTCTTCATATGTATGTATGCTAGTAGTTTACTTGAAAAATTAATTTATCTTATTGTCTTTCAGGGGTATATAAATTAAAAAGTTTAATTGATTGATTGGTTTATTGATGAAGTTTGGCACGTCAACTGCTATGACCATAAGTGTATGGATAGGTTCCGATAGTGTGATGAATGTTCATCTCGAGAGACGGCGTGTTCATCCTAGGAGAACGCTACTGGGAGTTTAGAAGTAATGTTGGTTCAAACAAAGATTTTGTAATGTTTCGTAAAATTTGATAACTAAACACATATTTTACATTACAACATTATTAGAAAACATTAAAGTAATTCCATTGAAAACGGAAACATGTGAAGTTCTTACAAATGTTCCTATAATGCATAAACTTCAACATTTTTCTCCATCCATAGTAATGTGGGAGAGAGATGAACATTTGAATCGAGAGACTAAAGATTTTCTAACGAGGCCGACCTCTTAACATGGCACTACGCGGTCTGCAGGTATATAGAGATGCGAGCGGCGCCACATCACACGGAATCGCAGAGGACGTGGGCGTGCGTTGGGGGGAGCTAGGGCTGGGGCTGGAGATTGCGCTTGGGCTTGGGCTTGGGCTTGGGCTTGGGCTTGGGCTGGGGTTGGGGCTGGGGCTGGGGCTGGGGCTGGGTGGGTCTGGGGCTGGGGCTGGGGCTTGAGCTTGAGCTTGGGCTTGGGCTTGGGCTTGGGCTGGAGCTTGGGCATGGGTTTGGGATTGAGCTAAGTATTGGGCAGGGCCTTGGGCTGGGGCTTGAAATGGGGCTTGGGCTTGGGCTTGGGCGGGGGCTTAAGCTAGGGCTTAGGGTGGGGCTGGGGCTGGCGCCGCCGAGACGTCGCTGCGCCTCGAACGCTGGCTGTAACGCACCTCCTCGCATAGTGTGAGCATGCGCCGGGTGCTGTTCAGGGACTGCAACACACAACACCACATCACGTTATAAGGTGATTTTGTACAAAGATAATTCTCGTAGACACTTGTACATGAAATAGAAAATAGCAATAACTAATAGCAATACACAGGTGAGTCAATTCAGGTGGAAAAATCATTACCGCCTTGTCAATTAGATTATTAAATGTCTCTAATGTCATTTTACTAAGAATGGTTTCGTTTCTGCACGTCAGTTTCTTCACGATTTTTGGGCTTATGGTTAGTCAGGCTTTGTGGAGTTTTGAGTTTTAAATACTGAGGAAGAAAAATCTTCTGTTTTATAAAACGAAGAAAGAGCAAAGTTTTTGACAGAATTATGGTTCAACTTAGGACAGTCGTCATTCCGCCTGACTATTGA
This sequence comes from Gryllus longicercus, assembly GCA_038098605.1. Lineage (NCBI taxonomy): Eukaryota > Metazoa > Arthropoda > Insecta > Orthoptera > Gryllidae > Gryllus > Gryllus longicercus. The sequence continues at coordinate 3,514,301 of JAZDUA010000079.1, forward strand.
CCGTCAGAAGTTAAGCCCGCCAGGCTACTGTCAGATTTGCAGTGCACTCGCTGTTCACATATGACGTGAATGATCTCCCAAATCTATGCTAGCGCGTCGAGTCTTGAAAGTGCGCATTATATTGTGGTTATAATGTGGCCTTCACGACTACAGGCTGCGTCGAAATCGAAAAAACTCTTTCTATGCAAATCTACGCTTTTGGGTTCAAATCGGTAACAGAATTATTTTTTGTTAATACAAGAACACGCTGGTGTGTTTTTCCCCTTGCTATGACACCTTGTATTCGTAATAACATAGAGCAAATTCTCCTTATTATCCGCGAAGTTTGCATCCTTTAACTTTGTCACCTTGATCATGTGAATCCAGTTATCATGAACTCAGATATTAATTTTAAAGTATTCGAAATAGAAAATGTTAAAATTATATTATTGTCATTTATAAATGATATTATGATTTGAAAATAATATATAGTAATTAATCGATTTACGTTTTGGTAGGATTAAAATATAGAATACTTAAAATACGAAAACAATAGAGGCGCAATTAAAAAGCAAGCTTCCCTCTAAGCGGAGGCAAGACTGAGGGGACTTTCGAATATGTGTGATGTCTGTCCTAAAACTTGAGCCCGGACGCTTTTTGACTGAACGTAATGAATACGCCTTCAATATTAATCGGAAGTTCTGCCGAGATTATAGGGGCAACGTTATGTTAGTGCAGAGATGGTATGGTGTTTGCGTTGCGGTTAATTGAAGTGAAAATACTGTATGAAGGGGCGAAAATCTTTCAAAGCCTTCTAAGCTCTCAATGTCCAGGCCTTCACGACTACAATTTTTCCCCACTTAAGATCTCAAAGGAGTCAGATTTCAAGACGCGGCGGAGTGGTAGACGTCTATGAGTATGGCTGCAGAATTCACGTAAGAAAAATAATATCACCCTCAAATAAACGTGTCTGGAGTCTGTTGCGGACTATGCTAAGAAATGAAGGAATATTATAGAGGGTAAATTTTTTCAAAAGTTGTTTGTTTTTTCAATTACATGGAAACATATTAATAAAAGACGTTTTGGCATGTAACATAAAAATTTAATTGCGAGGTCAGCTTAAGTAATTGACAAGGAGGCGACAAGAGACATAAATCTGTTTTATGCTTTTAAAACTCTGTGCCCCGTTTCATTCTTGGTATTTAATTGAAAAAGACACACACTTTGAAAACACGCGCTCGTCTTGTTTATACGATTGTTAGGGTACAATTTGAAGGCGATTTCGTAATCAAGAAATGTTTCAAGAGAAAGAAAAATAATGAAACTTGTGGTGCTAAAACAGCACTTACTTTTTTGCCAGTAATTTCACACAAAATTATGCAAAAAGTACTTACGGAACAGATTTTGGTTAGGAAGAAATTTCTACCTTCAATATTTTAGTTGTAAAAGACTCCGAATAAAATTTTGAACTTTTGTAATTTTAGAAAAATCAGTGTTTTCAACAAACAAGAGACATGCACCATTCTCTTAAAAGTCCTTCACACTGCCCAACATCAAAATTTAATAGACAGTGATAGAGCAATTTTCGACCCGACATCAGCTTCATCGATAGGGGAATATCGATTTTGGAGAGAATTGGCTTTAGCCGCTAGCATTGTTCACAGACAAGTCGTTATGCCGTCACTCTATTTATCAGTATCAAGTACCCAGAAAACATATATTCTTGTTACACCACATGATAGAGGATTTTTCTCCTCAATTTAGCATCTGGATTTATCTCCTTTTTTGTTTCCAGGGCCCTGTAATGAGAGTTTTTCGGCCGAAAATTCGCTGCTTTTTCACACAGCTTTTCATAACTTTCTCTGTACTCCGTAGCGACAAAGTAATAGGGTTATGGCCTACAGTAAAATTATAATACTAATAAATTGGACCGACGAATTAACTAAAATGTTGTGAAAATTAAAGAATTTTTTTCATTTAGAAGAGATCGTTTATTCAGGAGAGAATATTTAGATGTTGATTGTAACATTCAAATATTAATTTCATTATTTTCATAATTTTTACATTGGAATGCCGTATCAACATTAATTTTCGAAAGGTAAATTTTGTGCGCCAAGTTCGTTTTACATTCCTTTGAAAGTGTCGAGTGGGGTTGTATGAAATCATAGAAAACATTAATTCTGGCTACATCATGAGTTAGAAGATTTTTTCTAAATTTAGCAACTAGATTTATCTTCTTTTTCGTTTCTAGGACTTGGTGTCAGAGCAAGCTATTTTTTATTTTCATAATTATATTTTTTATATTTTATTCAAAGACGCATATCTCTGAGGTTTCTGCACGCCCATAGCGGCTCACTTCTCAGAATTGTATTTCCAAGCAAGCTTTTAGATACACCACTGTGGCAACGCCTCGCTTCTTGGGAATCGGCTGACGCAACGATGCAACCAACTCTCGCCTCGCAGCTGCTGCTTTGTATTACTGGAAATTTCCGAACGCGTCATATGACGCAACACAGTCCGTTGCTTGCGCCGCGCTGCGTTGCAACGGAAATTTCAGTTCTGCGCTGTTGGTCGACATGGGCGGAGGTGCTCTGCGCCGCGCTCGCGTCGCAACGACCAGTCAGTATTTGCTCTGCCGCTAAGATGGGCAGACGTGTTTCACGCCGCTCTCCACCCAAGTCGGGCGGACATGTCGCGCACTTGTAACTCTTCTTTCGTGTAATCTCCAAGTTGAATGGACGTGTTACGCGTTGCTCCGCGACGTGCATGCGGCACCCATGTTATGGACGCCTCTCAACAATGGTGCCTAGCTGCTTATACGTGTGCTGCCGGCTTACGCCACACATGTTCAGTGCCCGTGCTGGTAGCACTAGTGCAACTTACTAGCGCTCACGCCATGTGGGCAAACAGTGCATTGTAACCAAGTTCATATGTGTTATTTCCATGCTACGTGTATTCAGCTACTACTTACAAGCTAATGCACAATGCCACGTGCGCTAATTACTTTCATATGTGTTATTTCCATGCTACGTGTATTCAGCTACTACTTACAAGCTAATGCACAATGCCACGTGCGCTAATTACTTTCATATGTGTTATTTCCATGCTACGTGTATTCAGCTACTACTTACAAGCTAATGCACAATGCCACGTGCGCTAATTACTTTCATATGTGTTATTTCCATGCTACGTGTATTCAGCTACTACTTACAAGCTAATGCACAATGCCACGTGCGCTAATTGCTTTCATATGTGTTATTTCCATGCTACGTGTAATTAGTTACTACTTACAAGCTAATGCACAACGCCACGTGTACAAATTGGTCTCAATATGCATTAATTTCATGTCAAATATGTAACTTGGTTCATAGGTTAAGTTGTATCTTTGTCATAGGTTAAGTTGTATCTTTAATTTATAATATACGTTTATGTTTTGTATTCTATTGTCTCATGGTAACAAGCACCCTATCATCTCCCCATCCTTGCAGTCCCAGACCTGCAAGGGTGCTTATAACCTGTTTTCTCTTCACAGGAGTCTGGGTGGTCCTTCGAAGTCAATTAATCTAATTAATCTAATTAATGGGCTATGGTTGGAATGTTTGGGAGGAGTCGAAGTTTCATTATTTCACAAACCAGTCCACTTTGCTCGACTCACCCCATCCACTTGGCAAGATGAATTTTTGCGCCTAAAATTCTAAGCTTTTTCTCGTAGCGTTACATAACTTTCTCTTCTTAAGAAATACCTTCTTACGTTCGAGAATGTAAAAATCAGCGACCGTATATATTTTGAAGAATTCCGTTAAAAGTGTTGTTATCGACCAACATCCATCATGTGAAATTAATGGATTACTCAACCTCTGGGTAGGTGAGATGCAACTGGAAGCAGATAATTTGATTTTTCATGGCCAACATGTTTAGGAACTGCTTTCCTCGTCATATTCGATTGTTTATCTCCTCGCATGTCTATTTGACGCTGTTGGCACTGGCGAGATAGATGCAGCAGATGCGGTCGTAATTGATTTCGCCGAAGTATTGGGTATACTCTCACAAGAGTGCTCGCAGAAAAACTATCGAGTTCAGAAATCGATACTTAAGTGATGGCAGAGGTTAATGAGTTTCCTGGGGGCAGGAGAAGAGAGTTTTGAGTTAGAAATCAGTTTTCGAATAACATTAATGCTCCTTCAGGTGTTCATAAGGAAGTTTCCTAGAATCTCTCCTTGCTACAGTTTTCGATAATAGTATTCAAGAAAATATATCTTTTAATTGTGACTATTTACAGACGATTGCGTTACTTGAAGTTATGAAATTCAATAATGTCAATATATTTCTAAAAAATTAGAACAGGCTCTAAAGTTCTACTAAAGCTTTTTTTACTTTCACTGATTGGTTTATAAAGGGTTCTAAATCTTATTTTTAGAAAGCGGAGTGAAATTAAATATATAAGAGTGCAAATTATTAGTCTACATTAAATATTTGTTTTTATTATGTGAAAAAATGTATACCAAAAACAATAAGTTTATCTTCATAAATGAATATATTGAGTTGGCACGAAAGTCGGTTACTCAGAGCTCAGCTTGAGTGTTGCGGCGAGCAGATTGTATTTCATTGCACTGTTAAGAAGTCGTAAAATATTGCTGGCAAATGAAAACATATCTCCAACTTCCGAAGCGCACGGCTTTCTAGTCATGTAGCTGAACACTTGTTTAGCATTGCCTGCGACGATGGCCCAGAGCTCACCCACCTCGTCCGCCACCTCGCGGCATTTGAACTGCAGCTCCTCCAGCTCCGTCTTGGGCGCGCCCGTGTCGGCGCCCTCGGTGGCGGCTTGCGACTTGCTCGGCATGGCGGCGGCGGCGGCGGCGGCGGCGGGGTCTGCAACGTAATGGCCAATGGTAATACCTATTATAATGACAATAGTAAGAATAACAATAATGACAACCAGGTAAACCCCTTCAATATCGCACAAAAGAACTGTAGGAAAGTTGCAACTGAAAAGTATTATATATGTAGACTGTGGAAAATTGAAAAACCCCAAAATACGTTTCGTGTCGTACGTATTTTCCAAAACTAAAAAATGAAGAAGGTTTGCAAATTCCACAATATACAATATATTCTGAATAGTGAATAGGAAGGAATAGTGATTAATTCTACGTACAATATAAAGTAAATCTCGTATTCGTGGCAGCGGCTTTGGATTTCGAAGGAACGCTTTTGCCGTTGAGGATTCGCAGAGTCACCCAATGAAAACTGAAGAGAAGAAACTGTTCGTGACAGAGAAAATCTAAGCACATATTTGTAATCATGGCGTGACGTTTAGTAAATCTCATTTATTTTATTTTCTGATGATTTTGCATTGTTGACTAGCCAAGACCTTATTTTGGGGGATAATTCGCACATTCGCAATATCCATCTTCTCACAAAAATGATACTTGCTTGAGAAATAGTATGTACATATCATATTTGGTATGAGGGCGTGTGACATAGTGGTTTCATTTCCGATGTTTTTTCTTTGTGGACCTGTGTTATTAGATATATTTTAATCGTAAATTAAATAACGTTTCATATAATATTTTTGAGATAAATTAATTCATAGTCTTAAAAAAAACATAACTCATCTCCCCCAACCAGATTAATTGCTGCTGAACGTAGCTTTCTTTTAATGAAACAACAAAAATCAATATCATTCAAATTACATGACTCATCTCAAAAATAAGAAAAATTCGAATGGTTTAGTATTAAAAAGTGTTCAGAAAAGAGTAGGTGATCATTAAGCTGATTTTTCTTATGTACAATAATAGTAGGAAAGAATAAAGTGTTATGTTCATGATTTGAATAACATCCTATGCTATTACATAATATATATTTTTTTTATTTTACATTATGAAGCTATTACATAAAGTGCGAAAGTTTCCTTGAATATTTCAGTGTAATTTGTTGAATTGTAGACATTGTATTTAAGGTAATAAGATTCACTTTTATTTTAATCTGAGTCTGTAATATCAGGAGCCAACTTTACAAGCAAAAACGCCTACATTTACTTCGGTAATGAGTGGGAAAAAACACTCTTGTAAGATCTCGGCTTTCTGCGATCTGGCAAAGTTCCAGTCTTACGACCAGCATGCTGCTGCTGTTCTCAGGGCGTAATGACATTTGTTGGATTCGACATTGTCGATGGAAGCGTCTGCCACACAACCTAACAAACAGAGCTTTCCATCTTGGTATTTACGATAATAATGATGATGCTGGGACGAGATTAGTTACATGTTACAAAGATTATTATACTCAGTAATAAGTTGAAATAAACTTAGATAATATTTTAACATATATAAATTATTCTAAAAAACATTCATTCAAAGAAGAACTTTTATATAAAAATTGATTTAAAAACATAATGTAACAAATTTTGCACAAATAAAGTAGTGATTGGTATTTTGTTCACGCTGCCCTAACACTACAGTCGCTTTTTGCACCTACGCATGCGCAGCAAATGCCTCTCACATCCCACTGCCTGTTCGCGGCGCCCGACACACTGGCGTTGCACCGGTTGCTTCATCAACAGTCGTGTGATTACTAATTGATCAATAATCGTAGCGATTGTAAGATTAATAGATAGATCAATGTCGAATGGGTTTACAATTATATGCTACATACGTTTATATCGCAAGTTTTGAATTTCAACGTCCCATCTGGAGGGGAAGGTGCGAATGCAAAATTTACTGCTGCGTCGAGCACGAACTGTAATTTAAACGAAAATAGACCCTGAACATAATCTTTCACGCGTGAAATATATTTGTGAGATATTTACTTTTACGAAGCGCATTCATGGATCGTTTATAACTGATGTGAACCCGAACGGTCCCGCACGAAATCGTTTACATACGAAGGGGAATATCGCTCTGATCTTATTTGGTCGATTTCGAAATAAATAGATCCAAAATTCAAACCAGGATAGCCGACTATCGATAACAGTCCATAATTTGAAGGCGGAGTTATACATTGTTTTCTCTATATTTAATAAGGAGTTTTGTATAAAAATACAATAAAATTGTCTTAAAAACAAAAATCGTTGAATTCCTGTGTTTCTAATACGTTTCACTATAAATAACATGGTTATGTTGCAAATGCGGTATTTGTTAAATGAGGGTAAATGGAGAAAGGCTAGGACAGTTGAACTCGTACATCCAGGATGACAAGTACAAAAGCTCAAAGTAATAGAAATATAAGAAGGGACATAAAATAATTGTAACGGCAAAGGTCGCTTTTATGAAGATGAGAAAATTATGTTGAAAATTGATTTGAAAAAATAGCTACTCAAAGGGAGTGTTCTGTTTGAACAGAAAGTGAACAAAGGTAAGAAGTCCAGAAGCGAGTGAAATGTGGCTTGGAAAATTATGAAAAGTATCAAATGAATGGGAGGATTTATAAATTAATGTGTTCTATAACGAATAAATAGATACATGGAGGTATACAGATATATGAAATATTTCGAGAAACAGAAAGATGAAGTGTAGAGGTTGATAATGAAGAGAGGAAACTAGTGGTGCTAAAACAGCTCGTACCTTATTTCAAAACCCATCATTACTGGGCAGATTTTATTCAGAGAAAAAAGTATCCATCTTTAATATGTTAGTTGTAGGAAGACTCAAAAAAAATTGAAATTTTCGAAGCAACTTTCGAAAAATCAGGGTTTTTAACGAACATGATACCTGCACCATTCACTTAAACGTCCTTTACACTATCCAACAACAAAATGTAATAAAAAACGAAGCCATTTTTTATTGTTGAAAATTTCATGTAAACTCGCTTCATGTAAAGGACACCCTAAAATTAAAATATGGGTTTCTAATTAAAGGGGCCGCGACGATAGCCATATCGATAGTAGGATATCAATTTTTGGAGAAAATAAGCTGAAATTACATAAATTTCTCTCTACTCCGTTGCGAGAAAGTAAACTAGTGGTGCTACACAATGGCACAGACTTCCCCGTATTAGTTTTTTAGTTCTTTTTGTCTTGGCTAGCTACTCGAACATGCCGGCTGCTAACTATCCCCATCCAAAGTCCATTTTCTTGATATTTTCTTAATTTTTCGGTTTCTTAATTGTAGACCAGAAATGTGTTGAGAACTTTATGTCATATTAAAGGCTGCAATTAGCATTATCCGATCGAAAATTTTGAAGAAAACATTTAGAGCAGTTTTTGAGAAAACAGTGTATCTGAAAATGCAGGATTTTGAGCTAGTTTTCACAGAAAACGATGGAGGTTTCGAGAAACTTTATTTGACATGATTTAAAGCACATGTACTCGTAAATATGATAGTGTGATAAATTTCCCTCTAATATAAATATTAACATGAGAGACAAGTCAAAAAATTACATTTTTGTATTTTTTGAAAAAACAACAGAAAAGAAAAATTAGGCTATTATGTCATCTTATAGAGTACATTTAGCACTCTCCCTAATAAAAGTTTAAAGAAAAAGTTTGGAGTTATTTTTTAAATTGTACACATTTTACGAAATATTGCGCAAAGACTACTAAATTTTTCAAAAAAATGTACATGACCTTATTAAAATAACTGACTGTGGAGAACAAATGTTATTTGAAGGAAAAATATCTATATTTAATTTATTAGTTGTAGGAAGACACAAAAAAATGCCTACTTTTGAAATTTTCGAAAATTTAGAGCTAACCGTGTAAATCGGACATATGCCATTTTTATAAATGTGTTTTACTCTATACTTACAAGAAATTAAAAAAGAACTGAGCCGTTTTTGAGAAAATTGTGAAAATATCTGGAGGGCTTCATGTAAAGTACCCCCAAATTTTGAAGAAAGTTTTTCAAAATCTGAAAGTTGGTACTTGAGGCAGACTGACACGAGTTTCTTCATTTTGGATAAGTCCTACGTATGGTTTAGGCGCTAGTAGTGTTCACAGACACCCGACGGACCGACGGACGGACAAACGAACAGTCGGACAGACGGACGGACGTTTAAAAAAAAACACACTTTTTGGTATCAGGGACCCCAAAACATGTATTACCGTTGAAATGTCGAAATCGATTGTCCGCAGCATTACATAACTTTCCCTATACTACGTATATTACTCCGTATATACATACATATACGGGAAAGTAAAAGGTTTATTATTAGACGAGGTCTATCCTTTCCCTTGGATGCAAGGCATCGTTGCCCATAAAATGCCCGGAGCTCTGTCAGGGCCACTTCCTCCCCTCGCCCCTCTCACCCTTCCATCTTCGGACAGGCCGCTGCGCCGCTCTGAACTCGCAACATCACGCTGCAACGCGAGGGCTCTCTTTACGCGTCTCCGAAAACAAGTTGTAAGATACTATTATATTGAAATTCGTGCAGCCAAAACCTGCAGGAAAAGAGAAAGTATTTGTTGAGAAGAAGAAACATTTATCTCCTCGTGTAAAATATCTAGTATTTTGTATAGGATATGTAGTCATTGCCCAGAAGACCGAAGGAACATTTTGAAGAAATCACATCGCGATGGACGAACGGTTGCGGTATCTCCCCCCAGTCAGGAAGCTAGTCGAAGCAGAAATATGGCCTCGGTGCAGCTCATGGCCTCGGTGATTCCCTTTCGATGGACCTAGGGCCACTGTTTTTGGCAGGTCTGTATTAGACCGTCTCTAGAGAGAAGGAGGACATCGAGAGCTGAAGAAGAAGAAAGCAAGGGGCGGAGAGACGTCCGGGGAGTGTTGCGGGGTCGAGGGCCCGAGCTGCGTGACAGGCTCTGCACGCGACAGGCCGGCGCCCGCTCCCTCCCCCTCCCGCTCTCCCCTCCCCCACCCAAGACGGCGCTCACGAGAGACAACACATTCGCTTTGAAGCAAAATAAAGAAAAGAGTTTCATCTGGCATTTGTAGATTTTATCAAAGCCTTCGACAATACTGACACGCAAAATCTCACAAACACAACACAGGATCTTTCCATCACGTTTTGTTCTTTGTGTGATTTTCTTAGATAAGATCACGCGTAATGTACTTCTAAAATAATAGTTTTTAAAGATCCCTATCATTGGTATATTTACAATGTAAGTGTTGATTGTAACCCTCAAGTACAGCAAATTTTCATGGATTTATATTTAAAACTAATGACTAAATAAAATTATCAGGCAAATCTTGTCGATTAACGCACACATTTTCAACCAAGCTCGGATTCAACAACCATTAATTCGGAATGTGAATAACAAAAAAAACCTATTTGTCTAAAATGAAGAAATCTAACGTCAACGGAATCCCTCAAACCTACATATAATTCATTTCAAATGGATTAGATTCCACTATTGTAGCCAGCCAGTAGTGCCAGTGTGCCACAGCGCCACTACCACAAAAATCAGCAACAATAACAAAAAGGAAGGAAAATACATTTTTTACCGCAAATACGTGTATAAAATGCCGTTTCTTCAAAATATTTTTCTTTGTAGTAATTCATTTGATTGAACTTTCAGTCATTCGATGCTCAATACTCTCTTCAAACGCACACGGTGCAGCATTACCTGTCGGCCTCCTCCTAAACCTGAACCACCTTCTGACCGGCACTGTCTCTGCCCATTTAACGCCGTATAAAGAACGCTGTGTTGGTTTGTATGTGGTCTCTTATGGATGAGACGGTGCCAAAATCGAACTGGCACAGTAGTTCACGGTCTGTTCCATAGAGTGTACTAATGGCACTATTTTCATCGAGCAGACTGTCGTTCAGGATGACTCCGATGCCCTGGTATGTCGTACGTCTTTCCTCGTTTCTCTCGTGGAGAGGCGGCGTACGCCGTGGACATAGGCCTTTTGCCGTAAGGCTTCCCCTCTTCTTCCCGTACCGTCTTCAGCAAACTCGGGAAGCTGTGACCTCTTGAGATTACTGTGGGCGCTCAGGCTTTGAGGATTTGTTTTTTATTTGTTCTTACTATTTTTAGTTTGTTTTCAGTTTAATAATCATTATAAGGTAAACACGATCACTGTAAAATTAAATTGTGTTTCTTGCCCACGAAGTTTATTTTAGAGATAACTAAACCAGGTTTAAAACATCGCATCGATGCTTTTTGATCGATGTTTTTTAACGTTGATGTTTTCATTTCCAACATCATTGTTTTGTTATCGATGTCACATCACTAATTGGCACAAACAATAGAACTCCGTACCTGCTGCCACTGTAGCCAGCATTTCGATTTTTCTGCCCTTGCGCTCGTCAGCATGAAATCCCTATGCCCTCTCAATGATGTCTAATTTGCACAACAATTGACTATCAATACGGCTCACGAAATGGCATGAATGTGTAGTAGAGGGTATTATATTGAAAGTCAGCATGAAATTTCTATGCCCTCTCAATGATGTCTAATTTGCACAACAATTGACTATCATTATAGCTCGCGAAATGGCATGAATGTGTATTATATTGAAAGTAAAATGAAATCCCTATACCCTCTCAATGAAGTCTCATTTTCACAAAAATTGACTATCAATACGGCTCGCGAAATGGCATGAATGTGTAGTAGAGCGTATTATACTATTGAAAAAACAATCGCAGCTCACCACAACAGCATGACTCGAATCCTCGTGGAGATCAAACGCCCAATTTCTCAAGTCGCAATCTAGATTTCACACATGGCGACGCAATGGCAGAAAAGCTTAAAATACTGTTTGTAAAACTGCCGCTCCTGGATTGGTGGTATTTGTGTGCACTACGGTGCCTCCACACAGAATTGAGCTCGTTGGCTCTGCCGAGGCGAGCGGGTTATATCATTCGATGCTATTTAGTGTCCTTAAGGTTTGCTGGCTCGACACCATTCCGGTCTTTACGGGTCACAGCGTGAAAGAAAGTTGGTTGAAATTATAAATTTGTGTTACTTCCTTTTCTTGGATTAGCAAGCACTAATAATGTTGAAAATAATAGTTGATAAAATATTAAGACACATAATCATTATGTTCTGCCTGTTGGCAGGTTTCCACTTGGATTTAATACTCTGATCTGGGTCTTCTTTGTTTCTTTTTATTATTTCGTTGTAATTTTCTCTGAGTAGTGTCTTCTCTCAATTTGGTATCTTCATCATCATCTTCCTATTCTTCCTCACCACTGAACCTCAAGCTATTAATAAGTCACTTCTTCTGATATTGTGACCAATCCAGTTCCTCTTCCTCCACTTCAAGTTTTCTTCTTTCACATTCTCTTCAGCGTCTCATTCGTCTCCCTGTTCTTCTAACAGTCCGCCCCCATTTTTCACCACGTATTTCACGCGGCCGTTCAGGGAGAAAGAGATCTGATATCGCCTTCGCCAGACTGCAGCATGTTAGTAATTTAGAAGGGTGACTGTAGCATGCAAAAAAATTAAAGTAGAGAAGTGAGTGCTTAGTTCTCCAAGGTTCAAAGGGCCACTTGGCCAAATCGTGAACAAAAGCGTCCTTTGTGCCTGAGGGTCGGCCGGGAGGAGTCGGTGGGCGGAGGCGAGGGCCAGAGGCTGCGGGTGGGAGACGGGAGAGACGCGGGCGTATCGGCGCGAGGATCTCGTGCGGAGAAAAGGGTGTTCAAACTATTTTTGAGATATTTAATAGCGTTTTTCCTTCCTCTCCCTTCAAGTATACCTCTTTCTTGAAAATGCAGAATAACTTAAGAGTTCATGGAGAAAATATACATAATGTTCCTCTTTCAGTTTTAAATATTTTTACTTTCTCGTATACGGTTTTTTAGAATTATTGTAACTGTGGAATTTGACGGACGGATAGACGGACGGGCAGAGGGACGGACGGACAGACGGACAGACGGACGGGCAGACGGACGGACAGACGGACGGACAGACGGACGGACAGACAGAAAGACGGACAGTCGGACGGACAGACGAACGAATGGACGGACGGACGGACAGACAGATGGATGGACGCACTGATAGACGGACAGACAGACGAACAAACAGACGGATGGACAGACAGTCGGACGGACAGACTGTCACGGACAGACGGACGTACATTTAAAAAATCAACCCCTATTCTGGGGACCACAAAACGTATATTTGAAATCTCGAAATCGATTTTCCGCAGCATTACATAACTTTCTCTATACCATGTATATTACTCCGTGTATACGTACGTATACGAGAAAGTGATAAGGCTCTCAGGCGACACAAATAAGGAACTAACGATGACACCCCATTCTTCTGATATTCCACAACTGAAGTTACTGTTTTAACACAAACATCAAAGAAGGAATATTCAAGCTTTCAAATCTCACATATTTTCGCCTATTTATGGAGCTGAATGTGGATTTTTTTTCGGACCGCCGTGAACACGGGAGTCGAGAAGGCGGTACCGCGAGGCCGCATAGCGTCGGGCGGGAGGGGCCCGGAACTGCGCTCTTGGACATGGTTGGACACTGTGCATCGACCTGCAATTCGCATTTAGTCCAGTTTTACTTACCACACACTCTTACGTAGCTTATGAAAAATGATTGTCACGCTGCAGCGAAAAATGCCGAGTTTTTGGACAGAACAACTCGTTTTTGAGGGTTCGTGACACCGAAAAAAAGGATTTTTGGTATTTTATTTTAATTTATACGTATTTTAGGTTATTTTTTGCTCCTCTTGTTTTTCAAATACTATTCAATACTCGGACAAAACTGAATTTGGATAAGAAACAAATTAATGAAATTAGTATTTAGTGGTTAAAATCTCTTTATTGAAATGTGGTTAAATTTGAAAACATTTTTTTAAGTTATACATACCCCACCATCAGATATTGTGTTGCTTAATTTTCTTTCAATTGTACTGTGTAGTCTTGTTCCTTAAGAAATAATCGAAATTCGTTGCACACAATGTATAAAATAGTATCTTTGTAATTAGTGCGTACACTTTTTTTTTCAAATGTAAGTAGTTTTTTTCGTAATTTTGAGTTATAGATTATCAAAGTTAGATTGATTTTTGAACCAGTGCTAAAACTTTCACACTCGCTAGCTATAATCTAGAGATTTATCTTTTAATTCGAAGTATAATTTGTATTATTGTACATGTATTTTTTGGTAAGAAGTTTTAAAATGATGACTCTAGTGTTTAGAAGAAAGATAAAAGATGCCATGTCATAATATTAGGCAACCGTTACAAATAAGGCGAGAAGTAGCGAGGAGAATCGCAACCCCACTAGTTCAAACGGCTACATCCGCCAAGTGAAGCCGCAAGTGAGGAACAGATTAACGTAAATGTTTGTAAGAAGCGCCTTCGCTAGCGTCGCGTCGAGCAGGTGAAACCGCTGTGGGTGGGCGGAGGCCGGAGGGGCGGCGCTGGCGTCAGTTGGGCCCGACCTGCGCACTCGCCCTTGGCTTTGCGCGCCGCTGGAGTGGCCCGCCCGCCTGCCCGCCTGCCCGCGCTGCGGTGCCTCGCCCCCGCCCCCGCCCCCGCCGCGGCCTCCGCCCCCACCGCCGCCGCCGGTCGATTGGCGCAGCCGCGTGGAGCGCCGCACTGCGGCCGCTCCGCTTCCCCTCCCCTCCCCTCCTCCCGCGTTCCTGCAGGCGACGGCGGCGCCGACACGCGGAGGGCAAGTTCGCAATTGCAGAATGGAAAGGCGGTCAAACGCCAAACCGAGAAGCTCGCGTTCGATACGAGGAAGGAAGTTTCTCGGCGGCGCGCACACACACACTCACACACACATACACACACACACTATTTCACCCCCGTGTTTCCCGTGACTTACGAAAAGTTCATGCAGTTTATATGTATAGTTGCGCAAACTCAATTTCTGCTTATTTGTATACTTGGTATTCTCGTGGTACTAGTTGAATGTGTTCCTTCCTAAGGTCTATCTAATTAAGCGATTTCTAAAGATTTCTATTGAAGTTCTATTGAAGTCTATCTAATTAAGGATTTCTATGATTTCTATTGAACCCTTCAATAAGAATTTGCGACATTATTTCTAGTACTAAAAATAAGTATATATTCAGTTTCATCTCACTTATACAAACACAGGTAATAATTAGTCAGAAGTTAACAACTGAAAGAAAGTGGTGGATACTCCCTTGATAACAACCGACCATTAATATCTACTCATGTTAACAGGGCCAGATTTATATGCACTAATAACACCTTCGAAATTAAATTTTTGTTCTCCAGAACAGGGATTAAAATATCTCTAAGCTTATTTTTCGTGTGCTGTTTTCAGTTCTGTTTGCCATTTTTACCTATCGCGTACGGTTTCGTACCACACAGAAAATAAATATAATAATAAGTATAATAATAAGTTTTTTTTTTCGTGAGCATATTTTGAAATTCTTAAAACTTTGTAAAATATGTTAAAATATTAATTGCAGTGATACAATAGTTTATAATGAAGAATGAAATTTAAAACACACCACACAAAACTATTTTCTTCCCCGGTTTGTTGGAAATGAACGCTGAGTAGACTGACGTTTATGGTCCAGGCGAGTATGTCTCTTACTTAACACCAACAAGTCTGCCATCATGAAGACGTCCCATCGTCCCTGGTACCTCATTTCCATCTGTTTCATGTCCTGATGAAATCTATCTCCCTATTCTTCACTTGCTGCTTCTCGGGAAGTTTTCGGAAAGTATTCAAGATGGGAATGGAGAAAATGTAATTTGTAGCTCATCTTACATCTGAATGCCTTAAATTTGTCGATCATTATTTTAGCAATCTGTTCCTATTGGACATCTTTCACGTCACCTACAAAATTGTTGATTACATCCTTGAATGAGTCACTTGCCGAAAATGCTACGTCAGTCATTCTGCTTTTAAAACGGGCATCGGCATAAACGAGCATTAGTTGGTGTACCTGTGGGCTATCAAAAACGCCTTCTCTCACTTTGCTTGCTGACAACTTTCTTATTGGATATTGAAAAGAAGAACCAGTTTTGTTCAATGCTTTTACAAATTACATCAATATTTCTTGTTTGATAAGTAGGGCTGTGATTTATATACAAAAAAACAGCGGAATATGCGCGTATATATGCCATTAAAAAAAGGAAAATATACGAAATAGTGAAATGTGTAAGTGTGAAAATAAATAAAAAGTGTAATGTGGAAAATATGTTTATAGCAGAAAAGATACAGAAATCATAAAAATTCTTACAAGCGAGAAACATTTAGTCAAGGCCATACTTTTTAAGAACACTCATTTTTTAGGAAAATAATGGGAGATGCAGTTATTGTACCTCGGAAGCTCATTGCTTCAGAGCATACCTTATGATGTACCATAGCAAGTGGCGAGAGAACTGTCAGAGCAGTTTACATGCTGACGGAACTGAAACTTCGGGCATCTTTCCACAGATGAGGGGTGATGCAACAAACATATGTAAATGTTAAAATATATGAAATTATGATTATATATGCGAAATAAAAATAATTGCATGTAAATCACAACCCTATTAATAAGCAAAGGTGGTATTGTTTTCATTTTTGCGAATCAATAAGTGGGCATTTTTTTCTTTTTTTCTTGACACTAAGTTTCTTTTTGGCCAACCTGTAACTTCACATTGTCTATCTCTGACTCTGGAGTCACTTTCACATAAGAAACAAAGAAATTAGGTGTACCCTCCCTGCTGTGTCAATAAAATACTGCACACTGTCAGATCACATCATTAATCGGTATTCATTTAATTTTTAATTTTTTTTTACTATCATACAAATTTTGCGAAGTTTCCTGGAGAGATGTAGTAGGAGCTATTGGAATTAAAGTAAGTTCATTCCCATTGTGTAGAAGAACACTTTTTAGACTTCTTTTGTTAGAGTCAATAAAAAGACGAGCAACGTCTGGTTTATAGTTTTTCCTCGAAAATCAATTAAGCTGGGAATGTCCGAACAGAACATAAGTTCTCTTTTCTTTGCAAAATATTGTTTTAGGTATTCTTCCTGATATCTATACCAGTTAAAGGTCGTTCCTTTGTCTAAGAATATGCAGTAAATGTGGCATATAAAGTCTGTTAACCCATTGTACCACTATTTCTCACCATGTTTTCACGCAGTGTGGGACATTTCTCTTAGACGAGAATTGTACGCTTCCCTTTGACGAACGATTTCTGGAGTTTCAGCGAAGAGGCGCATCGCCCAGCGTCTTCTAGGCCGGCAGAGCAGCTGTGCGCATGCGCGCGTTGTGTCGTTCCCAGCGTTTCAGAAGACACAATGCGCATGCGCGCAGTCACGAAATTTTCGAAATCATTTGTCAAAAGATAAATGTAAATCGGGTGTAACTACTGCTCAATACAATTTCCAAGAATATAATCTTTTCACCATCGAATGTCTTCCTTTAAATTCTAGTAAATGTGGCGTCGGCCACGCTGTTTTAAAAATGTGTTGAAAATTTCTTTAATACTTCATTTCTTTCATGCCTTGCTTAGTTCAAATATGTAATATCTGTATCTGGCATTGGACTCGCGCAACTTTTCTTGAAAGAAGGATTGAAGAAATGCGGGTAGAGTGGGGGTATTAGTTACGGAATCGGCCACTAGATTTTATGAAGCAATGCCAATCTCTGGAGATCAGACATGCCTTCACAACGTTCTCAATAATTTGCGTTCTAACTTTTAAGGAGTTAGAGTGATAGATCTTTACCTTCTTCGGTCATTTCTTTATTTTTTGAAGATTTGTGTTTCTGTGTTTGGAATGTTGTCATCAGTGCTCGCTGCAAGCATTCACCTTCATCTGCTTATTGGACCAGAGAGGGGGAAGCAAGGTCATCGTGCAAGAAAAGTTGCGCGAGTAATACCAATGAATTGTAGTAGCTGGTTATACTCCCATTCAAAAGTTCCCAACATCCAATCGTCTTGTTACTCCATACGGTATATGAACTGGCAATATTGAAATTTCAAAATTATAATCGTCGTAACAAATATTGTAGGTATTGATGATGCGAATAGCTTTATATTAGTACAGCTACATTTTTACACTTTTTGTTAATATATACGAAAATGCACATAGCACATTTGCATTAGCGCAAATGCAAAAATGCAGGTCATTCCCAATTAGTTCCAAACATTCTGTCGCAACATGTTTTACAACTACATTTTATTCTTCCTCGGACTTGCTTAACACTTCCCTATTTTTCTTCTCTAATTTTTGAAGAGAATATAACTCCACAAACTCAGTCTAATTTGTGTCCACGTCTACTTCAGCAATCATTCTATTAATCGTTTTGTATGCGAATCTATATCAACATTACATGGGAACTGTTTTGAATGTCTATGTGAATAACGTGTTAGTTAACTTTATAAGGATAAGATTTTAATCACATTCATTTGAAAATCGGTATTTTACACTTAAGAATGTAAAAGTGGGAAGTCGAATGTAAGAACATACAATCCTCTAGCAATACTCACATTTCTTTTCTCCATATTCACTTGAAGTTCTTCAAATTTAATGAGTGCTAAGGCAATACTTTTTGTGGTTTTTCAAAAATTAATTTTAAAAAATACGATAATACGAATGAAAATTAAAATGAATTCTGCAGTGCGATTCACTTGGTAATCCAACTGATCACTTAAGGATGGCAACATCAGTGTTGCCAACGCTGAAAGAAAGAAAATTATGCCGTTTGCAGTAAATATTGCCTTTGAGTACTGGAGTTTAATCAACGCCACCTACATAGTTTTATTTCGTTCCGAAAACAGATTAACAGTTCCCCATTAAGAAACCGAAACGCTGCGAATGGCACCTCATGCAATGTCGCGATTGGTGTACGGGAAGTGGTCTAAACGTGAGTGACGGATCCGCACACATGCATATACGTACACTCGGAATTACTCAAATACTGTATAGAGATAATTTTCACATTGATCCAGGTTTAAAACACAATTCTGAAAATCCCTAAGCATACACCTTCATGCCACGAAAAGGGAGGATCCTTTTTTTCCAGGCTCTTTTGTAAAAGTAACCTCCATGGTATCTTGTAGGAGTTGTCCCGTGTGTAGTATAGGTTCATCATTGTTACCAATTTTCATGATGGACTCATCGGCAATATATATCGACATAACATTTGAAACAATCGTGATTTTTCTTGTAATGTCATGCGTAGTTTACATGGAGGAAAGGTGATTGATATTCATTGCAATGAACATTGTATATAAAACACACTTTACAGAGTTAAAATGGAAGTTATAAAAATAAATATTTAGACAATAACTAGCAGAACCCGACAGTCGTCCTGCTCTCTTTTTCTTCGTGCTCTTTTCTCTCTCTTTCCCTCTCTTTTTCCCCTCTCTCTTTCTCTTTTCTTTTCCCCTCATTTTCCATCTATCTTTCCCCTCTTACTTTTGCCATTTCTCTTTCCCCTTTATCTCTTTTGACCCTTCTTTTTTTCCTCTCTATTTTTCTTTCTTTTTCTCGCTTTCTCTTTTCCCTTTCTCTCTCTCTCTCTCTCTCTTTCTCTCTCTCTCTCTTCCTCTGACATTTTCCCTTCTCTCGTTTACCTCCTTCCCTCTTTCCTCATATATTTTCCCCTTTCTCTCTTTTACTCTCCCTATTTCCCTCAATCTTCTTACATTCTCTCATTTCCCTCTCTCTCTTACTCCTATTATCTTTACTTCCCCTCTCTCTTTCCCTCTATTTTTCCTACTCGCTCACTATTTTCGTCTTTCTCTTTTCCCTCTCTACCTCTGTACTCTCGTTCATTCCCCCATCTATCTCTTCCCACCTCTCTCCTTTCCCCTTTCTCTATTTTTCTTCCTCCTTCTCTCACTTTTTCTCATTTTTTCTCTTCTCCCCCAGTCTCTTCCTTTGCCTCTCTTTCTCCCTCTCTCTTTTTTCATTCTCTCTTTTTTCCATCACTTTTCATCATCATTCACCCTATGCTCCCCCTATTTTCCCTTTCTTCCTTTCTCCCCTCTTTTTCCCTTGCCCTTTTCCCTCACTCTTTCCCTTACACTCTATTTTCCCTCTCCTTCTCTGTCTCTCTTTTCACCATCATTTTTCTCTCTCCTTTTCCATACTCTCTCTTGTCCCTCTCCCCTTTATTCTCTTTCTTCTCCTCCCTCTTTCTCTCCTTTATTTCTTCCCATCTCACTCTTTTCCCCTTTTTCTTCCTTCTCTCTTTTCATATCTCTTTTTTCATTATTTCCCCCCTCTCCTACCTTTTTCCTTTCCCGCTCTCGTTTACCGTATTTTCTTTCCCTCTCCTTTCTCTCTTCCTTTTTACCTCGCCTTTTTACCTCTCTTTTTAAGTACTCTCTCCCTTTCCACCTCTCTTTTTTCCTTTCTATTTCACCCCGTCTCTCTCTTTTCGCCTCTCGTTTTCCTTGTCTTTAATTTCCTCTCTTTTCGCTCTCCATTTTCCCTCTGTTTCTTTCTTTTCCCGCTCACAGATTTACCCTTCTCTTTTTCCCCTTCTCTTTTTCCCTTTCTCTTCGTCTCTCTCTCTCTATTTTCACTTTCTCTCATCCCCCTCACTTTTCCCCTCTCTCCTTCCCTCCGTCTCTTTTTCTCCCTCTCCTCTCTCTATCCCACGCTGCTCACTCTTCCTGATCTCCTCGACCTCGCCCCGCGCTACACGGCAACGCCCAGCAACAACGAAGTCCAAGTGGGGCTGGCTACACCACGTGTAAGACAATTCCCCCCCCCCTAAATTTGGTAACTGGATTTATCGACTTTTTTGTGACCAGGGCCAGGCAGTAAGAATTTTTCTGCCGAAAATTTGCCGTTTTCCCGCAGCATTACGTAACTTTCTGTCTATTCCGTAGCGAGAAGGTAACATGTAGATGTGCCAACTTTTAGGGAGATCGGTCAGACGGTGTCAGAGTTCACCACTCTGCTACGTACCAACATCCAGTTTACTTTCCCGCTATCGCTTACGCAGTCGCGAGAAAGATATGTAATACTGCGAGAAAAAACCGCAAACTTTGGGCAGAAAAATTCTTATTACAGGGCTCTGGTAATGAAAATGGGGATAAATTCAGTTGCTAAATTAGGAAAAAAATTCAATTACACGTGGTGTAGTCAGAATCCATGTTTTGTGGGTCCTGGACACCAAAAAATATATTGACGGCAAAATATTTGTCTGTCCATCTGTGAATAACGCTAGTGGCTAAACTGTTCAGCTGATTTCCTCCAAAATTGATATTCCTCGATACATCTAACTCATGTCGCGGCCCCCTTGAATTTGACACTGATCCGCTAGTGGTGGGGGTGACACTTTACATGATGCTCCAGGGTCATTTTCAAAAAAATAGCTCATTCTCTTTTTTTATTAAATTTGGTTGTTGAATAGCGTAAAGGAAGTTTTAGAGAATGGTGCAGGTTGCAATTTCGTTAAAAATCCTGATTTTTCGAAAATTTTGAAAGTTCAAAACTTTTCTGCGTCTTCCTTCAACTAAAATATTTCAGATCTTTCAAAGAAACTGAGACCTGCCCTTTATAAGCGTCCTTTACCCTATCCGAGGACAAATTTAATAAAAAAATTGCTGTATTGTTTATGATAAATTAAAAATGTCCTTGATGCTTTATGAACCCCTCAAATTAAATCATCGGTTATAAATCCAATGGGCCGCGCCATCAGCCAGATCGATTGAGGAATATGGATTTTGGTGAAAATTCTGCTTACGGTTAGTCTCTAGCGTTGTTCACACACATGTACGCGGACAGATGGACAGGCAGACTTATTGCCCTAAACCAGTTTTTCGTTATCAACGGCCCACCAAATGTGGGGTCTGAATACAGTACAGTTAGAAGATATCGGAACAGTTTGCTAGATATCGGAATAGGAATAATATACTTTTTCGGTATTAGGGACCTGCAATACAAAATTATCCAAATCGCAGCATTCCATAACTGTGTCTGTACTACATATGTAAAATGAGAAAAAGTGAAAAAAAAAATTCCTTAAAAAATTGATTGTATTGGCTACGGAAAAGAAGAATTCAGGGGCAGATAACACGTAGGCTTGAAATGCCTAACTTGCGATACCGCCAGGCTCGGAGTGGCGGGGGGCGTGGGGGGGAGCGATTTGCCTGCGGTGTCGTGGGCGCTCTTCGCGCCAACGCCCCCGCTGACTGGGCGTTGCTCTGCCCTGGGCCGCAAGCAAACAGCCCTAGCGCGCGCGCGCCCGTGCGGCCCGCACGCGAGCGCCCGCCGCGACCGCACGGCGCCTCCACGCGCTCGCCGCCACTCACATAACAAGAGCTTCGGCGGCGGCGGCGGACTCGGGATTTGCCCGCGCGGGCAGTCGCGTTCCTGTCCCTGCCCGTGGGCACGGCCAAGCTACGGCGAGTTACGGAAATATAAAATGAGGTATTAATTGCTCTTTTATAAAGGAATGCAGATGAATTTTCTGATAAAAATTTGAGTGTGTAGACGTTTTTACTTTTTCGCTACCGCTTACTCAGTAGACAGAGAGTTATGAAATGCTGAGGGAATAAGTGGATAAATCCAGTTGCTAAATTAAGAGAAAAATCCTGTGACATGTGATGTAGCCACAATCCCCGTTTTTGGAGTCCTTGATATAAAAAAACAATTCTAGGCAAAACGTCCGTCTGTGGACAACGACAGCGGCTTAACTGTTTAGCCGATTTTCTCAAAAATTAGTATTTCCCGAAAAATCAGGGATTTCAACAAAAATCAGACCTAAAAGACTGTCTGACAAAAATCAGACCCTTAAGCGTCCTTTACGCTAAGCGAAGTCAAAAACATCTCGATATGTTTTGATAGGATTTTCTGAATTCGTCACTTCCTCTTCCTCATCTTCCGAATTTTCGCCTTCCCCGAACGGTAAATTTTGTGTTCCTCAACTACTTACCCCAGCAATGTTCATTCTCTGTTTGCAGTTGCTCATCAGAATTGACAAATTTTTCTGCAGCTAATTCCCACAGGTTCACTTCATTTGACATGTCTTGAAAAATGTTCTTAGCAACGCTCTCTATTCTACTGCTTCCATCTTGCAGGCAGAATCATGCTTTAGGGAAACAATTTATGGCCATCGATGGGTGCAAATCTTCGCGTGATTTTGATATCCAATACACGGCATCTAAAACAGTGATAGATTTTGTCAACTGTGTCATGGAATCATATTCTTCTTGGTTGACATGTAAGGAATTTATAAGCAAGTATCTGTACTGCAATTTAAAGGCATAAATAATACCTTGATCGACGAGTTGAGTCAAAGGGGTTGTATTCCCTGATAACCAACACAACATTATTGTTTGTAAGAAAACGCGAATGAAAATTGCCTTGTTCAGAAATAACAAAACTTTTCTATTTTGGTTTACAACTTGTGCATTTAATCCCTAGCAATTGTTACATAATAGCCGCTGTCACCCAAGCTCTGTTGTTAGCTTTCCATTGAATCAAAGGCCACAGATATACAAATTTTTGAAGCAACGTTGTTTCTGTGCCTTTCCAATGACCAGTGATCATTGAAGTAATATTGCCCTTTTGCGATGCAGAAAAGTAATAGTGACGTTTCCTTTACTTAATTTTCCACCGAGACATACATTTCTCATTACGATCTGGACTTTTGAAGGAACCATTCTAAACAAACAGCGCGGTTTCGTTGCGGTTAAAAATGTCCATCCCGTTGTACCCAGATGTGATCTCCGGATTTCTTCTCAGCCACTCACCTGCTGCATTTTGATTTCTGCCCTTTGCTTCTCCATATACAGCCTTGCAAGATACTTGATGTCTATTCATGAACGACTCCAACTGTCTGTTTGAATCACTCTTGCCTCACCAGCGGTTTCAATGGCCTTGGCTTGCAAAATGGTTTCTGAAGTCGGCACGTTCTATGCCCGCGTTGCGACAAACCATTCCCATGTAAGTTCGTTAATTCTTTCGTTTCCGTGTCTCCTTTAATTCCTTTTTTCACAAATTTCGTGGACTGTCATTCTTCCATTGCACTCTAACACTTCCACACCACCTTGCAATGTCTGGAGTTCCCTCTATTCGGAACACATCATTCACAGAGAACTTCAACAAAATAAAATGAAAAAGGCTCTCCGTTTCCACGTTCCCGAAACAGCAGGTAAAATTACTTGCATTTAATATATCAAACGCATGAGAACGATATATTTTTCCGCTGAAGGCAGTTTTCTGTTATTACTAGGTTCCGTATTATGAAGTGACAAACTTTTCGAAGAGACAATGTATAATCTCGATCATATATTAAAATGGTATTTAAACCATTTCAGAAAATGTTCCTACCTATTCAGTACATCATGTGCATAATCAGCCAAGTAACATCGGAGTAGTTGATGTTTGAATTGGCACAGACAGGTCAAGGTCAAGTCCAATTTTATACGCCAGTTGTGAGAAGATAGAATGTCGTCTTTTGAATGAGCAAGGAACAAAGGAGGTCGAACACGCATGATGATGATGATGATGATGATGATGATGATAACGATAACGATGCACAGGAGATTGTTAGTAGCGACAAATGGTGCAGCAGCGATTCCATTCCACTTTCATCTCTGGGTTACGCAGTCAAAAGCCAGTCGATCCATGCGGAATTTGTGGATCCCAAAGAATTTTTTTACGGCAGATTTTTTCGAGGATCTCCAGTTTTCCCGGCGCTCATTCTCCTACATTTTCATCGTGTTGCCTATCTCTCACATTCATCTCGCTGAATAAGCTGTGTATAAGGGCTATCTATTATCGGAGCACAGAAACCACTTTGATGATCTTCTTGCAATCAAGGCATGCATTAAAAATGAGGATCTTTCACTTAATGTGTCGTTAGATAATTCATATCTGAAGATTAATTCTTATTGGGTCACTGACAGAACATAAAAAGAAAAGGGAAATGTTACGTTGATGCCTAAAGCAGTTAAGACCACTTAACAAGCACTTAGTAAACCGAAATAAACACATTAATCTATTGATAGTCAAAACAGATAAATTTCTTAGATTTTTCCTTCAAATTACCTAAAATATGATGTAATTTTACCTTTCTTTGAAAATCATGTTACTGCTATTATTTAATATTTGTAACATATTCTGCGAAGCGCGGTCATGACACCTCAATCTACGAATAAGGCTCACATAAAGATTCATGATTTTCAAAGGAATTCGGAATTAAATAGAGTGGAATACACTGAAGAGAAATCTTAGTGAGAAAGACACAGATGGCGGAAGGCACACAAAGTAACTATAAATATAATTAAATTATGAAACAGGAGACAAAATGGTAATTGAGTGTTTGACGACCTTATTTTATAGAAATGTAAACCACAAAGGGCAAAAGCGAGATTGAAATGTAACGACAAAAAAAATTTTAAATTTCACAAATATATTATAATGAGAATAGAGTAATTCTCTCAGAATGACTAAAAAGGGAGAACATTCCCTAAACAGTAATAAATACAAAAGATTGGTGACATTAAACTCGCTGGAGATGTGAATGCTAGAGTAGACAACTTGCCAATACTTTTTAATAGGCCCTTCTGGGAAAATGCAAACAACTATGGAGAGATTTTATAAGAGTTATGAACCACCAACTTATTAGTACCAATTTCTGAAAAAAAATGTTGATAACTACACACGATGCGAATAGAAACCATAATTCATTTTACGCCTTATTGTTCTGATTTAGACCTCAGAGCCAGACCTCTCTTCGGGTCGATTGAGCTTTCATTTATGCAAATTCTTTCCCTGTTGTACTAATTCAAATGAGAAGCGGGTGACTTTCCTCGGGCAACGACCTCTCGCCGCTGAGCCGAAGGAACTTCACAAGTTTATGCAGAAGGTCATGGAAGCTGATGCCGTGCCGTTGCTCTTGATTGTAAACGAGTACTGTGGAAGCATAAAACGCTTCATGCTCAGTTAGGTTCATGCATTTTAAAGATACATTAAAATTGGTTGAAGTTGGTATTTTCTATAAGGAATCTGTTTACAACGTGATGGCAAGAGACATACTCAAATATGACTTTCAAAAAATTTGATATGCTATTTATTAAATTTGGTATTAAAAATTTGATTTGATTATGCCAACGTAGAAGATTCAACAGAGACACTTCTAGGGGGAGCAAGACACTTCCCTAATCCTGTATTTTTCTTCTATTAAGGTGTACATTACAATCCATCATAAGTACACAATTGATGTTACCGCGCATCTTACCTACCTTGTTATTATAATGAATGTAGTAAAATACAGTGAAGTTATTGTAGACATCACCAGGTTACGTGCATACTCACTCCCAGTTGTACCAAAAACCACGAGTCGCATGCAATTTGTTTTATAAAACCGTCGCAGAAAGTCACCACATAGGATAATTCTCTTTTATGCCCACTCACGACTCTGGTCCCTTCGACACCTGGGAAACGTGAATATTATTTAATCGTTTTCCTTAGCATTGTAAAGTGGATGATTTATGCAGTTGAAGAAATTATCGACCATGCGCCAAAACATAAGCCAGCTTAGCTATGTAACCCACAACAGCTTTAAGGGATGTGGTTGGAGTGTCAACTTTAAACTGAATGATGTTATTTCTCATCGGAAATTATGTTCTTTCCTTTTTCATTAATCACCTTCTCGAATTTCCCCTTTGATAGTATTGAACATGAATGTCTTCCATTCTCGAAGTCATTTCCTTATGAAGAATATTGACGGGTAGCCGCCAAGTGTACGCCTAGAATGCCTAGACCTCACAAACATGGAGGTGGCTTTGACTTGACTGGTTTCAGCGCTCTTCAACTGCTATGGCCATTAGCGTCTGTGGTTTGGAAAAGGAAATGATCGCGCGCAGCCATTGTATCTCCGCCGCCCCAGCGTGAGCCTGGAAGTGATCAGGTAACCGCTGTTCAGAGAAGCGGACCCACGATTGATTGATTGATTGTTAGTGATTTCGGGCGCGTCCACCGCTAAGGTCATCAGTCCCGTAAGTGTAGTGCATGTTCCCCTCGGGGGTGGCGGTTATCTTCTCCCGCTGGATGGCGATATCCGGTGCCGACCTACCGTCGGCTAGCTGGGTTTTCCCCAATCAGGTATCTTTCACCAGCGGGTCCGTAAGCTCTAGCTCTACCGGCATGTGTGTTAGTGTAGTGAATATTGGTGTAAGTGCGTGTAAGTGGTGAGGGTAGGACCAGAAAGAGGCAGGAAAGATTACGCGCGATCCGTGACTCGTCTCTTAATGTGCCGCTCCGGCATTCGCCTGGTGTTGATGGGAAAAACTACAGAAAAACGGGCCCACGAATGCAATGCCGATAAGCGATGAAAAATCCACTTATCGCACAGGCAGCGCCGCGCCAAGATCGAGCACAGTCCACTCGACCAATCGCCGGTTTTATCGGTAACTGACCGCCGCGCTTCGTCCCAAGGCGTCGCCTTGATTTTCTCCGCCGCGGGTGCTGGTGCTTGGAGGAGGCGAAGTCACTGGGTCCGACACGGCACCGAGGGGGGAAAAAAGGCCCGCCGTGCGTGGCGTGAGGGGCGAGTGGCGCTTAGCTTTGGCCGCACGCCACCGCATCGATCGACGGCGCAGGCCAGCTCCAGGCAGAGGCTGCCCCGCCCCCTCGCACACACCGCCCACTTGAGGTTGCGGGGCGGCGCAGGTGGGCGCTGGACACCCGTCCGTGGAGGAAGCACTCTGGGGGAGTGTTGCGCATCTGTATGGAGAGCAGAGATGACTCAACCAGTGGCATCGTTACTCAAGGTTGGCCAGTTTTTGAATATGAGAGAGAATCCAATCTTGAGGTAACAGGTCTTACGGCACAATTATGCAGTCTCATTGTCATACAGATTTGGAAAGTATCAGTACTCATTTTTTCTCAATCTAATCACCATGCTTGTCCATTTTTTTAGTTCGGCAGTTTTTAAATACGAGAGAGTATCAAAGCTTGAGGTAACAAAAGGTCTTACGGGTGCAATTCTGCATTCTCATTCTAATACAGACTAGGAAGTTGATAGTACTCATTACTTCTCAACTCAGTACCGTGCTTGTCCAGATTTTTAGTTGGGCAGTTTTTAAATACGAGAGGGAATCAAATCTTGATGAAACAAAAGGTCTTACGGACACAATTCTGCAGTCTCATTCCAATACAGGCTAGTAAAGTACCAGTACTCTTGCTTATCAATCTAGTCATCATTCTTGTCCTAATTTTTATTAGGAGAGTGAAGAACCACACACTGAACTTGCACGACAGTTGGGAGTCGCTTATCACCCAAGTGTATCTTAAATGTTTTGAAGAGATGGAAATCGCAGGACGCGAGGAGCGGGCTGTCGATAAAGTTCCAACGTCGCAACAAATCATGTACGCTATTAGCTTTGTATTGTCGTGGAGCAGCCGAAGACGTTCAGGGCACTCTTTTCGAAAAGCGTCTCGCGAGCACTTTGGTATGCAACCACAACTACCAACCGTCACTGTCCCTCCACTGTCGATGAAAAGCAAGCCGACGAGGTTACAAAAGGTGCCCGTCCTTTCTCTTGCAGATATAGCAGGTTTGGATTCTGCTTCTGGTCTTAGGTTCCCTTGGCTCGTAAAGCTTGTTTTCCATGGGACAATATGCGATCATTGAATTAAAGCATAAAGCAGCTAAAACAGAAGAACGCAAAGCCACTCTTAACAGCTAGCATACGTAACGGGTTTTGACAGTCCAGAACAGGAGGAACGAAGAGGAGTTGTAACTAAATATGGCGTTTGAGCATTCCTACTCAAAGAATACGTGCGTTTTATTTACATGAATCTCTAACACATCTATTTACAAACTTCTACCGAGTCAGTTATTCGCTCTACATCGATCTAATAATGTTAATACCTATTGCAGAATGATGTAAATTGCGAGTACTTCCTACAATATCCGTAATTCTTCTCCCAGAGCCTAAATGCGACATAAAGTGCTGACTGATTCTTTCAGTCCGGCTATAACGTTGAAGTAAGATGAAGTGGACATGAAGACTAAAATAAATGAATGTGGAGTCGATAATGTAATAAGAAGAGATAAAAGAAATTAGTCATGAATTCACTAGACCTAATTCAAATCAATGCAGAATTTCCTTGTATTTGAATCCAAATGTGGAATGCTTTATGATCGCCGCTAACATAAGGCTCCCGCAGGCTCATGAGATGGAGGTATCTCAACATGTCTTTCCAGGCCAACTAAAACATACACTTGCTGCACAAATCTAAAACGTCTTTAGGGTTTCGTTTGTCCAAAGAATTATTCTTTGAAATCTTCTTCTTGAAAATCTTGTTTCTGAGGTTTTCCTGGCGCTTCGCCCGTGCTCAGGCATTTCAAGTACTTGGAGCTGCTTATTATAAGGTACTAGTAGAAAAATTATTCCATTGTGCACGATCTGGAGAGAGAGAGAGAGAGGGGAGAGAGGGAAAGAGAGAGGGAGGGGGAGAGAGGGAGAGAGAGGGAGAGAGAGGGGGAGAGAGGGAGAGAGAGGGAGAGAGAGGGGGAGAGAGGGAGAGAGAGGGAGAGGGGGGAGAGAGGGAGAGAGAGGGGAGAGAGGGGGAGAGAGAGGGAGAGAGAGGGAGAGAGGGGAGAGAGAGGGGGAGAGATAGAGGGAGTGATAGGGGAGAGAGAGAGAGAGAGAGAGAGAGAGAGAGAGAGAGAGAGAGAGAGAGAGAGAGAGATCAGCATTCATAAAACTTCTCTGGGACTTAACAATACAGGATGTTTGAATAAATGTTGCAAACTGCTGGAGCGCGAAGACGTCAAAGATGGTCTGACTTTGAACGTGGGGTGGGAAGTGCAACGCAATTACTCGAGTGACGTTTGCTTCTGATTGGCAGTTGACTCATCGAGCTCTTCTTTTGACAGATGCTTCGATCGTAGATGCTTTCTGCTTTTCAAACAGCTTGGTCAATGTCAATTGCTACAAATACGGTGATAACCTATGCATTGTTTATTTTAATCATTACTATTATTGTTATTCATTAGATCTTGAAGTTCACTACAAATTAGCATTATAGCTGTTTTGCAGCTGATACGCATTTGAAATTAACGCCGAAACTCAGAATGTCCTCTTGCACGTATGTTATTTGTCTAAGATTTGTTTCTTCCGATGCCTTTTTCCAGCTTTAAGGGATGTCGATTTCCAAATATCCAATATCCGAGCCGGATAACCACTATGTCCCTATTCGGACACATACTAACCTTAAACTAGACTCTAACACACTTGCGGGCTCCTCGGTCTGTGGTCAGCACACGCTGAAGGCCTTCTGCGACAACACATTTCCTTCGAAGAGAAGGGTCAATCAACCATCCGTCTCGAACCCGCGACCCTTCCGACCGAGGCGCTCACTCGGGACATGCTCTAGTCACCTCGGCTGTTTCTCTGTTCTATGTCTATCATCTATCATCCACGTCGGCTGTTTACTTCTACTAATTGCCTCCTTAATAAGCCAGGTTTACTACGAGTAATAAGAAAGACGCGTGCCATAGCATTTTAGAAATTTCAACTGTTCACCAAAATTTCAGGCGTCGAAAATGGTAATCAAAATACAGAGAAACCAAAGTTCCTTCCAAATGTTGAAGAATCATCGACGAAATAACGAATTCGATTCCGTTTAATTTTGTTATTACGCAATATTTAAGAATATGTTTTCAAATTTTTATTACGTACAACAACAAATTATTTACGTACAATCAACTATTCCCCCTAGAAAATAGATTTTTACTTTTTCTTAGTACAAAAGGAGGTGCACATATGAAGAACATCGACGATATAATACAAATATCCACTATTTTGGTGGATTAAACCGAAATAAAAGAAAAATACATGTCAAATAGCGCCAATGGCCTTGAATACACTATCGTCTTTAAGAGGGCGGGGGTTAGAGATGTTTCCATCGTCTGAGAAGGTAGTGTTTTCGACTCAGTTCCTTTAAATATTTGTCAGCGATGGACTTCCCGGCGCTCCCGAGTCGTGCTGAATAATTGCTGGAGCTACGTGAACAGCCCGGTCATAAAACGTGGAAACAAAATACATGTTCCCAGCACTTCCAAGCTCCGTGCGTAAATAAGTACTTAGAACGAAATGCTCATAGGTTGAGACCTAACCGAGTATTAACCGCCTGAGAATTGAAAATGATATGTAAAGAACGAAATTACAGGACCCGAGGGTAACATTTTATAATGGTATTTTTGCGTCACAAGTAAAAAACAAACAACCAGGCAGGGGCACACTACTACGAATCACACATAGAGGCTGTCAAAGACTTTTGCACCCAAGATACTGACATGTTTACGTAGGCGGTAGGGCATCTTAACGTGACCACAGTTTTGTTCACAAGGATTCATTCACATGGATATGCGATGCGACAATGCGACGATATGACAATGCGTTTTTAGATTTTCTTCTGGGATTGATTTATGTTGAGATTCTAAACAAACAAGAGGCGTTGAGGCAGTGTTCGAATTACGTCGTTGTGAATACAATTAATAGCGTATTGCGAATTACTCGCTGTCCCTTCCTCTCCCCTTACTCAAGCAATTAGGCTTACGTGCATTACCCTACCACTTTTGAGAAGAGATATGTCGAACTTTGTCCCAGCAGTTGCGGCTCCTCGGTGTAGAGATGTGGAGGGGAAAACCTTAGAAATTGTATAGTTGAAAGGTTGGCGCCAGATCTCACATTTTAGCGGGGAAAGAACTCCGCCACCTCCAGGGCGCTACATGTGGGGGTCTAAGTGGCTGACGCGCCTGGAAACAATACTACCGCGCCACTGGCGTCGTATGTATGTGACGCAATTTTGCTGAAAAATCATCAACTGACAACAATACCGATACTACTTTATTTCTTTTGAATGGACGATAGGTTAAATCCCGCTGCTCGGCAACAACCAATGTTTTCGTAAGGTTCCAGCTGTCACGAAAAATGTTAGTGCTAACGCAGTATAAGTGATTCAGAAATAGTAATTTTCACTTTAATTAATGAAATTCATCCAACATTCAAAAACAACGTAATTTAAGAACCCCAAATTCAGAGTCTTTCGTTGTACTTCTTCCGTTCATGGCACATGCTAATTTGCTCATGCAATCACTGCAACTCATGAGCGAGAGACGTTCTCAAACATTAAAATCCTCAAGGACAACATCGGGCCGTGTCAGTTTGATGGACAAGCTTCAGCGTCTTGAGAATTTGTCAGCGCCTCACCAGGAAACAGCTGGGTGTCAGTCCTAGTGCAAGATCTCCCGTAGTGTAGCTCTAAAAGGTTCAACGCAGAGAAAATGTGCTGCGGGTTGCCTGCCCGTCAGCATCGTGCCAGTCTGCGCCGTCGGCAAACTTTACTCTGATTCTCTCTAAACTTGGTTATGAACCAGCACCTTGGGTTAATACGATATCTGGTGTAGACAAAAATAATAGTGTAGATAAAAATGGTTTTATGGATATGTGGAAATAATGTTGG
Source organism: Gryllus longicercus (assembly GCA_038098605.1). Classification (NCBI taxonomy): domain Eukaryota; kingdom Metazoa; phylum Arthropoda; class Insecta; order Orthoptera; family Gryllidae; genus Gryllus; species Gryllus longicercus. Next base: position 3,546,562 of record JAZDUA010000079.1, read on the forward strand.
CACGTTATTAACGATTCGTGGATCATTATTATGTAAGAACTTAGTACACGGTAAGAACATGTATGGTTGTCCTCAAGGACCTGCGCGTACCTAGAAAGTATTATTATTGTGACAGTGAACACTATAAATAAATAGGATCATAAAAATATATTAATTAGGGGCCCAAATTCTCATCGGATTTTCAATATATTAACCTATTTGCCTACTGACAGTGTAGGTAAAATTAAGTCAGATTGTTGAAGAGGTGGAAATTGTATTACCAGTGTTGAAGAGGTGAAATTCTATACCGTCAATATAGTACACAGTGTTTCATAGAACGTATACACAATCTTAAAATTATACTCCACATCAACAAATCGAGATCGACAAGACTCTTCCAAAACCCATGCCCATTCGACAGCACTATAAAGAGCTTTTAAATTTGAAGAACTCTTGTATCTAGTTACGTGGTTAAATCAGTTCACACCTTTGAAAACATATTTTTCAATAATTGGTTGATTAAAAGATCATTACATTACGTTATTACAACACCCATTATTTACGTCTTAAAATGTGTTTCGAGCGTCGATAAACTTTAAGTAGTTCTGTATTTTGCAGAGGCAGAAAGTCCAGCATGTTGTAGTATTTCGTGAATATTAACTAATGGGATCATTTCTCTTTCAACAGCGATTTCAAATTCATGTATTCATTCGCTGTTCTGGACTGCAACTGATGCGATAGATCTCTCGAGTACGAAACAGTATTCTCACGTTATTACCCCTGAAGACAATAGCAACCGAGTCTCGAAACGCGAAACAAAACAAATGGCATGATCTTGATCATGCCATTGTGTGCACATCCATTCTAAAATCCAGAAACGTTTAATGAATAAGATTAGTCAGAAATTATACAATTGGATTTAGACTCGTCAAAACGCTGAGAATTTTGTGGTTCAATGTTCTTGTAGAACCAAAAGAAACTTTATTAATCTAGCGCATTCACGGAATGCTAGAAGAAAATCACTATTGCTATTGTGGATAGAGTAGAGAGAACTAAAATTACATGAATCGCCGAAATAGATCTCGAGGCCACCCAGCAATTTACAACACAAGAAAGGTTAAACTTCGTCATGCGAAAGAGTAATCATGTGAATATGCATCAAACGGCTAAGCTCGTTATGTAGAATTCAAAAGAACGCGCGGCCATGGACAAGCATTCCTTTCAAGATAACTAAGCTAATTCATTTTCTACAGATAGATTACCGGATCGACTGATTTTAAAAATGAAAATAAAATTATGTATTATCATAGCAAATTATTTTATTTTATACTCTGTATGATTTTACTTTTTACGTAACAATGTTTTTACCCAATTTTTCAAATTGTTACTTAAAACCCTATATTTTGTTATATTTCATGGTATTTAACGAAGGAAGTGTATTGTTTCAAACTAATAATTCGAACTTATCAGTCATATTTTAAATTTTCATTCGTTTAACAGAGACCGAAAAAGATAGCAAACAATTAATCACACAGATTTCTGCAATGACTACTCTTCTTTTGGTGAAAAACTATTATACGAGTTCATTCTTGCAAACGTTTCGTCGTAAAACTGGGCTGATCAAGCGGGTAGCACATTGCCATCGCCCGGCCCAGTTCCTCGCTGCGGATCACCGACAGGGACAGCGGGCGGCACGCGGGCCACGGCTAACCGCACCTAAATCGCTCAAATTCTCGCATTTGAGCAGCCCTGTCTTAAAGGTTAATATATTCATAATTATTTTTTTAAATTTATTAAAGATGAGTAATTAAAGATCGAAAGATAGGAAAATTGGGACAGAGGCAGAGAGAGGGAGAGAGAGGAGAGAGAGGAAGAGAGAGGAGAGAGAGGGAGAGAGAGAGGGAGAGAGAGGGAGAGAGAGGGAGAGAGAGGGAGAGAGAGAGAGAGAGAGAGAGAGAGAGAGAGAGAGAGAGAGAGAGAGAGAGAGAGAGAAGATACAAGGGGAAAACAATTTTTTTCATTTCTTTAGTTTGACGTTCGTCTCGCATATCGAATTCAGTTTTGACTGAAAATAAAATCGCATGTTTTTCGGACACCTTCATTTCAGTCACCTCTATAATTCAGTTCTCTGAGAAGATAGTTAGTTTTGTGAGTTGCATTTGAGTGAGAAAAAAATGTAAGCTGAACATTTCGCGATACGCAACTCCTTAGTGTTCGGTGTATTGGGGATTGCATCTACTCCTATGCCAGCAACGAACAGCCTGATATTACCAACAGACGTACCGGTAAAAATGGCTGAGGGCATCAACTGATGTTACAAAATGTGTAGTAACCATGTATCAACAATTTAAAATCAAATGAAATTACAATACACTTTTTGCTTATATACACATTTTGATTATTGATTGTTAGAGTAGTAGGTATTGTGAAAGCAATATCTCGATATTGATTTTACGAGTAAATGGAAAATGTTTACAATGGATCATTTAAAAAGAAACATTTTAGCCCTTTTCTAACGAGAATACAATTTGAACTATAAAATACATGTTTTGTTATAATTAGTTATTTTTGGAAAACATTGAAAAAAATATCGTTATTAAAATTTATAATGTGCTAAGGGGGTTGAAAATACTCTAGAAAGTTTGTTCTGAAATATTCATATAATTTCAAAAAATTAATTTTACTTTGGGCTTCACGTCGAGAAAATATTGTAGGCCCATATTTATATATAATTTATTATATATTTATTTCATTTTTATAAGAGTTATATATTGTATTAAAAACACGGAATATTCTTTATACTTCCCTAGATTCATAGACGCGCTGAGTCTTTTTAATGAGATGTTTCCTTCGTCGAGAAAAGAGGTAGACTTAAGTACTTCTGTCGTATATTCTGCGGAGACCTTTACTTTACGAGACTTTCTGATGGCCCACAACGTTGCAGGGGACGAAGAAGCATCAAACAAATTGCTGGAGATACGACATGCATTATGAGTAATTGGGTCATCTCCCAGCAGTGCTCTTATATGATGGCTACCCATCATGGTGTTAATTTTCTTCGCCCTGGGAGCCGGTGAACGGTTTATCGACAGAAAAATTTAGTTTGAGCAAACTTCCAGTTTAATAATGCTTTAATTTTGTTTTCAATGACACGTGCGTATGATTTAAAATATTATGCATTACAATGACAACAAATATGTCATGTAAAGGTTATAAAAATAAATTCATGCTGTTGTATCACTGCTTTGTTTCCACTTAATAATTACAATGGTTGAATTGTTAGAGGCAGATATCAGATATCCGCAGGTTATTTTTAGAGTTGTATTTACTATATTCATCTAAATTCATGTTAATGTAGCTCATTCTTCGCTTAGCTGCAGTCGTATTTGCACGTGCTCCGCAGTTCCGTGACCGACCGTCTAGCCGAGAGTAGTTACGAACTTGACGTGCCATCTGATGTCTTAGTCGGCGGTTTTGTGCATCGATTATTATTAAGCAATATTTAGCATGATTAAGCAATATTCAAGTGATTGAAATGTCAGAAGAGGTATACAAGCACACAGTAACGTAGCAATGCCACAAGGTGTAGCGTCCTCTAGTGTCTACTCTTCGTCGCACAAGTTCTCTTTAATGACTAATGCAGAAGATATAGAAACCAATTCTAATGAATAATTAAATGGACAAAGTTTAAAGAGATCACTCGAATACAAAAACTCTTTTATTCCTGCCAAAAATGGCAAATGAACATACTCAGTGCCAGTGCAAAATCGATTCGAAAGGTTATCGAATCTCCAAGAAAAAAAAACAACACCGGATTGACGTTCCTCCAATATTTTTATATGATGTATTTAATATGACAGAATTTACAATATTTCTAAAATCAGTGCTAAAGATTTTTTCACCGAATTTACCTAATTATAGCAAAGTAAAAGTGCAAACGCATTCAAGTGAAGATTACAGACTGTTAATTAAATCCATAAATGAGAATAGGAAACATTATCATACCTACTCAGATCCTTCATCTACAAATCTGTTAATAGTTATAAAAGATATCCATCAATCAATAAGTGAAAGTGATATTTTAGATTAACTAACACAAAAGTATCCCGCCGTTCAAGTGTCCAGGCTTCACAACAAAAATGGACTGCCAATTCCTGTCGTTGCAGTAGTACTAATTAAAGAAAACAATTGGAAAGACATTTATAAACTGAATGGATTTTTCCATGCAGTGTGAAAGACCGAAGACGTCGACCGGTCCCCATCCAATGTGCATGTTGTCTGGGTTTCTGTAATGCCAAGAACTACTTCACACGCAATATTATATATGCCATATGTACAGGAAATCATTATGCTTAAGTTTGTAAAATGGCAAATACCAATATGTGCTGATTTCAATGCAGAAGGTCTTAGAGCTAATGCACGGTCTAATGTCTCTACTCACTATACTAAAGTCATAGAATACAAGTCAGCCAATTCGGGAAATACAAATAAACCCAACTCATCATCTAATGAAAAAACCTTCAGCCCTCAATCAGCTAATTTTTCTTCTCTTTCTCAACTTTTCTTATCCCTCACTTCAGTCAAAATCCTTCACATTCACATGCTCACAATTCTACATCCATGTACCTTTTCAACCAAAATAATAATAATCTAATAATAATAATAACTTCAGTCTTATTAATTATTTAACTCAGGCAATTTACACTTTCATAAATCATTTAATCCAGTCATTCATGCCAACAATAATAAATTCCATAAAAAAGTATATAAATCATTTAATAACAATTACAAGAATGTACCTCGCCTAAATAATGTGACTATTTTCAATTGGAGCAGCAATGGTATCATACCTAAAAGATATGCTCTCATTCACTTTCTAATATCTCATAAAATTGCCATAGCTTTATTACTGAGGCCCACTAGGTTTCTTCTAAAATATTACGTATTTCTGCTTATAAGTGCTACAGAGCTAAATGTCTCAACAATACTCCAGCCGGTGAAGTTATGATCCTAACCAAAACTAGTATCAATAGTTGCTACCAGATTCTGGACCGTCACGTCGACGAAGAAACAATATCTGCGAAGTTTTCTCTCCTGAGTGGTGACTTAATAGTTAGCTATGAGCAGCGGTGGCGAGCACTTCGCTCTTCTTATCGCAACGCTATCCTCACTTCTTGTCGCAGCGCCTTGTTTTCTTTCGCGTTCAGTGACTGTGAAACTAAACCGCACAGAAAGCCAAGTGCGACCCACTGCCGAAGCTGCCGCAATGCGACATGTCGCGGCACTTTTTACTAAATAACTATTACTTTATTATTTACTGAAAACTATGTTTATTTCTCAACCAGTGACTGTTCTCCACAATGCAGGAGTGTGAATTGGAAGACGAAAACGCTACAACATCTGCACTAATATCCAATGCGCTCAACACTTTAAATTCCGATGAAACTAACATCGACTATCACAACTTTATTCAGCAATAACCACATCATCGGCAACAGCCATATCTTACGTTACAACAACAATAACTCTTACTGCAACATCAACAACTGCAACAATCTACAAATGCAATAATGTCTCCTCCGCCACTTTAATCACAACAACTTGCCGCTCAACCAGCACCTCCAGCTACTTACAATGGCCAGCAACAAAAAGTCAACAAATAATGTAAGTACTAGTGCCCATCCACCGAAAAAACGCCGATGATCCCAGAAAACGCAAAAGACACGACCGTGAAATCTCATTTTATAATGAGCCAATCGATACAAAATACTAACTCCTGAAGAACAAACAATCAGTTCAAACAACAACAGTAGTGTAAATCAACCACCAACCACCCATAATAGTTCATAAAGCCGACAATTACAGTCGACTAATCAGTGACATAAAAAGGGTGACCAAAGGTACCAAAGGTACAACAAAGGCTGAGCTGCGACCAGCCCTGAGGAAGTCCACGATAAGATCGAAATGTCGGCAACACTGCCTTCGACGCGGCGTCACCCGGACAGCCAAGATCATTCACAAGACTCCGGCCGCGGAAGCCTACGACTTCATTTAACATTAAACTTATGTTCCAAGATATTAGTGATATCCGCATTTTTAGACATTTTTGCAATAGTGAAAACAGTCAGTATCACGAATAGAGATGCCACAATTCAAATGTTATCTGTAATTATTGAAGACGTACCAATCAAAATATCAGAAAAAAGACATTAGTGATGAACTGATTGGGATTATAGTTAAATAAAACATTTGGGTTTCATCCATAAAGTATTGATTATTAAATTAATCTCAATTAAGAAGCAAATTTATGCATTCAGTTTCGACCTGAAAGATTATATAATCTTTAATTATTTATAAATATTAAAACATTTTCTGTATAATGAAAATTTACCTTTTATCATAAACTATATAAACCAAAAACTACTCAGTCAAAAAGTGCTCAAGATTGTATAGAAAAGACAAGACACATATGCCCATAATAGTAATAGACTTAATAGACAATGAAATAGCTAGAACAATCTTAAACCTCTAAGATTTATATTATTGTAAAATCAGAGTAAATATCAGAAATAAAACCATAGGTTCAAACAATGTAAAATGTGTCAAATTGAATATGAAAAAACCTTTGACACATTTTACATCCAAAACAAGGAACATTGCCCACATGTGTTAACTGCCTGCAACACCACAGCTAACTATACAGGATGCCCAATATATAAAGAATTATCTGCTAAACTAACCAAAACTCCCTCCCCAAGATACATAATTCTAATAACACACCATCGCCTCAGATCCTCTCCCATCATCATTCTCCCCCCCCCACTCTACTCTCTCCCACAAGTAGTAATCACATTTAACCTAATAACAATAAACATTTTCCATCACTACCAAGTAGGCCCAACATTCTCAACTTTAATACTGTAAATATCACATCAAACCAATGGTCCAAGCACAGGAATATAACCAATAATAATAACAAAATTATTAACAATATTGAAATCCTTATCAGTAATAACAGGTGGTAACACAAGCTCTCACATTTCTTATGGCTTACTTACAATCTCTTGTTCTATCCTGAAGTCAATATGGGCAGTAATTTAATAATTAAGAGTTTATTAATGAAGCATGTACCTACACAGTTCCACCTCATCTTAACAAAACACAAACCCTTGTATTGTTTAGTTATAAGTCGAACCTTATCTTCATAATTGTACAAATTTCCTACGTTGACGAAGAGTGTCTTGTATTATTTTAACAAAAAAATAAAAACTCTTCAACATGTTTTCAACAAAACAATTCACTCACATTCATGTAACCTTTCTATTAATGTCGCCTCAATATCATGCCCGCAGACCAAAATGGCTAATCAACCTTCTGTAACCCTACTAAATTGTAACGCAAATGGCATACAGGAACAAGAAACACTATTATTTCATTTTTTTAAATAGACACAATTAGCTTGTATAACAGAAACTCACCTTTTACCTGGCGAAAATTTTAAATTATATGGTTATACAATCTGCAGAAGTGATTGATCCAGACTTACAGCTTCAGGAGGAACGTCAATTGCAATTCAAACTAAATTCAAACATTCCCAAAAAACTCACCATCAGCTATTAATCTTGAAACAGTAGCCTTAAAAATTTCCACTCCAACACATCCAATAACTGTCATTGCAGCATATAGACCTCCAAATCAAAAATTTCCAACCAATGAACTTTATCAAATATTTTCTAGCAATGTCCCCAATTTAATAATAGGTGATCTAAACTCTAAAAATCAATCCTGGGGTTGCAATACCTCAAATTATTTAATAACCAAAAATTCAATTTAATAACCAAAAGTGATCACACAATACACCAGACAGTTGTACTAGAACTAGACTCAAACCATCTTCCAATTAAAATAATCATTGACACACATGAAGGCAATATATCACAACAAAATAAAACAAAGGCAAAACCAATTGGAAGTACTTCAAAGAACTGATAAACAAAAATTTAAATTTTCCTTGTCATATAGAAAATAGCACATATCTAAATAATGCAGTCAAATATCACTCAAACAATCATACAAGCTCATCTATATTCCACCACTCCACTCATTACATCATCAAAACACGACATAGAACCTCTTCCTAGTCATATCATAAAAGTAATCAAAATGTGAAACGACGCTGTTGAATCTCAAATAGAAATAAGACAAAACAAAACACTCATTAACCCACTCACCAAGCAAATCAAAAACATGATCACCAAACATTGACAAAACAATTTTCAAAAGTACCTGCAACAACTTCATTCAAAAATCAAACAGCTCTGGCAAACTGTCCAATATTTCATGAAGGAAAAAAGCAATGTTCCCCTCTTCCTTCAAATAATTAAGTAATAAACTCTGAACACCACAAGGCATAAATCATAGCAAACAGCTTTTACATTCAAGCCCAATTCAATAATGCATCAATATTTTAACACACAACTAGAACAATATCTGAATCAACCTCACATCACTGTGCCACATTCCATCCAATTTATCTCTCCACTAGAAACAAAAAAAAATCACCTGGTTATGATAATGTCACCAATGTAACCAACAGCTACCATTGTATTGCAGCTATAACATGTACTTTCAATGCTGCGCTTCAGCTAGGGTACTTTCCACCCATGTGGAAACATGCTGTTATACTGCCCTTTATTAGCGTGCTCCCCTCTCAAGCAAAAGTTTTGAAAAGACTAATACTAAACCGCCTTATTAGCTTTCGTAATGACAGCAAAATAATACGCAAAACTCAATTCGATTTCAAACCCAATTACTCAACAATCAACCCACTACTTAGACTTATAGAACACATAGCAAATACTTTTCACACAGAAAAAGCACACAATATCCACCTTCCTAGACATTACCAAAGCCTTTGGCAGCATTTGGCACAATAGACTTCTATTCAAACTTCAGAAATTAGGTACTCCAGAATTCCTCTATAAAATCAAGTTACTTAAGTAATAGAATTTTCCAAGTTAATTTTAACCAAACCTTTTCAAATAACTATAACATATTTGTAGGCGTTCCCCATGGCTCAGTTCTTGCTCCCACGTTATTGAACACCTACATCTCAGATCACCCTACTATGCCTAACTAACATAACCCTATTTGCAGATGATACAGTAATATATTCATCCCAAGAGAACATACTCATAGCATATGACCACATCCAATCACTTCTTCATATTCTTCATATCTGGTTTCACAAATGGCGACTAGAAATCAATCCAGCAAAAACACAAAAATCTTTACTCTGAGAAAACCAAAAATCCACCTTTATTAACTATAAACAACACTCTACTATCCTTGCAAAACAACTCCACCCCTGCCAAATGCCTAGGAATATTAATACATAGACAGATGACTATCTACGATAGATCACATTAAATCCAACATACAAAAAGCAAAAGCAAAAACTTTTAAATTGTATCCACTCATAAATCCGACATCTCCATTAAACTTTGAAATCAAACTACTACTATATAAAAGTAGCATAAGACAAACGCTCACATATGCATGCCCGGGCTGTTAAACACTACACCTAGCAATACTCACCCAATCCAAGTTTTTCAAAATAAATGTTTTCGCAAATTTTTTAATGCAGCCTGGTTTCTTCCTAACAGTCAAATTCATCGAGAACACCAAGTGCCTTACAAACTCAGGGAACTAGGTATACCGAAATACGTAGTAAATACCGTATCAAATTGTAGTATTATACACATATTCGTACATTTTCGTTCATTTCATTCGTACATTTATTGTGCAAGTGAGTTCAACCCTCCCTTCCTCACAGAGAAGTTAAGCAGGTATTCCACCAAGTTCCCCGTTGTTGCCAGTTCTCTTTAATATATACATTTTAGACATTCCAACGCATCCTAATATACACACTGCCCTTTTTGTAGATGATACTGTATTTTTAGCCTTTGATCAGTATTCCAACTCTACAAGGAACTTAATTCATGGACAGCTCACGACCATTGAAACATGGTGTAGAAAGAGGAAAATTAAGATAAATCCTCCCACTCCCACTAAAATTCGGCTCGACAATGATACCCACGTGTTCCACAACCGCCCCTATCCGTTCTCTAGATGCCCCAATGGCACCAGATTGACATGGAAAGACTACGGCACCTCTAAGATGAATGAAGTCAACAGTCACTTAGGTACTCTTCGACCAGTAATTAACCGTCACTCCACTTTAAAGCTCCATTATTATCTCCTTATATATATAAAGCCATTTTATGTCCGTTACTCGCGTTCGCTTGTCGTCTGGTGTAACGCCGCCCCTACAACAATGAGCAAAATTCAAACATTCAAAAATAAGGTCTTCAGAACTGCAGTGAACGCCTCTTGGTATATAAGCAACACAAATGTCCAAAAAGACCTAGCCATAGAACCCGTCCTAATATATATATATATATATATATATATATATATATATATATATATATATATATATATACCAATCTATCTCATACCTGATTCCAAAATGTACCCTCAGTTACAGGTGCTCTCATTTCAATTCAGACAAAGAGCATCCCGTAGAACCTAATACCGTCTACGCAACCGCCGCCCCTTTGACATCTTCCTCCGTAATCTGGCTGATATTAGGCATTGAAATTAATTTTTCTCACATCAACAGTGAACAATACGTATTCCCCCACTTTAATATTCGCACTGCGTCATTCTAAAGAGAGGTCGCCGTAGCCGTATCATTTTCGTCTGAAAATGCTCGCTCTTCACAACTGAAAAGCCGTACGGCTGAGTGTTGAATAATCACGTCATCCTGCAATAAATAATAATAAAAATCATATATTATAGCTCGGGTCACTAGTTTGTAAGTAACTGGTTTCCATTATGTTCTTCCGGACTGACCGGATGGCGCGTTGAAGTCCGAAAGGTAAGAGTTTTGAAGACGCTGAGGTGAAGATAAGACGCTCTGCCGTGCCTTGCGCCGCAATACTGCGATATCGATCACGGCCGAAACAATTGAATAAATGCATTTGTAATTTATTGGGCTGAAGGCTGACGTGTCAGTGAAATCCTGAATTGGAAACTAAGTCGAAGTAATACAATGGGATGACGAGTTATTTTTATTCATTCTCGGAAATGGGTTTGCGTTTTTCATTCGATTTGCATGGTTTCAGCTCCCTCCGTATTTTCCTCTTTCTATTGTACACGTATACGCGGCACTGAAATACTGCAATGATGTCATCTGCTCGAGATCCTTTTGCACCGTGGCTCCGTTGACATCGATAGCGATAGTAACAAAGTGTCATTGAAGATTAAAAACTAGTTGAAGGGTCCTAAAATTGGAGAAGATCTAATCTAATACAATATAAAAAACTATTTTACATTAAAATTGTCCAGTCAAAACTAACTGAACCTGTGCAAGTATTCCGACTTTGTAAATAGTTTTAAAAGTGAAAGCAGCTTGATACGGGTAGCCAACTTCGAACAGACAACTAAAACTGTGCGTTGTAGCAACATACTACGTGTACTGTGCGTGAGTAAAGAAACGTATATTTCAGAGCGTTGGGATTAAATTTTAAAACATAAAATAGCTTTCCTGATTTTATCATGGAAGATTATTTGTCTCTTTATGGACAATTGGCGGTATTATAATACAGAAAAGTAAAATTTTCACCTTATCTTCTTCACCGTTTGTAACAAACATATGAAAAAAATTGGTACTGAAAAAGTGACCTCTTAATTTTAATGAAGTGTACCAAGTAAAAAAAATTAAGACCTATGACAACTCTTTAAAAATCCAAAGATGTATATCAAATTAGTTCCACCTGACGATAATAGATTGAAAATTTCCACATAGTACGAGGTTTTACTATTCTAAATTTTTCTTAAAGTAATATTTATATTCTACCTTTAGGAAATGAATAGCGATAGAAGGCAGTTGGCAAGAGGATGGAGCAAGGCCGAAAAGCTATCTAAGACCAAATTAATTAGAAAACTATCTAGTAAAGGTTGTGCCATTCTGTAGCACCACTAGTTTACTCAATCATATTGACCTCGACTGACCCTACCTTCAATTTAATTTTGCATAGATTTTGGTTGTTTTCTTTTTTCTGCAGAGGACGTCATAAATAAAGATGGGCGGATGTTGTTAAGAATGTATATGGCAACATATGGTCAAAAATAGCAAGGAACGGGTAAATATGGAAGACTTAAGAGACGCAAATGACATAAAGCATTAGTGAAAGGAAATGCTAAATGTGAATAAGTACAAGTGTAAATTCTAAAGTGTAAGTAAGAGAAAAAACAGTAAATGTATGAACAGCGTGAAATGCAAAGTGACCAACAAAGGTGCACTAGATTATATGTGAAAACTGAGTGCAGTTAGTATAAATTTAGCATATAGTGTAATGTTCAGGCAGGGTGCTAGTAGATAATAGTACTGTAATGAAACACTAAATATCATAAGGATTGGTTCACCTAAAGAGATAAGCAGAACCACTCCGTGTTCTACAAGGAGGTCCTGGCCCTTTTTCAGATTCAATGGGCTTGTATCAACATCATCATTATCATCAAGGTAAACGTCATAGTCCTTCTGATCTCCCATGCTAGGTGTGAGAGTATCGACAATAGCTAAATCTCCTGGTTTCAGAAGGTCTAATTTTATAGAATACCAAAAAGAATAAATCGTGTCTGAGAGATGAAATATCAGTTTTTAAGCGTCTAGGACGCATCGTTTTAGAGTTGTGTTCAAAGGCAAATGGGGCATAAAATAACGGGCGTTGCGGGTTGCTCCTACAGTTGCTTTCCCCTACACCTTCATCTGCGAAAATCTATTTTTTTCTTTTCCTTTCAGGATTGAACAGAAATTCTCTTTCCAGCAGAAGCACACTCACGAAAGTTTGTGTGGATAGTTTGTTATAAATAATACAAAGCCGACAGGTGTTATAGAGTATTGTATATAGAGAAGTTATTAAATCGTAATTAATAAGCAATAATGAGATTTTTTGATAAAATGATTGTTTGGTACTTTGTGTAAGTTTGTGTGCAGTTTCAGTAGTAGTTTCAATATAATATGGGAATTTCTATTACTTTCCGTCAATGTAAAAAGTATATTTAAAACTCAAAAATACATAACAAAATAAAAAATACAATACAAATCAGTCTTTACTCATATTATAGTTAATGTCTACAAGAAAAAACGGTGAATTATCATATTTGAAAAACTATAATAGTTGTCAGTTGGGCTGAAGGTTTTTTAATAAATACAGTTTTGAGATGTTCTGAAATTTAAACTGAGGTCGAAAACCTACATATCAAAGAACAAGAATGTTTCCGTTTTTTTCATTATTCAGTAATTGCCAAGTGTGCTGATTTAATTTTTTTAAAATTCTAATATTTCCTAATACGTTACCAAGATGCAACGACATTATTTGAAATGAAATAAGTAAGTAATTTCGTGGGCATGCCAGCCTTCTCTGTTATAAATGTGTACCGTGTTAGGACCACAAAGCACTGTCATTAAACTCTTATTTACATCGCTATCACAACATCATTATGTGTATCTGGAACATTTATTCTCTTTCACCAACTACAAAAAAAATATCATAAGTAGTTCTGGATATGAATGGTATAAACTTCAGATTGCAATTTTTCCCACAATTCTCTGGCAGGAAATATTATTTCCTAGCGCATTTGCTTTAAAATTGAAGATCTTATTTCCGATGTGACGAGACTGAATTTTTGCCTGTTTTCTAGTTTCACATATTCTTAAGACTTCTTATCCATCATTCTGTCAAATATGTTAAAAATTGTGTTCCTTCTATGTCATACGGTAAGCGAAATCCGTTGAATCCTACCTAGAACTAAAAGACTTAATGTGAATATATGCCCTTCCTGAAAAACTGTGTTTCTTCGTATTTCATATTTCTGTAATTAATCAACTACCAACTCACTCAACTGATTGACTACTGAAAAAGCCACCAATAGAGGAGGCTTTGCTACAGAAGAACAAAGATAATGACAATAAACGCTTTTTTAAAGGATAATCACAATATATTTATTTTGAAATTTTATTTTAAAATAGAAAATCATTTTGTCTGAATCTTGTCCTGTAGATAGTCTAAAAAACTCGGCCGGAAAACTACCAAGTCCCGCTATCGCTTTGCTTCGCAATTCACCTTTCTTTACTATCCTTAACCACTAATTTTGAAGACTCGTAACGTAAATAACTGTAAATAACTATTAGGTGCGGTTTGTATCACTTCTTCAAATTTAAATATGATGAGCTATTATGTTTGATTTCATTTAAGTTGACATCCAGGTTAAGTTGACATACACCTCTCTGAAACTTTCAAAACTACATTCAAACATAGATTTAGTGACTCAATAATAATAATAATAATAATAATAATAATAATAATAATAATAATAATAATAATAATAATAATAATAATAATAACAATAATAACAAATAGTAATGATTTTTGGGGAGTAATTTGAAAACTCTCAAAGGCAAAAACTACATAAATAGATGATAAAAGAACCTTGAGGAACGTGAAAAATTCATTATCAAAAAAGTATAGTTAATTAAACATTCCAAATCAAAGAACAGGGGAAGCAGAAGCTGTATTAATTTTACCAATTGCCTTCTCAATACCAGTGTCTTAGAAAATAACTTCAAATTATCTTTATTCAATCATATAAGTAACGCGAAAAAATGACATACTTAGTGAAAAAGTCCGTGTTATTTAAATACTAGCACTTGTGTGAATCAGCAGTGAGCCTAACTATTTATAATAATACAAGAACATTGTCTACAGGCAATAATAAGTTCTAATGCAGCCTTATAATATTAAAAAAATGTACAAATTATTCATTTAAGATAAATCAATCTTGTGTAATTTCTTCCTATTTTGGGAATCTGAAAAAAGTATCTGCGTATCCTATTGTTCACATTTAGCTACACGATTTCGATCATGATGTATAATTATAATAATGCTCTTCTCATATTCGTTTAAACATCTTCTACTCGCATACTTTTCCCTAAATGACTGTTTTAACTTGTTCAACATATATTTAAACAATGATATTAACTACGGTATATTGTGCAGAAGATACAGAATATTTGTGTGAACATTTTAAATGTGTGTTATTGAGCCAGAGAGAAACGGAAAATTAGAACTTTCCGTTCACGATTTTACGACCAGAAGTTCAGCCCGATCGAAGGCGGAATACGAATTTTGGGAGAAAGCCAACCTGCGTTTTATGATCTAGTGGCATCCACGGGCAGGGAACAGAGAGGAATACGTTGGAAATGAAAAAGGGCAGGTTCCTTTTCGTATCAGGAACCTGCAAAACGTTATTTTGTCAGGATTTCCTAATCAAATTTCGAGACGATGACGGTGCATGTACGCTGTACTGCGTAGCAAAAGGAACAGATGAAATTGAGGGTACGAAGGATCAGACGAAAGTCGGACGAGTAAGTTAGAGCTGTGGTAACCCATTCTCTGTCGGTAGAGAGACGTCCAAAGGGAACATTTTATAGCTTTAGAACTTACAATTTGTGTCTTATACGGCATAAAGTGGCACGTTGGGAGTCAAAACAATTGATTTTTGTACGTAATCCGAAACTGCGTCCGAGAAATATTTAATTTTTTTACGAATGGGAATTATCTTTATCGGATATTAAATAGTTATATCTAATATATAAAATTTAAAAAGTGTTAGTTTTTTACACGAATCGTGAAACCTTGAGTTTTGAACTAAATCGGGAAATTTAAATTATGTATTCAGGAAAGTTGCACGATGAAGCTGATGGACCATGGTCAGCGATAAACTTAAAATACACCCGCCTCCTTTCTTGCGAATCGTGCATCCAGAGCTCGTCCGAAGGCAAAACAAAATGTGACCTGCCTCTGGGCAGCAAAATACCGCGATTTCGAGATAACTCGAACATAAAAAGAGACATCTCGAACTCCTTGTTACTTGAAACATTATTCATTCTCCATCACCCACTCATTGCTTACAGTGATTGGTACCGCAAGCGCCTAAGGGTCTGAACAATTTGATTACTCGCTTTCTTTGTACTTATCGCCCCTCGAGATCAAGATGTGGAGATTCCATTAACGGAGTGGTTTTGAAACCTCTCTCGCGGAACACTATTTTGTCATGGAGAACATTGTGGCACACCCGTATTGTAGATGGAAATCTGCCCGTATTAAGACATCAAACACTCGAAAACTATTGTGTATACTACTTCAGCTTTCATCGCCATACCTATTCACGGACGTTTTCACATTATGAACAGGATTTTCAGAATAGGCCAACATTAAAAAGAAATATATGTAACTGTCTTCTGTGAATGAGTAATAATGACAATGTTGGGTAGCAATTCTTCTCCTAGCGAACTATTGTGCAAAAGTAAAACAAGTCCACTACGTTTCCCACTAACTTACAAAAATATTAGTACACACTATTGTTCCTGCGAGAACATTTAAAAACGAGTGTGCAATGGCAATAACGGAGTGAGAAAGTTGAACGTATGGATATGTCGTAGTGTGAGAGACGTGCAGGCGTCGCGCCCTTCGCTTAGCGCTGCACGCGCGGGCTCACCCTGGGCAGGCGAAGGAAGGCCTTCGATCGGCGAAGGGTCCGGGCGGAGAGCGCTGGCGCTGGCGGCGGCTGCGGCGGCACTGCGGCGCTGTGGCGCGGCGGCGGCGGCGGCGGCGCTGGGAGAGGGTGGGGGCGGGGCTGCCCGGGCGCCGCTCGCTCGCGCGCGCGCGCGCACTGCCCTCGCGGAGCCCTGCGCCCGCCTCAAGGCGCGCCCGCCCGCCCAGGTCCGGCCTTCGATCCCGCGGCCTGCCCCCGCCCGGCCCGGCCCGGCCCGGCCCGGCCTGGCACCGGACAGGTGGTCGCACACGCCCCACCGCCGTCTTAAGGCCCCTTCGATATCACGGAAAGACGGAGAACTTTAAGAGATTGATTGATTTATTGTTTAGTAATTCCGGGCACGTCAACTACAAGGGTCATTACTCCCGTAAGTGTAATGCATGTTTTGGCTCGGGAGGTGGCAGGCGATCTTTCCCCCACTTTATGGTGAGATCCGGCGCCGGCCTACCGTCGGCTAGCGGAGTTTTCCCTAACCAGGTATCTCCCTACAGCGGAGCATCGCCTCAGCCTGGACATGCTCTTAGCTCCTGACGGGTGTCCCGGCATGCGTGGGAGTGTAGTGCATTTCAGTGTGTTTGTGTAAGGAGTGAGAATAGGACAAGAAAAAGAAATGAGAGATCCTACGCGGTCCGTGGCCCGTTTGTAAGGGTACTGATCGGGATTCACCTGGTGTTGATCGGATAAACTACCGATCAGATCAGCCGATCGCTAAAATTCAGTCTCCACACAGCGACTGAATTCGACCTGGCTAACAAGCTAGTGTCGAAAAACTGCCACCGTCGAGACTCGAACATAAGATCTCCTCAGAGGGACTGTATTGGCATCACTTGATGTCCTGCGCCATCTCTCCTGTTTTTTTAAGAGCAAGATCTAGGTTTGATTGCACTTGATTCCTTTTCGACAAAAAAACAGTAAAAACCTTGTGTGACGTATAGGAAAGAAGAGAAACTATCAAGAAAATTGGAGGAATGTATCCATATTGCAAATGGATTGTTTGTTTGCCTGAAACAGCCTTTATTGACTTTCCAAGTAAACCCTTTTGATGGTTAATGCACTTCTGGGAACTGCTCTACGAGTCCTGGAAACTCCTGGCATTCTCGCCTTTACGGATGGCGTTCAGTGGCCTCCAGTTGAGTCGTAACATTATGTTGAATGTGCGAAATGTCTGAAAACTACTGGTCCTTCAGGGCTGATTTCCTGTGGCACAAGGAAAGTCTGGAAGTAGGGTGGGTTATTGAGCAACACAACTTCCCTGTTGTCCAGGAACTGCTGCACCAGAAAGGCAGTGGATGGCCAGGCATTGTCACGGAGAAAGGTGCATTCGCCTTGTTTGGCGTAATGAGGCCGTGCCTTGTTGATTCGTTGCAGTATTTCCACGTACGTACCGGAATTTAACGTGGTGCTCTCAGGGACAAATTCTTTGTGGATGAGACCCTCAGAGTCCTAGAACACCACGAGCATTGCCTTGGTGCGAGATCTCTCACTACGCATCTGTTTGCTTTTCGGCGAACCTGCACCCCGCCACTCCATATTCTGACACCCGCGTCTACGTACGTTTTCTGGAATCTCTTCCTTCTTCTAATGTATTGTAGCGATACAGATTTCCTCGTACAAATTAAATAAAATAAACCGGACCAAAGGAAACTTACTGGGAGAATAAACAGATGGCGACACGCGCGCAACCCCTTTTCTAGTGACAGCCACTTGCGCCCCCGGCCCATTACGAAGATTTTATGAGAGCCGGTGTCAAAAGATTAACCGAAAAGCGCTCGGACGCAGGCACATCTGGGAAATCTCTAGAACGCCTGCTCGTATTCGGGGAAACCCAGAACGATAATTCTTTCACCGGACAGCGCCCCCTTTCGCAGGCATGGCCTATGTTCCAGAAGGAACAAGAAAAACACTGTACCCTCACAGAGGCACAGAGTGTGGAAATTTCCTTTGCTTCCCCCGTCGCTATTGGTCGAAAATAGTGTACTACGCCATTACCTTTGGCCAATAGCGACGCGACCATTATAAGGAACTGGAGAACATGAGAAAAAGGGTGGGGGTAAAAGTTTACTTGCTACGTTTTCGATTTACAAAATTTCAGAAGGGGCTTAGCAGTTGGGAGAGAAACTTCTCCGGGGGGGAACTATTCATCGGGGAGAGGCGTGTGTGCCTCTGAAGACATTCGGCTGACTGCAGCAGGCAGAGAAACTTCTCTGGGGGGGAACTATTCGTCGGAGAGAGGCGAGTGCGTCTCTGAAGAACTTATAAAATTTCAGTGTGGGCTAGTGTAAAGGGCTGAGTAGAGCGGGCAGAGAGACTTCTCTGAAGCGGGAATCAGTCGCGGAGAGAGGCGAATGTGTCTCTGAAGGATTTCTAAACTTTCCGAAGTTGTGTTTGAGAATTATCATGAGAACCAGAGGGACACACGGTTGATGGTTACGCTCTTGAGATCGAGAGCGAATCCCGGCCGCCTACGAGTTCTACCAGACACCGCCCGACGCCGCCGCTCCCTTGGTGACGTCACCCGACGGCCGCTCAGCTGTCGACAAAGGAGGCCACAGGCCTCTGCCGCATTCCTGTGAAGGTCGCAACCGCCCCCCCTCGAGCTTCGCCGCGCCCGTCCCGGGCACACAAAGAACTTTCCCAGGCAGTATAACTCAGGGTATTCACCCCTGTGTAACTTTGTAACGCGGTGCCGCGCCAAGGCACGTCGAATTGTCAAGTTTTACCATTGTAATTTTAGTTATAACAATTTTGTACTCTTCCTAGTTATAAGCTTTACTGTTAATTCTGATCTTTATTTTTTTCTTTTCTTTTCATTTAATCTCTTCTTTTATTTAGTTTACAAATGTAACTTCCCTGGTGCATTTTTTTTCTTGCCCAGGAATAAAGTAATTTTTCTACCAGTGATCAAAGTGTTTATTTCATACTTCCATTGTATCTGATTAACAATTCCTTCCATTACCGACTGAGCTACAACCGGGCCGCTAACCGTGCATTCTCTTGCCGAGATGCCCGGTGGTGTTACAGTATATAGTTGAATGATGGATAAAAATATCTACAAGGTGTGGTTAGCAATATTCGAAAACAAGACATTTTCGTTCCCGTGTTGCAGAAAACTTAGTTACATTAGTAAACAAACTCGAGGTTTGATTTTGTAGTATTGCTAACAAAATAGCCACCCCGATAGCTTTATAAAAAAACATACTTGCGGCTGTACTCCTACCACTAGTAGCAAAGAAAGAGAACAGCAAAATCTGCGTTTAGCTGAAGTGTAGCTCCATTTATGGACATAACCAAAACAGGAGGCCATATGGCAATCAGGATTTGCTTATTGGACAAGGGAAACTGGATGGAAAATCCTCATCGAGATGGCGGTAAGTGGCCCAGTTTTGTGCGTAAAATAATGAAACTGAAGTAAGGTAATGACCACTGCGTCAGCATTGGCTACTTCAATCATAAAATTTGAAGAATAAGAATTGGATACTTCCCACTTGCTTCACACTTGCGTTCCGAGAAGCTGATGCTTATTAGTGCTGAGGAGTAGAACCAAAAGTATTTATTATTTCATTCTTTTCTATTTTAAAATAATAAGCTGAAAACATCATAATAAAATTGATATTGGATTAATGTTACATGAACTGGCACTTTTTTGGTCTCAGATATGTTCGGGGGCAAAATATCTTTCTGAGTTGAGTATCTGGCCGCTACCAAAATTTTGACATTTTCAAGATTTCACTACTATATCAAGATTGGGATAAATTAAAAAAATAGAAAACATAAAATGTATCACTGTTAGGAAAGAGATCTGCTAATCGCCCATTGAGTTTCATATAACAAATTGGGTCCTCTAAGCCAAGAATTTTTAGAAAATTATAAAAGAGTTAACTGCATTCACTTCTGGTGCATTTGCCGCATGAAAAGGAGAAAGAGTATGAGCAAATACGTTTCTGAAATGTGATCTTATGCATTTGATGGAACACAAAATCTTCAAAGATCTAAAATTATACGTATGATTTAAATGCTTTCTATAAGTCTTTGAACCCGACAGTATAAAAAACTTAACTTGAATTAAAAAGTTGCAAACCTCTCCTCTGAAAATTAGATATTTTGACTTATTCTATTATTCCATCATGATAAAAATGTTGATTGGTTGGTATGAATGGTAAGCTTGATTGGTAAACTTGTAGTGCTCGTTTCGTATTTGGTGTGTTGTTTTAATTCGTTTTGAGGACAAATAGTGAATAAATTGGTTATTTGCAATTGAGAAACTCTTTGGTATAATGTGGAACAACGCAAATAAGGTGCAAATTATTCGATCAATGTGTGGTAATGAAACATTCTTACTGAACTCAAACCATTCGATTTGATTTGAACGCTTCTAGTCTTGGTGATAGTTCTAATAGTTTTAACAACCGTCACTAGTACCTCTTTACCTAGAGCAGAGTTCCACAACAGCCACAGAGCCTTGCCTAAGTCAACCTGCCTACCCAACGAACAAACTGAAGTTATTCGACTTGTGACACGAAGCGCATGTCCAATGTCCTTAGATGCGTCCTCCGCGCTCAGGAGAAAACCCTTCAGAAGAATTATAAGCCAGTTTATACGCTCTAGTGTATGTGCGCTCTTTTTAGAACCCCTTAGAAACTACAGTCACGGACACTGACTGCTTCATCTCCCGCACCACAACACCCGAGACCCGATGTTTTGTTTCTTTGCAGTCGAGGAGACAACATTTGAGTCTAAGGAAACCACAACGACAAAATCTTTCCGGATTATCTTGCTCCGAAAGTGACTGTGTTCTATCTTTTGCTCCAAAACGTTCCTCAGAAGTTCAGAACTTTTCGATTCTAGTACTGAGAGATTTGAACTTGTAATATGAGGCCTCTCTCTCTATTTGCAAGGTCGACCGCTATCCTCTTCCTAAACACACGTCGCTGATGATTCCGAGTGGGTGTTACTTCTTGCCAAACAACATGTTTGACAACGGGTATGATTGAATGATTGATTAGTGTTTCCGAGCGCGTCAACTGCTACTTTCATTAGTACTATACGTGTAGTGCATATTTATGCCGGGAGGTGGCGGTGATATTCTTCCGCTGGTTGGCGAGAATTCAGTAGATTTTCTGACTTAATAATTTCACCAATTTTCATCGAAAGATGATCCACCGAATTTCTGTGGGCAGAAGTTGTTATTTTCATTTGTTCAAACGATCTTAATTAAATACATATTCATATAAGTGTCGGCTCGTGTCAGTTGAAGAATGTTTGCACTACAACCAAACATCTTCGCTATTTAAATCAATTTAGTTAGGTATATGAAAAATCGTATTTGTGACTTTCATTATTATTCCGGAAAGTCATAATCGCGTCACAATTTTCTTGCAATAACTGCAAATTAGATACAAGAGAATGATTTGCGCGTGTGCTACGAGTTTGGATTTACACGGCTTTGCTATCTCGACTGCAACATTAGAACATATGCGATGACGAATCATAGGCTGTGAGTGGCAAGGAGGTGGAACTTTGTGGGGATAAAGTCTTCATGTAGTTAGTCAACGAATCAGTGATGAGATTGTTCGTATCTTTTTACGACAATATTTCCAACATGTGGGACACATAGCATTAGCCTCCAGGTAGCTCAGAGTATGTCCGCAAGCTTTATCTAAATCTTTCTTGGGGAGGGAACAAACTCATTGATGACATTATATCAGATGAAACGAGTATTTTAGTTTTCTTGTTAGTTCGTACAAACAGTTTTTTGTATTATATTTTAATTATATTTCAAGGAATAGGGGAATGTTATCGAAATGCTTCACCCCGAAGGAAGCTTGCCTTTGTTTCACGCAGTGTTATTATTCTGTAAACCATCAACTTTCGAAAGCATGAGCGGCCACTGCTTAATATTGATCAAACATATTTCCCCAAACTGATATGTAATAACAAGCATTGATTATTGCATTGCTACGAAAACGAATTCACGTCGCAGCGATAAAACGGAAGCGATAAAACGAAAACGATAAAATCGCACAAGTAAAATACCTCTGATTGGACGAGAGTCATCGATTCTGTATATTTCCATACGTACATTTAATGAGTGGAAGAGGCATAAAAAATATTTTTATCTAATAATCGTCGGATAAAAAACCTAGGTAGTAAAGGCTGGCCGTCTGTTGAGTTGACTCAGAGGCAGCAATACCTTTGTTCCTGTAGCGCGTCTTGCCGGGGTTTGAGTACCGATGGTGGCGGGTTTTTGACACTTTCTATGAAACTAAGTTGGAATATGCCACTGTCTAGAGGAGAATTCTACCTGGCGGCTGCAATGTTAGGTAGTTTTCCGTGGTTGCTCCGACCAGTACCAGACAAATGCCAGAGCGGTAGCTTGACAAACGGACCACGGACCGCGCACGATCTTCCCCTCCTCATCCTTGCCCCTTCCTATTCTGCTAACACGCGAGCATGTACTACCGCACACGTTGGGAGCGAGGAGTTGTTCTGGCTGGGGCAGTGCCTCGCGTGGGGAGATGCAGGGAGGGAAAAACCCGCAAGCCACATTAAGGCCGCCCGCAGATCTCACGTTCCAGTTGTACAGAAACAAACTCACCTCCCGAGATATAAAAGGCACTACACTAATAACTCCTTAATAAGCTACACTAATAAGTCCTTAATAAGTAATTTCTTAACAGAACTAATAGTTGACGCGCGGTAAACACTAAATAATTAATCAGTCCACTTGTTGCAAGACGTACGGTATTTCACCTTACAAAATGTGACCTTCTTTGCTAAATATAAGGAAACAATGGCGTCAATCGACTATGAATAAGCTCATCTGAATTAGGTTCAACATAATTTGATGTCACGGTAACAACACTGCGGGCTTTTTAGTTCAAACATTTCAGCTCCCGCACCGACAAACCGCATTGTCCTTAGCATTAATGAGTTCTACATAAAATGGTAAAGACCATTTAAGTATTAAGGCAATGTGTTGTTTGGACCGACTTAGGTGGCTCAGGGAATCAATTGATGTCATTGCATTGCTTCTGACCGGGTGATCCTGGGGTTCGAGTCCCGAAGATGGCAGGATTTTTGACACATAGCAGACCTAGCTACATAGCAGGATCGACTCATCCGCTGTTTGCAGGTGAGTTCTAACGAAATAGTGGCCGTGGTTTCTCCGAACGTCTTTTCTTCCAGGCGAATGCCGGAGTAGTAATAATAAGTATTTAATGGCAGACGTATTTAATGGCAGAATCTTCCTTGAAGCCTAGCTTCTGCATGACACCATGTGTGCCAAAGGCAATGACGCATAGATGCAAATTCAGCCGGTAAGCGCGGTGTGAGGAAAGGCAGAATAGCACAATCAACTATTTACTTGTTTCAGTCAAAATGAATAGTCTTTAATTGTTTATTTTTTCAAATTTCTATGAGCTCCTTAGTAATAAACAACAGACGCCTCTCACGTGGCCGGTGACCATAGTTTTCTTTCAATTTCTTCTCTGATTCTGAATTAGTAATACAGATTTTAACACTCAACGCCTGTTAAGGGGACAACACGTGAATCACTTATGCATTGCACATTGCAGCCGGACTTCTTGCAGGCGCCACGTCATCAAAAAAGTGTAATTAAAAATCCGTTTCAAAAGAAGAAAAAGAAACAAAAAGAGTGCTACACTTTTATTATATATTCAATTGAACTCTAAATCACCAGAAGTGAAAGTCGTTAGAAACACTAACGAATATTTTATTGTGTTATTCCGTCCTCACATTGCGCTTCCGACTGGATTCTCATATTCGGTGCGTCATTCCTTACGACAGAGATGCCGCCATGTAGCAGTAAGGCTCCAAGGAAGAGTCCCCCTTCTATTTAATATTTATTATTTACGTGTTGCTTAGTTATGTGCGATATGTGGTATTGGAGCCTTTGAACTCTGCGTCATTTTTACGGTTCGATTTCTCTACATTTGACAGTATTGTTTCTTGATGTTTCTGTTCCTAACTCCATCTTTCTATCTATCAAGTGGACCAAATGCGTGTCATATACATTTCATATTAGCAAATAACTGTACTTTATGTTTGAAACCAATGATACGTAATTGGGGAAACAAGCTTGTAATTACACAGTTGGTTTTACGCCAATATCAATGAAAGTATTATTAATTCTAAGCTCTAACGGAATTATATATATGATTCTTAGTGTAATTTAATTATTTTATGTTTCTAGGAAATGAACTGGAATTACATCTCAAAAATTTAGTAATGGGAAAGCTTTATTAACAAAATTTCGAGCAAAATTGTGGTTATCAACGAGATTTCCAATGAAAAATTGCCTTTATCTAAACTTCATAAGTAGTACTCAAGAAAGTAAAAGTACATTAAATACTTGCATGTGTGTCGTGTCTCTTGCGCTCTCACGGGCGGTAGGTATATTACATGAACGATTCTTATCAGCTAAATGCATTGTACCTATTATTAAACATTGAATATAAAACTGTACATACACATTGATAGATAATGAGAGTTACTTTGCATCTGCGTGAAAATTATCAGAAGAATCCAGGAAGATGATCAATCAGAGCAGCCAATGTTTATAATTATCTCAGGCAGTAATCGATAACGACCAATATTCTTATCTGGAGTCTAAAATCCACTACCGGTCCCTACCCAGCCCACAAAGTAACTAGGGCAAAGACATCCGTAATGCCCACTAGAAATTTTTAGTGCCAGGCGTAAGGTGAAATCCTTGAACTCAATCGATCACGTGACTAACTACGCTATACAGCCGTAAGGAACAAATTTCCTTGCGAAGGTCATGAAGAACAACAATCTTTAGCAATTGCGACTGTACGTTACGCATTGTAACAAAAGATACATTTGCAGCGTTGAAATTAGAAGTTGCTTATTTATCAAGGAGTGCCCACAATTATAGAAATTCAACCAGGTCAAAAGTAAACAAATCTTCTCCATGCAAGAAAATTCCCATCATTCCTCATGATTTAATTATAGAACAGCTTCAAAAACTTAATATTCAAATGACCACAAACATATCTTTCATAAAAGCAGGAATAAATGATCCCGGTTTTCAACACATTCTGTGCTTTCGAAGTTAATGTTGATCCAGGGTCTATTGAAAAACTGCCGGGTTCTTTGTTAATCTACTAGCAAGAAACAACATATAAAAATTTGTATCCACTGAAAATATATCTTGTTTTATTTGCAAACAAAATGGTCACGTAGGTAGACACTGCACATCCAACCCCAATACAAATGAATCTGAAGAATAACTTATCTAATTATGAACAAGATATTCAAACAATACAGACACATCCTGGTAACCATAAAAATATAGATTCTTCTTTTAAACCACGACCGGCTAGTAAAAGGAATTCAAGAGTCTTCTCTTTTCCAAGATACGACTAAATTAAGTAAAATTTCAAAATTCCTGAAAGAATGAAGATTGTTAAAATAAATAAGGAAAAAATAAAAAAACAAGGATAACAACCCCAATTCTTCAGATGATCAGACTAGTCTAAAAATCGTTGAAGAACTAATTGACCCAATCAAAAACATATTGAATCAAACTCAGAAAATTATCCACTAAATCATGAACAATTCAAAAATGTCGTAGAAATCACATTTGATTTTTCTGTACACAAATCATCATAATACCATACATCAAACTGCATTAATTTGGAACTACAAAAAGGCAAACTGGAATCTATATAAGAAAATATTAATTGAAAATTAACCAATTATCTTCTATTCACAGAGAATATTGATGATATTGTTACCAACTTCATATATCTCATCTTCCACGCTGCAGACCCAACACTGGAACCTCTTACCTTTTCCAAAAGAAAAATACCTACACCATGGTGGAATGAAGAATGTAAAGCAGTGACTAAAAATTATAAACATTATTTAAATATATATCAAAAACACAAAACTCATGAAAACAAAATTGATCAGAAAATAACGGGAGTTCTATCCAGAAGAATCTTTAAAGAGAATCATAAAATATCAGGGAAGTGAAGCAATTTATGGAAGAATTAAGTTGAATAATGCCAAAGATAGAAAAAGAGAAATACTCCTATATTCCATCAAGAATTATAACCAATATTAATACCGACGCTACACTTTCTAAACATAAAAGAAGAGTTTATCACATAATGATTGGAAAGAAAAATTTGAAGAAACGAGACTCGAATACATAGGTTATTGTCATATTTACACATGATGCAAAGAATAATAATGGTGTTGGTGCTGCCAAAAATTATTGTGGTAAAAGTCTAAATTATATCCTCCAGCCTTTAACATCAGTGAAAACACTAGAAGTATATGCTACATTAATAGCCACGAAACAAATATCTAATAATTTCAGTAATATAAAAAATCATGTTTTGTATTACATAAAATCATATTAATTATTAAATCATATTTATGAGATATATTTTAATGAATCTAACTAAAGAGTTCACATTTTGTAAAAATATTTATATTTTCACAGATTTGTGATTACATTTAATTAATGTTTTAGTCGCTCATGTCCTTTGTATTGAGGCTTAAAATAATTTTAAAAAAAGACATATCAACGACCTCTATGAGAACAAGCTACAAAATAACACGAAGATTTGTTTTTATCATCTTTTCGCCCTTTTTACTTGTCACCTCTTCAATATATTCCTTTAATTCTTACCAAAGTTGTGGACGTTGGTAAGGATAAAAATACACTGCCTCTCATTCAAGAATAAATGTGTCAGCTTTAGAAAATCGCAACCAACCCTGTTTATCGACCGCCATTTTGCCGTTAGAAAGGTGACCTTATAGACTCCGACAGACGTGTACTATTCATGAAGATTTAAGGTAATTCCTAACACCTAAAGGCAGTATAACTTCTATATCCATCATATGACTATTACTGCATTACGTCACTACCTTATCCGTGTCTTTAAAACTCCCTATTGCCTCAAGAATGGCAACTTGAAAGTGATTTGAAAAGAAAGAACTTGCTTCAAACTTGCAGCAAGCGGCTTCTATTGGAGAGTTGTATAATGAACATAATTTATTTATTTCCATTTGTTTTGTATACAAAAATGAGATGAATTCATCTTATTACCTTTGGCATTGCAATAATATGGCATGAACTGGCACTCTTTTGGACTTGGTACGTCCAGCACGTTCAGGGAGTGGCCATTACTGAGTCAAGTACTTGATCATCTTTTTTAAATTAATAAAAAATATTACTAATTCAAAACTGGCATTTTTAGGCAATGGATATATTCCGAAAGGAGTATGTTAAAAGGCTACTGAGCATTTAGTATTGTAACCAAAGAATTTTTAGAAAACTTCAAGAATGTTTTCTCTGCCACAGCCGATGCTTTTACACGAGTGCGCCCACTGGAAAAACATACCTCACCAAATAGCCTACGACTGCGGGAGCAATTATTCTGCGCTAGCGTACTGATGCAAACGAGGTTGCGTAGTGGGTGGTGTCGGGGATATCGAAGTCATTCTCTTCGCCCTGAGTTCATCAGAATCTCATTATTCATTTCATAAGTGTCCACGACAAGTAATATTTAATTACCTAAAATTAATTATACGTATGTAATACGTTTATAGACATATGATGCGTATTCTTTATACATTTGAACTACAAGTTTGAAAATTTGTGAGCTATTCATGTTTAGTGGTAGATGTAGTATTTAGACATTCCATTAAATGTGTGTCCGTTGTGGCTTCCATTTTATAAAAAATGTTTGCCACAATAGAACGAAGTTCAGAGTGAAAAGTCTTTACCGTAACTAAATCTTAGAAATCAGAGAAAATAGAATTTCCTGTCCCTCTCATTAACTCTTTCCCCCAAATCTCTCTGCCTCTCCCCCTCTCTCTCTCTCGCTCTCTCTCTCTCCCTCTCTCCCTCTCTCCCTCTCTCCCTCTCTCTCTCTCGCTCTCATTGGCTGTCTATTTATTTTTTCTCCCTTTCTCTCTTCCTCCTTCACTCACGCTCAATGAAAAGGAATAGCAACATTAAGCAAATGGCCATTCTTTGCTGCTCGATTATACTTTATACTGCGTAAGACGTATAGAGATATAGAAGTATAGAGAAGACGTATAGAGAAGCAGTGTAGAGAAGAAGTATAGGAAGCACAATGAAATGCGATACGAAAGAGGGAAGATAAGGATGATGAGGTATCCTAAGTAAATAAATAATATAATAGTTTTGGAATAGAGAACATGAAGATCGCTCAATACCCAGCAGCAATTGAGAACGCAGTCGAATGTGTGTGTGCGGTGTGCGTGTGAGTGCGCGCTCGCTGCCAGTGCGTCGCGCGCGGAAAGGAGGACGGGGGAGGGGGATGCGGCGCGACGCGTCTGGGAGGCGCCGGGCGTCGAAGGAGGCCCCACGCCAAGACGGCGCGGCGCTTCGGCTTGGCCCCCATCCGCGCCAAGCATCTTCTGACCACTCTGCTTTCAAATACAATCTGTTGCACCAGTTTCGTTTGTGCACGATGACAATTATCTGATTTTAATTATGTAAATATGGTCCTATGTACATTTATAGACAGTCAAATTATTGTTGGTAAAAATTGGGGAAAGCCTCCTGGCTAGCTGTTGGTCAGCTTGCTCTCTTTCCACTGCGAGATCCCGGCTTCGATTCCCGGTGAAGCAAGATTAGAGTGTGCGTTTTCCTTGCAATATCCCAGTACGTGTTGCTGTGTGGCGACGATAAAATTAATTTCTCAGGTTGGGATGTCTACATGCTAACCACCTTACTCAATGTGCCACCTTAATCAATGCCCGCGTGGCAGGGACGTCGCCGGTAGGCCTGAGCCCGTTCACGGCTATCGCGCCAAGTACATTCATATATACGTAAAAACTTGGAAAAATGACATAAAATATTTTCATTATTATTTTATATAAGAAATTAACTGATTGATTCTTTGGTGTTTTCAAGGGGCGTCAACTCCTATAGTTATTAGTCCCATAAGTTTAATACTCGGTTTTATCACGATTTCCCCCGCTGAGTGATGTGATCCAGCGCCGACATGCATGGCTTGCCGGGTATTTCCCAACCAGGCATCTCCCACCAGCGGGGCACCGTCCCAGTCGGGACAAGCCCAAAGCTTCCGACTAGTCTCCCGGCACGTGTGGTAGTGAAGTGCATGTAAGTGTATGTGTGTAAGTAAGGGGTGAGGCTAGGTCAAGGAAGACGAACGAAATATCGCGCGCTATCCGTGGCCCGTTTGTTAGGGTACTGCTCCGGCGTTCGCCTGGTGTGTTGATTAAAAAAGCACAATAACGATTCAGTTTTGAGATTTATAGTCTAAACACTGCATCTTACCATTAATCTAATGTATCTTACATTTAAAACAGCAGATTTAGTACTATATCCTACATCTTAATACGTATATCCAACATTTTGGCTCTCCGAGTTCGTCGTGGGTGGTAGGTAGGTCCTTTGGTGTTCCGTCGGTGGTAGGAAACAGACTTTCACCGAATGAAATACGTTTGGCGAATGTATTGCTTATGAAATGTTTTGGAGACAGTGATTCAATGTTCGTTTAAAAAGTATGAATTTAAATTTTAAATGAAATCGCAAATCATTCCCATAATATCTTTGTTTTCATTTTGTTTTTGAATGTTTCACTTCTTTGAGTATATTTTCGCACATCAGAATTTATAAGAAAAGAGATATGAACTGGGAAAAATGCTCTCAATATTTCCTTGGAAGGTAAGGTTATGTACCCAAATTAGGGATTTTATAGAACATTTATTTGTTATTATAAAACGTTTATTTGAGATGAAATTTTGATAGATTCCGAATAGACGTCATTAAAAATTTAAATGTCGCATTTCATTAAGTATTAATTAAA
The DNA here is from genome assembly GCA_038098605.1 of Gryllus longicercus. NCBI lineage: Eukaryota > Metazoa > Arthropoda > Insecta > Orthoptera > Gryllidae > Gryllus > Gryllus longicercus. The sequence continues at coordinate 3,577,086 of JAZDUA010000079.1, forward strand.
ATTAATAAAAAATGAATAAATATACTGTACGTGAGTATTTTAAATGCAAATATGAAAGAATTTACACGGTAGAATTTACACGGTACGTGTCATAATGTCAGCACAACACACCGATTGGCATTCTGCCACGTACACAATAAATTATTCAGATCTCCAAAAGTAATTTTCTTCGATGGTGACTGAAAATAGAATATTCAACATGGCTGAGAGTAGAAACGCATGTTAAATCAAACTTTCTCAGTTGATTTAGAACGTGTAAATTGGAAACGAAAAGCTTCAGAAATACGCCGGCTGATGACCGGTTGATGTGTCACGCAATTATTTTAGTTCCGATACATTTTGATTGGAAACAATTCAGAGTAATTTGCTTCAATTAGTGTGTGTCACAAGCTCCGTATGAAAAAGCTGTAATAGCGAGTACGAAGCGTCACCGTTCGTGTGCATGAACATGTGCCGTGCGCACGCAGTACACAGCAGAGACGCGAGATTCCCATCAGCGGAAACCACCGCACGCGAACGTCTCTTTGTTATTGTCCGGTCGTTCTCCTGTGTAGTGTTCCTAGTACGTTAGCATTCCCGTACATACATATTCTATATTTTATTATTATTATTGCTCCTATTACACGGGTTCATATTACTCTTTATGAAAGAAAATGCTATAGATAATTGGGTTGATTGCGTTGAAAGATGTTGCGAATGGTGCAATATGAAGTTCATGTGTTCTATCTTTGAATAATTTCGCGATTTCGTGTTTTCTATTAGTGATCTAAATATTAGAGCATTTTGCCTCAAAGGTATTACCTATAAAAAGCTTTGGAAATTCTCTCGGAAACTATTGCAGTTGGTTAGATTTACTGTCGTTGTATTGCAATGAAAGACAAGGTAAAAATAGAATCCCTAATGGATTTTAGTATTTATATGAAATTTAGTATCGTTTACACTTGTTATTGTAAGGATGTACAGTATGATATGAGCAAAAACATATACAGATGTCCCACCAACTACGGTGCAACCCCAACAAGTTGTAAACACTTCACGATATCAAAAGGCAATTTTCTCCAAACAATGTGGAAACATGAGGCATATAATGTACAGTAGAGAAATTGTCTAATATTGGTTTTCGAGAAATTTAAACTTCTTTGATTTTTAATACAACTACACATTTTTCGCTGGTAATGCATAGATCATGAAAAGAGGAATAAAACGATGCATCATCTGTTAATGTTTTGATAGTAATTTGAATTTAAAATTATATTTTCATACATGTTATTTGGAATTGAAGGGTTTCTTGCAAGATCCAAACTGGTTCAAATTTGATATTTTTCAGGACGCGCCAAAAACGTCATAGCGTAGACATGCATAGTAATGAATTTTTGCGGAGTATTGATTTTTCCTGCCTTAAATCTTTCAGTGTGTTTGGCACTTGGTGAATGGAAATGTCGCAGCAGAGAGAGCCTGTTGTAGGAAATAACTCGGTGAAATGACTCAAAATAAATCTGCTACTTGTTTGGTTCTTGTAAGAAACTTCTCAGTTGAACGAATATTTCCTTTTAGCTCTTGCAATGGTCTCGTTCGGGGTAGGTGGCCTTCGCGGCAGTTATGTGAAGAGGGGAGACTGGGACTGAGAAAATTTCTCAAAATATTATTTGCCCCGTGATTCGGCATTGTTGAGCAAAAACTGCATTTCGATGTCGTGAACCGTTTAGAAGTTATGAGTGTGGCCCACAGTTGTTGAGACAGTGTATATTAGACTTTTGATCTGAGAGGGACGTCGCCACTTTAGTTTACGAGACAGTGCATACCATAAAAATAATTTCTTGACTTTATGGATTTTATCCTTAATAGTTGATAATATTTATAATAAAAATTCAATTAATTATTTGCACGCATGAAATGACAAGAAGAAAAAACACTCGCCCGAAATTCAATTAGTAGAAGAAAGTTGAGTTTAACTTGAAATTTCACCAACGACCATTGAAATGCAGTTCTCATTTTTAACACAATCGTTACGCTAATGGTCGTTGTGACGGAGAATGAGATTTTAATTTTTAGCTGTCTTAGTTCTTGCAGGGACTAATGGAACTTTAAATTGTGAAATATAAATTCAATTACAAAGTCAAAGTCACAAATTTAATCAATTAGGTACAATTTTGTTTCTTCACTTCATTAGTTGGACAAGAAGTGCGAGAGAGAGAGAGAGTGTGGGGTGTAGTCATGCTTTTTGAGCCCAGGGCGATAACAGGCCGTTTCTTTCTTGTTTTACTATTTTGTATTTTTACTTTTATGCATCTGCCCAACATGTCTTGTCTCATGGTAGTTGGATTGATGAGAAAAACACTGAATGTAGGGACTTTTCAACCACCTCGAGGTTCCTGCCTCCGGCGTCTGGGTAATTTGGTAAATTATTTGAGCCCTCTGGGTAAGCTATTAAGTCGTACAAACTAAATTTTACAAGAAAGTAACAATTCTTCCCATCCTGTTAATTTTAACTAATCTTCTGGCGCAAATAGTGAGATGATTCGGCTAAATTCATCCCTCTTTATGATATTATGAAATTGACGTCACGTTCCATAAAATTTAAGAGCTCCAAGATGCATAAGGAATTTATAATATGATATTCATTTTAGAGATTAATTAGTAAAATGCAGTGGAATTCTTATCTTGTTTTTCAGCAAGATGTTGAATAATCAGCTCATTGAGTGAGGTAAAAAAATTTCTGAACCTGGGAGATGGCGCCGAGATGGATGCTCGGACCGTCAGGAAACTAAGGCGAGTGGGAAGGGGAGGGAGAGGAGGGAGGGGGAGGGAGAGGGGGAAGGGGAGGGGTGCGCTAAGAGGCCACTGTGCGTGCGCGAGCTCGTCTAGCCCTCTGACTGCCGGGGAGCCTTTGAATGGGGATGTGCGGAGTTCACCGTTCTACCGTCGGCTAGCGGGGGTTTTCACAACAAGGTATCACCCACTAAGGGGGCTCCGCCCCAGTCGAGACAAGCTCTTAGCTCCCGACCGATCTCCCAAGTCGTGTAGCACATGTTCGTGTATGTGTGTGTAAGTGTGTAAGGGAAAAGAATAGGACAGGGAAGTGATAGGAAAGATCGCGCGCGGTCCGTAGCCCGTTCGTTAGAGTACTGCTCCGACATTCCCTGGTGTTGGTGGGAAAAATGGATCGGAAAACTACCGATCAGAGTTACCGGCCACTAGAACGTTCCTCCAGACAGCGACTGAATTCGGCCTAGCTGACGAGCTGGTGTCGAATATCCTGCCACCGACGGGACTCGAACCTAGGACCTCCCAGTCAAAGGCTCGGAAGTGACATCCGTTGTGCCCTGATCCATCTCTCCCGCTATGAAACTTGTAAAAACATACAAAAACATTACATTCATCCTCTAATACTTACGCCAAGGGCCGATACGAGTATACGTGTGATTGACTCTATTATAGGTCAGCCCAGCTGGCAGATTCGAAGCATCGTCGACTGATAAATGCTTGCGACACTCCCTGGACCATTTTCTCTCGTCACCCGTCTCCTTCTCCTTTCCCCCTTTCGTATCTTCAACTGTGACTACGAAGCTAGGTCGAATTCAGTCGCTGTCTGAAGGCAACGTCCAGCAGCCGGCTGCTCTCATTGGATCTTTTCTGAGGTTTCACCGATTAATGATAGGTGAATTCCGGAACAGTACCCTAACAATCGGGCAATGATATGTCGGTGCAGGATCTCACCAAGCAGCGAGGTGGAACACCGCCACCTCCCGCGATAAACATGCACTACAGTAACGGTACCAATGATCATAATAGTTGACCTACCCGGAAACATCAATCAATCAATCTCCCCCCTCCACGAAGGCGGGCCTCCGCGCCCCCCGCAAGTCGTGATTCCTTTGGCGATTGGAGGAGCGTTCGCGATACTGGAAGAGATTGTGCTAAACATTCTGCAAACGAAAAGAACAGAAAATACAGTATTTCTTGACTACAGACACTAGTAGTCTCTCGGACATTTTCCGCTACTTAGCCGTGATGAAGTGTCAGGATGGGCAGAGAAACTCGCAATCCTCCATGTGAAAAGAACACAAGATATAAGAGCTTTCCAATATAAGAGTTTAGGGGAAGAAATGTTTTAACTTTTCAATATTTTTAAGTTGTGAAATAAATTTTTTAACGTTTCATTTTTTTTCGCAACTTGTCTTCCAAGATATTTTTCAGCCCCCGACACTAAAACCAGAGTGTGAGTTATGCGCCCTGGAGGGTTATGACGTATGAGAGCCGATGATTGGGCGGAGGAGCCTTAGGTCCTTTATAGGCGCGACCCCGCCCCCGAGGCCAGCGCGCGCCAGCTGAGCGGCACTTCCCCTTCAACGCCCTCCCGGGACACTCCACGGCCACCGACTACCCTACACGGGCAGACTCACTTAACAGCCGCCTGGCTGGCACACCATTGACTGATTTCGAAACGAGTCAATTGCTACGGCCACTAGTCCCGTTCGTGTAGTGTGTGTTTTTATCGCGGGCGGTGACGGTGCTCTTCCCCTGCTGGAGAGCGAGATCCGGCGCCGACCTTCTCATTGATTGAGGATTTTCCCTAACCAGGTATCTCCCACCAGTGGGGTCCTTGCCGAGCGGAGACAAGCTCTAAGCTCCCGACTGGTTTCCCGGCATGTGTGATGGAGTACTGCATGTGGGGATGTATGGGATGAGGATAGGACAAGGAAGAGGAAGAAAATATCACGTGACCCATTTGTTAGGGTGATGATCCGGCATTCGCCTTGCATTGATTGGGGAAATCACGGAAAACTACCGTTCAAAGTAGCGGATGCATGAATCCAGTCAGCGACTATTTGGATCTAACTATACTATATAATATAAAAAAGCCATCCCAGTGTTGGGACAGACCTTCCACAGTAGTGGGGTGGCTGAAAACTAACTTCGCTGTGAGCTAACCCTCGAGAGCGTTTTGATAAAGCTTGTTGTCTACTGTTCATATTATTGACTGCTGTTCACTGTTACCCACTGTCTATATTTTTGTTGTCCACTGACCATATTATTGTTTCACTTGTTGTCCACTGTCCAGTGACTGCACCACCATCATTGTCATCTGTCCATTTATTGTCCGCTGTCCATTTTGTTCACTGTTTGTTTCAATGTTGATCGCACTTCTGAACTTATCGGCCTCTAAACCCGCTGCAATTGTCGTACCTAAATCCTTCACTACGTGTAAGAACTTTCCACAAACTTCTATTTCTCGCTTTTCTTCAACACAGCTTGCCGACTACAGCTCTTATTTTATCGCACCAGCGAGTTCCTTGACGCTCCACTTTTCTTTTGCCAATTCTTGTGTCCTGTATAGTAACTCGATGTGCTCCCCACTTCGGATCCATGTAATCTGTCCATCTCCATTTGGTTTTCTTTGCCTGACTGCACATCTTTTAATTTAGTTCTCTGGCGGAGATCTTCATTTCCTACTGTTTCCAAGCGCCACCCTAGCATTTTTCTTTCTATTTTTATTTGTCAAATTTTAAATAATTGTTTGTTTTGGCGTTTAGAGACCATGTCTGAGTTCCGTATAGTGGAACTGGTAGTATGCTGGAATCGAATATCGCTTTCTTATTCTTTATGCTTTTTTATTGTTCAGAATAAAATTTAGTCCCCAAAAGCTTCTTCCAAGCCTTTGAGATTCTAGTTTTTATTTCCTTCTCTTGTCTGTTTATAAATTACACTGTTTATTTCAAATGTAAGTATTCATTGGCGTATTCAATGTTGAAATATTTTATTTTCATGGGCAAACATGGACCGTTCGTCATTATTTTTGTTTTCTGGACGTTAATTATTAGGCCTAGTTTTTTGACGTTCTGGTGACAGTTCATTCAACTTTATTTCCAGTTCTACGGCTGATTTCGCAAAAAAATATTATGTCATCTGCAAATCTTACGTTCAAGAGTTTCTGTCCGTCAACATTTAATCCATAATTAGGTTTTATTTTCCTAAAGATTTCTTCTAGTAGGCAGACAAATAACAGAGGAAAGATTGGAGCACCTGGGCGGACTCCTCTTCTTTGATTAAACGTTTTCCCTTTCTTTCTGTTTTTATTGTCGCCCAACTGTCTGAATAAATTCTTCCTCTTATTCTATTTTCGGGACAGCTTGATTCAATATTGCTTGCAACATGCATAAGTGTTCAATATAATATAAGGCCTTTGTAAAGTCGATGAATACCACTTATACAGTTAAATTAAACTCTTGCGTGTTTTCCAGAATTTGGTTCAGAGCTTGAAGGTGGTCTGCTGTTGAAAAGTTTGAAAGAAATCCTGTTCGTTCGCTTGGCTGCTGTTCCTCAATTATGTTCTTTAATCTTCTTGTAATGACTTTAGAAAATATGTTGTATGTACCGGATAGCAAGCTTATAGGCCTGTAATTATTAATATCGTAGTTTCTTCCATTGTTGTGTATTAGTGTTCTTTCACTGAGGGTGCACTGTAAGGGTATAACTTCTTTCTCTAAGACTTCATTGAAAAATTTTGTTAAATGCTTCAGAATATATGAGGTTCCGATTTTCAGTAATTCATTTGTTATGACATCTTCTCCCAAAGTTTTTTCCTGTATTAATTCTTGTATAGCCATTTCCACTTCATGTGTTATGATTTTTGGAAGTGGATCATCATATTCATACCTGTTATCATCTAGAACATTTACTAATCTAAATATTTTGGAGTCATAGTTCACATCTGAGCTTGTAAAGAGTGATTTGTGTCGGTTGTTCTTTCAATTATTTTTTCTCTTTTGTTAATTGGAAGGGCAAACTGGGATTGAACTCTTTGCATCTAGTGTTTGCCTTCATTTAGCGCTTGTCTGATTTTTTTGTGGGTCGGAATGACTTCATTATGCCGTGTATTAAGTTTTCCTTGTGTGTTCTTAGGTATTTTCTTATATATTTTTTGATTTGTTAATCCACAGAATTAGTTCATTGAGAAGCGAATAGTTCGAGATCCGACTCTCGAGATGTAATGAGTAATTGCCTCTGGGTTTGGGATGAACCGAAAACGAACACCACGGAGAAGGTAGCATTCTCTGCGAGCGGTGAGTCCGTACGCTTATATATCAATTTAGATTGTAGTTGATTTATCACCGCAACTTGTAATTACCTTGGGGAGCGCCTCGCGCGGAAGTTTCGCTTTGTTCCCCGTCCCCTCCGCGGCAGCCTCAGACAAGTTAGTGGGAGCAGAAGTTGGCTTTGCAATAAACATGCCACGTGGTGCCACAAGCATTGCAGCTCCTCACTCCTCACACGTCGTTTTACACAGGCAGCAAGTCGTCATCCCTTGTTCATGTAAAGTGATTCTTCCAAGACGGCGAGTCGGATTAGTAACGAAAGATGCCGCCTGCGACAACATTTTTAATAGGTATTCAAATGTTTGGCAGCTTACGCTGCCTTAGACATGATTGTGATATGTGAAACAAGTGTGAAAATACTTAATAACTAATAATGAAAACCGGAAAAGTATTAACACATCACATGAATTACATTGGACGAAAAGCAGAGCATTAAAATTAAATAAGTTAAACAATTATCTTCATAGACATTCCTGAATTCTGTTTTTCCGCGAATAAAAAACTGGTGAGAACCCACTGATGGTTCGCGAACAAAGCTGCAATTTGCAATTTACCTACACCCCGGTCGCAAAGCGCACCACAAAAGTGCCCCCGACTGTTCTAGCACGAAAATAAGCCTCTAATTGTTTGTGTTCGCTAAGAAGACAACATATGCGTTAATATTAAAAGTTTGCAGTCGTAAGAAATGCCTAAACCACTTTCCCCTCTTACTTTAAGTTTAAATGTATTAATAAGAAGGCCTATTGTGAACTTGCACCATTTAACTCGATTGTAGGATATAATTTTGATATAAGATTTTTGAAACATTCGCAAAGAAATAGCCTGAGATTTAGTGGCTCAGGTCTTCATTACTGAAGTTATTGCATTGCCTCCGACCGGAAGGTCCTACGATTCGAGCCCTATCGGTGGCAGGATTTTCGAGTCTAGCTACATAACTTGATACAAATTCAGCCGCTGTTTGGAGGTCAATTCCAGCGGTCGGCTGCTTTCATGGGTAGTTCCAATCGATGGTTTCTCCTACCAACACCAGGCGAATGCAGGAGCATTATTCTAACAAACGGGTCACAGACCGCGCGCCATATTTCCATCTCTTCCATGTCCTATCCTTACCCCTTACACACACTTCCATGCACTACATTACCCACACATGCCGGGAGATAAGTCGGGAGCTTTGAGCTTGTCCCGGCTGCGGCGATACCCCGCCTGTGGGAGATACCTGGTTGAGGGCAACACCGCGAGCCGACCGGGTAGGTCGGCGCCGGGAGATCACCACCTCCCACGATAAAAAGCGTTATCACAAACGTGAACCAATAAAGATGGCCTGCTATATTCTCTGAATGCAATGACTAAGCTCTGGCCTGCCTCGCCTCTCGCCTCTCGCCCCTCGCCCCTCGCCCCTCGCCCCTCGCCTCTCGCCTCTCGCCTCTCGCCTCTCGCCTCTCGCCTCTCGCCTCTCGCCTCTCGCCTCTCGCCTCTCGCCTCTCGCCTCTCGCCTCTCGCCTCTCGCCTCTCGCCTCTCGCCTCTCGCCTCTCGCCTCTCGCCTCTCGCCTCTCGCCTCTCGCCTCTCGCCTCTCGCCTCTCGCCTCTCGCCTCTCGCCTCTCGCCTCTCGCCTCTCGCCTCTCGCCTCTCGCCTCTCGCCTCTCGCCTCTCGCCTCTCGCCTCTCGCCTCTCGCCTCTCGCCTCTCGCCTCTCGCCTCTCGCCTCTCGCCTCTCGCCTCTCGCCTCTCGCCTCTCGCCTCTCGCCTCTCGCCTCTCGCCTCTCGCCTCTCGCCTCTCGCCTCTCGCCTCTCGCCTCTCGCCTCTCGCCTCTCGCCTCTCGCCTCTCGCCTCTCGCCTCTCGCCTCTCGCCTCTCGCCTCTCGCCTCTCGCCTCTCGCCCCCATCCTCACCCCCATCCTCACCCCCACTTCCACCCCGTCCCAGACCCTCTCCCGCCCCGCCCTGCCCCTTCTCAGCCCCTCCCCGTCCCTTTCCTCAGTTTTCTCCCCCATTCATTAGTGGCTACATACATTTTCATAGGAATATATTTCCAAATTTTACCTGAACACCTTGAATAGTTTTTTGCTCTCCATTTATATCAATCGCTTAGTTTCTCCTTGATTATTTCCATTTAATAAAAATAAGTCAGAATCTGTGTAACTTGATCTAATACAAACAGTACCTCAAGGGCGCTTTATTACTCCCTGGTTAACTATCATTTACCAAAAATCGCTGTTCGATATCATATAGCTCTTAAAAATTACTGGTAATTTGCCTAGTTGGTGAGATTTTCTGAACAAAAAAATGAATCGAATCGTACGAATTTTGGTTGTTTTGAAATGTATGATCTTAAGAAATCACATGTACTTACAACTTTAAATACTCCATATCGTTTCTAGGGTGTATATAATTCACCCCCAATAGTCGCAGTGTCGCAATTGTAAGTGAATCTTATGAAACTTGGCAATTTCAAACGTGTTGATCTGTCACAATTTTATGCATTTTCTTTGTGTATGAAAACAGAATTTTCCAATATTTTAAGATATTTCCTCCATAATAATTCAAAAGATTAGAAGTACATAAAATTTGAATAAAATAATAAAGAATAATACGAAAGGTATTTCCTTCCCATTCTCTGAAATCTTCATGCATTTTTCGGAAGCGACTGATTTCGCGACAAGGGATCAATAAAGCGCTGCTGCGTAAACAGCTTCCTGGAATCCTCACATCTGTCGCATAATTATTTCATTGCAAACGCATCTGATTGGATAATATTAATTTTTACTCCCAAAATAGGCTGGATTCCAAGTTACACCAGGTCTGCTCAATTGCAGGTGGGGCCAGGCTCCCCGAGGTGGCTACCTGCAGTGGCCCGCCTTTCACTAGACTAGAGCTCGTAGCGCCCCCCCCCCCCGATGGGCTAACTCAACGATACCGGCGCCCTGCAGATGAGCGCTGGGCCAGGGCATGCCAAGTGGGCCGCTCACTTGAATAATCCCCGGTTGCGCCTTGTCTGCGAAGAAGGAAAAATCCACCCGTCCTCCGTTCGCAACCCTGAGTTGGCCCGCTGCCACAGCCCCATCGTACGGAGATCAGGCCCCCTTATATCACGGTCGCCCCCCCCCCCCTAGGCCTCGAGCGAGCCGCCATACATTGGCGCACGGGACGCCTTGGATACAAAAAAGCACACAGAAACCTTGGTTTATACCCATCTGTTCATGGGTGCACTTTGTGCACAACCTATGAGTCCCAGAAACTGTTGATACAAAAAAAAAATTAACCATCTGATGAGGTTTTATCACATGTTGAAGAATAGTAGTTTATGCAATTAGTTTATAATGTTAAGCATTATTGCATGATCAGCAACGTATAGAATCTCGAAAACCTGCAAAATAATATTTATTAAATTCAGAAGTGGTAGTATAAATCTTGTGGAAGTCTGTGATGAATAAGAATGTTGAAATAATCGAAATACAAGAATTAAGTGTTTTAATATTTATTAAAACTTATAATTTCCAAAGTCAACTTTCGGGAACACGTTTCCTATCTTCAGTGAGCATATAATAAACTACAAAACGAGAAATATAAATACGATATTTTCCATTTCTTAATATTGTACTTACATTTCTTCTTTTGTAGTTGCTATTCTATACTCACTGGAGTGTTCCCGAACATTGGCTTTGGGAATTATATATTGTTGTTTTTGTTATTGTTTTAATTATGTCACTTTTTCTGTAACAACTTTCCTCTCTTAAGCCAACTTTCTGACATTGGACGAGTTTGGAGTAATCCTCCGTTATACCTGATTTACGTTGCCTTCACTTGGAGTAAACCTCAGTTGTACTTTATATGTAGTCCGTAAGACGTTCGTAGTCAGTGATCAAGAAGACCGCCCGTAGCTTCTCATAAACAATAAGATTAATACATATTAACACTCCTAATTATTGTTGTTCGATTACCTCTACATTTTTATCCATCTAAAATATATGCCTATCTGATATGTGTTTCATTTACACGCATAGTCTTCAAATTTGTTTGTTTGTAAATATTAGAATGTACACTCGCGTACGGCACCAGGCCCTTCGTGATGAAACGCAAAGGTCATGACCTAGCCGTTCGATGTGGGGTTCCAGTATGACGCTATTTCCATATTTCCACATTCAAAACAATACTTTTCGAGTACAATGTGTGGAATGTTTATACGAGTCCAGTTAATAATTTCACATTTTTATGTCATCTACATTTCGCGTTTCTAAAGAAACTTTCCAAACAAGAATGAAATGAAAATACGTTTTATTTACTTTGAGAAACCACATTTTGAAAAAAATTCATTAAATATTTCATAATATTTAAACAATATCTTCCTTTTTAGGTCTGCGCAATTTTATTCGAATTTATGCTTATTTTAGAACAAAATAGTCAAGCCTGTGCAGCAACCACTATACTTCTATTGCGATAGATCAAAACGTATAATTCAATTCATATCCGTTGACACGTACGGTTTCTTAAACTTTATTGATCGTCATAAGTTCTATCGTATCAATGTCATTTTTGTCTCCCTGTTGCTTTTTTCAGAACGTGGCCGCGCCCTGTCACTACTTCTCTTCCCTCCTTGTATTTTGTTTTTCTTTATCTGACTTTCCCTTTTTCACGAGTATGCTGGGGAGATCGGACACTGCTGAAGAGAAGTGGGGCAAGGAGGACAGAGTCTAGGAGAAATCCCCTTCTCCCTGTGCAAATCGCTGCAGCCAATGGCAGCCGTCCAACAGCTACCCCCCAGCCCACCCCACGCCACCTCATCCCCACTTACATCGCCCCCGCCCGCTCTTGACCTTGGCCGAGGTGGCGCCAGGGGACGAAAGACCTGTAGTTCCAAGGGGGGGGAGGTGTTGTTGACATTCAGGGCTGAAATTAAACGTCATCGGTTTGTGGTCGAATAGTCCAACTTTGAGTGTTTTAGCAGTGATTCCGACTCTAATTCCAATGAACTGATATTTAAGCTGTCGACTGGGCTGTTTAATTACAAACTAACATTTTGACAATACAACTTTAATTTTACTCTTTGCAGAAAGTTTTTCCAACCGACTATAACATAGAAGTAACGTCGACTGAACTAAAATATATGGATATACAAAATAACACATTTTCCACGTATTCCATATATAACACATTTCCACATAATTTATAAATTTACAAAATATGTGGAAAACGAAATGTGAAATGGACAGGTTTCTGGATCTTTTATCAATTTGGATTTTGACAATATCGTGTTCGGTGTAGATGAAACTATTGTTCTCTGTGAAGGAATGAATGACGATAATGGAGTTCTTTTTTTGCCAGAATGCTCAATGTTATTTTTATATAAGTGAATGATAAATGTATGTAAATGTTCACAAGTAATTAATAAACAACCACTATGCCCTAATAATAACTCATTTCGCGTTGTTTATGATTCGAATTACGGTTTCTCTCTCTCTCTCTCTCTCTCTCTCTCTCTCTCTCTCTCTCTCTCTCTCTCTCTCTCTCTCTCCGTCTCTCTATCTCTCTGCCCTTGTGTCTCTGCCTCTCTCACTCTCTCTAGCTCGCTGTCTCTCTTACTCTCTTCTTCTCTCTCTCCTAACGAGAAGGAACCATGACGAAATTCATGGCCCAAAGAAAAATCAGTAGAAAAATCGGAAGATGGATTCGGCTATAAGAACATCTCAAAACTGCACTGAGAAAGCAAAATATATGAGAACATTAGGGATTTAGATTGAGAGAGACTTTCAATACTACTGGAGGAAATAACTATTTCACGAACAATGAAGCGAGTGATGGGTATATAAATTACATTCACGCGTGTAAGATTCGATTTTGTTTTATTTCATTTGTTTAAGTGAAATAAAAGTAAAAAATGTGTTATTTTAGAACAACACAAATCTTTTCGCGGCCCATTAAGAAACGCCTTTATTCTTGTAAATAAAGTAAATTTTAAAGAAGGTCAGAAACATCACTCAAACATTTTGGGAAATTGAGTAAGCGCTCTGTGTGTGGTGGAGAATACCTTTAATGCCCTTGCGCTCGCTCGTGTGCTCAGTAGTGTGTGTGTGTGTGCGTGTGAGAGAGAGAGAGAGAGGGAGGGAGAGGGGTAAGGATGGTGCGTGAGCGAGAGAAAGGAGGGAGGGGAGGGGAGTTGCTGAGGGGAATGGAGGGGAAGGGGGGTCGCGCGGGCGATGGCAAAGCCAGTGCAGGTGAGGAGGTAGCGGCAGAGGTGGCAATCACAGTCGCGGACAGCGACAGGGGGTGGACATTGGCGGAGGCCGAGTTAGCGGAAGTAGCCGAGACACCGGAGGCGGCGCGGGCGGTGGCGGCGGCGGCGGCGGCGGCGACGGAAGCGGAAGTGGAGGCCTCGCTGGGGGCGGGGGCGGCGTGCATTATTAAGCGTCCGCGCGCGTAATCGGCGCACAGCCCGGTCGATAACACTGCGGCAGCGCCCCAACCCCACCCTCCCTCCCACCCCCGCCCCCCACCATGCCTCTGTAGCAACTCTTTTCTTCCTCCCTCGCAGGACTCCTGGCTATTGTTACGGGAGGACTCCCGTCCCCCTGGGCTGCAAAATGAAAAGTACGCTTATTTCGAGCCTGAAAAGGACGGCGAGGCGATTACACTACGCCAGCAGCCGTTGTGTGGGAGTTCTCTCATTGCTTCTACTCATTCTTTTTCTCACGAAAAGACAAGGAACGAAAGACGTGTATTTTGAAAAACCTGAAAGAGTAAATGCAACTGAAGATAATGATAATATTAGTCATTTTAGCAATGAGGGAAAGAATGAAAACGATTATAAAATTTGTATGTAACTACAATTTTTCAGATGCCATTATACAATTGAAAACGATATACAAGTTTAAGAACTAAGTAAAATCTTATCTCCAACGTCTTTTAATAAAAAACGTATTCCGGCTGTATATTTCAACAAGTGACATCGATTTCACACTCCGTGGATTCCAGTTCGGAATCCACGGCCTGTCGACCAATCACATTCCTAGAATTTTCTGAATCTACAGGCAGAATTGCATTCTCTTTGCAATTCGCGCTTTTCAATTCGGTTGGTACTCCACCTGGAATTTAGGAAATAGCGAATTTGACAACTTTACAATTATTGACGGAAGAATCAAGGAAGTATTATGAACATCATAGCATATACAACACTTATGAAATGAAGAAAAAATAATTGGGTGAATTATTTTAGCGATAACGTTTTCTTGGATTACTTTACAAAACTTTCACAACATTATAACCCTTCTTGTTATGGTAGATCTACTCTATGTTAAGAACATCGTTCAATGTAAATACTTAGTGAAGTAAAAGTAGAAGCTTACTCTTAATTCTTGTACTTGCATTTCAAATGAAACAAAATCTGTTCAAAATCTATCCTGAATACTTCAAGGTCAGAGAGAAAGTATGGTCTTCTGCTGGTGCACAATGGCTATTATTCACGAGTTGGTTTACGACACGAGCGACGTAGGAGCGAGTGTCATAATTTCTACAAGTAAATAATAGCCTTCATTATGCGTTCATTGAAGAAAATATTATTTTGCTGCATTACTGTTTCTATACAATTAGATACTGTATTGAGCACTCAAAACGAAATTATTATTTATTTTATCAGTGATATATAATGCATTAATTAATATTTGTACTGTTATTCTAAAAGGCTAGACATCCCTATAATATTGTAATGCACTTCAGGTCCTGGGTCGATTCCTTCCATTTTCATCAATTTTTTCGTCCATTTTTCTTTGATCCATTGAACAAATGGTGACATTGATCCTTTGTTTTCGTCTGGAATAGCTTCACTATGCCCACATCTTTTTGAGCTTACCTTCAGTAAGTTGTTGTTGGAGTGGAGCCGGGAGATGTAAGTTGATATTTTCTTAATAATGCTATAATCTCAAATCTGTTGTTCATTTACCGATGCAAATCAATTTTCTATTACTTAACAACGAAATTTTCTAGTTTTCATATGGTACTAACCCTTGCTAGTATGTATTTTTATTTATCATTCAACTACAGTAAAAGGTTGGAAAAGGGATTCTAAGAGCCTCTGGTTTTGAGGAGCTCAAGAAAACTTGCGAAAATTATTCTTCTCCTTCGTAAGTCCCATACATACTTTTCACTGTTCTGGTGAAAATATCAAATCAAATATAAGTTTACGATTGTCAACACAAGGTGGGTAGAGTAAGAGAACTACGTTATGGTGACGAGGGATAGCGGATTGTATAAAATAAGCAGGGTCAGACTGCTGGTGGAAGTTTGTAAGGACAGAAGCTGACAAGATGTGTCGAGTTCTACTGTGTTAGTTGAAGATAAGGCTCTGTTCTTCGACCGTCACAATGTAACCGTGAATTTTAAAACACCCTTGCGTTTATGCAACGCATAATTTCCAACGCATTTTATGTCATTATTTTTTTGCCTGCAAATACATTATTGAACTCTCGCAAGGTCAATCTCTTACGTTTGCCATCTCCCTGTGGGTAATGCCAACATTAATATACAGGTTGAGCCACGTAACTTTAGCCCCTCCTCAAGTTTTTGAACGGTTAAAGTTCGCAATGCAATTTTCACGGACGTGAACGAAGGAATGGAGCTAATTGATAATATATTTATTTATATATTATCACTTTATTTTGCGGGATATTGAGGAAACTTTTTCAAATGGAACTACACATTTTTAGTCTACCATGACGAGCCTAAAAAGACAAATCTAATGGTATTCATATTGTTAGATAAGATTTTTTCATAAATTTGAGTACACATATTAGAAATCGTCTTTTTAAGCATATTACTATACGCTAAAATTTAGCATATGGTTCCATTAAAAAAACAAAGTTGACCTTATATCTTTGCAGCAAAAAAAGAATGCAAAGGCGAAATAAGCTGTAATCAAGTAGCCCCTGTTAATGCAATCGACTGTCCAAACGACATCTTCGGATCTTGCACGGTTGAGGAGGAGACACAAGGGATGTTGTCACTTAGTTGTTCCACCCTGTTTATTGATACGCAACACATATACGAATGTCGGTAAGAAAGTAATGCCCCACATTTTCCCCTTCATGAAGTGATAATGGTAGACAGTTGTAGTTGTTAACCATTCAAAGTTTCGTATTTCCAGCGTTAGTGTACGAAGTTTCAAGAGTCTCCTGCAGATGGCAGTTTCTTAACGAACTGTTAAAATGGCGGCTGTCGACGACGTACACCACAAACAGCGACTGATTGAATTCTTTGTTGCGAAGAAGGAAACTGTTGTGAACATCCACAAATGCTTGTGTGCAGTGTATGGGACCTCTGCTGACGCCAGAAATACCGTTGAACGTTTGGGTAAACGAGTTTGGGCTTCAGAAAGTAAAGAATGCGATCTCCGTGATTTGCCACGCTCCGGGCAACCCACCACAGCGACGAGTCCTGACATGTTGATCATTGTCTTTTGGGATGATATCATTCATGTTGATGTTATGCCCAAAGGCACTACCATCAATCAAGTTCTTACATCAACACTGAATATCCTAAGAAGCATTTCCCGCGAGTTCAATCCCAGAAGAATTGTGCACACTCTTGCGCGATAACGCACGACTACACACAAGTGTTGCAACAAGAGAAGCACCGACAAAAATGGACTGCGCTTCCCCATCCACCTTACAGTCCGTCCTTAGCCCCCTCCGATTTCCATCTCTTTGAGCCACTGAAAAACGCCATTCGCGGAGGAAAAATTGAAGATGACCCGATGTGAAGTTAAGGCAACGCCACCAGGAAAAGATTTGGTACCGGCAAGACATACTCGGCCTTGTTTCACACTAGCGCAAGGCTGTTCAAGTCGATGGAAACTATGTGGAAAAATAGAGCCTATATAAAAACCGCGTATTCATTCTATGTGCAAATTTCAGATTCTTTCAATAAATATTTCTTGAGAGAAAAAATGAGGGGCATTTTTTGTGACCGACCCTCGTATGTGGGTCACGTAGGGGTGTGTGAAGAATAGAAGTTTCAATATTTGCCGCGTCGAATATATTCGCGACGGAGACGAATTGCCCACTCGCGAGGGATAGTCCCCCCCCCCCACTGAGGGGAACGCAGCCAAATAAGCTGACCAGCCCTGCGCGGTGGATAGCTTCCTTCTTCTTGAGGTAGTGCCGAACCGTAGTACACAGGAAAGAGCTCAGTATTCGCCAGGTACAACTTTGTAATATGCGACGGGTTTCCTAATTGGTGTGTATCGCAGTCACGGTTGAGAATCAAAAATAACAGTTTTTTTTCTACTACCATTGTATAATTCTCTCATTTGATGTCTGCAACCCGTTGCATAATAATATTAATTTACGATACAGGTTTCATTATGATACTGGTTCTTTACCAATCACAGAGACGTTTACAAACCAAATATTGACAATTTATTGTTGATAATCGTTCGAGTAAATGTTTCGTTTGATTGTGTACATTAAAATTGCATTTAATACTATAGTACGCTTGTCAGTTTGAATTTATTTTATTATAAGTATTTTTACGACAGACATTATTCAAAAGAAATTGGTATTTTCACTTTTAGCCTATTTGACTAGTGCAGTGGTAGTGCTAGAAGACACATTTGACTGACGCAACGCAAGTCATTTTGTGTTATATGTTGCTGTCGTGATATTACCCTTAAAAACCGGTCAATTCTTTACTTTAAAATGTCTAATGAATCTTAGGCTGAGTCTGCACCTCCAGAAATAAGGCAAAAATGGTGACCTCAGAATTCTTGCCGCAACTTTTGTTCTCTCTCGTGGCAGCTTAGGGAAGCAATGTAAAAGTTTAACTTATAAAAGTTACCATAAGTCATAGGAAAAGTATAGTATGAAATTCGATGAAATGGGTATTAGTACATTCGTGTAAAATTTGCGATACTCGCTCTACCGTAATATCACACTCGTGTATTGATACCCCTCATTACATCTTCGTTTCATTATGCACTATTTAAAGTGCTGTACTCCTATATGTGATGATGCAGAGGTGTTAGCCGAGCGTTTGCGGATTTCTTTTAGAAAAAGCACAAGTCCACAGTGTGATCGCTTTGTAGATTGCGGAGAAGGTAGCACGCGCGGGAACATTAGAACGCAGTGCTCAGATGCGGTAATTGCTTGCGGCGTTTCTGATGTATTTTAAGGTATGTGACGATTCCGGTTGCAACTGTACAGTGACCGATTTACATAAACTGTTGCTGGGCGACATTAATACAAAGAAAGCCAAATTCGTGAGAGAGGTGCATGGAAGAAGCGATATCCTAAGAAAGCACTTACAATGGAAATTGGTGCGAGGAGAATGAAGATTTTGGCGGGGTGCTGAAGAAAACTTCGCCCGACATCCCAGAGGCTTCGTGCAGCTGCGAGTCGAGCGACCTCAAACAGCCTTGCCAGATTATTTTTCGCATAAGTCATGATTTTTAACAAACCTTCATGAAAAATGCGTTATTTGTTAAAAAAGCGAGAAAAAACAAAAAACTAATAATAAGTAATATTTTAGTTTAAGTATCGAAATATATTTTGGTACGCATGATATTGAAAATAATATCACCGTTGAGATGTTATAAATGGCCTTGTAGTGCCGAAAATAATTATTTTGTAAATAATAGAGTAAGGATCTGTTTTGTACATGAGTACTGGTTAATGAAATGTAAATATGAGGATTTTTATTTTATTTTTGAGCCAAGTTGTGTGTACTATTCTATTTGAGCGCCTTTGTTAGTTATAAAATCTTGTGTACAATTTTTTTAATAAGAGATTTTCAAATACTCTGCTGTGTGTGAAAATTGCAACACCCAGAAGGAATGGCGGGAATCACTTAAAAATCGGTGGAAGTGTAGAACAGTGTATCCAAAAGGAGTGATTAAATTTGCATAGCGATGGCGTGTACGTGGGCTTAGCAGTGCCCTCCTTTGTTTGTCAGGTCAGGTCAGTATTACACTACACGCAGTCAGGATAGATGCGTCAAATATCGTGAAAACGTGCTAGGAAGTGCCGGTATGGCTCGCCGACGCCAAAGGGCACAATATCAGCATGTGAGTGAGTTGGAATGGGGCAGAATGATCGGAAAGCGGGTTCCTCATACCGGACATGGGCCCGAACAGGGTGCTCTGCAAGGACAGTGGGTGCGTGTAACCAGTGGATAGAGGAGGATTGTACACTGCGACGAGCGGGTCCAGGACCATGCAATGTGACCGCAACGTGAGATGGACCGCCCTCTTGTCCGCGTGGCCGTAACGGACAGAACGGCGTCGTCCACAGTGTCGGCTCGACTTTGGAGCATTGCAACGGGTGTGGTCATGTCTGCGTCGACGGTTTGGCGCTACCTGCTGAGGGCTGGGCTGGTGGCAGGCATACCACTGCGTCGACTCCAATGGTTACTCATCTTTCAACTAATTATAGTTAAAATGGTGGGAAAGGAGTCTGGAACTCGACGTGCGCAGATGACCTTCTCCCCCATACGTCATACAGTTTGTACTGCTTTTGACTAAATAAATCTGAATGAGATCCCCCGTGCCGTTTTTACCTCTCCTCGTCGAAGGCAAGCCGTCTCCGTCTCCCGCTGGCAACAGAACGCCGTATTCGTCAGATCTCGCCATGCAATACCGCCACCTTCCGTGACAAAAGCCTTATACTTACAGGGCTAAGGACCATAGCAGTTGACGCTCCGCGAATTACGAAATAATCAATCAGACCCCGAAGAGAACGCTCAACCAAGAACTGAATCTAAACAGCTTCCAATTTTTATTCTTAACGTCAACCCATCTGACTTTAAAACGCTGATTAGTGACATTAAAAAATGTTGAAACACGTCACTACGTCCACCCGTAGCTAGATGATTAAAGTTAATACAAACGCAAGCAACCACGTTCGAAATTTAGTGTCCTTCTTCAATGAAAAGAAGACATAGTACCATACGTACAGTGACCCGAAAACGTGAAACGAAAGTGCCATCATAGGGGGAATTCACACCGCGTTCAGTGATAAAGGATTTCATACTGCGCTAATAGAAAAAGAGATAACACCGGTGTTGAGGGATTCGAAAAGCTTTGTTTTACATTATCGGGATGGGAGAGCTATAATCTTTAATGGACGACTTTGTACAGCCCACTTTCCCTGTTTCTTGCAACAGAGATCTCTGAAATGACAAAAAACTACGACTGACAGCACATATCGGCGTTAGGATCTGATTTCCAACATTAAGTATATCAAGAGTATGTGTTCCCTGTTCTGGGATTAATCAATTACCCGTCTTCACACGTTACTCGTGCGTGCATGAATATCCTTCCTGGCGCGCAGAACTGCTGCTCACGGAGAACACATCCCCAAGGAGCATTGAAACAAGGCACCGATCGTGAATAAATCACTTAACCGCTTCGAGATTCGCGAGAATGTCTTCCGTTGCCATCGCGGCACAGCTGGTCCGGTACTTGTTTTTTCATGGTTGCTAACAGTGTCTTAAGTAGAAATAGCTGCGTTTCCCAGTAAACCAACAATTGGCAAGGTTTTATGTTGAACTAGGGTTCCCGTGCGAGAACTCTCGCATGTTAAACCCCACCCTAATTTTTCGTAAGGGAATCGTGAAACTGAAACGTGGAAACATGTGGCCTCTTTCAGTCGTAGTTCCCTCCTCAATCAGGTACACAGCACTTGTAGATCACGGCAAAACTTTAAATGAATGGTTGCACTACACGCGTAAGAAACCATCTTTTTCGGTATCAAACAACGTTTAATATTACTTCTAGTTGTTGATGCGATAGCGAATCTTAAATTAATAATTGTGTGAATAAACCTCGTCAGTCTGCGCAAACCACGGTGTTCACAGAAAGCGTAAATAGTATAAGGTGGAGGAATCTGAACCTTCTAAGCGTGATGTCACAAAAATGGTCACCAGCACCAAGGGCTGAAATATAGGTCATGGAGGAATATATTATGTATTCCTCCATGTATAGGTGGTATTGGTAGTATCGATAAGCACCGATCCGACAAAACTTTTAATAGCATGTCCAAAAATATCTCATCGTGTATATTGACGATATAACTGACCGAGGGTTGCGGGTTGCATTTGACATGAATATTTCGACAAATGCTTTTTTTCAAGAAATCCTTCATATTTTCAAAGTCAAAGGACAATTCATCGCGTGTCTGTAAAATTCTCTTTCTTTAGAGACCTCGTTTATAGAGATTGGTTGCGTGTGAGAGCCGCAAAAGGTATGTTTACTACTGAAATAATATAGGAGACGATCGTGTCAACTGCCCGCATCAGCCGGGCAGCACACGCCCGGAAGCAGTTCCCAAGCGTATATTCTTCGGAATAGTTTTGCTCTTTATTGGATTGCAATTCGCTGTTTTTGAGAGAATAAAAACAATCTCGAAGGCGCCGCGTTTCAAATGTACACCCTTAGCTCTATATGTACCAAAGGGTGGTTATGATTGTTTCTATTAGAGATTAGGCACAAAATTTGAATTATTTTCGGCGCCTGTATGTAAGCATGATGAAATAATGGAGGTCATCTCCGTCAACTAAATCGATTTATTTAGAGAGCCAGCTTTCGACGGCTTTGCCGTCATCGCCAGTCTCGCTGGGTGCAGCAAAATCGCAGAGTATGAGTGTGAGTTTCCAAATGAGATTTTGAAAGCTACTCTTGAAGTACTCCTTATGCATTTATTGACCAGAAAAAAATCGCACAGAACTTTCAATAATCTACAGAACACAAGAATTCAGGAATATGTCTGGAATTGCGCCGCAACTGAAATTTATCAGAAATAATAAAATATGTTCTACTTTCAGTGAATGTGTTAAACTGCTAAGTGTGATTCTCACCATTCCCATGACATGTGAGACAGAACGTTTTTTTGCGGTCTAAAAAGGATTAAAACTTTCCTTCGTAATACAATGGCAAAAGACAGAATTATCAGCTCTTGCAATGCTTTCAAATGAGCGTGGCATTACCAAAATGACATACTTAAATGAAAGAGTTATCACAAAATTTACGACGAGCAATGAAGTATTTACGTGAGCCGATTCGCTGGCCGAGATCGCTAAGGCAGAGTGCCGTAGCGATCTCGGACCGAAAGTTCGCGGGTTTGAGTCCCGCCTCTGGCATGGTTGTATTGTGTTCGTCCTTTCACCCCCTGTCATAATTATATCGTGTCATCCTCACAGTTACCATACCATTACAAGCAATAGTGGTCGCTAATGACCTAGAAGTTAATGCGACCTTAAATAACAAAAATAAAAGAAGGGCGTGCAAGGAAAGACTTCTTTTATAAATAGGTATATTCGCAATTTTTTATTTATAATTTTAAATAATGATAACTTATGTTGTGGAAATAGTAATGTCTCGAAGAAACACGAGAAATTTTAAGTCTAGTGTATTTCTGCAAGGTAAATAAATTTATCGTATGTCTGTCTCAGCATCAGAGCCCCCCTTAATGCTATTATTCTGTAAACCACCAACTTTTGTGGGCACGAGTCGCCATTGCTTGGAGCACATTTCAAACTACATTGCAATTGGAGTGACACGGCCTATAAAGTTGAGCGAGAAATTCCAAAACTACTTTTTCTTATTTTTTCCATGTTTCGGGAATATAGAGTCCGTACAAAATGGAACCACTTTCTTTACAGTTCTTCGCTACATCCATTAAAAAATTAAAGAAATATTTTTGAGCCGTTTCTGAGAAACTAATTGTTAAAATTTAAAAACTGGCTAAGTATGACGCGTTTGATTTTAAATTAAGCAAAAGAATACTCTTTTTGTTTTAATTGAACATGATCTTATTTGAAGATGTTTCTGATGAGCACATTTAAATTAAAACTAGTGGTGCTAAAACAGTACGTACTTTCTCGCCTTTAGTAATAGATATTATAATACTTTTTATACTAGTTATGTAATACAATTTTTTAAATAAATTATACAAATGAATGAATGTTAAATCACTTGAAATTTTAGCTATTCCTTTTCCTTTACATGAAGCCCCTCCGACATTTTTAAAACCAAAAATAACTCCAACGTTTTTGGTTAAATTTTATTGTTTGGTAGAACGGATGAAGAACATTTATGCGAATGGTGCAGGTTTCACTTTCGTTAAAAACCCTAATGTTTCGAAAGTTGCAAAAATTCAAAACTCTTTCTACATTCTAATTTCTATCAGGCAAAATTTATATTTAATTATATCCATCAAATATCAGCTTTGCTGTAAATCTGGTTAATATCAAAAATAAGATTTTCTAGGAGTGAGGATATTTGCATTGCCCCCAGTACACCAAGGGAAATAAAAACTTTTCGCTTGATCTAGGTCAAATAGATGGGTTTTTTGCTTTACAGAATATTGGTTGTCTCATAATGACCTATACACACTCCAAATTCCTAGATTTTACCTAGCAGGATAGTACTGTAGAGCGAGGGAATCAAATAAGGGCCCTCCTTACGGAGGTTCGTGTATTTACGTAAGAAATGATATTCATTCTATCTTCTTGTCATAATTCAATTTATATACAGTTGAAAAAGTTTTTGAAATAACAGTCGTACTTCCTACAACGCTCAAAACTATTTTATTTTGCATCTACAGATCTCCAACAAAGCGAGCTTTAGATCATTTCATTTTCTTAGAAAATCTAGAGATAACTCCGAACAAAAATAGTAATCTATCTTTTAAATTCATTGTTATATGTGGAAATTTCCATATTGATTTTCTGAGCGAATCCCACGAAAAAGTGTAGTTTTTCAATTAACTGCATTATTTTAGTTTAGATATTACAGTGAATGTACCTGCACGGAATACATTTAAATCACAAAAAGCAATAGATCAAATTATAATTAAGAAAACGACAACTAGATATGAAATAAAAACTACTAATCTAGGTTACAGTAGTGACCACGATGCATAAATTCTTACAATTACTAATAACATGAACACTGACACAATAATACACACGTGTTCAGAACATTCACTGAAGTTAACATAAAATTATTTACGGACAACTTGCTGAAGGAATCATGGGACACAGTTTATAACGCTGTTGACATAAATAAAAAATATAATATATTTTTCTCGAAACTTTAATTTCACTTTAACGAGTGCTTTCCTCTCAAAAAGAGAAAATGAAACATTTCACGAAAAAATAATACTTGGATCACACAAGGAATTAGAACATCGTGAAAAAACAAACGTACGCTTTTCTTTATTTCTAAACATCATATCAGCAAGTTCAAAAGTTTAAGGAAAGTAATGGTTCAGGCAATAATAATCACAAATACTCAAGATATTTTGAATGATAGTAACAAAACTACAGCAATGTGGAATATCGTAAAAAATATGATCTCATATGATACTTAGTCGAGAATGTTGTTTTAAAGGATAATGAAAGAGAAGCAAGTAATCAGGAAAAAGTGGCAAATCTCTTCAACCAACATTTTTCTAGAATAGTGGCTGAACTCACGAAGGGACTAAAACCACAAAATTCAACATTATTCCCTTTCCAAAAAGTTTTCAACACGATATTTATTTCCGAAACTTCTTCTAGTGAAATCCTGAGAATACTCAGTAAACTTAAAAATAAATATTCATCTGGTTTAAATGAATTTCGGGATTGTTTACTGAAAACTTGTGTACCTGCCTTTATACTCGCGTTAACTCACATTTTCAATGCTTCAATGCACGGGAATATTTCCAGATATTTTCAAAACTGCAAAAATTAAGCCTCTTTTTAAAAAAGGGAGCAAAAATGAAATTCAAAAAATTACCAACCAATTTCTTTTTTGCCAGGTTTCTCGAAAATATTAGAGAGGCTTTTCTACAAGTGAATGGAAACTTTTCTCAGAAAAAAAAAGCGTTTTCAGACTCACAACAAGGTTTTAGAAAATCAAAATCTACGGAAACTGACATTTTTTCTTAAAGATGATGCTTCGTCAATGAACCAAAATGAAGCACCCATTGGAATATTTTTAGATCTTTTGAAAGCTTTTAACGTTATAAACCATAACATCTTGCTATCAAAATTACCTTCTTATGGAATTCGTTGTATCGCCCTAGATTGGATAACTTCGTACCTTAAACATTGATCTCAAAGAGTAAAAATACCGTACTAGCACGAAAGAACAGTATTTATTTATCTTCCCAATTCTTTACCAATTGAATATGGGGTCCCGCAAGGTTCGATCTTAGGTCCTATCCTCTTTCTGTTGTACGTAAACGATATATTCCCTCGTCTATTAAAAGCGGAAGAACAGTTCTGTTTGCCGATGACACGAATGTTCTTTGCAAAAAAGATACAATAAATAGTATGATTTCAGAAGTTTCATATTGGTTTTGTAATAACAAATTAATAGTTAATGAAGGAAAAACAGTTTCAATACGTTTTTGCATTTTCAATCAGCAATCGCATACATCATTGAAAATAAATAATATGCAATTAGCTGATGTAATAGTAACAAAACTTCTAGGTCTCTCAATTCAGTCAAACCTCAAATGGAAGAATATAACAGAATTAAACACTAAATTAAGTTCATTATGTTACACATTCATAATTCTTTCAAAATTTGAATTCTTGCAGCTCGTTGCTTTTATTTTGCAAATGTGCATTCCCGCCAGAGATATGGTATAATATTGTGGGGAAGCTCATCATGTAGTACTCAGACCTTTAGATTGCAAAAGAAAATTGTTCGAATAATGAAAAAATGCCTCCGCGTGATCCCTGAAGCCTCTCTTCATTGAGCTTGAAATATTACCATTACCTAGCGTATTTACTTACGAATCTGTAATATTTGTCAAAACTGACTTACTTAACGCTGGGAACATATTTTCATGCAATACTGATATTTATAATTACAACGCACGTCGTATAAATCACATTCATCAAGTGTCAGTATCAACAGCTCACTATCAGAAATTCACATAAAATACATGTACTTTACTTTACTACTCATTTCCAGATGAAATTAAACAATTGAACTCGGTACACAAATTTAAGTTAAAAGTAAAATATTTTCTGCTGCATAACTGTTTCTATACAATTAGAGACTATACTGATCAACAAAAATAAAAATAATGTTTATTTAACAAAACAGTGATATATAATGAATTAGTATGGAATTTGTATGGAATAATAAAAAAGACTTAAGATGCTAACCAATAATGTATTTCAGCTTCCGGGTCAATGTCCCCCATCTCAATCCAGTTTCCCTGATATATTGAGCAAAAGCAAAGATGACCCCTTGTATTGCTTCTGGACGTAAATGTAGCTTCACTATGCGCACGTTTTGTTGAACTCTCCAATTGCTTGTAGTGGTAGGAGTAGAGATAAGGGCGAGTTACTAGTTAGCAATGCAGAAATCTGCAGTTTGTTTATCGTTGCAAATAAGTTTTCTATAACTCGGGAACGAAAATGTCTAGTTTTTCAAATGTTGCAAATCTCGCGCTTTATTAATTTTTATTTATTTATTTATTTATTTATTTATTTATTTATTTATTTATTTATTTATTTATTTATTTATTTATTTATTTATTTATTTATTTATTTATTTATTTATTTATTTATTTATTTATTTATTTATTTATTTATTTATTTATTTATTTATTTATTTATTTATTTATTTATTTATTTATTTATTTATTTATTTATTTATTTATTTATTTATTTATTTATTTATTTATTTATTTATTTATTTATTTATTTATTTATTTATTTATTTATTTATTTATTTATTTATTTATTTATTTATTTATTTATTTATATTTAACTTTTACTCATCTGTCAACTATATATAGTTAAAATGATAGGAAGGGATTCTGGAACTTAAGAAAACGTGCGCAGGTGATATCTCCCCAAACGTCACAAATAGTGTTTACTGTTAAAACTAAAATAAATCTAAATTGCTCAATTTGAATGAAGCGCGTTATGCGCACGGTGTTGTCGACTTGCGCGTTTCCTTCCCGTTCATCTAAAAAGCGCGCGAACGTCTGCCTTCGGAATAATGGCTTGTTATTTTGCAAATTTGTTACGTTTACAATTTTTCAACATTTAAGAATTAATTGCGGGAAGTACATTATACTCAAAATACTGTAAACATATAATAATTTTGTATTATATATTTTTATTGGAACAATT
Source organism: Gryllus longicercus (assembly GCA_038098605.1). NCBI lineage: Eukaryota > Metazoa > Arthropoda > Insecta > Orthoptera > Gryllidae > Gryllus > Gryllus longicercus. The sequence continues at coordinate 3,604,305 of JAZDUA010000079.1, forward strand.
TATTGCCAATTGCAGTAAATTAGTAATTGACACTCTTAGAATTTCTGAACAATAACTATTGTAACATTTTCTAATATAAAATGATATCAAAAATATGTCTAACACAATAAAATGGAATTTCTTGTAAAAACGACTGATTTTTCACATAAATCATTAAACAATAAACCCCTAGTTGGCCAAGGAATAAAACTTGCGAAGGAAAACAGTCAATTAACTGGCGTCGATGGACATATGAAGTATTTAAGATTCGAATTTCAAAACCAAGTATTTAATTACTGCCATCCCTGATCATTGCAAATCGTACAGCACTTGGTGCAAAACCTACATATTTTTAAGCACATATCAACACAAATTTGGCAATTGAGGGATCTAGTTTCAAAACGCGACTTTTCCACCTTCGATTAAAAATGAGATATTGGTTTCAAAAGGGATTCGTTGCGATTCTGCGTCGTTCTATAAAATGAGTTGTAACAAAACGCGTTTTTTGTTCACTCCAGGGGGCTTCATAATAATGTGCTTTTTCACGCAAAGTACCTGAAAAGCACTGAAATTTTCGAAAAATTATACATGGCTTTATTTTAAAATCTGTCTTAAGGAACAGATTTTATTCAGAAAAAATAGCATAACTTTAATACTTTAGTTGCAGGAAGACGAAAAAATTCGTCGGGAATTTTATATGCAGCCAGAAAACAAAATAATCACCTCGTTACAAAACATCGAAACATATTTATGAAGCATTTCTTTTAAATATTGTATATTGTACACCTTATCGTGTTATTTTTGGTTTGTTACTGTTAAAAAATTGTTTCTCAACACCTCGCTCTCCATGCAACATGACGGCCAGCGTCTTGTCTGGCTTTTCAGCGTCCGTGCTGTGGTCACGGGTTCGTGACGCAAACTGGTGTTGCGCAGAACGAGCAAAAATCGGTGCGCCGGAGGAACTACCCATGTATTTCCAGCATGGGGGAAAAGAAGAGAAACCTTGCACGTCCTAATGTCATGACCATGAGCTGCCACTGCTTCAAACACAAGTATTTCTATAAAATTAATAAAACGACTAATAACTATTAGTGTATTAAAATGCAAACGATAAACACTAAAAAAAAAAACAATAAAAGCGCAGGAATATGATTTTTTTCGAAGGTATTTAGTTGATTCGTAGCCGGCCTTTTGGAATCGATTCCAGCAAGAATCGGAAGCAAAGGAATCGAAAGAAAAGAATCGATTTAGGAATCGAATCGGTAGAATCGGAACTTCTCTAGGCATCTCTGATGTAAACACTAACGTTTTTCGTGATTGTATGTGACGTATACTTGACATTTTAGTGATCTGCAGTTGATCAATGATATTATTCCATTATTGGTGTGATTTATCACCACATTGGTGAAGGTGTGAGAAATACGGACGTATTTCATTTCAGTGATATCGTGGTATAATCAATTGGACCTTCCTGAAGTTTGCACTCTGAAAGTATGAAAATTTTGATTAATTTGTTCCTCAAATTACATGATACTACACAGTAAAATATCAAAGTAATTTTAAATTTGTCAACTACAATATTCGTCAACAATTATTAAACTCGTGTTAAGTGTTTTTTAAACGATTTGTTGGGAGTGAATTGCCATTAATTGTGTTTTGATAATTTAGTTTCAAGTATCATTCGTAAGTATGATTGACTTGAAAGTGGTGTGTCATACGAAATATTATATTGAGCGAAAAAAATTGCTTTATTAGCAAATGCGTTTGTTGAGATATCATGTTATAGACCATGAGAGCTTTTTGAGAAATTAAAATATAGTGAGTTGAAAAGGACAATCTACTTGCTAAAATTAAAAATTATCTCGTGGAAATACATAAAATATTTTGATAAATTTTATCTTATTTGTTGCTGATAGACCTCATTTCTTGATACATTTAGTTCTGATTTTACTTTGTATTAAAAATGATTCATATTTTCATTTAATGAAAGGATTTAAATATTAAAGTTAATTTACTGATCAGTGGTTTTGTGTGTGTGTATTGAACATTTTCATTTAAGACAGGTTTTTTGTTGTAGATTTCTGATCATGCATTCTGAGCAACAATTTTGTCTTCGATGGAACGACCACCAAAGTACTTTGGTGGCTATTTTTGAAGCATTACTGGACAGTAATACATTAGTTGATTGCACTTTAGCAGCTGAAGGACAATGTTTGAGAGCTCATAAAGTAGTTTTGTCTGCCTGCAGCCCATATTTTCAGGTACAGTTAACAGATTAATTTTGTGACAAAGTTGTTGATGAGAGATATGGAAAGAAAATATTGTTATAAAATACCTATTTCTTGAATTGGCAACTTGAATAATTTGATCAAAACTAATCATAAATTATTTATTTCATCTCCGGATTTAAAATTTAAGGGAGAAGTAGTGTTGGTTATGATTGAAACCTGGCTGTTCTCTTTATTTGTCTTGCTGTGTAGTTATTATTGCTCTTTGCATAATGTTTTCTTTGTGTAGTTGTAAATCTTAAAATGAATGACTGCTCTCTATCATCTTTAAAAATGAATGAATATAATAAAGAATCCTAATTTTGCAGTACTGAAGAAAACTAATTTATTCTGCTTAGCCTTTATATTTAGAAATAGATCATATTTTAGTGAATAAAAATAAAGGTTAAAGTTAAGTATACGGTACGCCCTTAGAGAAGCATAGCGACAGGGCTTAAGCCCTAATTACTGTACGTGATCTAATAGAAATGAGTAAAACTTACGAATAGGAGATGTTCATGGTTTGCCCTTCTTATGCTTGGCCCCCACCGCATTGTAACGCCAATTTACTCTCAAAGGCAAGTTTTCTCGCTTCGGTCGCCCAGATCCAAGTCACGGTGAAGCTCGGGCCTTCAGCTCTCGCGTTCACTGTAAACATCCTTGAGTCTATCCAACGCATAATTACCAATTCACTTTTATAAGACATCACTTTTCAAGAAAGCTTCCAGAATTCTAACTGCCTAGTTAACGCCGGAACGGTACGAAGTGCCGCTTTAAACAACTTCCTTAGGTTGTACCATATACTACATTTCAGCCGAAATGAAATATTCTGGCTTAGTTCCAAAAGGTTATTCAATAGTCAATATGTTGAAGAAAATGAAATTGTGTGTGTTTATTTATCAATAAATCGAGAAATCTTATCAATTGCAACCCTTGTTAAATTAATGCAATTTTCTGATGTTTTATGCAGTTGTTACTGAGCCAACACACAGACAAACATCCAATTGTTATCCTAAAAGATGTGAAATTTGAAGAACTAAAGGCAATGGTAGAATACATGTATCGTGGGGAGGTTAACATTCCACAAGATCAACTGGGACCACTGTTGAAAGCAGCAGAATCTCTTCAGATCCGAGGCCTTGGTGGGGCCAGCAACAAGGAAACAAGTGGTGAGTAACTGAGTGCATTGAAAGTAAAAGGTTTTTTAAAATTATCAATGTCACAAAGATTGAAATTGAATAGTCACTTTTCAACGTGTGACTGAATATTTTGCAATATGTATGAAATGACAAAATCTTAAACTTGTTTATGAAAAATTCATATGGTCTTCACGGATTAGAATAATTACTACTCTTAAAAGAATATGCTCCCAAATGATTGCATTGTTTAAATGGAGATTGAAAGTCTTAAACACTCTAAAGTCTCTGACTTCTACAAATAACAGACTGATAAGAACTATCTAGAATACTACTTTTACATTGTGGGATCTTTTAGAACTAGGCTCTGGCAAGTGGAAAAGGTGTTTGAGAAAATACCAAATTTTAAGTACCCTTTTTGTGATAATATTAATAATAATAATAATAGTAGTAATAATAATAATAATAATAATAGTAATAATAGTAATAATAATAATAGTAATAATAACAATAATAGTAAGAGTAATAATATATTTGTCATAAATACAGCATACGCCATGTATGACAAGTCAGGATATGTATATAATCATACATTGCACAATACAGTTATTTCTAAAAATTAAATGCAGGACATAAATTAAAATCAATTCAATTCTTGTAGTAAATACAATATAGTGGAGTGCTAATTAATTTTATGGACGGTAGTGTAAGAAGACTAAAATTAAAAATCAATAATAATAATAATAATAATAATAATAATAATAATAATAAAGAAAAGAAAAAAGAGAAAAAAGTCTTCATACATTCGTGCCTGGGCTGGGTCCGTCCATTACATACTACAGCCAGTTTAGGGGGGGGGGGGGTCAAAATATGCAACAGAAAATGCAAAAATTATTAGTAGTTTATATTGATGTAGATACGTTTATGATGTTTATATTCTTTTGTACTGTAGAATGTATGGTTTAACAGGGAAGCTTTCAGTTTATTTTTAAATGTGTGTATCGAGTTTGGATGTGTGTATCGAGTATGGATAATGTACTAAAGGGATACACATCACTACCTTAAAAATTAATATTAAACATTTTTTCTTCTCTCATTTCATATCTTAAGTGGTTTAAAACATTAATTTTAATGAAATCTTATTTATTTATTTTCAAAGCAAAATTTCATTGATTTATTGACCCATACATACGTTCTGTGTATTTGAATTATTTTTGTTTTTAATTCTTGTATCCAGGGAAGTCTGATAAATCTGTTCCATTTCACAAAGAAGGAGAAAAGAAGCGATTGCCCCCACAATCAGGATCAATTAGTCCTCCTCCACGCCCTCTTTCATCAGGTGCAGTGGGTGATCAGCCAAGGAGCAATCAGACTGCTGCCACTAGGTAGGTGCGGTTGCTAATATGATAGTAGGGAGTCAATGTAACTGAATATTAGAAAATGGGATCCATGTACAAAGATATTGAAGATTTTTTAAATGTCTAGTACCTGTCTTTTGCCAGTATTTTAGTAAGATATTAATTGATATTTGCATGATCAAAAAAGATTTCACATACTTCTAATGGCTTTGTCTTGTTACTGCTATGTCATACACATTATGAGTGTGGAGGAATACAAAATAGGAGGGGAAACTCATGTGGCACCATCTACGATAAGGTACAGACGAAAATCAACGGCACTGCACTCTGTGACTAGAACAGATACTTCTTAATCGTTTAAGCAGCTGGTTCAGGTGCATGGTACTGAATCTACTCTTTGGACATCCAATGTAGATAATCTTTATAATATCCCATACTCCACTATTTGCGCACCTATTTAAAAAAACTAACAAATAATTTGAGTAGGGGAGAATCAATTGACAACTATAAAAATAACCTTGTTGCATATGGTATTCATAAAATATATTCTCAAAACAATCTTATTTGTTCATAGAACAATACAATACAGGTTCTCAAAAATAAACTAGTATTATAGACCATTACATTACTCTTTAAACAACTCTTAACATACAAATCTATATATCCATGTTAATACAATTATAATTGTATCTCTAAGTTATAACACAGAACATAAATCCATTTTATATGTGGGTACAATTGGGATAAATGTTTTTATATCAACATAATGAAATGACTTGCATGGTGTATCAGATGTAGTTTGTCTTTAGTCACAGCTTTTGGCATGACTATGAAACAAATAATACCCCACATAATACTAAATACTAAAAAGTATGATTACTAAACATAATCATACTAAAAATAGATTGTTATAAAGTGCAAATATTTGATCCCTCCATTTCAGCCTAGGGCCTTCTCTTTATCCAAACTATATTAAGTGAGCTATGGAATCAAACACAGCATTAATGACAATTTACTTGCAAGAATAGTGCAATCTACTTGCATATTCACACTTTTTGATAATCCCTGTTCAATAGTTTAAAAAATGATCATTTAATCAAACCTAGCATTTATTTATTCAGACCTCATGATCCATTATCCTCTTCCAAATCTGAAGTTAAGTTTGGAAAAGCTGCAAATCCTAATAGGAATATTATTTGTTAATTTAAAAATGTATGTTCTTTCTTTCTAACTACTCACATTTTTATTCAAACCATGGCAAACAATCAATTGGAGGGGAAATAAACAAGATTTGAAAGCTTAAATTCAAGAAGAAGGACACATTTGTTGTTGGAAAGTTAATAACAATTTTTATATAAAAGAAAACTTATTTTTTGGGCTTAGAATACTACCATTGTTTTGCCTTTTTAGTTAGCAATTGGTGGTATTACTCAAAACTGACTCACTGAAGGACATTTTCATGCAATTCAGATCTCTTCTTCTCCAGCTGTTCGTATTCTAAACCTCAGGGACCACAGAACCAGAGCCTTTTTGACACCTGAAATGAAAGCATACATTTGAAAAATCGAATGCAAAAATAACACAACCGAATTTCTCAAGCATTATAATATAATTGTGAATTGTCCTACATTTCAGACATCTTAAGAGCTTTATCTCACTGTTTTATAAAATTAATGCACAGAGTCTCACTTCTTTAATATATTATATTATATCCTACATTTTAGACATCTTAAGAGCTTTATCTCACTGTTTTATAAAAGTAATGCGCAGAGTCTCACGTCTTTAATATATTATATTAAAGACGTCTGAAATGTAGGACAATTCACAACATGGCCCAATAATAGATGGAATTGAATCAGGTTACAAACAAAACCTAATACACTTAATAACAATAATTAGTTGTTTCAGTTGGGTTTATAAATGACAAATGCAATTATTTTATAAATTTGATCTAACAATCAAGTGCAGTATGCAGTAATTTATTTCCCATTCAACTACAGTAACTCGTTATCATAACTCAAAATATCTGGGAGGGAAATCTGAAGAAACTATTTTGTCTTTATCCTGCTGTTTGGAAGATTTGAGCCATTTCATATTGTGCCATTTTGTGAATTGTCATCAGCATTGGCGCATCTTGGAGCCCAATATCTCGCCATCATGATCTGCAACATTTGATAACACAGTACACTGCCAAACATCGCTCAAACAAAATATTACAAACACATTGCCATGATCAACACCCTTTCCACAAAAAAGAAATGAAATGAATGATAGAAATTTCATAAGCTCACACCTCTATCTGACAAACAAATTACCGAACAAGCATTTTAAGTACCTTAAAATAGATGCCACTACACGGATGGCTGATGCTGCCGAATCCTCTAGTCTATACTCTCAAACAGCAAGGGTTTCCCCTCCTGATATATATTCCTCCGTGTTACAAGTTAATGATTAATTATTAATGAATCTTCATATTTACCCTTTTTTCAAAAAGCAGTGTTCTTGTTTGGTTAAGGATGTGCAAGATTTTCTTTTGAGATACTTTTAAATTGTTTTAATTTATTTTATGAATAGTATTAGGGAGGGGGGAGGTATGTATATATTTATTTATTGTAAATTAGTGAATGTATTGTGCTCCATTTATTTTGAATTGTTAAGTTTCACTGGAATTCACAGAAAATTCTGAATCTTTTATAATGTAAATTTACATAAATCACATATTGAGAAGTAATTTGTTTTTAATGAAATTTTCCTCTGAATATTCAAAATGTGTTAAAAACTACTACATCCCATTCTTAAAACATTAGTTGTTCTACCATATCCATGTCCTGACAGAAACTATGCTTTACTTGCAACTTGCAGCACTATAAACTGCTTCAGTGAATTGCAGCTCTGAATTGAGAAGTCTTGTGTTTTACTTACTTCTTACGACTTACTTACTTACTTACTTACTTACTTCTTAAATCATCTTTAAAGTTTTTGTAGTATTTGCAATATTATAATATACTTGGTATGATAAAATATCATATTCTTGTAGTAGCTTTTAAAATTTGAATTGACTTTTCAATCTATTTAACATTTTAATATGTATTTTTAGTGTCATATTTCTTCGGGGTTTCAAGTTTCAAAAATGTTAAGAATGTGTTAGATTCTCTGTTTGGTTTTTTATATTATTGGAAAAGAGTGTAAAATTTATTGAATTTAAATCTTTGCAGGAGGGGAAGTGTTTCTCCCACACCACGAAAGCGTTCAAGACCTCTTCGCACTACTGATGGAACTGATGCTCATAGTTCCAGTGAACCTTGTGATCCATCTTCTCAAAGCCATCCTTCCCTAGTTCCTGATACATCCTCTATACCTAATCTTCCTTCTCTTTCAGCACTGAACCAAAGCACGGTTTCTGCAAGCAATTCAGATTGGACCGATATGAACACAGGAAAGGCATCTTCTCTCCCAACATCTTCATCAGTAGAAAGCATTCCACCACTGGCCCCATTGTCATCATCATTCAGTGATTCTGTAGGAGAATCTTCAGGGAACAGAAAGTGGCCCGAGATAAGACTGAAGGGAACTTCATCCCCGGCGCACACAAATCCTTTATCGGAAGCAGCAGCTGGAGATTCGCAGAAATTGCTTCCCGTTTCAGAGATCCTTCTGGTTCCAAAGACAGAATATGTGGAGGTGGAGGATGATTCTCTGCCCCAGGCGATGTTGGAGGATGTTCACGACATGGATGTTAGTGGACCCTCCCATGCAGATGGAAGTGGAGGCAGTGCAGGTGAGGAAAGGAGAACACAAGTGTTTACACTTGTTTAGAATAGGTCGAGCACAAGTGAACACAAAATAATCCTCCCTGCATCAGAAAATAACACAACTAAGGAGCTCCAAAAAATGTTTTTTTTTCTCAACACAATACAGAATAACGCGTTAAAGATAAGGACATATGTATCCAATTAAATAAATAGTTATTACTTATCAATAATTAATTTATTTGTTTACAGTAGTGACAAAGGTGGCATTCCATGGCTATAAAGAAAGAAAGATAGATGTTAGCACTTACAAACAATCTTATGATATGTATGAAAATACATCATTTTCTCACAAGTAATTGTAGACATACCGTGTTTTCCAAATCTTGCCACATCACTCACTGCTAAAAAAACGTTTTGTGGATTAAGTAGTGGTACACATCTTTTGCCATTTAACACATCTATCTAGCAACAGAAAAATCACCTCATTCTTCTCTGCGTTAATGGCTTTCTACATAGCAGAAAATATGTTATTGCTTTTTTGGATGCAACCTGAAATAATGTAGTGGTTTTTGAAACTACATGACTGCCATTTCAATTTGGAATGATTGTGGATTGGAAGTTTTGTTCAAACTTTATAAGTTAAAGGAAGTAGCATATACCAAGACAGTTACTATAATTGGATAAATATTAAGTTTTTGTGGTAGAGGGAGAACTGTACTGATGGTTTTTGTTACCTTTTGTGCTTATGTTTTGCAGCGTTTGTACCGTGGCTTGAAAACCTTGAAGGAATGGTAGATGAAGCATCAGGACAAGACATGGCTGCTGCCTATCGAGCCTCCCAAGGTGAGCATCACTTTTTCTTCTGTTTAAGCTGTCATATTTGTTTCTCATTCTTTTTATTTAATAAAGGTTGGTATTGCTGCATGAGATATCATTTGCTCAAAAGTTGTTTAAAAAAAAAACATTTAGAACGTGTAATTTTGATTTCAGTTAATATAATTTTTTCCTGTTTGTAATGCTCTTTCAGACAGTCACTAGAATACTTTTGAAAGGTTTGATAATGATTGTCTATTCTGCAAACAAAATCGAGATTTGAAACCAATGTAAACTGGGTACCTGCGGGGTAGTATTAACTTGAAGAGATTATATTATGGTGGGCTTGTATATAATTTTATCACTACTTAAATATAAGAATTGTTTTCGATAGTTTCAATAATAACCTCTTTTAGAAGCTAAAGTGTTGTTCAATTCATTCAAAAAATATCTTGATTAAATTTAAATTTTAAATAATTAAAATACTTTGGAGTGATGATAATTCACACCTCAAAATTTGGAATCATCAATAATCCAATGCGCAAAATGAGAAACAATTTCATAAAAATTAGCCCTTGCTGTTGTTATGCATGGCACCATGCTGTCAAAGATTAACAATACTATATACTGCATTGTGATAATGTGTGATTACATTTTCTTATTACAGAACATATTATTTAAGATGTCGTTAGAGCTGGTAATTATATTTCTTCCCATAAAGGTGGTTAAAATTGCTTTCACTAATCTAAAAATATTTGTTCAAAGAATCTGAACCCTTTGTATTCCAAACTATGTACAGTCTCAATTAGTTCAGATTTTTTACGCTCTACAGTAATGCTCAATGATTTTATTATTCAGTCAATTTTTTAAAATTTTATTGCAGAGGACTTCTGACAAATAATTTCTTACCTTAATTTTTTTATTTATTTCTAATGATAACTTTTCATTTGTATTATCTGGTTTAGCAGATCAATAATTGTTGTTTTTAATTTCAGTAGACTATTTTTTCTTTAACTCCTCTTACATGTAAACACTATGAAAAATTCATTTTTAATCTTTGAAGGTCAGTTCTACGTGGCTTACAAAATACTTCCAAAAATATTTTAGCTAGCTCTCAGTGTACCTGCAGTGTAGTAATAATTATTCTGTGGTGATTATATTTGTGATATAATAGTTTGTTGTCAAATACAGTGAAACCTCTATATAACATTTTTTAAGGGATCATGAATTCTGAACATTGTGTAGAAGAAAATACTATACAGAGGAAGACTGTGTATGTACCCTTTTGGTTGTGACTGGAAAAAATTGATTTAACATAAAGGAAAACATTATATAGAGGAGAGTTATAAAGAAGTTTCACTGTATTTGGATTGTAGATCTGAGCATATTTCAATGCTTTGTAGCTAATGCAGTAGCTATTTCAAAGTGAAGAAAGATTGCTTTTAAAATTTAATTTAACAATATTGTATAAGCTTGTGGATCATTTTTGGTCTTAATAAATGAGAATAATTTGCAGAAGGTGAATCTACAAGTTAAGATATTGTCAAATGATTCAGTTTTTAGTTTTGCTATTCATTGCTGAGAAATATATACATTAATAATTTCAGTTTTCTTTGAAGCATTTTAATCTCTTGCTATATAATTTTGAAAAAGAATATGTACAAGTACATGTTCTTTATTACTGTATGTTTTCACAGTTTCTTTGTTTATAAGCTTTGACAGAAGCAATGTTTTCACTGTAGTATTATGGAACAAGGATAAAATTCACTTTCATATGGGCTTTCAGCTTCCATCGTTATCTCAGATCTTAAATTGTGGTGTAAACAAATATGTATCTGAACCGTTCTTTCATTGTTATGTTGTTTCCTTTGTTTTCATGTGTAACTTTATGTAAGCCGACCTGTGACAAATATTTTCAATACCAAAGCTGTTAAATTTTATTGTTTTGTATGTAATGGAAACATACAACGAAAAAAACAATTTTTGTACTATTTTTTATATTTAAATGAGTAGGATGAATATTGAAACTTGGAATATAATGTGCAATTCTTTCATTGCATGTCCTGAACAATTGCACCACCACACGTTTACTCTGACCTTTAGATAAAGATGAAAAGGAACATTTTATATCAAGTGAAAGTGAAAAAATGAGCACAGGAACTCAAACAGGAAAATCTGGAAAAGAGATGGCATTGTGATCAGAGAAAGAGTAGTTATTGTTTTGAGGACAATTTTTATTCTTTGAGTGAAAGAAACTGGGTCTCATCAATTGAAAACAATATTTGGTCATGTGTTCTGCAACCATTGACAACTCTCAACAGAAGAGGAGTTGTAACATTGATAAAATTCAAAAAGGATATCATTTACCCAGAAAGAATGATTAAAAATGTAATATATCATGAAATATTTTTCACCATAAGACTCACTTGTGAAAATAATATAAGCTAAATGTTCATTTTGTTAAAGGGTAAATTAAGGATTAATTTGTTTGTGTGATTTTAAATATTGAGAGTTATGATTTACAAAACCTTGTATATAGTAGAAGTAGATACAGAAATCATTAATGTGACAAGACAAAGAAAATAGTAGTGCTACAGAAAGCCATAGACTTTCTCATACTAGTTAGTTTTCTAATGCCTTCAATCCGCTTCTTTTTGTCCAGTTGCTTTTGTTGCCTAATGGGAGTACTGAAATATTTCTTTATGAATATCATAGAAGAGAAAAACCTCATCTTATATGGAAATTTTTGTTGAAAAATTTGGAGCCATTTTTACGAAAATGTTGTTTAAGTATTACTGTGAATGCAGAATTTAAGGCTCTTTTTCATGGAAACATTTGTTTCCAAAAAACTTCATTAGAAGTCATTTGAAGTGCTTCAACTCACAAATACAATAATATATACAAATCGCTGTAAATGAGCATACTAATGAAGTGAGAAATATTGTAAAAAAACTTACATTTGTGTAATTTTTGAAAGAAAAAAATAATACAGCAAAATGTTGTTTATGTCATCTGTTACAGCAGATTTACAACTATCCCTACCAAAAATTAAAAGGAAAAATTGGAGCTGTTTTTGAGAAATTTTTATTTTGGATATTTTTTAATCTTGTACACATTTCACTCAATATTGTGCGAAAAATTTTCAAATTATCAAGAAAATGTACATGACGTTAATGAAAGAATAATTAAGGAAAACAAATTTTATTTGAAGGAAACATCTCTATCTTCTATTTTGTAATTATAGGAAGATGCTGAAAAAGTTTTAATCTTTGGCAAATTTTCAAATATTCAGAGTTTAACAGTGAAAATTGGACCTATGCCACCTTTATTAGTGTATTTCACTCTACTCTTACAGGAAATTTAAAGGAAGAATTCGAAGTCATTTTTGAGAAAATTTTGAAAATGTTGCAGGGGTTTCATGTAAAGGAACTCATTAATGAATGTTTTTCAAAACCACTGAGCTTTGAGGCAAGATCAACAGGATTTTATTCAGTTTAGAAAATATCCTACACTTTGTTTAGGCACTCATGTTTTTCAACGATGACAGACGGACCTTGGAGGGGGGGGGGGTGACAGCTTTTGAATATCAGGGGACACCAAAAAATGTATTTCTGTAGAAATTTCAAAATCGGTATTCCGCAGTATTACATAACTTTCTCTATACTACATATATTACTCTGTGTATATGTACATAGACGAGTAATTGAAAATCAACATATAAGTTGTCACTGACCAATATATTTCAAAGACAATTGAATAACTCTCTGCATATTTTTTCTTTCATTTTAATTTTTATTGCAAATAATTCTTCATTTAACAATATTCACAGCGTTTCAGGATGAAATGTCTTCCCATCATCAAGTTACTATATTTGTTAACATAAAATTATAAAAATCAATTTACATTTACAAGAAATAATTCCCTAAAAATTCTACAAACTCTAAAATTGTAAATAAATTTGTACGCATTATAAATTTAAAAGCTCAGCAGTAAAAAAATGTTACTATAAAAAGAATTATAAATGCTAATAATTATTAATATAAAAGAAAGTTTATGCAGTGAGTTTTTCACTTGTCTTTGAAAATTGTTGCCCAGAGACAACATATGTATCAAGAAAATAAACAGACAAATATAAAATAAAAATTTGTAGACATCAAGCAGCATACGAGTTAACCCAGTAGTTTTTGGATATTTGATGATGGATCCCGGTGCTAATAGAGATGGAAAATTCACCTATTTTTGGTGTTTGAGGGAATTGTTGTACATTTCTCCACGTTCTTCTCTCCATATTAAAAATTTGTAGTTACCTTGAGGACAAAGCTGATTTCAGGAAGAAAAAAAAAAGGAATCGGAGACAAGAACAATGGGAATATGTAGTATTTCACTCTGCATAGGTTCGATGCCTAGTAGTGGAAATGCAAAGGGAGAATATTCTGTCAATTTGGAGCTTCTGTCAATTTAGATGCTTGCAACAAAATTTTCTTTCTGTTAATGACTAGAAGCATGTATTGATCTTTTGAAAGTTGTTTAGTATGTCACCACTACCTCCTGAAAGTGGACAGCATGATATGCAAATTTATGCACTTTATATTTTATGAAGAGATGAGGGAAATCTTTCCCATTTTGTTGATCTCCACATCTTATAATGAAAACCAATATTTATCCATAGTTTCCAAACCCGCAATTTTGTAATTTTACCAGGATTTCAGACACCATGATGTGTATATTGCATATTTCTGTTTCCTCTCTAGAGGCAAGTTTATTTCTTTTCGCTTCAAAAGTCTTTCATTCAAAAAAATATATATATATATATATATATATATATATATATATATATATATATATATATATATATATATATAAACACGTCAAGAGCCTTTTACCCAGAATTGGAGATTCTGATCAACATGTATTTAGCATCTTTTTTGAAATTTCCTGCTAAAATATACAACTCTATAGAAGGAAGAAGTTCCACATGAACTGAGGAAGTGAAATTCTGATATTTCCAAGTATTTTTGCTGCAGTTGAAAGAAGCTAAGTTGCAGGGTGAAAAATCACAATTTTTAAATTTATTATTTATTAAAATCACAATTAATTTAGTTTATGTATTTTCTTCCTTTTGAATTCACTTTGAGGATTTGAAGTTGCTGATCAAGGAGTGGGATACAAAAACTCTATTCTCTTCAAGACTGAAGAAGAAAAATTAACAAAGAAGATTATACTTATGACCACATCAAACAAACAAACAAACAAACAAAAATTAGAAAAATGTTGATATTCAGTGTTTGTCATTTTATTTATGCTACATCTTCGGTCATGACTGGTTTGTGAGCTTGCAATTTAGTGAAGTTTAAGGTCATAAGAAAGGAATGATATGCATTGAAGGATGTTGGACTTCACCATTTTCTTCTTAATCATTTTCATACAACATATGCACATATATCAGTGATTTTTTCCCCAATCAGCTATGCTAAATAAGTGGCATTTAATTTTTCAGTAAATTCATATTTCTATTTTATATTCTTTGTTATACAGAAAACCTTTCTTCTTTTTTTTTTCTCTTAACTTAATAATTAAATTCATATTAAAGAAGGAAATGGATTGTATGAAAGGTGTATGATGTTTAACAGTATTTTGACAAAGTTAAAACAGTGCTAGAATATACAATAAATGTTTTAATGATGTACAAAATTATCTCCTACACTGAATTAAAGGAGAGAGTTACTGAGTATGTTAGATGTACACAACAATTATTTGCCCAATATTTTGATAGTAATTTTGATAATTTAATGTAATGCGTGGGTATAATGCAATTTAAAATGCGACAGCTTTCAAAAGTAAATCACAATTTCTCAGCACGAAGCAGTTAGAAGGAACAATTAAAATAATCAGATCTTGCTTCTAATGATGTTTCGTCATTTGAAAGCTTCCTTCTATTTTGAATGTGCATTTACAAAATAGAAATTTTTCTTTGTTAATAAACAACTAAGACTAAATTCATTGAATACTTTTTCAGTGTATGAAACTGTGGACATCATGCCACACACAGCCACAAGCAGAAGCCGCATGGGGAAAGTGGCGAGAGGAATCTTAAGCTCTGAAAGTGCCTCTGGCTCAAGGAGAGGGAGAAAATTATCATGTTTGCGCCGCAGAAGAAAGGAAACAATGACTGAAGAAGAGAGAGAGCAATTGAGGACGTATGAAAGGGAAAGGAAACGAGTGCAGAGAGCCAAGAAGGCTGCTCGAGTACAAGCCACCCAGTCATCATCGGCATTGTGGGGAACATCTTTTAGTTGGTCATAAGTAAATATAGTGGAAATTCATATGGAATGTGGAATTGGATATTCATAATGGAAATTCAAACTCTTTGGAGAGGAGTATGTTTGTATGATGTTATCTTTGCAGATACAAACATTGATGAGCAGTTATATATGTCATGTATTTTCATTTTAATAACTGTGATATAATATCATGTATCTATTCTGTTAGTGGGAAGAGCAGACTATGTACTTTCAATTATTTCATAATTCTGTGTCTCAGAAATAAAAGCGTTGCAGTTATTATATTTTCCCTTGATTATATTCTTCAAACATAACTGGTCTTCCAACATATCAAACTCTTTTCAGCACATCACTGTTAGCACAATGCCCCCATAGATCTCACTTATGCACAGAAATTTTAATTTATTTATTTGGTGTTCATAACATACTACATTAGCACTTATAGAGATTGTAAAAATACTGTTAAGAGACATCAAAAGAGGATGATGGAGCAAAGGATGACAACAGAAGCATAATACATTTTGTGCGATTAGGAACCTGAAAATTGTTTCTTTGCAGTATTGGACAGTGCTGAAGAGATATCAGACACACAGAGAAAAGCCAGAATTGCCAGAGACTGGGCAATGGCAATTCTGACAAAGGGCAATGTGGTGGAAGTTCTTGGCCTCTTTTCATTTTTTGGACATTAATCATAACTGATCTTCACATTTCTTTTCTCCACTTTATAAATAATTTTCTAACACCATCTTTCAGGAACATTTTTATATGCCACAGACTAAAATTGTCTAATCCGATTTGAGTTATCATTGGTGACTTATTTTTGTGTAAAATTAATGACCCTTTATTATTAATTAATGACTATTATTCATAAATTTTTTTCTGTTTTTGTTTTGGTGATCATTGTTCTGCAAATGGTATGGCTATATTTCTTGGTCTTGCCCTGGGTGAAGTTTTCAGATATGTCAGACTCAGTCACTCCCTTAGGCCAACTGCCTCCATGATTTCAATGCTAAAATGCATAAACTTAGTGACTAGTGGAGCAGCTAGCTCAACTTGGTCTCACCATTTGTCCTTTATATCTCCATCCGAGCCAGTAGGCAGTATCAAAGCTCAGCTTTACTCTTCACTTCTACAGATATACTTGTATACCTACATCTCTTCAAATGAAATTGCGAAAGGAGCCACAAATTTTAGAGGATAGTGTGTCATAGGTGTGTTTAAAATTCAAAATGAGAAGCTCTCAACCAACTGCAATAATGCTGCAGTATGGACGGGTTAGCCAATGCCCAGATACTCAATAAAAGTTTGTTTTCGGGACATCTATTAATATAGACTAGCTGCACCCTTGCAAAAATCTCTGCACTTCGTAAATGATTATTGGGAAAACTATTTCATAGTAGAATCCTGCTTTGAACAGCCAACTGCTGAACTATGTGTTCCAACATTATTGTCCTGGTACTATGCGAGAGAAACCATTCTAATATTACATTGAGATTAAATTGCAAAGAAAATAAAAACAGATCCTTGAATTTTATTGTGAAGGATTATTTCTGTGTTTTTCTTTCAATTTAATTTTACATACATTTCAGGCTTGCACTTTTTTGACCACCCTTGCTATGAAGAGGGAGCACTCGAGAGAGTAATAGAATGTTCAAAAAGATTTTGATAATATTAGATGCAATAGAATTCTGCAAAATAAACGTAATTCATGCCCCACTTGTCCTCTTCAATTTCCGTATGTCCCTCATTTCCACACGTTCCCTGCATGTCCCTCCCCAAAACAGGCCTCCACACAGAACTCGCCTGTCCCTCCCCAAACAGGCCTCCACACAGAACTCGCCTGTCCCACAAACCTTTTGTCACTTTGGGACCCAAAAACCTGGTTTAATGGATCTAGGGCATATTGTTTCCATGCTGATCATGATTTTGTTATGTTCCAGTAGTGTGATTTTTGTTATCTGCAAACCTCTTTCCTTTCCTCTTTTTTTCCCTAAGTCTGTTGGATACAGGTCTGATTCACAAATTTTGAGAAGATAGTTTTTTATAAATTGTCGTCTGTCTTTAAAGTATTATGTATACTATAGGGGATTATTCAATTCAATTGTGCATTATTTTCCATGGCGACGCTCTGGCCATCAGGCCTGCTCTTCCACCTCACCACTACGCTACAAATTTCCTCCATGCTCCTTTCTCCGTCTGGCAGAGAAAGGAGGTATCACTCAAGCAACAAGCGATTTGAATACTTCCAAGTAAATATACAACTTCGGACAGCCAGCTGTATTTCTCCGAAGGAAGGCGTTCAAAGGATTTTGCTTCTTTCTCTGTCTGACATAGAAAGGATGTATCACTCGGACAACAAGCGATTTGAATACTACAAAGTAAATATACAGCTTGGGAAAACCAGCTTTACTTTCCCTCTGAAGGAAGGCATTCAAAGGATTTTTTGCTCTTAAAAATCGATGGCTTTCTTCGGTTTTGAACCCGTCAATTTGGGTATAACAGTCCGCTAAGCTAATCTTTACACCAACAAAGCCACTATTTTACTTGTTTCTGAAGAGCAGAAAGTTAATTTCATAGGCGTTACAAATGCATCTTGCAATTCATTACTAA